>CM042142.1:54543728-54558728 GCA_023376005.1 Doryteuthis pealeii
TTATTACTATTAATTAGTCCACTCTGAGTGGTAGTACCTGTTGGTGTCCCCTCAATGGGCCAGATTGATCGGTTTAATAATTATTCGTATTTGATAGGACTGTGTGCAAATTTAAAAAGAAAAAAAAACTTCACAAAAATAAAAATTTGAACATTCAGTGACCGATTATCTCCTGTTGTTTTTTATAACATTTATTGGACCATATGACCTTTAGGCACCCCTTTTTGATCTCGATTAAGAAAGGACATGTTTTTCATTTACACCGTCAAAATATTGTTTTAACAGACTAGTTTTAGTGGGTTTTTTTCAAATTATAAAACTAACCCCTAACCCTAACCAACAACCGGATATTGACGGTGTAAATGAAAAACATGTCCTTTCTTAATCGAGATCAAAAAGGGGTGCCTAAAGGTAATATGGTCCCATTTATTTACAAAATTTAGATTGATTCGAGGCGCTGGAAAAGAAAAAACAATGGTAGAAAGATTTTGTTACGCCAATTTTATAATGGAGAAGGAGAACGTGCCTGCTTTGAAAATCAGCATTCGAAATCCTGGCTTTCAATCGGATTTGAACATCAACCTCACGCGCTGGGAGGTTAGAAAAGTTGACTTGAATATTTCCCGCCAAAAGTGATCAATAACTTTTGTAGGGGGTAGGGTCACACTGAAAGTACAGGTTTTCGCCTGATCATCGAAGTTAAGCAATGATAAACCTGATGAGTACTTAGAAGGGTAACCGTTTAAGAACACCACGGAGAACTTGATACCTTGTGTTAGTCTAAGCAAACTTTAGTGACTACCTGGAAGTCCACATTAAGATGATTCGTAGATTAAATACTCTCTACACTTGAGGATTGATGGGATCTATCTCAGCCTGTTTTATCTAGCTAAGTCTCTGTCTATCTCTGTATCAATCTATTTATCCGTATCTATCTGTCTGTCTGTATCTGTCTGTCTGTCTGTATCTATCTGTCTGTATATCTATCTGTCTGTCTGTCTGTCTGTATCTATCTGTCTGTCTGTCTCTATCTGTCTGTCTGTATCTATCTATCTATCTGTCTGTCTGTATCTATCTGTCTGTCTGTCTCTGTCTGTATCTATCTATCTGTCTGTCTGTCTGTCTGTGTCTCTGTCTGTCTGTCTGTCTGTCTGTCTGTCTGTGTCTCTATCTCTGTCTGTCTGTGTCTCTATCTATCTGTCTGTCTGTGTCTCTATTTATCTATCTATCTGTCTGTCTGTGTCTTCTATCTATCTGTCTGTCTGTGTCTCTATCTATCTGTCTGTCTGTGTCTCTATCTATCTATCTGTCTTCTATCTCTGTCTGTGTCTCTATCTATCTGTCTGTCTGTGTCTCTATCTATCTATCTGTCTGTGTCTCTATATCTATCTATCTGTCTGTCTGTGTCTCTATCTATCTATCTGTCTCTATCTATCTATCTATCTGTTTGTGTCTCTATCTATCTATCTATCTATCTGTTTGTGTCTCTATCTATCTATCTATCTATCTGTTTGTGTCTCTATCTGTCTATCTATCTATCTATCTGTGTCTCTATCTATCTATCTGTCTGTGTCTCTATCTATCTATCTATCTAGCTATCTATCTGTCTGTGTCTCTATCTATGTCTGTATCTGTCTGTGTCTCTATCTATGTCTGTATCTGTCTGTCTGTCTGTATCTATCTTTATATATACTTATCTATCTGTCCCTATTTATCTGTGTCTATCTCTGTCTCTCTCTTATATATATATATATTGTGTGTGTATAATCTTTCCTTCTACGTTTTATGTCATTTACTACTCTTGTAGTTTAACTATTTCACTGTGCATACATTTGATTCTAATCAAAATGTAGGGCTGCAGAGAAGTCACTGTTTTTTTCCTACGAGGCAGGCTAGTATCACTTTTATAATTACTATAGTTTTCTGTGAGCTTTTTTGTTTTGTTTTTTTGTTGTTTTTTCTTTCAGTTGTTGTTGTTGTTGTTGTTTAACAACGTAAAAAAATTTTCTCTCCATTTTATTCGAGTTTTGCGCAAGCTAGTTTAGTAGTATCAGTGACACGTCGCACGTTCCAGTTTCCTGCAGAAAGAAAAAAAAAAACGTAGTTGAATTTCTTCAACAGCTAAAGAATATCGGAATAACACTAACACACACATACGTTGCATTTGCGTGCACATTCTTGTGTGTGTGCACGCTCGTACTTTGTTGCTATTTTATCAGGGACCCCGAGCCCTTCTTTAAGCGTTCTTATGAGAGAGAAAAACAAAACAAAAAAATTCAAACAACTTGTTGCTCGTAGACAAGTATATTCTTTCGTACGAAACTTCAAGGGAGACAACCTTTTTGTCAAAGACTCTTAGTAAGTATTTAGAGGAAGCCACTTGTGATGAATAAAGTTTGTTAACTTAGTTTTGCGCGCGTAGACTTAAGTTTTTAAAAAGTTTTTTAATACTTTTTTTTCTGTCGGAAAAAAAGACAGCAAAATGTTTTTATGATTGGATTTTTTTTTATTGAAGATATTAGAGATTAGCAGGACCTGTGGATATGCCACAGGGAGATAATTTGATTATTACAACGCTTGATATGTTTACTTAAGAGCTATTGCTAAATAGTTCAATGTGTAAAAAGTATAATAATCTGAATTTAACTCTCTCTCTCTCTCTCTCTCTCTCTCTCTCTCTCTCTCTCTCTCTCTCTCTCTCTCTCTCTCTCTCTCTCTCTTCTTCTTTCTTTTCCTTGTTTGATTGAAACAGATTAGTGTTATCGCTAATACCCTCTTTCTTTTTTATATTTTTTGTGTAGCATGTCCTTTTTCTTCCCTTTTATTTCTTTATAATAAAAACGGAATAATCCATTATTTAGCTGAGGTTTCGACACTCATAACGATTCGGCGGATAAGTAACACCAGATAATCAGGATTTACATTTTTACATTTCATCTTAGACGATTTGGGCGGTCTCATTTTTAACCAGAGGGTGTTGCAGGATGATAACGGTCGTGCAATTAAGGAACACTAGTATTAATACATAGATGTACACGGATGAAAATATAAATTTGAGGCAAATACAGACACGTTTGAAATTAATAATTTTAGAAAAAAATGAGATACTAAGACTGGTGTTGGTTCTTAAAATTATATTTCAATTAGAAGTGGACTGAGCGGTCGGGCAATAGAGTAGTGCCCGAGAGCTCAAAGCACCAAGATACCCAAATAATACAAATTTAATTTTTTAAGTGTTTTAACTCTACGAATTCTTACTGTTCTAATCCGATTCTGTATCACTGAAGAAGAAGGGAAAAATCCAATAGATTTCTCTATATTCTTGAAAACTTGGATACTTGTTTAATCTTAACGGCATGTCAACCCGTCTAGAGTTATTTTATGCCTAGAAGTTAAGAAATCATGTTCATTGTACATTTAGATTTTTTGTGCAATAGTTTCCGAAGAGTTTTTTTTTCTTTTTGCTCACAATTATTATATCAAGTATTCCTATGTAATATAGATGAATTTGTTATATGGTTTTAAGTATTCCCATCTAATACTAATTATTATATGGTTTTAAGTATTCCCATCTAATACTAATTATTATATGGTTTTAAGTATTCCATCTAATTCTAATTATTATAAGTATTCCCATCTAATTCTAATTATTATATGGTTTTAAGTATTCCCATCTAATACTAATTATTATATGGTTTTAAGAATTCCCATCTAATACTAATTATTATATGGTTTCAAGTAATTATTTCTATTCAATAATAATTTGTTTGCAAACAGTTTCAATAACTAATAATAATCCTTAGTAAACAATGATAACTTCAAGTAATTATTATTAAAATAAATAATTTACAGGTACATGATATCATGCATACCTATCGATTACGAATAAATCTTAAAACAGATATATTTGACCCATAAATGGGACCCTAACAGGTACTACCGCTTTGGGTCAGAGTAGATCGGGGAGTAATGGCAATGAAGGTGTACTGCATACTCCCTAGTTCTACAGAACTGGGGTAACGTCACATCCAGGACACAACTAAATATGTTCGCATCAATGTACAATTAATTATATGAAAAGTATGTAGGTACTTCGCGTAGGGTAATGGTCAACAAGCTAGATTTGCAGACCATTGTTAGAGTTCGATTTTCATTGACGCCGCTTATTTCTAGCCTTGTGCCACATCTAAGCTTAGCTTAGAAAATAACTATATGAAAACTGTTTATTCATTAATATTATCTGCGTTATTCGGACTATTGTCCTCATCTTTATTGTTATCTGTACAACGTTTCGGCCGATATGCCCTCCGGCCTTCTTCAGGTATTTCTTGTCGGACTCGGGAACATTCTTTTGTTAGCGGAATGAGAACAGGATACCCCAGTGGACTGATTAAAAGGTTAGGTTCAAAGTTCCGTGATGGCTCCTGATTACGACAAGAAGGTTCCCAAGTTCGAAAAGAAGGTTCCCGAGTCCAAGAAATACCAGAAGAAGGCCGGAGGGCATATCGGCCGAAACGTTGTACAGATAACAATGAAGATGAGGATAATAGTCCGAATAACGCAGATAATACTAATCATCAAGCCTCATCCCAAACATTCAGAGAAATTAGAAGTACAATAATTTAAAAAAAATTGTGTACGAATATTTGACCCCCCCCCCCTCACTGTAAATAGTGTAAGTGTGGCTAAAGGATATCTTTTGTTTGGAACGTAAATACAATTTCCAAAATCCGGGAGATCTTTCCCTCTAACTCCGTACAACCTAGTGACCGTCGTTTTACAACACACAAAACATATGACGCTGTGAATTTTTTAGCATTCAGTACACATACTTCATATACCAGATGGAACAACTGAAGTATGTATCTACCCAACCCGTCCGCCACTGGTAGGATGTGACACAAGGTCATCTTTTAAAGCGGTGTAAAGCTAATTTGAATTCAGTTTTCCTTCTCCTAGATTGGTGGTCTAAACAAGCATAAAGAACTCTGCTCTCCTATTTACCCGCAGATGGGATGGGGTAGAACAGATGGATTCATGCCTTTCCAAGGGCATTAGCGTGAAGTAAGACACAAATGGGACAGCTGAAGTACGGGTGACTAAAACTTGATATTACTCAAAAGGGCAAAATTGTTCTCCCAATATTAAAACACTGTGCTCGCGCGCGCATATAGATACACACACACACCAAATAAGTGTATATGTACACGTGTGTGTAATCAATGTTTGCGTTGTGTTTACATGTGTGTGTGTGTGTGTAATATGTTTGCGTATGTTTACGTGTGTGTAATATGTTTGCGTGTGTGTGTGTGTAATATGTTTGCGTATGTTTACGTGTGTGTGTGTAATATGTTTACGTGTGTGTGTGTAATATGTTTGCGTATGTTTACGTGTGTGTGTGTGTAAAATGTTTGCGTAAAATGTTTGCGTATGGTAGCGTGTGTGTGTGTAAAATTTTGCGTGTGTGTGTGTAGTGTGTAAAATGTTTGCGTGTGTGTGTGTAGTGTGTAAAATGTTTGCGTGTGTGTGTGTAGTGTGTCAAATGTTTGCGTGTGTGTGTGTAGTGTGTAAAATGTTTGCGTGTGTGTGTGTAGTGTGTAATATGTTTGCGTGTGTGTGTGTAGTGTGTAATATGTTTGCGTGTGTGTGTGTAGTGTGTAATATGTTTACGTATGTTTGTGTGTATGTGTAATATGTTTGTGTGTGTCTGTCTGTGTAATATGTTTGCGTATGTAGCGCGCGCGTGTGTGTGTGTCTGTGTAATATGTTGCGTATGTAGCGTGTGTGTGTGTGTGTGTCTGTGTAATATGTTTTGCGTATGTAGCGTGTTGTGTGTGTGTGTGTCTGTGTAATATGTTTGCGTATGTAGCGTGTGTGTGTGTGTGTGTGTCTGTGTAATATGTTTGCGTATGTAGCGTGGTGTGTGTGTGTGTGTCTGTGTAATATGTTGCGTGTGTGTGTGTGTGTCTGTGTAATATGTTTGCGTGTGTGTGTGTGTGTGTGTGTGTAATATGTTTGCGTGTGTGTGTGTGTTGTGTAATATGTTTGCGTGTGTGTGTGTGTGTGTGTGTAAATGTTTGCGTGTGTGTGTGTGTGTGTGTGTAATATGTGCGTGTGTGTGTGTGTCTGTGTAATATGTTTGTGTGTGTGTGTAATATGTTGCGTATGTTTGTGTGTGTGTGTGTAATATGTTTGCGTGTGTGTGTGTGTGTGTGTGTAATATGTTTGCGTATGTAGCGAGTGTGTGTGTGTGTAATGTTTGCGTATGTAGTGTGTGTGTGTAATCAATGTTTGCGTTGTGTTTACATGTGTGTGTGTGTGTGTAATATGTTTGCGTGTGTGTGTGTGTGTAATAGTTTGCGTATGTTTGTGTGTGTGTGTCTGTGTGTGTAAAATGTTTGCGTATGTAGCGTGTGTGTGTTGTGTAAAATGTTTGCGTATGTGTGTGTGTAAAATGTTTGTATGTAGCGTGTGTGTGTGTGTAAAATGTTTGCGTATGTAGCGTATGTGTGTGTGTGTGTGTGTGTGTGTGTGTAAAATGTTTGCGTATGTAGGTAGCGTGTGTGTGTGTAAATGTTTGCGTATGTAGGTAGCGTGTGTGTGTGTGTAATATGTTTGCGTATGTAGGTAGCGTGTGTGTGTAATATGTTTGCGTGTGTGTGTGTAGTGTGTAATATGTTTGTGTGTGTGTAGTGTGTAATGTTTACGTATGTTTGTGTGTGTGTGTGTGTAGTGTGTAATGTTTACGTATGTTTGTGTGTGTGTGTGTGTCTGTCTGTCTGTGTAATATGTTTGCGTATGTAGCGCGCACGTGTGTGTGTGTGTGTCTGTGTAATATGTTTGCGTATGTAGCGTGTGTGTGTGTGTGTGTGTGTCTGTGTAATATGTTTGCGTATGTAGCGTGTGTGTGTGTCTGTGTAATATGTTTGCGTATGTAGCGTGTGTGTGTGTCTGTGTAATATGTTTGCGTATGTAGTGTGTGTGTGTGTGTCTGTGTAATATGTTTGCGTATGTAGTGTGTGTGTGTGTGTCTGTGTAATATGTTTGCGTATGTAGCACGTGTGTGTGTGTGTGTGTCTGTGTAATATGTTTGCGTATGTAGCGTGTGTGTGTGTGTAATATGTGCGTATGTTGTGTCTGTGTAATATGTTTGCGTATTTAGCGTGTGTGTGTGTGTCTGTGTAATATGTTTGCGTATGTAGAGTGTGTGTGTGTCTGCGTAATATGTTTGCGTATGTAGCGTGTGTGTGTAATATGTTTGCGTATGTAGCGTGTGTGTGTGTAATATGTTTGCGTATGTAGCGTGTGTGTGTGTAATATGTTTGCGTATGTAGCGTGTGTGTGTGTAATGTGTTTGCGTGTGGTGTGTGTGTGTAATGTTTGCGTATGTAGTGTGTGTGTGTGTGTGTGATATGTAGTGTGTGCGTCATATATGTGTGTGTGTGTGTGTGTATGTATACAAGTGTGTATGTGTGTGTGTGTATGTATACAAGTGTGTGTGTGGTGAAGTAAGTTTTACTACAACTACTACTGCACAATCTATTTATCTGTCTATAAGCAGAATCACAGATGAATGAAATATTTTCTCCTCCCTCTCTGTAAGTATTTCTATGTATTTATCTATGCATCCATACCCACCCCCAACCCACCCCCACTTTAGAATTGGACAAGAAGTACAACATTAAATTCAGATCAATTGACTTTTCAAAAGTTTTCCTTACATATTTAAAGACTAGCAACTATGACGACAGAAAGAGATCGGAAATTTTTCTTCAGTTTTAGTTGATTTTAATAGATTATTCCGGGGGGGGGGTGCTTCTTCATTGTTCTTTTTTCTCGTCGATACCAGAGATCGGTGTTCAACTGTGCGTAAGGCCAAGGCTGGGTTTTTTTTTTCTTTTTTTTTTTTTTTTTGCATGCTGATTTTCACAGCATGTGTACAATCTCCATATGAAAAATTGGCATATCCCTATTTCCCCCATTCCAGCTGACCTTGAGCCGTACTTAGCTAAGTACAGTAAATTTATTTATATTTTCCGATTTTTTTAAATTCATTTTTTTAGATATTCCGATTGTTCGGGGTGAGAAAGTTGTTTATTTTTATTTTTTTATTAAATTTTCATATAGTCTGACACGTCACCTATAGCCATAACTTTCTCAAAAGGCAAAGTTATTTTATATATATATAATATATATATATATATATATAATGAGAGAGAGATTAAAAACGTGTACAAGACAGCATAGTAATTATCATCATTGAAAATTGAAAAATTGTCGAACCAGGTTCAAATTCTGTATGGGGCAGCTGAAATCTACCACATAGCACAAACGCATTTGGGGAAATTCTTAAATTAACATTTCCATGCGCATCACTGGTATTCCACCAAAGTTAAGATGTTGTTTTTTTTATTTGTTTAAAAACATATCAATTTGCCATTCAGTAATAACGGATATGCGAGACTAGCTTACTAACCATTACACTCCAGTGGTGTGGACAGGGTATGGGACTTCACCAAATTGGACCCAAGAAGGATAGAAAATGAATGACTAACAGAGGAAGGGGTTTGACGTCAGGGGCCCTTTGGATTAACATGTCATATAAGGTAACCTCGGAGATAGATGATAACTTGTAGATGATTTTTAGCAGCAGCTTAGTGAACAGGGATAGTCTGTGTGGTGTAATGGCTAACGTGCTGGACTGCAACATCGTAATAAGCGAGTTCGAACTCCAGTCGTGCTATTAGATTCACTTTCGGATTAATATCCTTGGGAAAGATATGAACCCTCTCATTCCCCTACCCAGCTATGGGTTACATAGCACCACGACTGTTCTTCTAGAAAGATGGTTTCAGCATCCAATAACCCACGAAGGTTGATATGCCATTAAACTAATCTAACCTTAGTGATCGAAAAGGGGAAAGGATTCTTAATGCAGGTCGTGAAATAAAACTGGACCCTAAACATAGATGAATATTTAAAAACTGGGCCCTTAATATTACAAACTCAAACATCAATTTAATAGTAGTAAGAGTAGCCTGTTCAGTCAACCGGATAGTCTACCCTTGCGCTAGACTAGGAAGATTAATCTGAAGTGGAGAGCCACTTTTACCACCTGCTCCCCCATTGACCACACAGATCCAATCAAGATTCCCATTTTTGCATTTCATTTTTAACTAGAGGGTGTTGCAAAATGATAACGGTCGTACAATTAAGGAACACTAGTATTAATATATATAAATAAAATAAAAAGTATCTATCTTTACTTCTGCTCATATCTTTAAAAAAACAAAAAGTAAAATTATAAATAAATGTCTTATGATAGATGAGTAATTATCTAAGATTTATCAAATAAAATACATAAACAATTGTTCATTTTTGTTCTTATCACTTTGCCTACTTCAAACCGCTCACAGCGGCACTTCCACTATTGCGATCCTACCACAAGCAAAGTATTAAAAAAAATTGATGGTTAGTTCATTATAATTGAGCAGAAAGATTCAGATTACAATGATAATAGGAGTTTTTTGAATAGGAGTTTTGAGATGAATAGATAATGAACTTTGAAATATCCCATCATACAGGTAAAAAATACCCAGAAAATTTGGTACAGCCGTGGAGTGAAATTTGTCAGGCAAAGAGTTAAAAAATATATATATATAAAAGATTGAAACCAATGTTAAAACAGTTTAAATCACTAAACCCAAGAATTGAATAATATTATCAAAAGTTTATATAGGGTGTCTGTGTGCACTTCAGAGAATTCACACCAACTCAAATTATTTATCAAAATAGAAATTTTTAAAACATATAAGACAAGTATACTTATAATCAACTTTCAAACTATGTAAAAAAAAAAAAAAAGTAAAGAAAAAAAAGAAAAGAAACAAAAACAACTGAGGTGGTTACTATTAGAATAGGTTCAGTCCTAATTAGTGATCATCCTCCACACATTACTACAACAACCAACATTACGTTTTTTGTTTTGTTTTATGTGACCTTGTTTATATTGTGTAATGTGTGAAAATAAACCATTGTCTTATCTTCTCGTCTTCACAAATACAAATAAAGTGAAACATTTTTAAGTGCACACGGACTTTGTGGACAAACTGTATAGGTGTGTGTGTGTGTGTGTGTGTGTGTGTGTGTGTGTGACAGAAGTGAGCCGGGCTGTGATCTGTAATTGGGGCTTTACCAAATAAAGATTTGATTAAAGTTAAAGCTGGTTGGTTGTTTTGTACGGCATGTCAACCCATGCTGGGTTATTTTATGCCGAATACTTTTATTGAAAATTCTTCTTTTTTTTAAACATATTTTTTTAAACTCCTTTTTTCTATCCAGTCCATAGATAGGGCCCTAACAGGTACTACCACTCCGGGTCAAATAAAGAGTTAAAAGATGTTGGTCGTTTTATTTTACAGCATATCAACCCTTTACGGGTCATTTTTTTTTATAAACAAAGGACTCGCCGTATCTGTTGTTATTTAAGTGGTCACTCAATTAAGTATTGAACCGGCTAGTCACTGCTTAACTTACGGTGATTTAGCGGGAACCTGTGAGAGGTAAGAGCAGGTTGGCTAAACTGGAGAACTCATAAGGTAACAATAAGGCAAAATTGATAAGTATCAAAGGTTGTTAAAAAAATCCCTAGGATCAGTACATTTTGTACGACAGTCTAAGAACACCATGGGGGGGGGGGTACTTTTTTCTTTTTTTTTTTTTTTCTTTTCTTGTGCATAGGGACAGAAATTTGCCAAATTCCTCGAAAGATAACGAGTAAGAAATAAAAAGGACAAGGCCTAATATTAAATAAAACTTAGATATTACAGATCAAAAAAATTAGTGTAGCCCCCTTCGGTCAATCGGCTGGTCATGTCAAGCCCTATCACTTATGATTGCCCCAACCCTATAGTTCTTATGTAAAAACCCAACCCATTTTATCATGTGCGTGTTAGGAAGTGGTGGCTGAGAGTCTTAGTGTCCTAGGTATGATGTTAAATGGTGAATTTTTAATTCTGGAGCGATGGGGAATATGGTATCCTAACAGGTTCTACCACGCCGGGTCAGTGGACCTGAAAGTAATGGTGAAGGGGTACTCTAGATTCTCCAGAGCTCTAGAATTGGAATTTCACCATCAGATAGTTTAACGTCATACCCAGGACACTAAGACCCTCAGCCACTGCCTTCTAGCACATATATGATGAAAAGGATTAGGGTTTGCCATAAGGGCAATAGGGTCCACGAGTTGGGGAGAGGGGGGGGTAAATATACACACTGTTCTTGTACGTTTGTATGTTTGTTTTATTCCATTTCAATACATTAGTAGACACCTCGTGCAGTGTAATGATTAGTAGTTAGTGAGTTAGATTCTCACTGGGTGTCTCATACTTCTTGCCTTGTGTTACAACTAAAAACAAATGTCCTGGGTATGACGTTAAACTTCATTTACTGGTGACGTTCCAATTCTGGAGATTTTGGGAATGTGGAGTACTGCTTTATCGCCATCACTCCCAGGTCCACTCTGACACGGAGTGGTAGTACCTGTTAGGGTCCTATTTATGGGTTAAATAGATTGCCCCAACCCTATTGCCCTTATGGCAAGCCCCAACCCTTTTTATCATATGGCTGCTACAAAGCGGTGACTGGGGGTCTTCATATCCTGGTAATGACTTTAAACTCTATCTGATGGTGAGGTTCCAGTTATGGAGGTTTTGGGAATGTGGAGCGCCCCTTCATCACCATCACTCCCAGGTCCACTCTGACACTGAGTGGTAGTACCTGTTAGGGTCCTATTTATGGGTTAAATAGATTAAAAAATGAGTTAAAAACATTTAATACCCAACAAGGAAAAAAGGTATTTGGTATAAAATAACCTAACAAGGGTTGACATGTCGTAAAATCCAATCAACTCATCAACCTTACTGGGTGTCCCATACTTCTGGCCTTGTCAAAACTAATACAATAGCGTGGACCCCTGTTTTTTGGGGGTTTTTTTAATAAGACATAACAATTACAGACTTCCTGCGAGCATCAGTCCACGCACGTGTTACAAGTTGTTTTTGCTATATTTAAAACGTCATCTATTATTTAACCCAATTTTTTTTTTGCGTCTTTTAACTGCCCCCCCCCCCTAAAAAAAATAACTAGTTGACTGCTAAGTTACACAAAATTGAAATAAAGTTGCAAGTTTAGTAACATTTGGAATTAATTTTTACCCGCCGTCGTAGTCGCTGCCGCCACCAGTAGTTTTAGTTACGTAAAAAAAATTAAAAAAAAAAAAAAAAAAAGGGTGGCAGGAGAAAAGAAAGAAGAAAAAATGAACAATCTTTCTAGAAAGACTATATTTGTTTACTGGTCGTCTACGATGCCGAAGAAGAAAAAAAACAAAATAGAGATAAGTGTTTTATTATTAGTCAAGCAATTTATTAAATAACTTTTTAAACGCGTGTTCCTGTTTGTTTTTTTTCCTTCACAACGCGGACACACATGGAACAGGAACCATAAATTCGAAATGAAAAAAAAGAAGAAAGAAAAAAAAAACTCGTACACAAATCCACTAATTCCTATGACGACACAATATGCAGTGGAGGGGGGGAAAGAATGAACTAAAATAAGCAAATGAAAATAAAATAGTTTTACGTCTCTTTATGGAGTACTTGTTTAAAGTTATAAATGTGTAAAGGAAGAATATAAATATTCAGTGGAAATAAGATGAATGTTTTAAATATAAGGGACAGCTGACAGGTCTCAGATCTAATATACTAGCTGAAAACTATAATTATTATTATTATTATTATTATTATTATTATTATTATTAATTATTATTATTCATTATTATTATTATTGTCGGAGGGGCCTATTGTCGGTATCAGCTGAACAGCAAGTCTATCCCCTTTTCGCTAGTGCTAAACCAGGGACATTGTTTTTCTTTTTTTGCTGAGTTGGAACGCCACACCTCTCGTCAGCTCTCCATTTTAGCGCACAGATCAGATTACCAAATCTGTGCTACTCATGCACTGAGTTTGCGAAGACCGGTATCGAACCAGGAACCTTACGATTCCTGTGCGGGTGCTAAGGTGATTTCCATCCTCAGAAAGTGCTACACAGTTGTGGCCTTGTGTCAGACACAGTAAGAAACATCTCTAAGGAGAATTGGTTTTTTGGTTGGATTTTACAGCATGTCAACCCCAGTTGGGTTATTTTATGCTTAAGACATCGTTTTATTGATTTGTTGGGTATACAATCTTTTTTAACACATTTTTAAAGAATTCATTTTTTTTCTATTTAACCAATAGATGGGACCCTAACAGGTACTATCACTCCGAGTCAGGGTGGACATGGGAGTAATGATGATGAAGGGGCACTCCACGCTCCCTAGAGTTCCAGAATTGGAACTTCACCTCTAGGTGCAGTTTAATGTCATACCCTGGACACCAATGAAATATCGTAAAAATAATTAGATAAATAATATAAAACAAAACCGAAATTTCCCTTCATCTTTCTAGTGCGAAAAGGAACCCTAGTCGCCCAAATATGCTTTAATACGTGAGGGTGATTGCATATTTTTGGATCTAGTTGGGTATACCCCACCCCGAAAGTACCTTTTTGTTCGATATGCCCGGGGTAGATTGTGAAAACTTATAAATGAATCAACGTATTATGTTTCATTTTTATTAAAATTATTTATCCCAGTTGAGAAATTAAAAATATGTACATTGGACTTTATTTCATATTCCACTAACGTCTGTCCAGTAGACTATAGTAAAAATTTACCCTCTGAATTCAGTCTACCATATCCGGCCCTAAAATAAATAAAATAAAAATACTTAAACTTTATTAATTATTACTTCTAAAACTTTGATAAAACAGCTGAACTTGCACAAAGGTGTCAAAATTACGGTGACCCAGAAAAACAGAACCCACAAATTTTGTAATAAAACTGTTAATTTTAACTAGGGAGGGTTAGGGTTGGGGTTTAAGGTTAGTTTAATGGTAGAATAAATAAATAATTTGGGTTCTGTTTTTTCTGGGTTACCCTGTATACCGGTGACCCAGAAAAAAACAGAACCCACAAATTTTGTAATAAAACTGTTAATTTTAACTAGGGAGGGTTGGGGTTAGGCTTAGGGGTTGCGGTTGGGGTTTAAGGTTAGTTTAATGGGAAAATAAATAAATAATTTGGGTTTTTTTTTTTCTGGGCACCCTTATTTAACACCTTTGTGCAAGTTAAGCCGATAAAACAGCCGTTTTTTTTTTTGGTTTTTTTTAGAAATATCGGTGAATAAAAATATTTTCTTACAAACATACTTTTGCATTATATACCCCCTGACGACGATAATTTTATTGTAATTGTTAAACTCCAATATTTTTTTTTATCTGCAAGTTTTTTTATTTTTTTATTTTATAATCAAAAATGTACCCAGCGCCAAATGCGTCGCACGAAAAGAGTTAAAATAGAAACACCGATTTTGTGTCCCTTTTTTTTTTTAAACACACCCCAAATCTGTACCCCCTTCCATGTAACCCAAATAATCCCCGATTCTCATTGGATGATGTTGTCAGGCCCCAGCCACTTTTCAGAGTACGCTTTGTCCCTCATTTACATTTGCAGTGGGCTGAGCATCTAATGATTTTGGGCTGCCTCACTTTTTCTTTCTTTCTTTAATACAATAGTTTACTGAACACTTGCGTACATACGTGTGTGTGTGTGTGTATCTCTCTCTCTCTTTCTTGTCACAAAATGAACTCTATACAACTAGAATTACTTCCCCTACTAAACTCACAGCATTGAATAAAACTTCTTAAAAAGATACATGTCTGGATAATAATGTGTACGACACAGTCGAGGCATTTCATATTTCTGCGTAAAATAAAAAGGTTTCCCCAGATGTGGTTGGTTCACGTGTACACCACACCTCATCCACCCCTGCCAATGTGGGTGCGACCGAAACCTGAGACCCCAAAAATCTTCGATTTCATTGCTTGGGATTTTGTTTTTTT
>CM042142.1:54566228-54576228 GCA_023376005.1 Doryteuthis pealeii
ATCTTCACCCCCCCCACTCAACACCCAGTAATTTCCCCCTCTCCGGATCAAAGTGCTAATTCTGTGGGATCTTAATTCGAATAATGAGCGAGCAACAACCTGCTTGAATTTACAGATAGATAACAAGGAAAGTAATATATAGGTCGTTCTTGGGATGACGTTTACGCTTAAGCTTCTTTTTTTTTTTTTAATTATACAAAAAGAATGACTTATCGAACTATGAATCAGGGATCACCTTTAGCGGGTCGATATCAGCCCCTTCAGGTTCGATGGGGTTTATCGAAACGGTTGATAAATGCCTGGGGGGTCAGAAAGGGTTCGCTAAACGGAGTGGTTATTGAAAAGCTGGCATTAAGAAATAGATAAATAAACACAAAATTTGCTGAGGTACACGTTTAATTATTGTTGTCTGTTTTGATAAGATTTGAACACGTATGTTTAAATTCGAGAATTATGTTCAATATTTTATACATTTTTCCTGACTTCCTCAACAGCTCTAAACAGTATTTCTTTCTCTTTTTGTTGGTTGGTTGGATTTTACGGCGTGTCAACCCTTGGTGGGTTATTTTATGCCGAAGACATTTTGTTTTATTCGTCCTTGTTGTTGGGTATTCAATTTTTAAACCTTTCTTTAATATTCATTTTTTTTCTTTTTTATATATTTGACCCATGGATGGGACCTTAACAGGTATTACCATGCCGAGTCAGTGCGGATCTGGAGTAATGACTATAAAGGGGTACTCACTTTCCCCAGGGTTCCAGACTTTTTGCGTCCCTATATTTCAAAAGTGATATTCATCGAGGGTTGGGGTACAGAACAATAGTCTCCCCCAGGGTTTTAGTATGTAGTTTCCCTCATTAATACATGTCGAAACTACAATTCTACATTGTTTATTGTATATTGACTGGGGTCGATAGTCTAAAGAGTCTGGCGTCTCTTGATCTATATTTACAATCACTGTGTCCTGCTAAAATAATGACTGTCATTTTTTAAAGTTTCTCATATTTTCTTTCTTCTTCCTCTTCATAAAAAATGTCACTGGCATCCAGAAAAGAATTCTTAGAATAGTTTAAGATTTAAAAAAAATTTTAATTGTGACTATTGTATACGATTTTTATTCTATTAAACTTATCTCTTTGGGGATTTGGTCGACTAAACACCCGTGATGGATCAAAGCCCTCTAACCCTTTGGATATTATACACATCAATTATCTTATATCGAGAGTTGTGAAAACATATTCGCAAATCAATTCTCTTAAATCGGAAATTTAACAAAAAAAAGACAATTTAACACAAAAAGAAACGTTTAATTTGGTCTGGGTCTAGTATTTAAATAAACATATTCGCGTGACATTGCTTGAGATTCTCCCTTTTTTAAGAAGAAATGAAGAAACCTTTTTTTTAAATATTAACTACTTAATCAGAAAAAATGTAATTTTAAATAATTACATGCTTTTTAGGACGAAATTTCAGCAAGAAAATTCACTTTTAAAATCTTCATTTACTACATGGAAGCCATTGAATGAGAAACTGCAAATTTCACAAGAAAATTTCTCAAAAATTATTAGATATTTAAATTGATTAAATCAAACTTTATTCTAATTGAATCTTATACTAAATTAAATTTTATACTAATCTTATACTAAATTAAATTAAATTTCATACTAATTTTATAATAAACAAATTTAAATTTATACTAAACTTTATTTCTTTCTCCTGATGTTTACGAAGAATATGCAGCTACAAAAATTTTAAGTGGGGACACTTTGTTTCCCTTCCTTTAGAATCGGCATTTGAATTTTAAGTGGGTTCACACAGATCATTATTACGATATTCGGGTTATAAGACAAACCCAAGTTTATCTTTCTGCCATGGAATTTTAACAATATCTTCCCCTTTCTTCCTTATCTTAAATATGAGAAATACCTTTAATCCTAACTTCACAAACATCTCCACGTTTTTATTATGTCGTAAATAACTTTTTTCAATCTCAAACCTTTACGGGTATAATTTGAGGTTTTTCATCGAAAGTATATAAGGGCATTGATTTATATTACACTGGTTGCCCTTGCCGCAGTATAAAAGTTAGCACACTATCACCCTGAAGCGAGTTCGATCCTTACTGTGTGCCCTTAATAGATGGCCTTGTGTCAAACTAAAGTAAGCTTAGTAAATACCGATACAGGTCTAGTCCTCAAATTTGTATTTAGGAGATTAGTATAAAAGTAGGCCTTGTGCACGTACATTAACCCGATTAACAGAGATTACCGAAGTCGAATACCACCTTAATGAGATATAAGTCATTGGTGTACAGGTAGATTTTATTTTAGTCTTTCTACCCTACATACGTGATCAACACTCGCCCCTTCTAAGTTTTATAATTAAAACGTATATACACCATCCTATGACATCCGCACATGTTTAGTTATATCGAGGGCAGAATTAAACAACACAGAAAAACTTTTTATTTTGTATATCTATATCATATATATATATATATATATATATATATATATATATATATATATATATATAAACTGTAAACAAACTAAAAAAATGGCACGTCATAGCGTGATTTTTATTAGAGCATTGTAAGAGTATTGCTGTAACTTAAAAAAAAAAATAATTTACAGGAGTTCAACTTGCAAATGAATGAGAATTTTGTGGGGGAAGAATTCACACTGAACGTTTTTGTTTTTGTTTTAATTCTATATACAAAATAAAATCATTCACTCCTTCCTAGATAGAAGAATTAATACAATCATAGATCACTGTTAGAATGCGTTACCAGATCATAGAGTTCAGTAAGTGATAAAGTGTTATTTTAATAAAAATAAAACTTCAAAAGAGAAATAGTATGTATCCGTTTCGAATGTATATTAGAAGGAAGAAAATCATTTTTTAAAGTTTTAAGTTAGCAATGAATGTTAACTTATATCACTAAGAAAAAAATTAATGCGAATTGTAAAAAGAAATCTGTTATTTTGATAAAAAATAAATAAAATAAGGTTAAAATTTGACAAATGGAGAATATATTATTTATCATTACATTCCCCTACTTCTCAAAAAAAAAGTTGGACAGTCACGTGATAGTAAATAAACTTATTTAAGTTTACATTTTTTTTCATTTATTTTACTGAATGGTTTAATATGGATTTAGAAAAAAAAAAAAAAAGAAAGCCGGGAAAGAAAAACAAAACAAAACAAATTCCCAATCTCACGACAAAGTGATGGAATGCTATTTTACAAAAGTGAAAGAAATTCAAAAATTAGAAGAAGAAAAAAAGTTAAGAAAAACAAGACAGACGTACAAAAATGTTATCGACGAAGAAGATTTTTTTTATAAAAAATAAAAAAAAGCGCTATAGTAGTACAGTGTCTAACTGCAAAGACTGACGAACTGAAAAGATGCGAAAACTGTAGCATACGAACCTGAAATTTTAAAATAAATAACCACGAAAGAAGATATCGATTTCCTTTGAAAATAAAATAAAAAATCAATAACTTTTAACAAAAGGGAGTACATCAATTCTAAAGTATCTGTTAGTGTTCTTCAAAAAGGACATCACCTTGCCTTTTTCTTTCTTTCTCTTGTAGACGATACGCTTTGCTTCTCTTATTATTTCTGGATGTCGTATGAGAATATACCATCATCTCTATTGTATAAATGTTACTAAGATTTAAATTAAATTTAAATAATAATGATAATAATAATAATAATAATAAGTATCATTAATCCAGTGAGACAGCTGCCGTGTCTGCGACAGACACAGGACTAACGCGTGCAATTCTTCAATGAGGTGTAAAGTAATATTTAATTCGCTTTTTTATAAAAGAAAAATAATAGAAATTAGTTAAAAATACCTTCAAAAGTTATTTTTATTGAGATCTGAAAATATTGTTTAACAGAGACATTTTAAAATGAAGATGTTTCTTTTAAAGAGAAAGAAAGAAAAAAAAAGAGTTTATAGACCTGATGCACGAATAAGTAGCTAAAAAAAAAATCAACTTAAAAAAAAGTTAAAAATAAAACGTGGATTGTGTTTATTTGTTACTTACATTGATAACGTTTTACTTTTTAGACATATACATAGAGGGCAAAGTCTTTCTTTCTTTTCTTTTTGTTTCTTTTTCAAAATTAATATTCAATTAGTAAAACGGTCTAACAGCTAAGGCAACCGGCAGGATAGTATCGATCCTAGGTTATGGATTTGCACCCCGCCCCCCGCAACTCACCTAATTAGCAAAGAAAACAAAATATTACAGACCCGTTGTTGTTGTTGTTAAATCATTTATATATATTATATATATATCTCCGCTCCGGTGTGTTTAGATCGAAATCGAGATCAGAGAATCCCCCGAAAACGTCAAGGATGAGACTTAGGGATAATGAAAACGCCAAACACGATGGAACACCATTTCCTACTGTCACCGTAGATAAAACTTATAACTAACAAGAAGAAATGAAAGAGAGAAAGAAGGAGCCGACACACGCTCACAAAACTCTTAGGTAACATATTTCAAATAATTTTGGACAGACGTATAAATAAATACAAATAGATAAATAAAATAATAATACTAAAATGAAACCTTTTTGGGGGCGTTTTTCTCTAGTTTCACCCCTCCCCCACACCAGCACCCCCCACACCACACCCCCTTCACCCACTTCCCTGATGATTTTTGCACATTAACTAAAAACTACTTGCAAATGCTCAACGGCACAATAATTGTCTTATTCTATACCACGGCTTGGAGTCGTTACAGCTTGTTCCAGACTGGCTCTACTAGTAGTCATAGTAATTTGTAGTCACTGTAGTATGAGGCAGTGGCAGCAGCAGCAGCAGCCACTGTGCCGGTGAGTAGTAGGGACATTGGTAGGAGTAGTCTATAGTAGTAAAGATCATCATTATCAGGGGCAGTAGTAGTAGTACCTACAGTTGTTGTTGTAGGTTGATGCTGATGATGACTATTAGTTGTAGTAGTAGTAGTAGTAATAGAAAGTGTAGCAGGCCAGGTGCCCTGTAAGGAGTGGCAGCACTTCGCCTGCTCATTGGTCGCCGTAACAGCCGGTTGTCTCCCCTGCAGTTCCTCCAACTAATCCTGCGGGAAGGCCTTTTTCCAGAGCCCCGGCTTCTTCTAGCTACTGCCTGCTTGTTCAGCTCCAGAGCCACGCCACCAAACAGCAGGGCCATGACTGGTTCTTAAATATACCCGCCGCCGCTGTTGCTGCTCTACACTTTATACCACACCCGGCTTCTTTTTGCCTTCATCCTACTCCTCTTCACACAATTTCAGAAGACAACACCCGACACTGGCCGGACTCCTTAATATCTGTCTATATCAATATACACATACACATATATATCTTTTAAAAAAAAAAAAAGAAACAAAAAAGAAAAATAAGAAAAAAAACATAAAATATAACAAAAAAAAAAGATATTTTGGTTGACTTTTTCTCTTCTTTTTTTAAATTTTTTTTCTTTATTTATTCGTTTTAATGTTTGATGATATTATATTTTTTGATCGTCTCCCTCCCCCCTTTTAAATTGTTGACCCACTCCTAGCCTGTCCACCACAGCGCTAAAAAGAAGAACAAAAAAAGTGACATCGGCCAATAATGTTTACGAACTTTCTGATCTCTTTAGTGGTTTTTTTTCTTTTCTTTTTTTCTGATCTACTTAAGACTTAAGTCATGATTTTTGTTCCGTTTATTCTCCGTACATAAATTTTTTTTTCTTCTTATACTTCTGTGGTCTATTTCGGCATCTGACTTATATCACTTAGTAGTTTTCTGTTTGTTTGTTTTTTTTACTCTTCTTCGAACAATATTTAACTATTGTTTTATTCTATTCTAAAACTAAACTATATCGCTAAAATATACGCACTTGCTGAAAATCTGTTTGAGAAAATGCATGTTTGCTGTAGACGTCATGTCATATGTATTGTATACACATACATGCATATGTGTGTGTGTGTGTGTGTGTACTTACACTACAGTTTAACTCAAGGGGGTTGTTGAAATATGTGGCCGAAAAGATAGTATGTCTGCTTCCTGTATTAAAATTTTTACATACTCATAATCGCAAGTCTATAAAAGTATTGTAAAGTGACTGCCAGGTCCCCTACGAAGGTTAATATCTGTGTTAGTTAAAGAAATTAGACCTAACGCTACACACGCACATGAGATCTGGACACATATCATCTGCATATCTGAACTAAATACAATGAACACATAAGTATTTTATCACTTTGACTTAACTGTGTTACAAATGCATAAAAATGTGTACTTCTCTGTGTGTACACGTATGTATGTATGTGTGTGTGAAATTCTTCTTCTCTCACAACCTAATATCGTCACTTTTCTTACTCGTTGTCATTGAAAAAAAAAAAAAAAAAATAAATAAATAAATAAATAATAAAATGAAAAAAAAATATCACAAACTGCTGTTATGTGAACCTTTATGCGATCATTAAGTGAAGGTATGTCTGGTGTACACCAAGATATACCCGGGCATATGTACATTTCATGCACACACATGTATCTAGGTACATTGGCAGACTGAAGACATTTGTTTCTGCAGGTTGTCGCCTAGTACTATGCCCAACATGGTTGGTGCTTAGAAGTAGTTGGTGGTTTGGTTTAGTATTTGAAGCAGATCTTTCGAAAGAATAAGAAGAAAAAAAAAGACCCGAGACCTTTTTATCATTTTATATATAAATCTTTCTCTTCTAAATTCTATATCAGTTAATAACTTACATGAGACTTGTTTGTTTTTTTTTGTTTTTTTGTTTGACTTACATATCACAACTGCCACCTGTGTGTATTGTATTTATTGGTGCTACGTACACACTAGTGTAAATAGTCATGTATGTGTTATAGAAGTAGTAGTACTATTTAGCTATGCTTTCTTTTACTACCACAGCCGAACCACCTGTGTGTGTGTGAGAGCAAGTGAGGATATACGCACTAGTGTATACTTATTATACATAGTAGTACTATGTGTATGTTTAGTAGCATGCATGCTCGCGTCATTACAACTGCTTGCATTACATTCAAATATAGTATCATCATCACCATTAGTAGACTTTCTTCTCTAGTATATTATATTCCCACAGCATGTGTCTGGTTCGTTCGTTTGTGCTAGTAAATTTACAACCCAAATTGAAGAGCTAGGACTTAATTAGAACTTTAACGAAGACAATTGAATAATCTAGAAGATGGTGGTTGTGATGATGGTGATGATGATTGCTCTGGGAACGAAAAGAAACCCAAATGTACTAACGATTAAGTGTTGAGTCGCGTGGGGTTCTAGTTTTTTTTTTTTTGTTTTTTTTTTTTTTTTTTTTTTTTTTTTTTGGTGTGTGTGTGGGGGGGTCTTGGTTGTAGTTTTTTTTTGTTTGTATTATTATTTAATTTTCGGACACTAAATAACAAAGATTCCAAAGGTTTTATATCGGCTTAATTTTTCTTTGTCTGATCTCTCTCTTCTCATCCCAGATTCTCTTTTTTTAATAATTTTTTTCTTCATCTCTCTCTCTCTCTCTCTCTCTCTCTCTCTCTCTCTCTCTCTCTCTCTCTCTCTCTCTCTCTCTCTCTCTCTCTCTCTAGGGTGGGTACCCACGAATTCGGTAAGCACATAGACAACATACCACGACAACAACAATCAAAAACCAGGCAGTGGTAAAAGAATACCGCACGCTACACACACACACACACTTTCTGTATATCCAGTCCACGCACTCACCTACACAATCTACAAATAATGGGGCACCTGGTCCCTTGCCGTCCATCTCGTCGCCTCTGTGTGTCATTAGATATGCACAACCGTGTCAGGCGCTAGGTGCCACCACACCCCCTTGTTGATAGGGGATATACACTCAGCTCTCTGGCACGGGAGAAAAAAAGAAAAGAAAAAAAAAGTCCGGTTTTATGTTGGTTGATCTTTTTTAGTCTACATCGAACATGTGTACGTACGTAGGTGTCTGTCTGTCTGTCTGTCTGTCTGCTTTTATCTGCTAGCGAAACTTTTCTCTCTTTTTTTTTCTCGCACCATTCCTCTGTAAAAGGTTTGTGTGCACTAACAAAATTAATACCCTCTCGCTGTCTCTCTCTCTCTCTCTCTCGTTGTATATCTCTCTCGCTCTATCTCTTTCTTTCGTGTTCATTCCAATTTTCGTTGGATCTACAAATCAAAGAAGGGTTAGCATTGGAAAAGAGACGTACAATTACCGTGTGTGTGTGTGTGTGTGTGCGTTTTAAATACATATTTCTTTCTTTAGGATTCTATCATTTATATGTACCGGCATATTCCCCATAAATAAAATAACGATTAAATGTTGTGGCACAGGGTTGTCTGGTTTTGTGTGTGTGTGTGTGTGTGTTTGTAAACCACTTTCCTTTATATACAATATGGTATTGGTCTAAAACACTAAACCCGTCTGTGTGACTTGATTTCTTCTAGGTCTCTCTCTCTCTCTCTCTCTCTCTCTCTCTCTCTCTCTCTCTCTCTCTCTCTCTCATCGGATATCTCTTGTATCTTCATTTTTGGCCCCTAACGACCCAAAAACCTTTCTCTTGTTTTTAGACCTTAACTTTCTTAATCATTTTTTGAGTTAAATTAAAATTGTGGGATATATATATATATATATATATATATATATATATATATATATATATATATATATAGTAAAATGTTATAGTCAGATAACTTACACGAGTTTCACCATGTGGATCTTCAGGGTTAACTGCAATAAATTAATTAATAATTTTATATTCCCTGACAAATCACTCGCTTTATATATATATATATATATATATATATATATATACGCGTGATGTAATGGCTATCGTTGTAGGAAATAGACTCGTCGATCCGAGTTCAAATCCTGGACGAGCCTTCTTGCATTTCACATAGCGCTAATACTTTTGGGAAGGGTATGAATCCAACTATTCTCCCTTCAGCTATTTATGAATAGTAGGACAGACTGGGCTCTTTAATCATGGCCAAGTAACCAGTCTTGGAGAAGGAAAACTCTGGATTCAAACCTATTAAACTCCGCTTAAGAAATTGACCTTTTGTCACATCCTGCTCGTGTGGCTGTGTGTGTGTGTATGCATATATATATAATCACAAGATAGATCAAAACTTTTTTCTTATTTCTTGTCTTTCTATACTTCTGTCTTTTTTTCCACGTTCTTTGAGAATCTAACCGCGTAACTGAAGAAAGCAAGAAAAAGACATGTGGCGTCTCTGCTGTCTATCAATTAAAACCGAATGTCTAATGAATGTCACAGAGTGTCCAATGTGTGCGTTTGTAAAAAATGGTGGGGAGATTACATGTGCATCTCAAGGAATCAACACTTTATAAAAACATTTTTTTTTACATTGTTATATAGTAACGTTCGAATTCATCTGTTATTATTGTGAGCTCTTTAACATCTGTCCTCCTCGTTAAACATTAAACAAATTTTTACTTATTTATTTATTTACTTGTTCTATAAATTTTTTTTCAATGTCTCTACTTCTTCCATGCTTATAACGATGTTAATTCCCGACCACATTTTTTTTTCTCATTCATTGTTTACTATTTATTTGTGTTAAGACAACGTTTACTTTAATATGTTATTACAATTAGAAATAATCTTTTTATAGAATTTTGATAATTCAACTTCGTAAGTTTTTGTTTATTTTACTTAAAAAGGACCCCTTTTCTTTTTTTTTTTTTTTTTTCTTTTGGTAAAAACTTGCAAATCATACTCAAAATCCCATGATATTACAGGGTGACCCAAAAAAAAAACCACAAATTATTTATTTTCCCATTAAACTAACCTTAAACCCTAACCCTAAACCTCACTATTTATTACAAAATTTGTGGGTTCTGTTTTTTCTGGGTCATGGGATTTTGAGTATGATTTGCAAGTTACCCCACACACACACACACACACACACTTTTTACCTTTCTGAGCACAAATATTAATTTCAAGGATGTCTTGTTAAT
>CM042142.1:54578728-54593728 GCA_023376005.1 Doryteuthis pealeii
ATATATATATATATATATATATATATGCTGATCCACGAATCTCTTATACTTGTTTGTTTTTTGTTTGTGTCTTTTTCCTTTCAAAATTATTTTCTACTTAAAGATGAAGATAACTTTCTTCTTTCATTTATTTGATATATATATATATGGTTAGTTGCTTTTATTTCATATTTTCCCCAGAAAATTTTTATTTCTCAATTTTAATCATTTTTCTTGTCTATGGATGTCTATAGCTTAAAATAAAAATCGTCAAATCTTTTTTAATCCGAGCAAATATTTTCTTTAACATATGCTCCTAGGTTTTTAATTTTGATTTTAATTCTGTCATTTGTCGTATATATTTTTCTCTGCTCTTTGAAAAACTTGAAACCTTAGAATTGCTGTAATTCCACAAAGTTTTCAGTCAAATACTAAAGATAAACCTTTTTATTTTACTTTCAATTTTGTCCAAATAACTCTGTGAAAATTAATGTCCGGTTTTAAATCTTAAATCTTTTTTTTTGTCCCTTTCTAATCCATAATCAATAATAATAAAAAAAAAAAAGGTTTGCTCGTTAGGGCTAGTTTAGCTCAGTCGGTAGAGCATTTGCCTAGGAACCTATACCGGCCCTCGCCAACTCGCATGAGTAGGACAGGGAGCTGATGTTAGGATGCAAAACAATCTCCTTGGTCTAGCACTAATGAAAAGAGGATAGACTCCGTCGCTGTCTGGCTGATACCGACATTAGGCCACCATGCCGAGTTTACTTACAAAATAAGATACTGACTTCACACCACAGATATTGACCCAGAAAAAAAAAAGTCATTGTGAGCCAAGAAGTGTTTTCTGAAATTTACTTAGTGAAAAACTAATGATTATTTATCAAATATAAGACATGAAAGTTTTTGATTGTGCAAGTCGGTGAACTGAGCCATCCAACAATTTTATAAATTGCTTTCAAGAAATCCTCAATTAAAATGAAAAAGAAAAAAAAAAAAAAAAAAGTCAGACACTAATCTTTAACCCTCTTTGCCATAAGGTAAGTTTTTTTTTAAATATTTTTATCTGGTTCATGATAAATTGTATTAAACTTAAAAACGTATTGGCTTTTTTTCCTTCTCAATAATGATGGTCCAGTTCTATGTTTGACTTGCATTATATCAAACTTACATGCCTTCTATATCTATCTATACATATATAAAGGGCTGTTGTGTGTATGTATGTATGTATGTATGTCTGGCTGAAACAATGAAATTAAAACAATTAACAGCAAAGTATATATACACACACATTCACTATCATCAGATCTTGCGTTTTTGAGCAAAAATGAGATTTGATTTATATTCGTGAAGACGATTAAAAAATAGAATTTAAATAGTAAGAGCATGGATTTTTTTTTTTTTTTTTTTTTTTTTTTTTTTTTTTTTTTATTTTAAATAGAGATTAATTTTTATTTTCCGAGTGTCTGTGCACTGTTTTTCTGATGGCCCACCAAGCTGGATTAATGCATGGTCTTCTTTACATGGGGGTTTTAAATGGGGCATCCTGCAAGGATCCAACTTGTGATTCAGTAATAATGGATCTGCAAGACTAACTTTTTTTAATCCTTCCTCTAACCAGGTGATGCCAGTAGTACTATAATATTGTGTGTATATATGTCCAGAGGAAACTATGAAAATAAAACAATTAACAACAAAGTAAATGTGTGTGTATGTATATATATATATATATATATATATATATATATATATTAAATATCACTGGTTCTTATTGTGCAAAAATTAGGTAGATCTGATGTATATCCGCGAAGACCTCCAATGAGGCCGGATTAGCACAAGATCTTTTTTAAGTGGGGATTTTTATGAGACATCCACAAGGATCGAACTCACTATTTATTTAGTAGTAATGGATCTGCAAGACTAGCTAACCATTAATCCACATTTTTTTAAAATCCTCTACCCAAGCTTTGCCAGGTAGCTGCTTCTAGTTTTCATATATAATAAAAAAAATATATATTTTCTAACAATTTTATACAATACAAAAAGTTCTTAACTTATTCTTATAATCAGATTTTACATACTTTTTTTTTGTCATATCTCAAATGTTTAGTCCACGTTTCATCATTTTTAAAAAATTTTTTTATTTTTAAAAATTTTATTTAATTTTTTGCTGGTTTAGCTCAGTCGGTTGAGTATTTGGTTGGGAACTTCTGGTTCGATACCGGCCTTTGCCAACTCAGCGTATGAGTAGCACAGGGCTCTGTGCGGTAAACTGAGGAACTGATGGTAGTGTGCTGCTCCACCTTAGAGGCTAAAAAAAATCTCCGCTGTCTAGAGCTAGTGAAAAGGGGATAAGCTCCCTCGCTGTCTGGCTGATACCGACTTTAGACCACGACGACGACGACTTTATTACCTATTTTGTTTTTTTTAATCAACATTTTAAGTTATTTTTTTTTATTTACTTATTTATTTTAGATAGTTTTGCTTGTGAGGGAAATTACCCACTTCTCATCTTTCAGTATGAAAATAAGTGGATATGATATACGTTTTTGTATTGATTTCTTTTTTTTCTTTATTTCCCCTCTAAATTTAAAGAAGAAAAAAAACTTTATTTTAAAATTTTGATGAGCTGAATATTTCTCCTTGTATGGCTGTAAAGGTTAAATAACCATTGACCTACTTGCAATTTTAGACAAAGTATAATTTAAAATTTGAACTTACCCCAGTTAAAAAAAAAAAAAAAAAAAAAGATTACAAAATCTTATCTATTTTAGATTTACATTCTGTAAACACTTATAAAATATAAACTCTGAAAAGAGAAGAGTTAGTCAAGAAAAAGTAGAAAATGTTTTTGATACTTTCAATTTACTTTTTGTTCAGTTAGCATATGGTGTTTGATTAACAAAAATTAGTTAATTTCTCTCTCTCTCTCTCTCTCTCTCTCTCTCTCTCTCTCTCTCTCTCATTTTAAAAAATTGTTTATATTATCAGTTTATATTATCAGAATTTAATATCATCTCTCTCTCTCTCATTTTAAAGAAATTGTTTATATTATCAGAATTAATATCACTCTCTCTCTCTCTCTCTCTCTCTCTCTCTCTCTCTCTCTCTCTCTCTCTTATTTTAAAAAATTGTTTATATTATCAGAATTAATATCATTCTCTTTCTATCTCCCTCCCTCTCATTTTAAGAAATAGTTTATAATTTCAGAATTTAACATCATTCTATCTCTGTTTCTCATATTTTTAAAAAATTGTTTATATTATCAGAATTTAATATCATTCTCTCTCTGTGTCTCTCTCTCATTTTAAAAGATAGTTTATAATTTCGGAATTTAATATCATTTTCTCTCCGTCTCTCTATCTTTCATTTAAAAAAATAATGTATATTATCAGAATTTAATATGATTCTCTCTCTGTCCCTGTCTCAAAAGATAGTTTATATTATCAGAATTGAAATTTTCCTTTAGTGACATATTTTTTATCTCCAATTAAATTCTTTTGGAATAGAACATAGAGAATTAAAATGTCTTATTTTTCTCAACAAATAGCAAATCTTTTGACATGTGTCAAACATTCCTTTCTGTTTTGGCATCTTTGCTAAATTTGAAGACTTGAATTTCTTTTTTTATTTACAAATTGTAAGTATCCCTGCACTCTTTAAGGGTCAAACCTAGAAAGTTAGGGCGGAATTATTTAGACATTATATTCAAGTTTAAACTTGAACATGTTGTGAATGGATCGTGAATTGTTATAGATATTTATATATATGATAGAATTGTTAAATATTTAGGCTTATGAAAGCTAAACAAATCTTTTTTTTAACTTGTCAATTTTTTTTTCTATGTACTTATTGAATCTTATTTAAAACAAAATATTTAATAAAAAAGTACTTATTGTATATAATTTAATAGATAAAAAAAATCTGAAGAATTTGACTATTCATTCATTTATTTATTTCATATATTGCGGAGTTTTTTTTGTTTTTTTGTTTTTTTTGTTTTCTTGTTTTCTTTAAGTAAAGAGATCCCTTATTTCTGTCTGTTGATTAGTTTCATACAAAATATTTTAAGGAATTAAAGATTATCTCCCTTGTCTTTGCCTAAGTAGACAACTTTTCTTTTATAGTTTTTCTAATGTTTGTGTGTTCGGTTTTGTTTTGTTTTCTTTCCTTTTCTCTTTTTTTTTTTCTTTTTTCTTTTCTTTCTAATAATTACAAAGTTTCTTCCAATCTTTTATTTTTGAAACTAACAAAAAAATAATTTTTTAAAAAATCATTATTTTCCTTGATACTGAATATGTTTTAAAAAATCTTTCCAAATTTTGAAGTGAACTGTTAGGTTTCTTAATCAAAAGTAAATATAAAAGTATAATAGTTGCATATGAGTAGTATTATTGCAGGTAAACTTTGACGGGGTAATTTTAGTTTTAATCAAATCCAGCTTCAATATAGCAGAGTTTGACTTCCTCATTTTTTTAGATATTTTAATTTTAAAAAAAATTTATTAATATTAAAAGACAGCATGTTAAAAAATATCAATTTGTACATTTGAGAACACAAATTCTTTTTTGTTTTTATCTATTTATACATATATAAAGAGCAGTTGGTGTGTGTGTGTGTATGTATGTATGTCCGGGGTAAACTACAAAAATAAAACAATTAACGACAAAGTAAATGTATATACATTCACTATCACCAGATCTTGCTTTTGAGCAAAATTAAGAGCCTATTTTATTCTATTTTATTTTTTTATTTTTTTCTTGCATTTAATATTTTAAATAAGAGACATTAATTTTTCTTCAGATGATTTGTGCACCTTCCTTTTTTTTTTCTTTTTTTCTGATGCCCCACGAGGCCAGATGAATGCAAGATCTTTTTAATATATAGAGATTTTAATGGGGCATCCTACAAGGATCCAACTCGTAATTCAGTAATAATGGATCTGCGAGACTAACTGTTTTGCGCCTCCTCCACTCAGGCGACCCCAGGTAGCTGCTTCTAGGACTGAATAAATAAGAGACCCATAACATCCCCAAAATATTCAAATGCAATTCATGAACTTTATTTCTATTTCTCTGAATGTTTGAGATGAGGCTTGATGATTAGTATTATCTGCATTATTCGGACTATTTCCCCATCTTCATTGTTATTTATACAACGTTTCGGATGATATGCCTCTGGCCTTCTTCAGATATTTCTTGTCAGTATTTGGGAACCTTCTTGGACTCGGAAAATTTTTTTCAGACTAGTTCGAAAAGAAGGTTCCCAATCCGAAAAGAACGTTCCCGAGTCCGACAAGAAATACCTGAAGAAGGCCGGAGGGTATATCGGCGAAACATTGTACAAATAACAATGAAACAATAGTCCGAATAACAGATAATACTAACTTTATTTCTAATAGAAAATAACTTTAGCTTTAAAATAATCTTAATTTTGTATTCTATTTTAATCAAACACAATGTGGCTCAGATTAGTTAATTAAAATATTTCTCTGTACTTGTGTATATACAGTATTTCTCATCATTGCATGCACCCCATCCACTCCCACCAATATTTAGGAGGCACCCCATGGTCTAAGGATCATTGTAGGAAATACACAGCAACCTGAGTTCAAATCCTGGACAAGGCTGTTTGCATTTCACATAGCGCTAATACCCTTAGTATGAAGGTATGAATCCAACTAATTTTCCTCTCAGCTATGGGTAAATAGTAGGGAAGACTGGGATCTTTAACCTTGCTATGGCAACCGGTATAGGAAAAGGAAAACTCTGAATTCAAACCCGTTAAACTCTGCTTAAAAAATTCACCTTGTGTCGTATCCTGCTCAATACTTCTACCCCCACGTATATTTTATAAAATGTTAATTTTCTTAACTATAGATACCAGAATTTTATCCTTTCTTATGTAACTTTACATGATTAAAACTTTAATCAATTTATTAAATATTATACTGATAGTATTAGTTTATAATTATTAGATAGTATACTAATATAAGGGTAAGGTTAGCTCAGTCGGTAGAGTGTTCAGCTAGAAACCACAAGGTTCCTAGTTCGATATTGGCCCTCACCAACTAAGCGTATGAGTAGCACAGGGATCTGTGTGGCAAAGTAAGGAGTTGATGGTAGGTGTGGCGCTCCACCTCAGATGCAAAAACAATCTCCTTGGTCTAGCGCTAGTGAAAAATGGATAGACTCCCTCGCAGATTGGCTGATACCGACTTTTTACTTTTATACTAATATCATAATAGTTGGATGCCAAACTCTACAGCATTGAATCTCTGTGGACAAAAATAAATATGGAAAGTATATTTTTTAAAACCAGAGTATTTTTTTTTTTTTGGTCACAATATTTCAATATAGATAATACCTAATGATATCCATTTTGATTTATATAAAAAAAAAAAAAAAAGTAAAGTTGGCCTATTGTCGGTATCAGCCAGACAGTGTGGGAGACTATCCCCTTTTCACTAATGCTTGACCAGGGAGATTGTTTTTGCATTCGACGTGGAGTGCCACACACTTTACCACACAGATCAAATAATGCAATCTGTGCTACTCCTGCACTTAGTTGGCAGGGAATAGAATTGAACCAGGAACCTTCCAATTCCTAAATAGGTACTCTACCAACTGAGCTAAACCAGTCCTTTGATTTTTTATTTATTTATATAATGTTCCATTAGAACTGATAAAAGTTGGTATAGAATAAAATCTATATATTTTTGGAATTGGCTGGGGGGGGGTACTTATTTATGGACCACGTTGTATGTGCATCAAGAAGTCTCAAGCCAAATTTAAGAAAAAAAAACACATTTCAGAAAATATTTTTCAACATAATCTCCTCCTTTGTCAATGTACTTAATTCAGTGTTGAATATTAATCATTATAGATGGAACCTTATACAACGAAAATTTCAGATCAAAATTCAGTTATTAAATGTGTTATTGTTTCATCTTCATGTGTAGGGCAGGCACCTGTTCCATTTGACGAGATATTTTTTAGAAAAATTTTTTAAGATAATCTTTCAATAAACCTATATATGAAATTTCCTGATTTAACACTTTTTAAGTATATCAATTGACTTCTTAAATAAAACCATTAACGTGAACAAAAGTCTGATATAAATAATCATTTACTTAGTTTGGCACAAGGCCATAAATATGGAGCATTCAGTGAGAATCTGTCACTAATAGCAAGTCTGCTTTTGTAGCTCTTTAACCATTACAGCATGCAAGGTACCAGATTTTTTATTCATTTCTATGAAACAAGTGATCATAAAATCAGACTGGCCTGCCAGGAGGTCAATTAATAGGTATTAAATCAAGATGTCTCCCTTGTGACAGGAGGTCAGAGAGGCCCCACCTGATCAATCTACTGGTCACGTCAAACCTTAGCACCTATATGATTGTCGCAAACACTATTGGCCTTATTGCAAGTCCAAACCCTTTTTATCATATATGTGCTAAAAGGCAATGACTGAAGGTCTTATTGTCTTCAGTATAACATTAAACTCTACCTAATGGTGAAGTTCCAGTTCTGGAGCTGAAGGGAATATGGAGTACCCCTTCATCACCATTACTAGCAGGTCCACTCTGACCCAGAGTGGTAGTACCCATCCATGGGTTAAATAGAAAAATTGAGTTCATATAAAATGTCTTTAAAAAAATTTTAGTACCCATCAAGAATGAATAAAACAAAACATCTTTGGCATAAAATAACCCAACAAGGGTTGACATGCCACAAAATCTAACCAACCAACCCATTGGGATCCCACTGATGGGTTTAAAAGATTGTGTTTAAAAAAAATTTTCAACAAGAATGAATTAAACAAAATGTCTTCGGCATAAAATAACCCAACAAGGTTAACATGCTGTAAAATCCAACCAACCGACTAACCCTTTTGACAGATATGGGTTTTCCTCTCTGTTGTGGTCCACTCTGACCTGGGGTGGTAGTACCAGTTAGGGTCCCATCTATGGGTTAGATAAAAAAAAATGAGTTTTAACAAATGTGTTTAAAAAAAAAAAAAATGAGTACACATGAATAATGAATAAAACAAAATTGTCTTCAGCATAAAATAACCCAACAAGGATTGAAATGCCATAAAATCCAGCCAACCTCTGTTGTCTCTACAGATATTAGTATTTTTATAAAATTGCATACTTTGGTTTCATGGTAAAGTTACAAGTGAAATAATTGGACTCTGAACGTTACTTATAATGACTTAAAATTTTTATTTTTTTTATTTATTTATTTATTTTTAAAGAATTTAAGTGAAACTGTATAGCTCTCTTGAGAAAGAAAATTAAAAAAAAAAAATTTCCAGCCATATTAAAATATTTTAATGCCATTTAACTAGAAAAGTTTTTTTTGTCTGTCTGTAAAACATTCAGATTTTACATTCTTTTTCCATGTGATTGGAAACAACCTGTTTTTCATTTAGATATTTAAATACTTGGAATTTTGGCTAGATTATTTTATACTAGCAGAACCTGTGAATATACCACACTATGATGATTTAATTATTATAACATTTGATAGGGTAACTTGAGAGCTATTACGAATAGTTCAATATGTAAAAAAAAAGTATAATAATCTTGATTTAACTCTTTCACTATATTTTCTTTCTTTCCATTATGTTTGATTGAAACAGATTAGCATTATTTCTTCCGTGTGCTCACCCCCACTATCTATCTTTCCCTTACTCTTTCTTTCTTATATTTTTGTGTAGCATCTCCTTTTTCTTCCCTTTTTCTTTATCATAAAAACGGAATGGTCCATTATTTAATTCATAAGAATTTGGCAGATAAGCAACACCAATAATCAGGATTTACATTTTTTGGATGGTTTGGACAGTCTTATTTTTAACCAGAGGGTGTTGCAAGATGATATTACTCGTACATATATATATATATATATATATATACACACATTTACTTTGTTGTTAATTGTTTTATTTTCATAGTTTCCTCTGGACATACATGCATACACACCGACTGCCCTTTATATATGTACTATAAGGTATACAAGTAATAATATGAATATAGAACAAAACAAAACTATTATATTTGGAGTGACTCTCTCCTGTCGTGGTTAATGGTTAGCAAGCTAGTCTTGCAAATCCATTACTACTGAAATGCGAGTTTGATCCTCGCTGGATGCCCTATACTAGTGATTTTGTGTCAAATCCTACGTAGGGTATTTTTTTTTTTTTTTTTACCTCCAGACTAAAATCTTCTGCTATTATACATTGATTTATTCAGACCAATTTAGTAAGAATGAATTAGTCTCAAAATAAAAATTTATAAAAAAAAAAAGAAAGAATATTGCTCTCTTGGAGGCACTCATGACATAAATTATGGGTCCTGAGTTGTGGAGTAATTCATCACCGTTACTCCCAGGTCCACTCTGACCTGGAGTGGTAGTACCTGTTAGGGTTCCATCTATGGGTTAAATTAAAAAAATAAGTTCTAAAAATGTGTTTAAAAAAGTTTTTTAAAAATTGAATATCCAAGTAGAACAAATAAAACAAAAATGTCTTCAGCATAAAATAACCTAAGGATTGATGTGCCGTTAAATCCAACCAACCAACCATAACAAGTTATAGTCATAAAAAGTGGATACAGCAACCTAACTTCAAATCATAAATTAGGCTGTTTGCATTTCACATAGTGCTAATACCCTTGGGAAAGGTATGAATCCAACTATTCTTCCTCCAGCTAGAGGGGGAATAGGACAGACTGGGCTCTTTAACCTTGGTATGATAATCGGTCTAGAAGGAAAATTTTGAATTTAGACCTGGAGAGGGATGGGCTCTACCATAACCCTATCCCTAACCCTGCCCAAGATGTTAATTGAATAGTATGCCCTCCCCCATGACTAAATGAAAAATTGCTTTCTTAATTTTGATTAATCATCATCATGTCATGCTAGTAGCGCGGATATTCATGACAACCATCTGTATCATTCATTGCTCTCTAGAGGTGCTCTCCACAGCATCCAGTATCTGTGCAGAGCTGGTCAATGTAGGTCCTTTTTTTGCTGGGCGGCCCACACTGGGGTACACATGTGTTGGTTTCCGTAGGAAAATGTCACTTATGAGTTCGTCCCCGCTTCAACAAAAAAAATTTTTTCACAAGATCCCAAAAAGGAGTTTCTGACATATTATGTGAAAAAAAAAAAAAAAAAAAAGACCTGAATGGATTTCTCTATTTTTTTTATTTATGTCCTGTCTTTCAAATCCAATAAATGTTAAAAGTGGATCCGCCAAGATAAAATTAGCTCCTGTTGATTAATGATGATTTTTTTTAAAAGAAAGTTGATGAGAGGCAACTAATTTTTTTTGAAATTTTCTTGGTTGTTTTATTTGGATAAACTAAGTTATTTTGTAAAAGTCTAAAAAAAAATGTCTAACTTTCCATTTCATTGTTTGTGGTATATATATATATATATATATATATATATATATATATATATATTATTTTTGAAAAAAAGTTAAACTAAGAGTTGTCATTTCACCTGAACGAATATTGTTTTATCTATTCAGTTTGTTTGTTGATTGGATTTTACGGCATATAAACCCTTGTTGGGTTATTTTATGCCAAAGATATTTTTTTTTAAATAATCTTTTTAAACTCAATTTTTTAACACAATTTTTTAAAACTCATTTTTTCTATTTAAACCCATAGATGGGACCCTAACAGGTACTACCTCTCTGGTTCAGAGTGGACCTGGGAGTAATGGCGATGAAGGAGTACTCCACCTATTCAATTTGTTGTTGGATGCTTAATAATTCATCTTTTGAAATATAATGTGTTGTTAAGCAAAATATTCCTTTTTAAAAATCACAAATACAGTTTGACTAAGAACAAAACCATTAATCCGCCATCTTACGAGGAAATAACTAGTTACAACATGTTTATTTGTATGTCAAATAATTATTTAACTTATGTTTTTTCTTTACATTCCCATTTCTATCTATCACACACACACACACACACACACACACACACACACACACACACACATATATATATATATATATATATATATATATATATATAATATATATATATATATATATATATAAGTAAGTAAGTAAGTAAAGTCGACGGGGCGGCCTAAAGTCGGTATCAGCCAGTCAGCGAGGGAGTCTATCCCCTTTTCATTAGCACTAGACCAAGGAGATTGTTTCTAGAATCCGAGGTGGAGCACCACACCTACCATCAGCTCCTTACTTTACCGCACAGATCCCTGTGCTACTCATACGCTGAGTTGGCGGGGACTGGTATCGAACTAGGAACCTTGTGGTTTCTAGCCGAACGCTCTACCGACTGAGCTAACCGGGTCCCTATGTGTGTGTGTGTGTATATATATATATATATATATATATATATATATATATATATATATATATACATATTTGGTCACACCACATGGTAAACACATTTCCATCAGTGTTGTAGTGCTTGAGCCCCATTAATGAAAAAAAATGTCAATACCATATAGGGCATGATACACAGTTTTTAATCCACCCGTGTGTGTATATGTATGTTTATATGTAGGGCAGATTGGTCTTTTTTACCATGACTAGGTAACCAGTCTAGGAGAAACAAAACTAAATTCAAACCTCTTAAACTATTGACCTTGTGTCGCATTCTGCTTGTGTGGAGGTGTTGGTTAAAAAAATTTTTTTAAATTATATATCTATAAAATTTTCAGAGTGCTCAATTCATGACAATACAGAGCAATATCACTATATTTCAAGATAATAATGATAAAACCATAAAAGAACTCCTGCCACATTTTCAATCCTCTGGTGAACTAATATTCAACAAATCTTTAATACTAAATCACTTGTGCATCAACAATGTGAAGTCGTAAGATTTTTACACATGAAATATATATTCTGTTTTGCGCAGTTGGTTCTAGGTTCAATACAAGTCCCCACCAACTTGGCGCATGAGTAGAACAACTTGGGTAATCTGATCTCTGTGGTAAACCATCTGTGAGCTGACAGTAGGTGTAGCACACCACCTAAGCAAAAAAAAAAGCTCCCTGGTCTAACACCAGCTCAAAGGGGATAGACTTCCTCACAGTTTGGCTAATACTGACAACATAGTATCCTGAGTATGACATTAAACTGTATCTAATGGTAAAGTTCTAGTTCCAGGTCTCTGGGAAATGTGGAGTACTGCTTCATCACCATTACTCCCAGGTCCACCCAGAGAGGTAGTACCTGTTAGGGTCCCATCTATGGGTTAAATAGAAAAAATGAGTTTTCAAAAAAAAAAAATTTTAAAGAAAAGAATTTTCAATACCCAACAAGAATGAATAAAACAAAATGTCTTTGGCATAAAATAACCCAACAAGAGTCGACATGCCATAAAATCCAACCAACCAACAACAGGACACTCTGCAGATTACACATTCGGGGAAATTTTTTTTTTCAAATTGATTTTTTTTTTTTTTTTTTTTTTTTTTTTTTTTTCTGTTACTTTAGGAAAATTGTTTAGTGTCTTGAATTTCTTTTTACCTGCGGTTTCAAGTCTCTCGCTCTCTCTCTCACACTCTCTCACTCTCTCTCTCTCTCTCTCTCTCTCTCTCTCTCTCTCTCTCTCTCCTCTCTCTCTCTCTCTCTCGCGCTTTCTTCTCTCTCTCTCTCTCTTTCACTCTCTCACTATCTTTCACTCTCTCTCACTTCTCTCTCACTTTCTCTCTCTCTCTCCTTGTTTGAAAATTGAGGGCAAGTCAAGTTTTCTTTTCCTTCAATCGAGATGCTCTAAGGAAATCTCTTCTTTTTTTTTTTTTTTTTTTAAGTGACTTGATTTTACAGTTAAAAAACAAAAATAATCGACCAATCAAAACTGTTGATATAAACAAGTAACAATGAAAACATTGATTAAATGACATTGGAACTTGTACTTATAAACAATCCATCTGTTTTCTCGAAAATACCATGTGTTACTGCTAAATAGCATTCAGCTCTATTTAGGACTGGTCAATATTAACTCTTTTGGCCTACTTTAAACTGCTCACAGCGGCTCTCACACCATTGCAATCCTACCTTTAAGCTAAGTACAAAAACTGATGGTTAGTTCATTGTAATTGAATAGAAGGACTCGGATTACAATAATAATAGGACTTTATTTGAATAGAATGAGTTCACAGGTGAATAGATAGTGAACTTTGAAATATCCCATTATACAGGTTGAAAATATACCAAGAAAATTTGGTACTGCCATGGGGGGGGGGAATTTGGTAGGTAAAGAGTTAACTCATAGATCAAAAGTTCATATAAATTTAGATTCTGTAAAACTTGAAAGTCATAACAATCTCTCTCTCTCTCTCTCTATCTCTCTATCTATCTATCTATCTATATCTATATATATATATATATATATATATATATATATATATATATATATGGGCCAGGTTAGCTCAGTCGGTAGAGCGTTCGGTTAGAAACCACAAGGTTCCTAGTTCGATACCGGTCCTCACCAACTCAGCATATGAGTAGCACAGGGATCTATGCGGTAAAGTAAGGACCTGATGGTAGGTGTGGCGCTCCACCTCAGATGCTAAAATCATCTCCTTGGTCTAGCGCTATTGAAAAGGGGATAGACTCCCTCGCTGACTGGCTGATACCGACTTTAGGCCACCCCGTCGACTTTACTTATACACAGAGGCGTGTTGTGTAATGGTTACCGTCATAGGAAATAAACACAGCGCGAGAAGTTCAAATCCTGAATGAGGCTGTTTGCATTTGATATAGCGCTAAAACCATTGGAAACGTATGAATCCAACTATGGGTAAATAGTAGGGCAGACTGGGCTGTTTAATTTTGGCAACTAGTGTTCAGTCTGCTGCAGGTCTCCTGCCCTCTGCAGATCTTTCGAACTTATAGTAATGGGCCTCACCTTTCCATCCTGACAGGATGTTGGAATTCAGACATATTCTTCTTGAACAGGTGTCCTAACAAGACTAGAGTCCCCCAGTCTGCATTATTATTACCCATAGATGGGGGGAGGGCAGGAATATAAATGGTTTCATGCCTTTATGAGGAGGATTTGTGCAGAGTAAATAAAAACCCTCATAGGCTGGAATTTGAACCCTGCTTGATGATTCCTTTTTTGGAGCTGATAACTTTTATTCCACCTGTACTTCCTCAAACACACACGTGTGTGTGTGTGTGTGTGTGATATATATATATATATATATATATATATATATATATATATATATATATGTGTGTGTGTGTAAATGACATTATAAAGAGCTGTTGGCTCAACAAGATCAAATTACTGATAGAAATGTCATGATTCTAATGATCTAATTAAGGAAAAACATTTCTTTTTTTTTTCCCCTATTTTTCAAAAAAACTATCTATATATTAAAATGTGTGTATATTTGTAACTATGACATAGCAAAAGAAAATATCCTAACAATATTTTTATTAGAGCAATACATTTAAAATACACCTGAATGCAATAAAGCAATTTCCAGTCCAATTTGCAACTGAATGATAGATTTGTTGAGGTGTATGTTATTTATTTATTTACTTTATTCTATTTTATTGTAATAAAATTATTGGTCTGAAGAAGCCTGTATATATACATATTGGTGGAAATGAATTCATAACCAGTATTTAAGACTTTTTCTTTGCTAAATAGATTACTCTGTATATAATTCCTGAATTATTATACATTGAGCTCTCAATGTGAACTATACGAATTTTAATATTCCGTTGACAAAAAATTAAAATTAAAAAAAGGACCAGCTTAGAATCATTTCTAACCAGGTGATTTACTTATATATATATGTATATATATTTACTTATATATATATGATAAGTTGTAACAGGTATGTTGGAATGGCTTTTTTGCCGACAATTTTTGGGAGAATATGTGCTTAATTGGAGTCGTACCTAATTTTGAAAATTAATTAATTAATAATGAATTAGCGGGAATGCCTATTTAAATGTATGGCTAAACAAATCGAGAAAAATCAATCTCTGTATGTACAT
>CM042142.1:54598728-54653728 GCA_023376005.1 Doryteuthis pealeii
ACTAGACCAAGGAGATTTTTTTTGTTTTTGCTGAGGTGGAGTGCTACACCTACCGTCATCTCCCCACTTTACCATACAGACCGGTATCAAACCAGGAACCTTGCAATTCCTAGGCGAGTGCTCTACTGATGAAGAATGCATGCATACATAAGTGCTGTGTATGTATGTATGTATGTGTGTGTGTGTATGTATATATATATATATATATATAATATATATAAATGTTTGGGTGTGTAAAAAAATAAAAATATATAATGAGAATCTGGTTTCTTTTTAGCCAAACTTTCTCAGAAGCCTTAAACTGTTACCTACCCACACCTCCTTTTAAAGTCTTTTTGTCAATGACCCTGTAGTACCCTTCCCCCTCCTCTCCTGGGTGGAACTAGGATCCAAATATGTAATCACGCCCAATTTAATAAACTGGCCCTTGACAATTTCATCAATGTAATTTGGTCACTTAGCTTCTTTGTCAGGTCAACTCAATAAAACAATTCATTTATTGTGGGAATTGTACTTTTACCATAGACATTTGCCATAGATTTTGTAAGGCATAAGGCCAAATAAGTGAGGGATTGTAAAAACGAAGGATAGGAAGATTGTAGTGCTCCAATCCTTCAAATAAACAGAGGGTCTTGCTTACTTTCAGCATTCAGATTTAATCAATTTCAATCGGAATTATCCTGAAGATCCTACTGGTGAAACCTAGACAGGAATATATTCTGCTTTCATCAGTTTTCTAAACCAGCTCTACAAATGTACTGAGCACATTTTATATTCATTCAAAATTGTAACTTATTCGGCTACTTTTTCTCAATGGTCAAAATTGTGATTCGCTCAATTTTTTTTTTTTTTTTTTCTCCCATTAAGTCATCCTATCTTAAAAAAAATACATACACACATATATATATATATGCACAAGAAAAGTTAAACATTGTTTTCCCAATTCACCTGTTGACAGGGATTAGAATATGCTAACTGTATCCCCTGCAGAAGGGTAGGAACAAAAAAAATGTGTGTCCTGTGTATGACATTAAATTGGATCTGGTGGTGAGTCTCCTGTTCTAGAACTCTTCAGAGTGCTAAGGTACCAATTGTCTAAAACTCATTCATATTCGATAGGAATGTGTGCCAAAAAATCCCATAAAGAAATCTACTCAAAACATGCAAATATAAACACACAATGCGATTCCATAACCCTAAGCAGATTGACATGCCATTAAAATCAATCGATTTTTAGATTCCTAAAATCATTAATCTGTAAAACTAAATTTTTGGCAGAAGGCTAGAAGGGGCGCTGAGTGAGAATCAAACTCAATAATATTGGTCTGTTTGTCCAGCTTGGCAAGGAACCTATGATAGTAAATGAAAATTAACCGTTTTGTTTTTCCTCTCTTCCCACTTTGAACTAAGAAAAATCTATACAATCTCTGTCCCATAATAGTTATTATATTTAATGCAACAGCTTTTGTACAACATATGTACTCATTTTATTGGTATCATAAGCATGTTTTTTTTTATGTATTTATTTTTAACAATTATATACAAATATATGCTTACCTGGCCTTTGGGCCTTGTAAGATAGATACTATTAGCGTGATCCCAGGGTGCATCCCTGCCCATCCCCAAGGCATCACCTGCCCCCTCATTTCAACGATTCAGGGCTGAGTTTATTGCCCAGTGCCTGAGGCATCTCAAAAAAGGAATGCCAAAGTTATACACACAATTTTTACTATAGCCACTGCATGAGCTTCGGTTTGTGTGTGGCTCCCCACAATAATCAGACTTTGTGTTCATCTGACATGGTGGGATGTCAGAAAATAAATAGATTTGGTTTGGTTTATTTTGTTTTACGGCATATCAACCTCAGTGGGTCATTTAATGCCGATAAAGTTTTGAAATAAATCAATTCTTAATGGATGATACAATTTTTTTATGAATACATTTTTCTATTTAACCCATAGATGGGACCCTAACAGGTACTACCACTCCGGGTCAGAGTGGACCAGGGAGCAATGGTGATGAAGGGGTGCTCCACATTCCCCAAACCTCCAGAACTGGAACCTCACCATCAGATAGAGTTTAACGTCATTCCAGGACATGTAGACCCGCAGCCACCGCCTTCTAGCACCCATATGATAAAAAGGGGTTGGGGCTTGCCATAAGGGCAATAGGGTTGGGGCAATCATATAGGTGCTAGGGCTTGACGAAAATAAATAGAATAAATAATTATTATACAAACTAGCAAAAGTATATGTCCCCTGGGCACAAGTATTTAAGTTTTAATGTAATAAAATATTATATTGAATCAGAAAGATTAACAATCCTTAAATAAGAATGAATATAAACATAATACACTTATTTTGATGTTATTTTAATTGATTTCTATATAAAATTATATATAGGATTGCTTTTAATACGTTTGAGAATAACCTGATAGAATTAGAAATCAGTAACATAAAATACTTATTTATTAAACCCAGTTTTGTTAAAATCATTATGTAAATTATTCACGCCATACACTATCTAAATCTTTATTTCTTAGAGATATATAACACATATTTCAGGTTTTTCATTGCATTAGTAATATGGGCAGTTTTGCGGCAAGTATAAGCCAGCTAGATTTTGATAGATAATCATTTATAATAAATACAATGCTAATTAAGATTAAATAAAGACTATTTCATAATCATTTAAAATATAACTTTAACAACTAAGGAAATCGTAACATAAGTGGTGACGTAGTTTCGGTTTCAGACAGTTACATATTCTCCATTATAAGAAGATATGGCTTTTGCAAATATGCTGTAATAAAATGAAAATCACAGAAAATTTAACACGCTTTCAACTATTCAAATCTATATTTTTTATTGATATTAATATGTTGTTTCAGGTTGACTATAAATACTTTTGCTGCATCAGTAGATAGAGGTGTGGTTAGACCTAATAGCTATTGGCTTGGAAAATAAAATTGATGGGTGGAGTTCAAATCCCAGCCAAGACATTTCCATTCACTTGGCCCTAAAACTTTTTTTTTTTAAAAGGCATGAATCGACTTCTCCCTTTAGCTATGGTTGAAATAGCAGGGTTAAAAGCAACACCTTTGATTTGAAGAGTAAAGCTTCAATTTTTCCATTAGAACTGATGATTGTGGATTAAAAAAAGGGGAAATGTCAGAAGATAGTTTTTTAATCTCAGCCAATTAATAGTGTTAGTTATCTTGTTCACAACTGTAAAATTATGTTATACTGCAGTAGAGAATTGAGATTGTTCAGAATTTTATATAACTTGTAAACTTTTAAAAACAGAAAGAGAGAGAGGGAGAAAGTGAGAGATTAGAGATACAGAGAGATAGAGAGAGAGAGAGAGATACTGGGTTAGAAAGTGAGAGATAGAGAGAGAGAGAGAGAGATACTGGGTTAGAAAAGAGATGAGAGATACTGGTTAGAAAAGAGAGAGAGATACTGGGTTAGAAAGTGAGAGATAGAGAGATACTGGGTTAGAAAGTGAGAGATAGAGAGATACTGGGTTAGAAAGTAGAAGAGATAGAGAGATACTGGGTTAGAAAGTGAGAGATAGAGAGATACTGGGTTAGAAAGTGAGAGATAGAGAGATACTGGGTTAGAAAGTGAGAGATAGAGAGATACTGGGTTAGAAAGAGAGAGATAGAGAGATACTGGGTTAGAAAGAGAGAGAGAGAGATACTGGGTTAGAAAAGAGAGAGAGAGAGAGATACTGGGTTAGAAAGAGAGAGAGAAGAGATACTGGGTTAGAAAGAAGAGAGAGAGAGATACTGTTAGAGAGAGAGAGAGAGAGATACTGGGTTAGAAGAGAGAGAGAGAGAGATACTGGTTAGAAAAGAGAGAGAGAGAGATACTGGGTTAGAAAGAGAGAGAAGAGATACTGGGTTAGAAGAGAGAGAGAGAGATACTGGGTTAGAGAGAGAGAGATTACTGGGTTAGAAAGAGAGAGATAGAGATACTGGGTTAGAAAGAGAGAGAAGAAGGTTAGAGAGAGATGTTAGAGAGAGAGAGAATGTTAGAGATAGAGAGAGGGGGGTTAGAGGGGATGCCAGAAACCATTACAATAATAAGTATTTAGTTTCTAATTTACTTCAACCACTGTGTGGGCAATGAAAGGACCGAATCAGATAATCAACAAAACAATAAAAACAAGAGAAAAAGAAAAGGGAAAAAAAAATGTGCAATAACAAAAAGGCCATTCAGAAAGAAAGAAAGAAAGAATTAAATGATTCTATATAAAAAAGATAATTTTAAAAAAAGAAATAAAATTTTAAAAAAAGAAATGTCGTTATGAACTCGATTTCTGTAAGGTAGAACAAAATGCATTCAAGTGAATCTTTTACATACAAAAGAAACTATTTCAAACATGACAAGATCTCACATTGAAATATAAGTAAATGAACATCTGCAGTGAAAAATGCAGGAGGTTTTGGGGGGGGTGGGGGTCTTAACAAGAAAATCCAGATATACTTTCTCAGCTAAGGAATGTAGAATAGAAAGTTGAATGCCCTTTCAGAACTTGCACAATCACGGCTCTCCACAGCTTCTTTTATCAGGAATTACCATGATTGTTTTATTTTTATTTTATTTTTTTATTTATTTATTTTTTTTTGAGACAAAGAGAGGCCAGTGAGGTTGTGCCCTCCATTGCTTTCTCCAGATTCAATTCTTTTGTCCTTCTCCTAGACTGGTTGGTTGCTTGTTTCGTTTTACAGCCATATCAACCCTTTTCAGGTCATTTAATGCAAAATCAAGTTATTTTGATATTCGGTTTTTACAGTACCTGCTGAGGTACTGATGAGCCTGTTCAATACTTAGATGGTCATCCATCTTACTGCTGGGAATGATCAGCAAATGGTATATACACACATATATAGCAACCAGATACTAAATTATCATTCTTAGCTCACTGGCAACTCTTTATTCACTTAAAATTAACCTGCATGCTATTTCTCAAAAAAAAAAAAAATACAATAAATCTTTTTTCCACAAAAATGTTTGTATTGAATAGTTGAGTCAAAAATGTTGTTTAGGCTATTGAACTCATTCTTTTTTCTCTTTTGTTACTTGAATATAGATCTATTCTACAGTATTCTTGAGATTTAACAATACTGATCTGACCAACTCATTTACAGCAACCCTCACAATACAAGTGATTTCTCTCTAATACTTTTCTACGAGCAAGGAAACCTATACTGGTCTAATTGCAACTTCATTTTCTCATCCACCACCTATGCTTTTATTCATGAATTGGATCTTATTTCAGAGGGGATTGGTTCAATCCCTTCTCCTTCTAGATATGGTCTGTTATGTCAAACTACATATTTGTCTATGGTTTTCTTGTTTCTAAAGTCTGACTATTCAAGGGTCAGCTATTTTTTTCCTTGTTTATATTTTTTTTCACACTTGCATGGGATGTTATATATGCAGTCAGGGGTGTCAAAGTTTAGGTACCAGACATGTATGCTGAAAAAAAGGGTTCCTTTAATGAAATATTGTGATATGGTAAAACCTATCTGGTACTTATTACTTAAATATAACATTATCTCAATTTAGATATAATATAAATAATTCATTTATATATCTAGATAATAAATTAGAATAATTTTATAATAAACTATTTCAATTTTTTTTAATGCATGTCATGATATCATTGTTTCTATTAACTTTAACTTTAACGAATCAAGTCATTTTAGAATTTAATAAAGATATACAGCTCATTCAATTGTGACACATGGAAATCTAATAGATTGCAGTGGAATTATTAGAATAATTTTATTTATTTTGTTATTGTCTAAAAGAACTACAATGGTTAAATTACAAACATACTAATAGTAATCGCTTGGTTACCTCATCTCGGGAAAGTACCTGGTACCTTTAAAAGAAGGCGGTTCTTTTAAAGGTACCAGGTACTTTTTACAATAACACAATTTTTTTAAAGACCCCCTCCCCTTTTTTGGCATACATGTCCAGTACCTAAACTTTGATCACCCTCCTCCCCGCCGATTCAGTTCCTTAGGGATCCCCTTCAACAGAATATTTATAAGATTGTTGTAATTGAATCTTTTTTTTTTATTTTAAAACAAATTCAGTTCTTTTTCTAAATGAACATGAACTCACTGTTCTTTTTTTTTCTTGTCTTTTTATTTATAGAAACTTTTTACGCTGAAACGAGTAAGTCAGGCATAATAATAACAAAGAGGGAAGAAGGAAAATTGAATACTCTAATCACGCATCTGTGGTACAATTAAAGGTGAGCTAATCTTCCAGGCTTTTATTGTTCATTTTCATGTTAAGTATTTGTTTTTTAATTGTTGTAGTTTAACCTTACTCATCTTACAACTGGTTGATAGTAAGTTTATTGTTAAAGAAAATTAGTTGTGTGTGTGTTGTGTGTGTGACAGGACAATAATGATCAAATGTACCAATTCCTTAGAAGAAATGGAATGAGAAAAGTCTGAAAGCATAAGACATGTATCAGACATAAAAGATCTTCAAATTAGATTAACACAAATCAAAGATTCTTGGAGAAACTTTGGTAAAATTGGTAACAACCTTAGAAAGCACTAAAACCTGATTTGTTGTCCTGGTTTTGATGTATTCAGATCAATAATTGGTACTTAAATTCTTGCCTTTTTAAAAAAAAAAAAAAAAAAAAAACTTTTTTTGTTCTGAAATAATTTAATACTATAAAAAACGTGAACCATTGGGTCAACCATTGAGCTCTGAGTAGATTATTGTGATCAGGAAAAAAAATGAGTTTGCAAAGCAAATTAAATTTTTTTTAAATAAATACAGCTGGAAAAAAAAATAGATAAAAAAAAAATCATTTTACTAAAATTTGCATTTAAGTTAAGAACTGACCTGTCTCTTACTTCACATTCTGCTTGTCACTTTTCCCCTTTCTATATATATCTTGATTACTACTACTCATATATGTTAATTTCTGTGTAACTGTAAAGAGATTGGAGAGTGTGAAAGGGACATTGAACGTCCCACTTTATTCGTATGTTATATATAAGCCTGCTCTTAGCTTCTGGCTGCTGCTGAAGATATTCTAAAAATTAGGAAATAAAAAGTAAGAGAAGGGAATTTCATTGAATGTGTTCATGATTAAAACATAAACAAATCAATTATCAAACACTGAAACAATCAATAGAACTGCAAGTCTAACATTTTTTATCCCCCATCCTTGATACTCAGGCAATGCCAGGTAGCCGTTTCTAGTTCTGTATAAAGCTTAATTGTAATAAATGAATTTACACTGAAATACCTTATATTTTATATCCACCTTAAAGTTACAATTAAAAAATAGGTAATTTTGTTAATAGTATAACTAAACAGTCTTTAAAAAGAAAAAAAAAAAGAAAATCTTTTAAATAGCTAAATGTAAACAATTTTTTTTTTTTTTTGGTCAGTTTCATAAAATATCTTGGTTTCAAGATGTCTGATTGTGTGTCATGAGCAAGCAAATTGCAGCCATTGGCACACTCCACTTTGTGTCTAATGTGACAGTCTCTGTCGAATTGGTATTTTCAAGATGGCTTCCAACCTGACTATGTGCAGTTTTGAGTCTTGTTTTAAGTACCTGCTTGACATCGACAACTTCCTGATTCTTGTGCAGCCCTGGTCAGGTCCTCTTCCATCTTCCTGAATGACAACATTTGGCCATTAGACACCCCCTTACTTCACTGTTTGCTTTCTGCTAACTAGGTTTTAAAATCCCCCAATCATTGCGGATGTATTGTTCTAAATTGAAGGACTGACCACTTAGAATATTGCAGATCACAGGACCAGGAAGTTAACAACTTGTACATGGGCCAACAATTAACACAATCTTACTTAGTTTTTCTTCCTTCTGCTTTCTCTTCTTTTCCCTTGTAAAAATTTGTTAATCACCACTCCCAGAGATTTAAAAATGAAGAGGGGGAGGCTTCTCTCCTACCTGATTCGTGCCTAGAATGAGTCATAGACTTCTCTCTCTCTTTCTCTCTCTCACCCCCACACACTTTTTTTTTAAGAAAATTTTTATTTAAATTAATACTAGGCAAGTTTATACATATCTATATATATTTACTTTGTTCTATTTTTGTTGGGTTTTTTTTTTGTTGTTTTTTTTTTCAACCCAAAATGTTTAAGTGTAATGATTTCCAGCTCTTCCATCCTTCCATACTATCAATAATTGTATCATTATCAGAGTATCAGTGAGTCGTTGTGAGAATTTTGACTTTTTTTTTTTTAGTTTAAAAAAATTTAAATGGACCTAAAAAAAGAGTTTTAATTGATGATTGATAAGTAAGAAATGTGTTTTATATATATAATATATATATATATATATATATATATATATACATATTTTTTTTTTTTCTTCCAATTTTGAGCAAACAATTTTAATCACTCAATTTCACATTTATAATCATGAGCTTGTCAACTTTTATTTTTAGCATCATACCTTTTTAGTGATCTTAACAGCAAATTCTTGATTCATATAAGCTACTACTGATTATAAAAGGTATTAGGTCCTTTCTTGTATATTTATTATCTTCATAATCCATAGCAACAATATGCACCCTTCAAGCATAAGTATTTCAGTTTTAATTCAATGTAATATATTAAATTAGAAAGATTAATGAAATTAAATAAGAACGCATCTAAATGATTACACTTATTCTAATTGGCTTCTATATAAAATCATTCATAGGATTGATTTTAATACATTGGAGAATAAAACAATAATATTAAAGATGGTATGTGTGACATAAATAGTGACATAGTTTCAGTTACAGACAGACACCAAATCTCCATTATAATAAGATTTTTATTATTGATATTAAAAATTACCCAGAATTCTGACATTTTCAATTCAAGTTTTCCCTGCGACCCTTTGAATTTATTATACTGAAGTTTAAAAGCAATTTAGATTCATCCTTTCATATGACTTTGTCTGTCCATACCTCAGTATGACTTTCTGTCCATCCCTAAATTACAGTAAACAATCACATATCCAGATCAATATGTGCACAGGTTCCAAAACCAGCTCTGTGCAGACACTGGATGTTGTGAGAAGGACTTGCCAGGAGCAATGACGATAGGGACAGGTGGTGATAATTTCATGGGAATCTGTGCTTTTTTTTTTTTTTTTTTAAATAAAAAAAAAAAAGTTTAAGATAAATTTTTCTAGTTTGATCTCTGATTCTGATTTAGTGTCAAAGTTCAATAAATTCCTAAAAGCATTTGTTTGAAAAAAAAAAAAAACAACTTTGGGAAAAGTAAAATTTGAAATTATAATTTTTTTTTCTTTCTGAATCTGTCGATTATTGCCTAAAAAAGATAATTTTTTTTTTTTGTGTGTGTGTGTGTGTGTGGAGGGGGTAATTTTGTTCACCTACATAGCTCAGTCGGTAGAGCGTTCGGCTAGAAACCACAAGGTTCCTAATTCGATTCCGGTCCTCGCCAACTCGGCGTTATGAGTAGCACAGGGATCTGTGCGGTAAAGTAAAGAGCTGATGGTAGGTGCGGCGCTCCACCTCAGACGCAAAAACAATCTCCTTGGTCTAGCGCTAGTGAAAAAGGGAATAGACTCCCTTGCTGTATGCCTGATACCGACATTAGGCCGCCCCCAACGACTTTACTTACTTACACATAACTTTTAGTATGTTGTGCCCTATGATTACTCCTCTAAACTGTATTTGATCGTGAGGCTCCTTTTTTTTTTTTTCTTTTTTTTTCCCCTCCTGAATCTGAACTTTTGCTTCGTGGGTGGTTTCTTGAATGTTATAATCCAAAGTTCACACAGCTATAAATCTATAAAATAAAAAATTAAAAAAAAAAAAAAAAAAAAAAAATCAATGTATGCCACACCCATCAGGTCAAATTTTAACTTTTTGTTTTAGAAAAAAAAAGTCGGTAATTTATGAGGAAGTGCTTCCCGGTCTCCTGCCTCAAAAATTGCTACCCGGTGACTATTAAAATAACGACCCAGCTCAGTCTATTCAAAACTATCCATCTTCATATCTATCTCAATTTGTTCATATTATCTATATTACTTTAAATACTAAGAATTTTTTTTTTATTCAGTTTGTTTAATGTCTGTTTTTAGTTTAAATAAACAAGAATTACGACAAAAAAAAGCCCCACCAAATACATTTACTTGTCGAAAATATTGTTTATATCTATCTATATTATTTGTTTATATCTATCTATATTATTTTGTTTGTTTATCTATCTGTCTATCTCAGTCTATTCCAAACTATATATCCATCTTCATATCTAAACAAGAATTACGACAAATTACGATAAATAAACAAGAATTACGACGAGCTGGGTTTGTTATTTTGATAGTCACCAGTTAGCACTTTTTTTCCTCATAAATTACAACAAAAAAAGACTAATTTTTATTTTCCATCATTTCGAAGTGTTTAACTGAATCTGTAGATAATTGCCTAAAGTTTTTTTTTTTTTTTTTTTTTTTTCTTTGTGGAGGTAGGTAATTTTATTCACCTACATATAACTTCAAGGAAGACAGTATGTTGTACCTATAAACTCCTCTAAACTGCATCTGATGGTGAGGCTCCTGTTCTAGAGATTTGGGAAATTTGAAGTACCCCTTCATTACCACTACTCCCAGGCCCACTTTGTCTTGGAATGGTAGTACCTGTTAGGATCCCATCTATGAGGGAGTTAAATAGGTAGTTCAGTCGGCAGAGCATTCGGCTAGAAATCACAAGGTTCCTAGTTTGATACCGGCCCTTGCCAACTCAGCGTATGAGTAGCACAGGGATCTGTGCTGTAAAGTAAGGAGCTGATGGTAGTTGTGGTGCTCCACCTCGAACACAAAAACAATCTCCTTGGTCTAGTGCTAGTGAAAAGGGGATAGACTCCCTCGCTGATTGGCTGATACTGACTTTAGGCCACTCCGATGACTTTACTTTTACTTACTTGAACACCCACACAACCATAAATTCTTTTGTATTGATTAGTCGTTTGAAACTAATTTTTTAAGGATTATCATTGGTTACTCGAAACCATATAACTGTGTGCAAAATTTTAAAGTATAAACAATTACTTGAAACTTTATAATTACTAGCAAATATATGCACCCTCCGGGTGCAAGTATTTAAATTTTAATGTAATAAAATATCATTGAATTAGGCTAATGAAACTAAATAAGAATGCAGATAAAAAGATTTGAAACAGAGGGGGATATAATCGAAAAATAGAACTACTGAAACTTACTCTTCCATCACTCTCGTCTTTCATTGTTATTTTTTCTAATTTAAGTATTTAGTTAAAAGAGGAAGTAAAGAATAAAATTACAGTTATTTTTTCTTGTTAATGGATTTCTTTTAAGATTAATTGAAGAGATTTTTACTTATATTCATTAAAATAAAACCAAACAGTTAGAAATCAATAATACTAAGCAGATATTTATTAAATTTGATTTTTTTATATTAATATGCAAATTAGCATTCTCGTTCACACTGTAAACCGCTATTTTGTTATATATATAAATATAATTGCATATTGTCAGTATGTAGACATAGTTAACAGTATTAATAATGTAAAACAATAATTGAGGTTTAAATAAGGATAAATCATGTGAATGTGATGTCAATAACTAAGGGAATTGTAATTTGAGTAGTGATATAGTTTCGGTTACAGATAGAAAAACACAATCTCCATTATAATAAGATTAGTATTAGATAGGAATACTTGAAATCATACAACTGTACAAATTATTTTGAGATAGGAATATTTGATATATAACTGTGTGCAAAAGAAACTCTTAAACTACACAAAAAGTATAAAGATATATGTACAATGGATTCCCTAAACTCTAGGCATGAAATAACGCTAGATAGTTTGACATGCTGTTAAAATCATTAAAAAAAAAATTTTGTTTTGTATTCATTTCTTACTGTTAAATTTTATACTCTTTAAGATAATAACCATTTTCATCTATGTATTTTATATCTTATAGTTAAAATAACCATGGGGTTTTCAGATAGGGTTGACACATACTACCCCAAACCAACTGACCAGAAGGGGCCCAAGCCTGCTTGGGAACCTGGAAGGGTAGGTTTCATATATTTTATGTAATGAGTACATATTCTCTTACTTATTTTATGTAATAAGTACCCATATCTATTTATGAAAATTGACATAGTAGAATGGAGGCCCTGTATCAGAGATTCAGCGGGGTCCCCATAAGATCCTAGCTCTGTCTTTGGGGGTGCAGATACAACACTCTGATTCCAAATATAAGAGTAGACTAATACATGAATATTCCAGTCATTATTTTTTTTTTTAAACTGAGTAATATTTTAAAATATCTTTTTGTCCCACAATTCATGTCTGATTAAATGATTAGTATTTGTTCTAAGGGGCTCGGTAGAGCACTCGCCTAGGAACCCCAAAACTCTGGATTTTGATTCTGGTCCCTACCAACTTAGTGTATGAGTAGCATAGCATGAGTAATCTGTTTTGTGCGGTAAAGTGGGGAGCTGATGGTAGGTGTGGCACTCCACCTCAGCAAAAATAATATCCCTGGTCTAGCGCTAGCAAAAAGGGGATAGATTCCCTTGCTGTCCAACTGATACAGACTTTATGAAAATTGACATGTAGTAGAGTGGGAGGGGGAGCATAAGAACCTTGCACTGGCTCTGTATGCAAAAATATCTTTCAGGATTTTAAAAGTTCCACCTAAGCACAAAATCAGTCCAACTGAATCTCCCTGGTCTAGTGCTAGCAAAAAAGGTATAGACTCCTTCGCTGTCCAGCTGATACCGACAATAGGCCACTCCACCAACTTTACTTTTTTTTTTTTTTTTTTTTTTTTTTACTTACCTTAGCTCAGTCAGTAGAGCATCCGCCTAGGACCCAAGGTTCTTGGTTTGATACTGCCTTTACCAACTCAGTGCATGAGTAGCACAGCTTGGATCTGTGCTGTAAAGTGGCAAGCTGATGGTATGTGTGGTGCTCTACCTCAGATGCAAAAAGAATCTTTTTGATGTGGCACTAGTAAAAAGGGGATTGACTCTCTTGCTGTCTGGCTGATACTGACAATTGGTCACTCCACCGACTTTACTTACTAAGTTTACTTTAGTCTAGAACAGAATTTTTCAACTGATGTGCCACGGTACACTAGTGTACCCTGAAGATTCCGTGAATGTTGAGGACGGTTGATCATCCTCTTATATTTTTATTCTCTTACTTTAATATTTTTTGTTTTAATTATGCTACACTTGTAGCACATTTCCACTATTCCATTTCTTTTAAAATCTAAATGATAAAAATATTTATATGTTTATATACTGATGGTGTACCTCGATCAATTTATTGCCCAGCTCACTGTGCTGTGAGATGAAAAAGGTTGAAAAAAAAACTCTGGTCTAGAAAGTCACAGTATTTGAGCACTCAGTGAGAAGCAAGGCCACTCCGCCAACTTTATTTCATTTTTTTTTACTCATTTTATCTTCTGATCTTAAGTATGTAATGTGTTCTATTATTCACAATAGTTTACTTTATATCATTTCATTCTTTTTTTAATTTTTTTTACAATTCAATATAAAATACCATTTCTGCCCCATAATGATTGTTACATTTGCCTATAAATTGTATATGCAATATGTAGCAATCATTATGGGACAGAAGCATTTCACTTTTTTTTTTTTCTCTCTACCTTTTCACTTCTGTTTACAGTTGATCAGTTGATAGTCTAGTCTCACAATTCCATAATACACATTTCTCATGAAAACAATGTTCTTCCATGAAGCTCTGACACTTTTTTTCACAGGTCACTGGTACATCTATACATAGACCCCCCCCCTCGCCGCCACAACAACCGCAACTGGATTTCAATAGTGTTAAAGTAAAAATACAGACCTCACAATGAAATTCTGTTGCTGTTAATCCATTCAGGTCTCCTGAACAATTGGTCTGTTACTTCTGCTTAGTATATGTGGGTCAGGTTAGCTCGACATATTTGTTTTTTATTTTTTTATTTATTCTTGTTATTTTTTTCTTTTATTATTATTATTTATATTAAAGGCATTTGAACCCTTTCCATTATATCTTGGTGGTTTTGAACATTGGACTTACCAGCTAGGGCATCTTTTGTTTAGGTTTGGAGTCTTAGGGTAAGAAGTCTTATAAATTAGACCCGCCCTGTTCTAAAGCAAACCTCTCCGGGCAAAAAACACACACACACACACACACATACATACGTGTGTGTGTGTGTGTATATATATATATATATATATATATATATATATATATATAAATAACACTCACCTGCCTGATGAAAAGAGTAACCTGTATAAATGTTTTGAAAGAAAACAGGCATTTTCTTTTTTTTTTCTTTTATTTTTTCTTCTCATTAAGATCAGATTACCTGTAGCTAAGGTAACCTTATTCAGAATGGTGGGGTCAGCAAGCCAGTCTCAAAGACAACTAGTGTCCCACATTTGTAACCTTGTACCAAACTAGGCTTAGTAAAAACCCTTGAACACATCTCACCATGAAGTTAATGGATACTAATAGTCTGGAAGGCCATCTATCTATACATATATAAAGGAAGTTTGTGTGTGTATGTATGTATGTATGTGTGTCCGGAGGAAACTATGAAAATAAAACAATTAATGACAAAGTAAATATATATACATATTCACTATCACCAGTGCTTGCTTTTTGTGCAGAAATAATGGTTTTATTTATATCTGGGAAGATATTTAAAAATTAGAATTTGAATAGTAAGAGAAGGGAAAGTCATTGGTGGCGTTTTTGATTAAAACGTAAATCAATTATGTAGGATCAAAACAATCAATGGAACTGGGGGGGGAGGTATTATCCTTGTACCCCACTTGTACTAGGTTAGGAACAAGGCCCTATTAACGTGGGACCACCTACAAGCCAAGACTCATTTGTGGCGTGGTTAAAAATTGCGTCTATCCCCTCGGCATTCCCCCTCAAGTGCAATAAACCCAGCCCTACCCCTTTAAATTGAGGGGGCAGGTGTTGCCTGGGATCGATGCTTGTGATTTTGAACCGGGGGGGGGACTACCTTTTTATTATGCCCCCCCCCTCTGCCTAGGCAACGCCAGGTAGCCACTTTCAGTTACTACTATAGATCAATTTACTTCTCACCAAGTGCTCACATGCTGTGACCTTCTAGACTAAAATAAACTTAGTAAGTAAAGTTGGTGGAGTGACCAATTGTGTAGGTAATCACACCTACCGTCAGCTACCCACTTTACCGCACGGATCAGATTACCCAATCTGTGCTATGATTTTCCCAACCCTATTGCCCTTATGGCAAGCCCCAACCCCTTTTTATCATATGGGTGCTAGAAGGTGGTGGCTGCGGGTCTACATGTCCTGGGAATGACATTAAACTCTATCTGATGGTGAGATTCCAGTTTTGGAGGTTTGGGGAATGTGGAGCACCCCTTCATCACCATTGCTCCCTCGTCCACTCTGACCCGGAGTGGTAGTACCTGTTAGGGTCCCATCTATGGGTTAAATAGAAAAATGTATTTATAAAAAGATTGTATTATCCATTAAGAATTGATTTATTTCAAAACTTTATCGGCATTAAATGACCCACTGAGGTTGATATACCGTAAAACAAAACAAACCAAACCAAGTAAAGTTGGTGGAGTGACCAATTGTCGGTAATCACACCTACCGTCAGCTACCCATGTTACCGCACGGATCAGATTACCTAATCCGTGCTACTCATGTGCTGAATTGGCTGGGACTGATGTCGAACCAGGAACCTTGCGAATCCTAGCCGGGTACTCTACTGCCTGATCTAAACCAGCCCCTCAAGCTAAAGTAAAAGTAAAAAAGTAAAGTCGACGGGGCGGCCTAAAGTCAGTATCAGCCAATCGGCGAGGGAGTCTATCCCCTTTTCACTAGCGCTAGACCGAGGAGATTATTTTTAGCATCTGAGGTGGAGCGCCACACCTACCATCAGCTCCTTACTTTACCGCACAGATCCCTGTGCTACTCATACGCTGAGTTGGCGACGACCGGTATTGAACTAGGAACCTTGTGGTTTCTAGCCGAACGCTCTACCGACTGAGCTAACCCAGCCCCCTAAGCTAAACTAACTAATCATAATAAATGGATTTGTGTAAGGGATCTCTTTAACCCCTTTAAGAAAATCTTGTATGGGTTTTATTAGTAAAAATTTCTTTTTATATCTTTCTTAATGAATCCTTAAAGGTTAGAAGGTTAATTGATTTTCAGCTGTTCCCCCTTTTTTTCCTGATTGGGATATCAAGTGACAAATTACAGGTTTATTTTAGCAGGAACAGTTTTCAAGGGACAGCCTACGAGAGAGAGAGAGAGAGAGTTATTTGTTTATTTATTTTTATTCACTGTTTTTATATAATTAACACATGTGTCTGTTTTGTTACTCTTTCTGCCTTCATCTCTTGTCCTACTGTATCCTCCCCCATCTTTCTTCCCACTTCCTTTCTCTCTCTGTCTTTGTTCACCTTCTCTCTGTTTCTCTCTCTCTCTCTCTCTGTCTCTCTCTCTCTCTCTCTCTCTCTCTCTCTGTCTCTCTCTCTCTCTCTCTCTCTCTCTCTCTCTCTCTCTGTTCGCCTTTTCTCTGTCTCTCTCTCTGTTCGCCTTTTTCTCTCTCTCTATGTTTGTCCCCCTCTCTCTCTATGTTTGTCCCCCTTCTCTCTCTGTTCTCTTCTCTCTCTCTCTCTCTCTCTCTCTATGATCGCCTTTTCTCTCTCTCTCTCTCTCTCTCTCTCTCTCTCTCTCTCTCTCTCTCTCTCTCTCTCTCTCTCTCTCTCTCTCTGCTCTCTCTCTCTCTCTCTCTCTCTCTCTCTCTCTTCTCTCTCTCTCTCTCTCTGTTTGTCCCCGCTCTCTGTCTCTCTGTTCACTTCTTTCTCTCTGTCTCTCTGTTCACTTCTTTCTCTCTGTCTCTCTGTTCACCTCTTTTCTCTGTCTGTCTCTCTTTCTCTCTCTCCACTCTCTGTTCACCTTCTCTCTCTCGCTCTCTCTCTCTCTCTCCAAAGTTTTTTTTTCAAATAGTTGGTTTATCTGACAAAATACTACTATATATATATATATATATATATATATATATATATAATAAAGGGAATGACTTACCGGTAAAAATATTGGGTTAGTCTCAATATTTGGTTGGAATAAGTGTTACTCAGATAAGTCAGCGTTACACACACTCTATATATATATATATATATATATATATATAATTACGAATAAGTAAATTCAGCCCTAACATCTGAGATGGGGGCAAACAGGCAAGTGACATTACCACTATGACAGAATTTTACTGCTTGAACAACATGGTAAAAATCAATTAATTTAGGCATATGCACAGCTGTACAGCCACTTACCTCCCATCACACAAAGCATCCAAGTACGACAACAGTCCAAAAAATCTAAATAATACAAATTATCAAGCCTCATCTGAAACATTCAAAGTTAAAATAGTTTTTTAAAAAGTTAAAATTTAAAGAGTAAATTAAGAGATGGAAAAAATACCAAAAATGTTTTTCCAATCTAACTCTGTATACCCCATTTCCACACACACACACACCTATATATATATATATATATGACAAAATTTTACTGCTTGAACCACATGGTAAAATCAACTAATTTAGACATAATGCACAGCTGTACAGCCACTTACCTCCTATCACATTGAAAAATCTAAATGATACAAATTATCAAGCCTCATCTAAAAGATTGAGACAAATAAGGTTAAAATAGTTAAAAAAAAAAAAAAAAAAAAAAAAAAAAAGTAAATTAAGAATAAAAAAGACAAAAAAAGTTTCTCTGATCTAACTCTGTATACCCCATTCCCATATATATATATATATATATATATATATATATATATATATTTTAATAATGCGTCTTTGGTTAGAAAAAAGAAGAGAAATAGAGTGTGGGTAGCATCATGATTATCATTAGTTGTGAAAAGAGGACTTCCTGAGTCTCCTCACCTTCCTCTTATTTTTAAGGGGAATGAAGTCATTGTTGTGTGAAAGGCAATGTCAGGGAACTAATTGAAGAGTTAACCTTTTTTATCACAGGATATGCACAAACGCACACGCACAAGTAGTGAGAGGGTCGGTAGTAGGGAGGGAGGTGTTCATCATCATTTTTTTTTTTTTTTTTTTCATTTTTTTATTATCCTCCACTCCCTTAGGACATCCCTACATTTATGATGCTGTCTGTGTCTTTTTCTTACAACTGACATCTCTCTCTCTCTCTCTCTCTCTCTCTCTCTCTCTTGCTCTCTTTCTGCCACTATGTTACAGGAAACTATTGTCACATGATCAAGCAGGAAGTTAGATATATTATCAAGACCAGGTTTTTAAGCAGGACCTAGACTCTTTGCCTGCTACCATTTATTGAGAGAAGGAAAGAAAGAAAGAAAGAAAAAAAAACCAAAACAAGTGTGTACAGGCCTCATCAACAGCTGTGCATGCCTTCACCACAGCAGCAGCAGCAGCAGATTGTCTTTACCAGTTATTTCGAATGAGAGCAGATTTCTCTTCAGGTGTTAAAGAATTCTTTCTTTCTTTTGATGGACAAAGAATTTTCAGTAGTGGCAACTTGATATTGTTTGATTCGTTAGTTGGTTGGGTTTTACGGCATATCAACCCTTGTTGAGTTATTTTATGCCAAAGATGTTTCTTTTATTCATTCTTAATGAGTACTCAATTTTTTTTTTATTTTTTATTTTTTTTAACTACATTTTTTTCTATTTAACCTGTAGATGAACCCTAACGTACTGCCACTCTGAGTCAGAACAGACTTAGGAGTAATGGTGATGAAGGGGTACTCCACATTCCCCAGGGCTGTTGGTTGGTTTTTACGGCATATCAACCCTTGTTGGATTATTTTATGTCGAAGATGTTTGTTTTATTCATTCTTAATGGGTACTCAATTTTTTCTATATCTCCTTATTTTCTATTTAACCCATAGATGGGACCAAACAAGTCTTACCACTACGGGTCAGATTAGACCTGGGATTAATGGCAATGAAGGGGTACTCCACACTCCCCAGAGATGGGACCCTAACAAGGATATTGTTTGAAGTTCCCAAATGAAGCACAGCAATTTATTAGATTAATCTATCATCATTGTCACATTTACTAAACTTAGCTTAATTTGGCACAAGGCCATTAATATAAAACACTCACTTGTTAACCATTACACAACAAGTGAAGTAAAAAAAAGTTGGCAGAGTGGGTATTTGTCTCATACCCCACTTGTATGGACTGGGCACAAGGCCTTGTTTTAACGTGGGCCCATCCACAAGCTGAAGCTCATGGGTGGGAAAGAACAAAAATTGCGTCGATCCCTTGGGCATTCCCCCACAAGGGGGGCGCCTCAGGAATCAATGCTATTATTAAACTCTCGATGAGTCCAGCTGCTGAAGCTCGCTGGACCCCGGCGCTAACCGGAAAATCGAATGTGCAATGAGTTTATAATAATTTTTTTTTAAAAAGGTGGCAGAGTGGCCTATTGTCGGTATCAGCTGACAGTAAAAGAGTCTATCTCCCTATCGCTAACGCTAGACCAGGGAGATTGTTATTTTGCATCTGAGATGGGGGAGCTACCATCCGATCCATGTTGTGCTTCTCGTGTGCCGAATTGGCAAGGTGTCAGTATTATACCTGCAACCTTGTGGTTTTTAGGTGGATGCTCTACAGACTGAGCAAAACTGGCCCCACAATATTCCAGCAACTAACAGAACTTTTAATCCAGACAAAATTGTAAACTGACACTCGAACTTCGTGCTGCACTTGTAATTTAACCCGTTAACTCTTATATAACATTTAAGTTTTCTAACGGTCTTGTGATTTAGACATAAAATACGCAGATGAAAATGTTTTTTTTTAAAAAGTATAAAATTTAATACTGCCTCAAAAATACTTTAATGGGAAGTTCCTATTATGGATCTCAGGGGAGTGTGGAGTACCCCTTCATTGCCATTATACTTGTTCGGGTCCCCTAAATAGAAAAAATTAGTTTTAAAAAAATTAAGTTAAAAGAAAAAAATTTTCAAATATCAATTAAGCATGAATAGAACAAAACGTCTTTGGCATAAAACAGCCCAACAACGGTTGACATGCCGTAAATTCAACCAACCAACATAATTGTTTGAACTAAGCTTGGAATGATAATTTTCTTACCACGACATTTTGGCTAAACCATTCTACAGTCATTTTTCAAGAGTAGATATAAAATACACAGATTAAAATTGTTGGTATTTCAAAGAGTATAAAATCTAATACTGCCTCAAAAATAAATACTATGAAAAAAATATATACAGAAAGAAATTATTTTAATTTTCATGAATGCCAATGGGACCATACATTTTTCTGAAGGTGAATGCTAATTGAGGCCAGACATTTTTTTGACATGCGTAAGCTTCGGTTTGTGCATCGGCTCCTCACAGTAAAATGACTTTGTATAAATCCTTACTAATTGGGAAATCTGGAAACTAGGGAGTTGGTTGATCGCTGTTTTACAGCATGTCAACCCTTGTTGGGTTATTTTATGCCAAAGTCAGTTCAGAAATTATAGTCTACAGTTTATATATATGGTACAAAAATGTGTTTTCACAATCATCTTAAATAGGTAGGCACTTCATTATCTCAAACAGGTCTATCTGACCTATAGATGGTATTCTAACAGGTATAGAGTGGAGCTGGGAGTAATGCTAATGAAGTGGCAACTCCACACAGGTCCAGAACTGGAGTCTAGCCACTGGAGAAGGTTTAGTGTTATACCCAAGACACTGGAACAAGTTAAGAATGTTTATATATATATATATTCATCCCTGAATGTACATTTCGACCTATTCAGGGATTGACATTTTCTCGATTTGTTTAGCCTTACATTTGAACATATATGCCCGCCTAAATTCATTAATTATTAACTAATTAATTTTCAAAATTAGGTATGACTTCAATTAAGCACATATCCTCCAAAAATTGTTGGCTTAAAGCCATATAAAAATAAATACATTTGTTTGTTTACTTAACCTCATATATATATATATGTGTGTGTGTGTACTAAACACTGGTTCTTATGCCAGGTAGCAACATATTCCGATACATTCTTATCTGGACAGACAGACAAACTCACATTGCTTATGAGATAGATTCACAAACATAAATTTGACACATATTATCAATTAAAAATAAAAATGCTGTGTAAGCGTCCAAAATAATTCAGAATTCCTAAAAATCCTAAGAAAATTCCAGTCATATGAATTTAGGTTATTTGATCCTGTTTTCAAAACAAAATCTTTAAAATATGTTACTTTATCTATCTCTCTGTCTCTTTCTCTCTCTCTCTCTTTCTCTCTCTCTTTCTCTCTCTTTCTCTCTCTCCCCCTCTCCCTCTATCTCTCTATCTCTCTTTCTCTCTCTATCTCTATCTTTCTCTCTCTCCCTCTCTCTTTCTCTCTCTGTATATATATCTCCCCTCTCTCTTTCTCTCTCTGTATATCTCTCTCTCTCTCTCTTCTGTATATATATCTCCCTCTCTGTCTCTATCTATCTATCTATGTATATATATATATCCCCTCTCTCTCAAGTGGAAGAATTGCAAATAGTCCAAATTCTTCTCTATTTATATCTTTCTCTATATATATTCTCTCTCTCTCTCTCTCTCTCTCTCTCTCTCTCTCTCTCTCTCTCTCTCTCTTTATATATATATATATATATATATATATATATATATATATATATATAGAGTGAGAGAGAATCAAGTGGAAGAATTGCACAAGTGTCCAAATTCTTCTTTCTTTTTGTTTTGTCCTCCATAAAAGGACAAAATCCATCATGGCCATTTTCTACTGCAGCCATGTTGAATACACAAGTTAACTTTGACTGTGTTTGCATAAATTTTATATTTGCTGTCTAGTCACCTGTTTTATAAAGACATTTATGGACTACTGCTCACGGCAACTTATTCTGACCCCCCAGAGCTCGTGGTCCTTTCAAAGGTTGGCCTGCTATTCATCATACCAGCAAACTGAATGGGATGCACTATTTAAATACTTAAGAGTCTTATCAGCATACAAATACAGTCATTTCTTATTAAATTACCCACTTTCTTACTGCGGACTTTCTAGTGGTGTACAATTGGTGGTGTGTGTGGGGGGGGTCTTCTATGTGGCTGGAATTGTTAGGTATTTTCTACCAGTACTGAAGGTCAGTGTTTAAGTCCAGATAAAAAGCTGGATATTGAAGATTGAAACCTTTTTTTTTTTTTTTTTTTTTTTTTTTGACCATCTGACCTTTAGGCACCCTATTTTGCGATCTCAATTCTTGGGGACTTTTTTTTCCGTTTACACTGTCAAAATCCGGTTAATTGTTAACAGACAATTTTTTTAAATTATAAAACTAACCCCTAACAAACAACTGGATTTTGACTGTGTAAATGAGAAAAGTGTCCTTGTAAGTCGAGATCGTGGAAGGGGTGCCTAAAGGCCATATGCTCCCTTCTTTTAATAGGAAGGCGGTCTTATTTTGAAGGTTGCTATAACAGTCTTCTTACCTGGAAGACTAGGTTTTGTACTACCCTGAGTCATGCTTAATAAATATGCTATTAATTTCTTTGAACTGAGGAACACATATATATATATAATGTCATCCACAGATACCATGTTTCGAGGTATCACATCTCTTCAGTGTGGCTAGACATTTGATTCAGCATCAGTCGAACTGCTTGGCTATTGTCACCTACAGAATGGGAAGGGAATTTTAACTGTTTTAATATACACATCTATATGTATGTAAAGGCCGCCATAGAGTGCTCCATCCCTTTTATAGGAGAGCATTGCGTTTACGTTGGCGGTCATCAGCGAAATCCCCTCCATGGGGGATGGGAGCATATATATATATATATATATATATATATATATTATATTAATCCTATTAGTAAACCCTTGCAGTAAGGAAATCACTGGCAAATAGTTTGTTAGTAAAAATATACTACAAAAATTGCCTGGGAAAAAAAGAAAAGACCAAGAGAGTTGCACCAACCAAAAATAATCAATTAACACTATATCACGTAGCCAAAAAAAAAAAAAAAAAATACATATATATATATATATATATATATATGTGTGCCACTAGGTTTGTCCAAAGCTAAAATTTAAAGAGTGCTTGATACCTAAGTAGAGCAAATAGTAATATTAATCCTAATGAGTCGGGTCTACCAACTAAGAATTTCGCTTACTAGCTCATCAGGACAAGAATATCTTTGAGTTAAGGTAACATGGACATGGAGTCATACCTGGTTACTGACTGTTTCTCACCTATGCGATCTTCAGATCAAATTTAAGATAATGAAGTGCTTACCAAATTGTTCAGATGATCGCATAGGTGAGAAGCTGTCATTAACAAGGTGTTGACTCCATGTCCACACTACCTTACAAATGTCCCTTCCTCATCACTGGAATAATTTTTCCCTCAGACTATCATCTCTTCAGCCCCATGAAAGAGATGTTGGTGATTATACCTGTCCTAAACAAAATGGCATTACTTTTTGACTCTTCCTCATATATATATATATATATATATATATATAGTACTAGATGACCTGTGAACCTAATGTAGCAGTGGTCCATAATGATATTGTTGCTTCTATTTAGGAAGGAGTGAGGGATCGTAATTAGCATTTTGTAGTTGTCTCTATCATATAAAAAATTTGGATGATTTAAAAAAAAAAAAAAAAACAAACATTCCAAACACATGCAGACCCTATAAGATTGCATTAGAAATTACTTTATTCTCTAAGTGTATTTTGAATTGAAAGGTTTTGAGTTCTATACCAATCCCCACTAACTCAGTTCTGATCTGTGCGGTAAAGCATCTGGAAACGGATGGTAGGTGTGGCACTCCACCTCAGCAAAAAAAGAAAAATTCCATGGTCTAGCACTGGAAAAAAGGGTATGGACTCCCTCACTGTCAGATTGATACTGACAATAGGCCACTCCTATGACAGGAGCTTGGTAATCTGATCTGGGAGCTGATGGTAGGTGTAGCACTCCACCTCAGAAAAGAAAAAATTCCATTGTCTAGCACTGGCAAAAAGGAGATAGACTCCCTCACTGTCAGATTGATACTGACAATAGGCCACTCCTATAACAGGAGCTTGGTAATCTGATCTGGGAGCTGATGGTAGGTGTAGTATTCCACCTCAGCAAAAAAATAAAAATTCCATGGTCTAGCACTAGCAAAGAGGAGATAGACTCCCTTGCTGTCCAGTTGATACCGACAATAGTCCTCTCCGCCTACTTTACTTACTTTATTTCTGGGTACAGCTGTTCTCTTGATTGTTAGAAAAGGCTTCGTTCGGTGTGTCTATGTTTTGAGTACACTGACCAAGTCAGTCCAAATGAATGGCTGTGGCCAGTAAGTGACTTGGCAGCTTCTGCTAATTCATTCAGTTTGAAGTCATCTTAATGTCAAATTACACGACCTTCAATTATGTCAACAAAGCCGGATGACAATAAAGCAGTAACAGCAGCAACAGACTCATCTGGCAACTACCTAGATGATCACAAGTCATGCCACTCACACTAAGCCATGCTACCAATTTACTGGTATCAAAAGTAGTGTTTAACAAGGATATATTTTGAAAGGGCAGCTGCCACAGCGCAGTGGTTAGCAAGCTGCCAGTCTTGTAAGATAGACAGGGCGTTTCAGAAAAATTGATATCATTTTGTGATCTAATAACTTGACCAATTCTCATTCAAATGATATCGAATTTTAACAGCATGTGTAGACATGACACAAAATTATAAGTTCAATGTTTAAAATACTTTTTGAAAATGTAGAGTTTTTTCAAAAGATGTAGCAATCTTTAAGATGTACAGGGGTGTTTCAGAAAAATTGATTTCATTTTGTAATCTAATAACTTGACCAATTCTCATTTAAATGATCTCAAATTTTAAATAAGTCAGAATTTTATGTTTAATGTTTAAAGATCTTTGGTATAGAAATGACTTTCTCTGGAAAAGAAAAAGCATTTAAACATTAAATATAGAACTTTGAGTTGTAACTACCCATACTGTTAAAACTGTTTAGGAAGCGTGTGGTGTAATGGTTAAAGTCGGAAATGGACTCGTCGCCCCGAGTTCAAATCCTGGTGTGGTAATTGCATTTCACTTAGCGCTAATACCCTTGGGAAAGGTATGAATCCTACTCTCCCTCCAGATATGGATAAATAGTAGGGCAGACTGGGCTCTTCAACCTTGGTTAGGCAACTGTCTAGAAGAAAAGGAAAACTCTGAATTCAAAACCTGTTGAACTCTGCTTAAGAAATTGACCTTGTGTCACATCCGGCTCGTGCGGAGGGGTTGGTAAATATATGCATACCGTTAAAACTTTAGATCTTTTGAATGAGGCCTGGGTATGATGTTAAACTCTATCTGATGGTGAAGTTCCAGTTCTGAAACTCTAGGGAGTGTGGAATAGTCCTTTATCACCATTACTCCCAGGTCTACTCTGACCCGGAGTGGTAGTACCTGTTAGGGCCCCATCTATGGGTTGAATAGCAAAAATGAGTTTTTAAAAAATGTATTTAAAAAGAAAATTGAGTTCTCAAGAATGAATAAAATGAAAACATCTTTGGTATAAAATAACCCAACAAGGGTTGAAATGCCGTTAAATCCAACCAATTAACTATTTCAGTTTAATCTTTACTGGATGTTGTTAATAATCTGTTTTCAATTTAGCTAACATTAATAACAAATAAAAATTAATTGAAATTTGTTTACCTAAAGCAATTTCTAGTCCAATTTCCAAATGAATGATAATTTTTCTTTTTTTTTGCGGGGGTGTTAGGGGGCTTTTATTTCTGCCAGAAATTTTTTAACCATCCAAATTCTCAATATAATGGAGATAACTATAAAATGCTAATTGGGTGCCTCCAGTGGTGTCATGGTTAGTGAGCTAGGCTAACAGGCCATTGTTAGTGAATTCAATCGTCACCTGGTGCCCCATATTTCTTTATAGTTATTCAATTGCTAATTAGAATCTTTCACTTCATTCTAAATAGAAGCACCATTATCATCATGGATTGCTTTCATAATGTAAATTAACAAGTTCACGAATCCTCTAGTTTTGCACACACACACACACACACACACACACACACACACACACACACATATATATATATATATATATATATATATATAGAGAGAGAGAGAGAGAGCACTCCACTCCACTAATGATACTGCAAAAGAATCAAGTGAGCTAGTGATAACCACATACTATTACAATATATATATGTCTGTATTTTATATATATATATATAATACAGACTTCTCTTAAAAAGAAGTTTGTTGAAATAAATTTATAAGCAAACAACAGGTTTTTAAGTTTTTTTCTTGATATGGAATTGTATATATTACTGCATGTATTTATTAAATTGTCATGCATTGAGCTCTCCAGAGGACTTGAAATAATCTTCTTATATGTCTATGTGAAAGAAAATTATATATATATATATATATATATAGCAGAGCTATAGACAGGAAGACTGCTTTGTGTGTGATTTGAACCCTGACTGTCAAGCTGACAGGCGGGGACTCTAACCATTACACCAGCTGTTTTTTTTTTCCCAGATTTTTTGTTTTGAAGTAGGTTATATTCCACTCATAGTGACTTTACTACACGACAGTATGAGGCCTAATAGGCTGAAATGTACATACAGAGATTGATTTTTCTCGATTTGTTTAGCCTTACATTTGAATAGTTATGCCCGCCTAATTCATTAATTATTAATTAATTAATTTTCAGAAATTAGGTACGACTTCAATTAAGCACATATTCTCCCAAAAATTGTCGGCTAAAAAAAGCCATATCAAACACATTATTTGTTTGTTTACTTTTCATATATATATATATATGTATATGTACACAAACATTTCAAGCACTAAATATAACAACTATTATGGGATATTCATAAAATAGAATGTTTTTACTTAAGATAGAAATTTGCTTTCTTTTTTGGTATTGATTATAAAGTGTAAAATTGTTGTCTTAATTAGTAAGGCTGATGCACAATTTTCTTTCCTATCCAGGTGGGTGGTTGGGGTGGTTTGAGTTCATTGGGTGGATGTTTTCTATAACCTGTTAGGACTTCAGGGTACTATGCTCTATGTAATTCCACTTCATAGTATCTCATAGGGCAATAGAGCAAATAGTAAAATCTAACAAAATACTTAATTTCTATTACATAGTGATTCCTCCCCACCCGCCCCAAATTTCTTTTTTAAATACTTGCTCGTTTTTGACATTCTACAAATCTATCCTTTTTATGTATATACAGCCTGTCCTGTTGACCAAAACGTTTTGTTCCCCAATGATACCTGCATCAGAAAATTACGGTCTTAGAAATTTTAGCTTCAGGTTACCCTTAACATGCTTTTAACTGGGACTATATTGGATTAAGAGGTGTGCAGTGTAATGGTTAGTCATAGGAAATGGACTCGTCAACCCCAAGGCTGTTTGTATTTTACATAAGGAAAGGTATGAGTCCAACTATTCTGCTTCCAACTGTAGGTAAATAGTAGGGCAGACTGAGCTCTTTAACCTTGGTTAGGCAACTAGTCTAGGAGAAAGAAAACTCTAAATTCAAACTTGTTAAAACTCTGCTAAAGAAATTGACCTTGTGTCACATCCTACTCATGCTGGGTTGGTAAATATATATATTGGATTAGGACAGATTGTGTGAATGAGAAAAAAACTTTAAATTCATCATTTCTAGTACATACTTTTTTTTTTCCTAACTCAGTTTTGGGAATTTCCAACCCTTTTAATCATCTAGAAGGCAGTGGTTGAGGGTCTAAGTGTGTCCTGTGTATGATTTTAAACTGCATCTAATGGTGAAGTTCCAATTCTGGAGCTCTTGGGAGTGTAGGGTACCCTTTCATTGCCATTACTCCCAGATCCACTCTAAACCTATGAGTTATAGAAAAAAAGTGTTAAAAAAATTGATTTAAACATATTTTTTTTGAATACCCATCAAGCATGAATAGAACAAAACGTCTTCTGCATAAAATAACCCAACAAGGGTTGTACTGCTATAAAATCTAAAAAACCAAACCAAATAAAACCCACCCCCAATTTCTTTTCTACAATCTGGCTTATTTCTGACATGAGACGAATCTATCCTCTTCTGCCTGCCAATGGTTTTATTCTATCATGCTAATTAGTAATGTTAATTAGTTTTCATTTGAATACTAATCTGCATTTAAATCTATTCTATTGGAATCATTATGGCTTGTTCTTCATTTGACTCCCTCACCAGCAATCTCATTGAAAAACTTGTTTCTTCAAATATATACAAGGTGTCGTCAAAAATTCTAAAGACTGAAGCGTTAATTTTTTTAATTTTTTTTTTTAGAATCTAAATGAAGTTGTATCCACAGCTGAATAACTTGTCGGCTATCTAGACTAGTCAGTGCCAGTTTGAAAAGAAAAAAATTTGTGAAGCCATTTTTTGATACTTTCTGTACAAAATGGTTTTAGTGAAACATAGGTTTGTGCAAGTGCTGCACCCTTCATACACACTAGGCCAAGCTCTGAGACATTTCCTTGTTTCTTAAACTGAAAATTTCAGAGATGCTTTGACCAATGGAAAACTTGATGGAATAAGTATGTTGTATACCAAGGAATCATGAAAGCAGCATCTCACAAGAAAATAGCTGCATGGTCATTTGCCTCTGATTATACAAAACATCCAGGTGAGATGAATGAGACATGCTGGAGACTGTTGGAGAGACAAGGACGAACTCATAAGTGATGTTCTCCTGTGGACTCCTTATTAAAACTCTGCTAAAGAAATTGACCTTGTGTCACATCCTACTCATGCTGGGTTGGTAAATATATATATTGGATTAGGACAGATTGTGTGAAGGAGAAAAAAACTTTAAATTCATCATTTCTAGTACATACTTTTTTTTTTTTTCCTAACTAAGTTTTGGGAATTCCCAACCTTTTAATCATCTAGAAGGCAGTGGTTGAGGGTCTAAGTATCCTGTGTATGATTTTAAACTGCATCTAATGGTGAAGTTCCAATTCTGGAGCTCTTGGGAGTGTAGACAACGTAGACACATGGACAAACTAATGTAGATAGACCAGCAACAATCTACATGAATTAGCTCTGTGCAGATTCTGGATGCCACGCTGAAGACTTGTTAGGGGCGTTGACCAATAGGGACTGTTTGCAAGGGAGAGTCATGGTAGCCTGTGTAGACAGTGTGACCTGATGATGATGTGACAGGGAATATTTTACTGAAAATTAAGGTTTCATTCCTGTGATCTTTTTCTGAGCATCTTTTCTGTGATCTTTTCTGAACATCTTTTCTGAACATCTGACTGCTTTTACCTTTTTAAAGCTTTTTTGGTTTACAGAGTTCTAAGTTTTATTCACAGTTCAAACATTATTTCATTACCTAATTCTTTATGACTCCAGAAGCCGATCCTCACCACCAGATGCAGTTTAGTGTCATACCCAGGAAATGTTTTTTTTTTCTTTTTTTTAAGGGGTTAAAGAAACTTTAAAAACAATATAGCAATTGTGTTGTTGAACTGGGTATAAACATGTGTATGGGGTTGGTTGGCTGGTTGGTTTTTGCAGCATGTCAGCCCTTCTGATAGGATGTTCTGAGTATGGCACTAAACTGCATCCAGAGGGAGTGCTGGAGCCCCAAAGAGTATGAAGTAACTTCTTCATTGGCATTACTCCTGGTCCAAATTTATAATAAAGTCAGTCACCCTCCATTTTTTTTTTTTTTTTTTTGAGGGATCTTACCCCTTTGTAGAGGATAAAGTGAAGGTATTCTAAGCCTTGCCTCCTTCAGCCTCCATACTTTTTTGAACATGCATCGTATACATGTTTGTTGATTAAGATTCTTATAGCATCATTTCTTTTTCTGTCTTTTTTTTGTTTTTTTCACAAAAGATAAATGTAGAACAGGAAGGTAAATAGAATAACAACACTCTTTCACACATGTGCATACAGTCAGATGTATATATATATATATATATATATATAATTACATTTGTGTGCATGGACGCACACACACATGCACACATTGTCATAGACTTGACTGTTGAACATAAGCCTTCACTTGATGCTTCACTCTGATGAGGAAAGGGGACAAAAAAAAAACAGGTGGGTGGGGTTGGAATATTGCCAAAAATTTTACATGAGGAAAATGAAAACATACTCTTTCATACTTAATTGCACAAAGGAGCTACTGAAAAGTTCTTGGCCCTACCAATAAGGGAATGACCTATTTTCAACTGATCCTACTTTTTTTCTTTTTTTTTAAGGGGTTAAAGAAACTTTAAAAACAATATAGCAATTGTGTTGTTGAACTGGGTATAAACATGTGTAATAGTGTATGGGGTTGGTTGGTTGGTTGGCTGGTTGGTTTTGCAGCATGTCAGCCTTTGATAGGATGTTCTGAGTATGGCACTAAACTGCATCAAGAGGGAGTGCTGGTGCCCCAAAGAGTGTGAAGTAACTTCTTCATTGGCATTACTCCTGGTCCAAATTTATTATAAAGTCAATCACCCTCCATTTTTTTTTCTTAAGCAGTTAATGATTTCAAGTAAGTAATGATAATCAATTGTAAACTATTATATCTTCTGGAAACTATTCTTAATACAAATAATTTGCACAGTTATTTGGTATGAAGTATTCTATCTAATACTAATAATTAAAATTTTTAAGTAATTATTTTTATATTTGATAATAATTGTTTACACACAGTTATATGGTTTCATATAACAACTAATAATAATATTCAGTAAACAATTGTAGCTACAAATAACTATTCTTAATACAAATAATTTGCAGTCATGTGGTTTCAAGTATTTCTACCCAATACTAATAATCTTTCTCCCTCTCTCTCTCTCTCTCTGTCCCCCTCTCTCTCTCTCTCTCTGTCCCCCTCTCTCTCTGTCTCTCTCTCTCTCTCTCTCTCTCTCTCTGTCCTCTCTCTCTCTCTCTCTCTCTCTCTCTCCTCTCTCTCTCTCTCTCTCTCTCTCTGTCCTCTCTCTCTCTCTCCTCTCTCTCTCTCTCTCTTCTCTCTCTCTCTCTCTCTCTCTCTTTCTCTTTCTCTCTCTCTCTCTTCTCTCTCTCTCTCTCTCTTCTCTTTCCTCTCTCTCTCTTCTCTCTCTCTCTCTCTCTCTCTCTCTCTCTCTGTCTCTCTGTCTCTCTCTCTCTGTCCCTCTCTCTCTCTCTCTGTCCCTCTCTCTGTCCTCTCTCTCTCTCTCTCTGTCCCTCTCTCTCTCTCTCTCTGTCCCTCTCTCTCTCTCTCTGTCCCTCTCTCTGTCCTCTCTTTGTACCTCTCTCTCTCTCCTCTCTTTGTCCCTCTTTCTCTCTCCTCTCTTTGTCCCTCTCTCTCTCTCTCCTCTCTTTGTCCCTCTTTCTCTCTCAGCATGTGTGTTTATGGCTCCAGGACATTCTTTTCTTTGTAAGTCCAAGAACTTTTCAGTACCACCACCTGTGTGCGTATATGTGTGATTTTTTTTTTCTACACACATGAATGGGAGACTAAGTAAATTACTGAATTAGGACTGCTTTTATTTCCCCCTGCTGAAGTTTCTTAGGATGAGAATTTGTGGGTGAGAACAGCCAGTGGTTTCAGAGAGAGAGACAGACAGAAAGAATGAAGCTTGCTCCTAACAACTGCAGATATATAATAATAATAATAATAATAATAAAAGCATTCTGGTAATGCTGGCACTTATTGTTGAGTAATTACCTCCCTTTCTTACCTCTTAACTCTCTGTTTGTAGATTTATATACATGGTTGTGTGGGATGCAAGAGATATTCGGAATAGAATTGCTTTCTTCTGTGTGTGTGTGTGTGTGTGTATATATATATATATATATATGCGTGTATGTGGTGCTGTCAGTGCTTGCATGTTTGCAATAAAAGACATGGTAAAGAATCTGCTCTGTAGTTTAGTGAGTTTTTTTTTTTTTTTAATTATTTTTATTTTTTTCCCTTCTCCTTTTCGTCTTTCTTATCTGTCTGGCTGCTTGGGCCTTTAAAGCCTTTTGTGGTTTACAGTGGTTTAATAGTTTTATTCACAACTCAAAACAATATTTCATAAATTCAAATTAATAAATTTCATCTATACATATATAAAAGGCAGTTGGCATGCATGTATGTCCGGATGAAACTCTGAAAATAAAACGACAAAGTGAATATATATATATATATATATATACACACATTAAATATCATCGGTTCTTGCTTTTTGTGCAAAAATTATGAAGATTTGATTTATATTCAAAGATATTTAAAAATTAAAATATACATAGTAAGGGCATTAAAATTCTACTTTAAAAATGTCCAGCATTTGTAAATCTCAAAAGTAAACAAACCAATACACCGCGGTTTTTCCCTCCCTCTACCCAGGAGATGCTGGGTAGCTGCTTCTAGTAAATATATAAATTTCATAAATTACATGGTAAAGAATATGCTCTCTGTAGTTTACTATGTTTTTATTTATTTATCTATTTTATTTATTTTCCTTCTTTTCGTCTTTCTTATCTGTCTAGCTGCTTGTGCCATTAATACCTTTTTTGGTTTACAGTGTTTTAATAGTTTTATTCACAACACAAAACAATATTTCATAAACTCTTTAAAGCTATTTAGTTTAAATCCATCTCTTGTCCCGACACAAGATAAGTTTAACCCATCCCTCTCTATGTAGACACTTCGTTTATCGTGTTTTTCTTTGGCTAAAAATACCTTTCGGCTTTTATATGATAATTCCTGTTTTTCTTCGTTCAAAGAAGTTCCTTTATGTGATGACAATTTGTTTCATTAAAATTAGTGACATGTACTAACTAGCAGTTTTGGATTGCAAACATCAATAAAAAAAAATAAAAAAATAAAATCTATGGCCGGTTTTGTTTGTATGAATAAAATGATATTGGCAGTGTATGGTATTTTGTTTGCCAACCCCTTGCTAGTTGTCTCTACATTGAGCTCTAAGTGGTGGGTAGAGAACTCAAAAATAGGTGGGTTTTTTTCTGGCTGCCTTGAAACTCTGAAGGTAAAAAAAAAAAATATTCCAAAATCATTTTTGCTTTTCTCTGTCTCTCTCTAGTTTCTCTGTCTCCTCTTTCTCTCTCTTGTTTCACTCTCTCTCTCTCTCTCTTGTTTTCACTCTCTCTTGTTTCACTCTCTCTCTCTCTTGTTTCATTCTCTCTCTCTCTCTCTCTCTCTCTCTCTTGTTCATCTCTCTCTCTCTCTCTTGTTTCATTCTCTCTCTCTCTCTCTCTTGTTTCACTCTCTCTTGTTTCACTCTCTCTCTCTCTCTCTCTTGTTTCACTCTCTCTCTCTCTCTCTCTTGTTTCACTCTCTCTCTCTCTCTCTCTCTCTTGTTTCACTCTCTCTCTCTAGTCTCTCTTGTTTCACTCTCTCTCTCTAGTCTCTCTTGTTTCACTCTCTCTCTCTAGTCTCTCTTGTTTCACTCTCTCTCTCTAGTTCTCTTGTTTCACTCTCTCTCTCTAGTCTCTCTTGTTTCACTCTCTCTCTCTAGTCTCTCTTGTTTCACTCTCTCTCTCTCTCTCGTTTCACTCTCCTCTCTAGTCTCTCTCGTTTCACTCTCTCTCTCTAGTCTCTCTAGTTTCACTCTCTCTCTCTAGTCTCTCTCGTTTCACTCTCTCTCTCTAGTCTCTCGTTTCTCTCTCTCGTTTCACTCTCTCTAGTCTCTCTCTGAGAGTCTCTCTAGTCTCTCTCGTTTCGCTCTCTCCCGTTTCGCTCTCTCTAGTCTCTCTATAGTTTGAGTCTCTCTAGTCTCTCTAGTTTGAGTCTCTGTCGTTTCTCTCTAGTCTCTCTCTTGTTTCTTTTATAATCTTTTACCAGATTTATCTACCTTTTTAAAAATAGTATTCAGTGTTGTTGTGGTTAATGAGCACCTTGATTGAATTATATAATTATCAAAATCATATTCTGAACGATTATCATTTTTACTTTTAATATTCAAATGGAATTCACAATTCATTTATTAGGCCTAGCTAAATCTGGCACAAGACAGCAATAGTTGAGCACCCTTCAACTATGTTGCTAGATGAGTACCTACATGCTTTTTTTATCTAACATTACTTTTAAAAGTAAAATTAATCTCCTAATCAAGTAATATTAATTACGTAATCTGTTTGACTACAGTTATCATCCCTTAATCTTATTTCTCTATTAGATTACCGGTAAGCCTATTGGGTCCATGATGATATTGATGCTTCTATTTAGGAAAAAATGAAAGATTCTAATTAAAATTCCATGGTTATCTTCATCATATTGAGGATTTAAAAAAAAAAAAATGACTTTCCGAGCAAACAAAGATCCTACAGAATTATATTTCTGTTGCAGTTTGGACTGGAAATTACTTTATTCACTTGGAACATTTTTAAGTGTATTGCTCTTATAAAACTCTATTGTGCAGTTTTTACTGTTATAGTTACATACACATGTACAATCGGCTGCAATTAATCAAAATCTTAATTCAGTGGATTTAACCCTGAAGATCCTTATGGTTAAACTCGCGTAGGTTATTCCTGTGTATACCATTATAATAATAAATTTTCTCTACTTACATATTGAGCACTTTATATATGTTATATCGCTGTCTTATCATTGTGAAACTTGTATCAACTAATTGTGGCCAATTTCACCGCTAAGTCACCATTTTCATATAAAATCATATATATGTATATATATATATATCGGAATTCTCCGTTATTATAAATATTTCACAGACGCTGCCACTGTCAATAACAACAGAGACAAGGAAGCTGTTAAACAGTAATAACATTCATTTGATAAAGGGTATCTAACGAACCTGAAAATTTATGACAAAAAATAATTAAAAAATAAGTGAATCCAATACTCCATAATATCGAGATCATTCATTTATTTATTTTTAATGCTTCGTAATAATGGCCAACTTAAAAAAAAACATTTTTAAAAAACATTTTAAAAAAATATATATACCGAGAGAAACATACGGAGACCACCTAAAATACAACATGAATATATATATATATATTAAATTAGCTTTCACCGCCAGCATAAAGCAATGATCGTCTGTTTACAGACTAGTAGATCTCTCTGGTGAAAAATATATAAACAAACGTATGTATTTAATAGTTTAAACACCGCTCCTTAAATGGCAGCTGCCAAATGGCTGAGAGGTTAACAAATCTGGCTGAGAAAAGTCAGTTGGGTTTCACTCCTGGTCTGAGGTAGTTGTGTCTAGCCACACTGAAGAGACATGAAACATTGAAACACAGTGTCTGTGGATGACATATATATATATATATATATATATATATAGCTGAATAGTTCCTAGTCTGCCTAAGATGCTCTCATGGAATGTGACCAACTGAAGTTTATTTTTTCAATATAGTCCCCTTGTGGTTCACACACTTCTTCCATCAGTGTTACAGTACTTGAATATATAATATCATTGAAGTGCACTTCAGTTAATGTTTATCATTGTAGGAAATGGAATTGGTGAAACAAGTTCAAATCCAACTCAAATGCATCCAACTACTCTCCCTCCAGCTATGGGTAAATAGTAGGGCAGACTGTGCTCTTAAACCATGGCTAAGTAACTAGTCCAGGAGAAAGAAAATTCTGAATTCAAACCTGTTAAACTCCACTTAAGAAATTGACCTTGTGTCGCATGCTCCTTGTGCAGAGGGCTTGAGATATATATATATATATATATATATATATATATATATGAGATTTATTTTAATAACTAGTGATGATATTCATTCATTCTTTGTACATAGCCCCACTTTATTTGAAATACCATCCATCAAAGCCAGCATTTGTGACAAATGTTTATGGGTACAGTAAAAAGGTAGTCGAAACGAGAGTCCACAAAGGTTCCTATTACAATTACACACATTGTTACGGAGTTACTTTCTCATTTTCTTTCAAAGGTCCGTGGAAGAGTAATAAAAAAAAAAGAAGAGAAAAGAGAAAAAGAGTATCAATTTGTTGTGAATGGCGGTTAGTTAAGGTCTTTCTTATCAGCTGAATGTAACTGCCCTCTTTCCCTCGTCCTTGTTGTAGGCTTTTTACCTGGGGGCCTAAACATGACACACGGGTGGTGGTCAAACAGGCCTGTTGATTGACTCTTAAATGTAATGCATCTTTGACCACAGGTCACTTAATTGTACACTTTTGCTTGGCCATTGTACCTTGCCCGACCATTAATGAGCTTACTTCCATATACTTTTGAAATTTCCCTTTCACCATTAGAATGTTATATTACGCTAATTCATATTCAATGGGGAAACTCTCCGTTGTATATACATTCTGAAAAACTGGCCTCTGGGCAGTCTTTATATTAATCTGATAAATGATTTTAGCCTCTCTTATTTATATATATATATATATATATATATATATATTATATATATATATTACATACACATAGATACATAATGTTGGTAATTGCGACCTAAGGGCTCTGCTATATTTTTCTTGATTTTATTTATTTGTTTTCCAAATTCTGCTTAAAATGAAAAATATCTTTTGAGAAGACAAAGTAAGATACAAAACCAACATAATATTAAAAACTAACAACAAAAGTTTTTTCATTTTTCGGAAAATACTATCCAAGTTTATTTAACTTGGGGCCTTTACTAGAATAGCTGATATTTGGGTCCATGCAAAACTATTAATCTGATTGAGCAAGCTTGGAACTGTGTGCCCTGTTTAGTCTCTTTACAAAAATACCAATATTCTTCGCTAAAAGGTCACTAATTTACCTTTAACAGGAGAAGTGTCCTATCTCCAGTTCCCCTTTATTGCCATTACTCCCAGGTTCACTCTGACCTGGAATGGTAGTACCTGTTAGGGCTCTATGTATAGGTCAAATAGATATTTAAAAATTATTTGTAATCAGTAGGAACATTATATCATTGATTTCAACTGTATCATACAGCACTTTTGCGAGACTCAGTGAATTTAATACCCTGTCAGTGAAGTTTAGAATATCCTACAATATAACAATATATATATATATATTTCTGTTTATAACTTTTTGTTAGATTTGATATTCATTACAAAGTACAAAGTGTTGAAAGCTGATTGCAAATTTTGGTTGTTGAAAATAAACCTTTTTGCCTTTTAGTTTTTCCTCTTTTCTCTCATTACAAACTTTTTTAAAAAAATCTATTAGCCATGTTTATTTGTAAAAGTATTGAGTGATTATCCCTAAATTCTTGACGAGATTTATTTTGTGTACCCCTTTATTAGTGTTTCTCCATTAACGTCATATATCTCTTTATATTTTGAAAACCACTCTCTCTCTCTACCCTTAAATGTCCTCTCTCTCTCTCTCTCTTTATACCCACTCCTCCTCTCTTTCTATACCTTCACGTGTCCTCTCAACCTCTCTTTTCTTCTATCCACTTGTCCTCTTTCTCTCTCTACCCTCAAATGCCCTTTCTCTCTATACCCACATGTCCTCTCTTTATATATTTATACCCTCTCGCCTTTTCTCACCCTCTCACTACAATTTTGACTATCTATTGTCTTTGTAATTATACTAACATACATTTTAGTGTGCTTCAAAGCTGGTGTGTTTGAGTATTTTACAAAGATTCTACCAAACTGGTTTCCATTGACTTGTCAGGTCGGGTGGTCTCCTTCTTTTAAAGATGAGTGGAGAACGAGGACATCAGCATAGGAGGGTGGGTAGGCGTGACAATTTTACTTGCAGGTAAATCTTAACTTGAACACTCTTTCGGCTCCTCACTGCCATTTTTCTTTCTTTTTTCTCTTTTTTTTTTTCTCAAATTTCTTCCAAATTTTTCATGATTCCTTCATTGTCTTTTACTTTATATGGAAAGGATTCTTTTTTTATATTATTATTATTATTCTTTTCTTTTTTTTTATTCATTCATTTTCTAAATTTTTATTTATTTATTTTTTTTTTCTCCTTCGTGCAATTGCTCATTCGGTTCAAACTAAAGTGGAAAAAGAGAAAATAAGTTTGTGGGTAGATTTTAAGCATTCTTGGTTGGATTTAAATTTTGATGTCTGACAGAACAAATATTCTAGTTTACTGGAGGGGTGGAGACACTATTCGATTGTCATGGTCTTTTTTTTTTTTTTTTATTTATTTTTATTTTACAAATATTTTTAGGGAATAAAGACTAAAAAAAATGGATTGACTAAGGTGAACAGAATTGTAGGAATGATACAAAAAAATAAAAATGTGTGGATTACAAGTAAATTTTTCAAATAGTCCCTTCCATCTTTGACTGAAGGTCACCAGGAATTAATTTCTAAAAAAATGAATTGAAGAAAAAAAAATCTTTTATATTTCTACTTATGTTTTAAATTCTATTTATTACTTTTTTTTTCTTAAAATGATTTAAGGTCTCAACTGAGAAAATATTTGATAGCAGTGAATCAGCTTAATAATCATGATAAAAAGCAAAAATTTACATTCTTCAAAGCGTAGATAAAATGATTCCATGAAATCTAAAAATATATATATATATTTTTATATATTTATATGTATAATTTTTTTTTTTTTCATATAAAAGAATATCTTGGCGTGTGTATTTTAATATTGAAAATTAATGAATTTTTTTTTTTTTTTTTTTTTTTTATTACTAAAACGAAAATTTCCCATTTGATATTCCATAAAACTTTTTTCTAAGAGCGAAGGGATTTTTTTAAAAAGAATTTAGTGGGGGGCAATAAACATGTTTTATTAAAGATAACAGATAACTTGAGTTTCTTATATTTTTCTTTTATAAGCCTCTACTTTAAAAAAAAAAATGTAATGCTTCAATATAGGATTGGAATTAGGTAAGAGCAATCCAAAGTTCATAATTTTGATTTTATACTGAAACATAAAATTTGAAAAGAGAAGCTTTTTTTTTTTTTTTTTAAAGTACGATAGACTGTCATCTATTTATACATATATAAATGAAAATTAGTGTATTTATGTATATATGTATGGACAAAAAAACAATTAATGGCAAAGTAAATTTATATACACATTAAATATCATCAGTTCTTGCTTTTTGTGCAAAAATGAAGATTTGATTTATATTTGAAGATATTTAAAAATTAAAATATACATAGAAATAGCATTGAAATTCTACTTGAGTGTCTAACATTTGTAAATCTCAAAAGTAAAAAAGTCAATACACCAGGTATTTCCCCCCCACCCTTCTACCCAGGTGACACTGAGGTAGCCATTTTTACTGTAAGATTGCTTTCTATATAATCCTCTTCCTTGTCATTGTTTTTAAGCTAATATGTATGAATAATTAATATTAATTATATAAATTGAATTTTATACAGTGAAAACTTTGACCCACCTATATATGTATATGTGTGTGTGTGTGTGTGAGTAATCAGGTATTGTCTCCATGTCCAAGCTACCTTAACTAAAATATAAACGCTCTGTCTGCTTGGAAATATAGCACCCATATTATATGTGTGTGTGTGTGCATGCACACATGGATATTTAATCAGCCATATGAAAAATAACAATTTAATTAGCACAAGATTCAAAGATGTAGAAATAAAGTCAGTTTTGATTGATTTTTTCCAAATCCAAACACAAAACTCCCATGATGCTTTTTTCTTACAAAAAATTTATTCCATATTTTTTTTTTTTTTTTTTTTTTTATGCCTTGCAAATACAAATTTGTATCCCAAACATAATACCCAAGCTTTTTTTTCCTCTCAATTCAATTGCTTGAAAATATTTTATTTAAAAACTTGAATCTGTCTTAGGACTCCTTTACATTATTTTTTTGGGGGGTGGGGAGGGGGGGGGGATTTTTATTTATAAAAAATAGTATTTTTTCTTTTTTTTTTTTTTCAATTTATTATTATTATTTATTTTTTTTTTTTTTGTTGGATAGGATTAGTTTCATTTTTGACTTCTTAAGTAGTCTTCAACCCAGAACTTTGTAAATTCTGGGTACAAATAATTTTTTTCCTCTTTTAAAATGTGTTATCAGATTCAATGTTCCTAAATTGCCCATATTTCTTTAATGAATCATTTTTAACTTTAATTTCCTACTAATATTTTTTTATAGGGGCCGGTTTAGCTCAGTCAGTAAAGAACCTGCTTAGGAATGTTAAGGTTCCTGGTTCAATACCAGCTCCTGTGCCAACTCAGTGCATGAGTAGCACAGCTTGAATAATATGATCTGCGCAGTAAAATGGGGAGCTGATGGTAGGTATGGTGCACTACCTCAGCAAAAAACAATTTCCCTTGTCTAGCACTAGCTGATACCAACATTAAGCCACTTCGCCAACTTTACTTTTTACTTAATTCTTTTATACATTACTAGTGATTTCTAGTCTCACTGGGTGCCCCATAGATCTGGCCTTGTGCCACAACTAAGCAAAAGTTATCTACAAGGGTCGTTCAATAAAGGGATTTTTTTTTTTAAAAAAGCAAAATAAATTTTCTATAAATGTAAACTGTGCATGGTTTTTAATTTATAGCAAAAATTATAATCTAGCAGAAATATTTGTTTTGAGACTATTCAAAATGGCAGCAAGTTAGTGCTCCAGCCTTAAACAGAGGTCTGTCATCAAGTATTTTGTGGCTGAAAAGTGCAAACCATGTGAAATTTCAATGTCATGTGTATGAAGAAGCAAATATGCAAATGATACTCACAAGGCAGTGTGGGGAGGGGGCTTAGTTGGATTCATACCTTTCCAAAGAGTATTAGTGTTATGTGAAATGCAAACAGCCTCGTCTATTATTTGAACTAGTCTCATCATGTCCATTTCCTACAACTAACCATTACACGATGTGTCTCCAGCTTTATTAGCTATTTTATAATTAATGGACCGACTATTTATCATTGGCCTAAATATCACCTGTTGATGGGTGGAGAAAAAACTGGCTAAAATGTAGTGTGCAAGAGGAGACAGAAATTGCGGAAATAAGTTAATGACTGTTTATAGATTCATGAAATTAACTTATTCTCAAATTAATCAACTTTAATTTCTTCCCCTTTCCAACTTAATTTTTTACCTCTACTACCACTAATTGGATGGAGATCTTCAATTCATAATGAATGGCTTTAAGATTATCAAACATTAAATTGTTAATCATGAAGATAAGTTTTTAATTTTTTAGCTCTTAAGATTAGTTAATACTAGAAGAATTTAATTTATAGGATTAATTTATATTATCAATCTTTGATATCTTGTATTCAATGAAGACCTCCACACATTTCTGAAAGAGAATAAAAATGGAGGAGGGTCTGGATATGATACTAAACTGTATCTGATGTCAAGGCTCCAGATCTGGGGAGTGAGGAATACCCTTCCATTGCCATTACTCCTAGGTCCACTCGGATCTAGAGTGGTAGTACATGTTAGGGTCCCTGATGGCAAGGCTCTAATTCAGGAGATCTGGGAAGTGTGGAATCCTTTTCATTGCCCTCAATCTCAGAGTGGGTAGTTACTACCTGTTAGGGTCTTGTCTAAGAGGTCAAAAAAAATATTTGTATTCGATAGGACTGTGTAAAAAAAAAAAAAAAAAAAAAAAAATTAAAAAAATAAAAACTTTTAACAACTACAGAAAACAAGATGTAAATATGAGCATACCATGAATGTGATTCCCTAACCTTTCAACATAAAATAACCCTAGCAGGATTGACATGCCATTAAAAATCTATCAATTTTTGATCCCTGATGATTTTACAAAGGTATCTACTCTTTGGATTGGATACTTTGTGTAATGTAATCATTAGTGAGCTTGATACTCACTGGGAGCCCCATATTTCTGGCCTTGTATCAAACTATGTTTAGTAAATGACTACCTATCTTAATTTGTATAAGGCATAGTAGAGCTAGTGAATTCGATTCTCACTAGGTGCCCAATACTTTTTCCTCATGCCAAATGAAGCTATGTTAGTAAATGAATACTCTAATTTACCTTGGGCATCCTAAGTTGTATAATGTCCATAGAGCTAGGAGATCTAATGAATTCAATTCTCAGTGGGTGCTCAATACTTTTGGCCTTGTGCCATACTAAGCTAAGCTTAGTAAATGACTACTCTTGGATTGATTGGTTGGTTGGTTTTTGTTTTACTACTGCATCAAACACACATCTGCTGTAATGTAAAGTCCAATACTAATATTGCGTCTCTCCTTCCCCCCTCCCCCTCTGCTCCCTCTGCCCTCTCCCCGTATAATACTAATGAACATTCCTGGCCTACTCAATGGCAGAGGTAGATTTGTATTTCCCTACTGGTACCTAAGATCATTGTTCGGATGTCAAGTTAAAAACACTAAAAAAATAAATAAAAATAAGCCAGGGTTTCAAATACCGATCCTTTTTTATTTATTTTATTTTATTTTATTTTTATTTTTATTTTTCAAAATTTCTGCAATACAATCTTCTTAGTCTCATTCTTTTCTATTTAGTCTTTTATGCGGTACTGATTGAAACTTAGTAAATCTCGCTAATGAATATTCCATGTGTTGTGTTATTTGCTATAAGCGCGTGTTATCTGGGTGTATCAAAAGTATTTTTGTTTTTAATCAACTGAGAGTTCACCTCTTAAGAGACATTGTGCGTGCGTGTGTGTGTGTGTGTGTGTTTTTAAGCTCCTGTAATTCTCTACATACGGTATCTTACAATGATCCAACAAGCTATTACACTTCTCTTCTACCTTGTATTTTCAAACATTACCAATAATCTGATGGCAGTTGTCCCCTTCTTTAGGGGCCGGTTTAGCTCAGTCAGTAGAGCACCTGACTAGGAATCACATGATTCCAGGTTCGATATCGGTCCCCACCAACACACACAGAGTAGCACAGATTGGGTAATCTGATTTCTGCGGTAAAGTCAGTAGCCAACGGTAGGTGTGGTGCTCCACGTCAGCAAAAAAATCTCTCTGGTCTAGCACTAGCAAAAAAAGGGATAGACTCCCTCGTTATCCGGCTGATACTAACTGTAGGCCACTCCGCCAACTTATTTTTTTTACTCTTGTCCCCTTCTGGGACTCCTCAGTCAGCACACTTAATAACTTTTGGGTAGTATTTATTTACCCAACCCCTTCACCACAAGCAGGATATGAAGCAGAGTAAAGCTAGGTTTGAAATCAGTTTTCCTTCTCCTAGTCTGGTTGCCTAACAATGGTTAAGAACCCAATCTTCCCAATCTCATTTCTGTACTATTTTGGCCTTGTGCCATACCTAACCAAGCCTAGTAATGAATTGGAAAAAAAACAACTTTTATTTCCTTGATTTTTGCACAGGGTTTCTAAATTCTTGCTTACAGGGCCAGAACAAGGGTCTCGTGACCCCCACTTTACATGTTGATTTTCATAAAGTAGAGTTGGGAGTGGCCTTTTTCACGAGTGCTCAACCAGAGAGATTGTTTTTGCTGAGGTAGAGTGCCACACCTACCATCAGATCCCCACTTTACCGCAGAGATTAGATTACTAAATCAGTGCTAGTCATTGCACTGAGTTGGTGAGGACCGGTATCGAACCAGGAACCTTGCGATTTCTAGGTGGGTGCTCTACCAACTGAGCTAAACTGACCCCTATTCATATAAAACATATGACCCCCACCCCCACTCTAATACATGCCAATTTTCATAAACTAGTATTCACATAAAATATATAAAACCCGCCCTTCCGGGGCCTCCAAGCAGACTTCCCTGCCAGCTTGGGAGAGGAGGAAGGGGGTATACATGCCGGCCGTGGTTGCATACTTCCCACAGGATAAATGCTAGGATTTAAAAGTGCTGATCTTTTAATAAACACAAGTTTTGTTTTTTTTCCCCTACTTGAAAAAAAATGTTTTCATATCATCTTTTCTCTTAACCATTTTGCCTTGTTGTGCTAGAAGGCAGTGGCTGAGGGTCTTAATGTCTTGGGTATGATGTTAAACTATATTTGATGGTAAAGTTCCAGTCCTGGAGCTCTGGGGAATGTGGAGTACCACTTCATCACCATTACTCGCAAGTCCACTCTGACCTGGAGTGGTAGTATTTGTTAGGGTCCCATTTATGGGTTGAATAGAAAAAAATAAGTTTAAAACAAATTGAGTAGCCATCGAGAATGAATAAAGCAAAATGTCTTCGGCATAAAATGACCCAATGAGTTGAGATTCCATAAAACACAACCAAGCAACCCGAAACCTCTTGGCATAAAATAACCCTGACTGGTTGACATGCTGCTAAAATCAATCAATCTCTCTCATCACCAAATACTGTCATTGCTATTGTAAGAAAGGATTCAAAGTTATATTTACTTGAATACAAGACTCCGACAAAGGTTTGATAAACAAAACATTTAATATGTATACAGCACATGGATAAAAGGGTACAATTTAAAAAGGTATAACAAAGTTACATGTAGAAAGATAAAGACACATTCTTGAATGGTACAAGATATACATAAAAGCCACAGACATGAGACTAGGGATAGTTCATGCTGTGTGAATGACTTACAGTAATGTAAGGGGGGGACGAGCCCCAATGAGAAGGGGTAGACCTTAACTAACCCATGTGTCTCGTAGTATCAGGAACAGGAAAAAGAGAAAGAAGCGTTCAAAACAGCCGCTTAAATATAGCGGGCACCAGCAAACTAAACAGACAGACAACTCCCCCAGGCAAATACGAAACTAACGATACACTATGATTAAATAGAACAAAATGTGTTTGGGTTTTTTTTTAAAGTGTTTTAAAAATAATTGACTTAGAAAAATTGAGCACCCATTAATAATTAATAAAACGTTTTTGGCATAAAATAACCCAATGGGTTTGTCATGCCATAAAACCAACCAACCAACCATTTTGCCTTGTGGCTGACTTAGCTAATGTTTCTAAATTTCCCAAAATAGTAAAGTAGACCAAACCTTGAAATATTGACAGTATAACCATTAAGAGGCCCTGAAGACCAAAGCAATTAATAAAGACTATTATTTAATAATTGACAATGGCCGACTTGGTTAGATTACTTAAGGTTTTTATTGCATGTTGATAACCCTAATAAAACAATTTGTTGGGAAGAATTGACCTATTTTTGCTAAGAAGTGAGTTTTTTTTGTTTTTTTTTAATACTTTCTTATTGTTATCATTAAATGAATACTTTTAAACTGGTTTTCTTGTCGTTACAACACTAGTTTTTATTAGTTTTAACTAGCAAGAATACGCTAAATTATGATGACTTTTCTTTTTAATTATTTTGTTTGTAATCCTTATGCTTATCTACCTGTTGGCCTTTTTAAAAACAAAATTATTTAGACAACTTTTTTTTCCCTATAACAATTAGCAATAATATACACTCTCTGTGTATAAGTATTTAAGTTTTGATGTAATGAAATATATCAACTTAGACATCCTACCGAAATTAAATAAGAACGCATATAAAAAGATTACTCATTTGAATTGGTTTCTATATAAAAACCATTCATAGGATTGATTTTAATACATTGGAAAATAATATCAGAGATCAATAACATCAAGTAATCATTTATCAAACCCTGTTAAAACCGTATCAGAGAGACAGCGAGGGAGTCTATCCCCTTTTCACTAGCACTAGACCAAGGAGATTGTTTTCTAGCATCTGAGGTACTCCACTTACCATCAGCTCCTCACTTTACCACACAGATCCTTGTGCTACTCATTTGCTGAGTTGCCGAGGGCCAGTATCAAACCAGGAACCTTGGAGTTCCCAGCCGAACACTCTACCGACTAAGCTAAACCAGAACATATATTAAACTAGATTCCCTAACCTCTAGGCCTCAAATAACCCTAGAAGAGTGATCATGCCATTAAAATCAATCCTAAAAAAGATTGTTGTATACTACAAATGATATGATGCAGTTAGGTACAGGATCGGTAAGCAAGAACAAAGAATTCTGTGGACATTATTTCTCCCAATTGCAAGAGTGTCAATTTAGAAATTACAACACTGAATACAAATAGCATTACCCTAACACCCCCACCCCCCAAATAGACCTTTCAGCTTGTTTTCTAGGAGTTCTAAATTTAAGATTCCCAATGAGTATTTCCAGAGTTTTAGTATTCATTTTCAAAGAACAGGACTTAATGCAAGTCTGGTTTATCTTGTTCTTTTACTTCTTTTTTTTTCTTTTTTCTTTTCTTTTCTTTTCTTTTTTCTTTTCTTTCTTTTCTTTTTCCAAATTCCATTTAATGATTTCAAGGTAGGATCAATGATGCTGATAGCTTTTGGATTTAGTGCATCCTGGGACACACATATTTTTTTGAATGAGTCCTTGGTTAAATTTATGGGTTCCAACTAAAGCCGGCTAACTCCTACCTTGTAACCTATCTTTTGTAATTCATTTCTAAGAAACTGTTGAAATGTATTTACAGTTAGCTTGACATGGTGAGGGAAGAAAAAAGAAAAATACTGAGATGCATGAATATGATTTTACTGTGTCCTTTTAGATTTTGATGTGTCAGGGATACCTATCAGCATCTCTGTAGAATAGAAGGCTAAGATTTATCTTAGTGTAAAAGAAGTCTCACTCTATATATTTGGATGTGTATTTATGAGATGAGGTTAATAAAATAAATTTAGAACACCTAAAACAGAGCTCGAGGTTACATTGGCCTGAATGTTGTGTTTATACGCAAAGATGACAACTGTCCGAAATATCATAATTATTCAAGTCTCACTCTGTCACTGGGGCTGTAGAATATGCCAACTGCACCTCTACAGAGGGGTACCCTCCTGATAGGGTACCATCTATGGATTAAATAGAAAAACATGAGTTTAAAAAAATGTGCTTAAAAAATATGGTTGAGTTTTAAAAGATAATTGAGTACCCATTGAGTACCCAAACAAAATGTCTTCAGCATAAAATAACCTAACAAGGGTTGACATGCCATAAAATCTAACCATTCATCCATCTTTCGTTTTCATGATTTTCAAGCTAAGATTTATCTTAGCAACTTTAAAAAAGAAGTCAGTAGGTAGCAATACAGCATATTATATTTTGACGAACAAGTGTCCATCTCAGGGACACGAAAAACCAATGTAACATTTGATATTTGTTGAATGTTAATACAAGCAATCAGCTGGGAAATCCTTAGTAGTAAAGTTTTCAAAACAGTAAAGGGCTCTTCCTACAGAAATAAAAAAACTGGGGTAAGCATGTTTGGATTTTCTTTGTGGTAGTGTGGTTAACCAGTTCTATTTAGTAGGCATCAAAAATGAGATCTTGAGACTCGTTAGGCATGCTTTGCTCTACCACTGACATTAAACTGTTTGTGGTGAAGTTCCAATTCTGGAGCTCTGGGGAGTGTATAATACCCCTTCATCACCATTACTTCCAGCTCCACTCTGACCTGGAGTGGTTGTAACTGTTAGGGTTTAATCTATGGGTTAAATAGATAAAAAGAATGAGTTTTAGAAAAATGTTTTGTTTTTTTTAAATGGAGTTTGAAAAACTATTGAATACCCAACAAGAATGAATAAAACAAAATGTCTTTGGCATAAAACAACTACTCAAAAAATATAAATGTATGATGAATGCAATTCCCTAACCTCTCTGCATAAAATAACCAAAAAATAGTATCTGATATTGATATCCTAGAGTCTGAAATAGCTGGCTTACAGTATGTAGAAAAATCATGCTTTTTTAATTCCCTTGTCTTTCTGATGAAGTGTGTGTGGGGGGGGCTCTCAAAGTAGTTTTGATCAACAAGAAGAGACCTTTTGGCTTGAATTCAGTTTTCCTTCTTCTAGACTGGTTGCCATACGAAGGTTAAAGAGCCCAGTCTGCCTTACCCATTGCTGGAGGGAGAATAGTTGGATTCGTACCTTTCCCAATGGTATTAGCACTATGGGAAATACAAACAGCTATGTGCATTTCCTACAACAATAACCGTTACATCACGTGCCTCAAAAGTTTTGTATAATTTAATTTTTCGGACTGTTGTCCTCATTTTTATTACTATATACACAAAATTTTGGCCAATATGCTCTCTAGCCTTCTTCAAGTGTTTTGTGTCAAACTCTTCATGTCATAATTTTCTCACTGTGTCCATTTTACGACAGTAACCATTACACTAAGTAAAGTCATGGAGGTGGCCTAAGGTCGGTATCAGCCAGACAGTGAGGAAGTCTATGCCCTTTTCATTAGTGCTAGACCAAGGAGATTATTTCTTGCGTCCTGAGGTGTAGTGCCACACCTAACATCAGCTCCTTACTTTACCACACAGATCCCTGTGCTACTCATACACTGAGTTGGTGAGGACTGGTATCGAACCAGGAAACTTATGGTTCCTAGGCAGACGCTCTACCGACTGAGCTTACACGCCTCTAACTACCCATTTATCAGGCATATAGGAGGCGCGTGGTCTAATGGTTAGAGTCTTGGGAAATGGACTCGTCGACCCGAGTTCAATTCCTGAACGAAGCTGTTGGCTTTTCACATGGCGCTAATACCCTTGGGAAAGGTATGAATCCAATTCTCCCTCCAGCTTTTGGTAAATAGTAAGGTAGACTGGGCTCTTGAACCATGGCTAGGTAACCAGTCTAGGAGAAGGAAAACTCTGAATTCAAACCTGTTAAACTCTGCTTAAGAAATTGACCTTGTGTCTCATCCTACTTGTGCGGAGGGGTTGGTAAATATATATAGGCTGTGTGTCTGTGATAATAACAGGAAAGTATCATTGTTGATTTCTTTTTTTTTGTTCCTTACTGTAGAAATAATGAAAGACTTCTCGGTTAAGGAATCTAAAGTTCCCCTGATTTTGCTACAAGGCCGGTGCCGCCTTCTTTTTTCAAAGGGTTAATAACTGTCCTTTCTAAATGAATGTTCTCTTCCTGAAGTCAAACTGTTGAGTATTTTTGGAGGCATTTATAGTTTCCTGTCCCAGGAATACATTCAGCGTTTTTCACCTTAGCCTTAATTAGTCACCCGACCACCCTACCATCATCTCCACCTCCTGCCTGGCCATTTCCAGGAGGCTATTGTGTCGGCTGTAGTGACAGGAACCGCCAGGACCCCTATTCAGAAATTCTGTATGTGTGAATGGGTGTAACTAAGTCAAATGGCTGGGGTGGTTAGTTAATGTTCGTTAACTAACTAGTTCTGAGTAATTGTTTCTTCAGCTAACTATTAGTCGAAATGAGTTGGGAATTGGAGGGGTGGGGCGTGGGGGAGAATGTTCTAGATTGTCGTACTCTCCTGTTTCCTTAGTACTTAGAATTTATTTGCTAAATGATAAAGAGAAAAAAAAACTTATATAGGTTGTCCCAAGAAATTACCTTGGGATTAGAAATGGAAAAATATTTTTGCTTGATAATTATTCATATATATATATATATAATATATATATATATAATATATATATTTGTTATATTGTAGGATATTCTAAACTCCACTGACAGATAAACCTAATGAGTCAGATATACCTACTAAAAGTTTTGCTTAGTGCTGTTCAGGGCTAAGATCAGCTCCTTACTTTAAGTATTGAGCACTCTTTACTTATTAACTTTAGTATATCCTAGCAGTTTTTTGTATGAATGTATATTTTTTCATATATATATATATATATATATATATATATATATATATATATATATAGTTTTTCTTTTGGCCAAGTATTATAGTATCAACTGATTTATTTTGGTTGGTACGACTATCTTGGTCTTTGCTTTTTTTTTCAAAAAAAATTTTTTTCCGCAAGTAATGTTTGGTAGTATATTATTACAATCAAACTATTTGCCGGGTTTTTTTCTTACCGCAAGGGTTTACCACCAAGTTTGGTATATTATATATATATATAAAAAATTTCTTTTTTTTTTTTTTTTTTTTTCAATAGATCTCTCTCTCTCTCTCATTTTTATATATATATATATATATTCGTTTTTTTGGGGGGGTTTTAAGTAAAAAATAACAAGAATGAATAAAATGTCTTCAGCATAAAATAACCTTATAAGGGTTGAAATGCCATAAAACCCAACCGACTAATTACTAATATTCCAAATTTTAAATGGCACTAGTTTCAAAAGCTTCTTTTTCTTACATCTGTACCCACACATAAGAGCTGGGTGTTATAACCCTATTAATACCAATTGCTTTTCCTTTAAGATAAAAATTTCCTGTTAGTCGGATGAAAACTTCATCTAATTGCTAAACATTTCAAATCCTTCAGGACTGTTTATTTTTCTTTGGTGTATTAAGTTTAAGATTACAAAATTATTTTTTTACTGATTTTTCTTTTTTTCTTTTCTTTTCTTTTTCTTCGAAAATATTTCCAATTTGGGCTGTTTTCAAAAATATGAATTTCTTTTTCAGTTGTGTTATTTTAAGTTTATCTCAAATTTGTTGAATTAAAATTGGTTCATATAAATTCATTTTTGATATTTTTTTTTTTTTTTACTATCAGTCATATTTGTGCTCTTTTCACTCTCTTTGATACACTTTCACTCTGAATAGAAAGTTCTCTCTCTCTCTTTCCCTCTCTCTCTCCCTCTTTCTCTCTCTCTCTCTTGCTTTGGCTTGTTCTCTTTCTGGCTTTCTCTCTCTGGCTTTCTCTCTCTCTCGCTCTCACTAGTTCTCTGCCCCTTCTCAGGTTGGGCATCTAACTTAAAATTAAAATTTTAAAAGCATACAGATCAAGAATGTTTGATATTCTTTTATGTAAAGCTTGTCCATTGTTTAAAATCTTTCTGTTCAACACAAAAAAAGCAAAAATTCTGCTCTTGGCTTCATAATGTAGATTTTTCTTTCTATAAAAAATGATTATCTACACAAAGTTTTGTTAATTTTGTATTAAAAAAAAGTTGGTTTTTTTTTTGGTTTTTTTTTAATCTTTAAATGTGTCAATATATTTACTTCTTTAGCTTAATGAGCTAGATGATTTGAAAAGGGTACAGGAAGATTGTGTTGCTTCAATCTTTCAAAGGACCTGCCGGTTGCAAAGCAGCATTTGAATTCCTGACTTTATACCTAGACTTGAAAATTGGTTAGTGTCTCAACATGAAAGATTTATATAAATGTAGTCATTTCTTTAAAAACCCTTAGCCCCAATGCCAGTGAAGAGCACCTACCTGAAAAATACCAACATTGTGATAATCTGTAACATTAAATACAATGATTATAAATGTGGAGGCACACTTGCGTAATGGTTATTGTCATAGGAAATGGAATCAACAACTGGATGAGACTGTTTGCATTTCACATCATGCTATTGCTTTTGGGAAAGCATCTCCTAATTATGATATGAAGGCTCCTAAGTTCGGCAAGAAACACCTGAAGAAGGATAGCGAGCATATCGGCCAAAACATTGTGTATATAACAATAAAGATGAGGACAACAGTCCAAAAAATCTAAATAATATAAGTGTCAGGGAACATGGTGTAACAGTTACCATTGTAACAAATGGAAACAATGAGACAAGTTCAAATCCTGGATGAGGCTGTTTGCATTTCATATAGTGCTAATACCATTTGCAAAGGTATGAATCCAACTATTCTCCCTCCACCTATAGGTAGGGCAGACAGGGCTCTTTAACCTAGGTTGTGCAACCAATCTAGGAGAAGGAAAACTCTGAATTCAAACCTGTTAAACTCTTTAAAAAAAATAGACCAGGTGTCGCATCCTGTTTGTGTGGAAGGGTTGGTAAATACATATATAACCTTTTCGTATCCAGAAAATTCTAATTTCAAAGCTTGGAATTAAACAAGAGGAAATGCGTTCTCTCGTTCTCTCATGCAACAAAATAAAATAAAAATAAAATAAATACTTAAATTGTAATTAATTAAAGATAAATAAATAATTAAACAAAAGAAAACCTTTACAATTTACAAGGATGAATTTTTTTTTTTTTTAATTTTATTTATTTATTTATCTATTTTGTTCTGAAAACTGATAGCTTGTGGATTAACTTCAAACTTGTAGCAACATTTGTCTCGTGGAGGGGAAAGTTGTTTTTTTTTTCTTAAGAAAACCTGGAGAAAATTTTACTAGGGCTTGCCTATGACATTTTGATACTTTTGTTTGTTTTAGTTTTTCTTTTCTCTTCTCTAAATATCTTCCAGGTTTACTTCACTTCACAAGTCTATAAATGCCTTTAAGATTTAAAAAAAAATTTTTTTAATCTTTTAAATTTTTTTTAAAATTTAAATATTCTTCCCAAATAAGTTCAGTGCTGAGGTTCATTTTTTTTTTTTTTTTTTTCTCTCCTCTAAGACTGTTACCTTCAGAAAGTAATGATGGGCGGCCGTGTTTCCATGATAATGAACTGATAGTGAAAACCTTTTAAGAGTAGTAATCGGCAGCCATTTTGATTTGGATCTGCATAGACTATTGATTTTTAAAATTTGTGATTTTTAACAGTGGATTCTTCAAGTTAGTCCTATTGCTTCGTGTTACATCAGTACCAATAATAAATCTGCTTTTAGTAGCAGACAAACTTGACTATTCATGCTCATATCCTCCATATTGATATATGCAATGCAACTGTGTGTGTGTGTGTGTGTGAAGTGATTGACTGTCTTGCTGATGATATGGATTCCATCAAATCTAGACTTTTTGTTTTTTTTTCTTCATTTGTTTTGTTGTTTTTTTTTGTTTTTTTTTTTTTCATTTTATTTTTAATCAATTTAAAAGTTAATAAAGTCTTGAAAAACAGGTTGGTATTTTTTAATTTTTTTTTTTTTTTTTTAATCATCATTATTCGATTAAAGGTTGCCTTTGGCGTCCATCAAGTTCAATGTTGAGTCACGTTCTATTTATAGAATTGATATCATAATCAACTGAAGTTAAGGGGAAGTACTCTATAACCATCTAATAAGTATCCTCCTGGATTGATTGATTTTTTAAAGGCATGTCAACCCGTCAAGGGTTATTTGGTTGGCTGGTTGTTTTACAGCATATCAACACTTTTTAAGTCATTTCATGACGAATTAAGTTGTTTTTAATAAACAAAGGACCGAAGTTGCTTACAGTACCTGCTATTGCTTAAGTGGTCACTCAATCAAATATTGATCTGGCTCCTTCGGTGATCTAACTAGAACTGGTGCTTTCAGAGTGACTTGACCATAATCTAGGGTTATTGTATGCCTAGGGGTTAGGGAATTGTGTACACTATGTAACTATCTAATTTGAATTTTTAAACAGATCTACCGCCTAGGAACCATAAGGTTCTAGGTTCATTACTGGCACTCACCAACTCGGCTCATGAGTAGCACAGCTTGGATCTGTGTGGTAGAGTAAGGAGTTGATGGTAGGTATGGTGCTCCACCTCAGACACAAAATGTAACTCATAAGTAATTTTTCATATTTTAGGGGTAATTTTACTCCCCTCCCCGTTTAGATTACACCCCTAAATATCTTTGAGGCATTTTTCACCATCACCCCCCCCCCACACTCCCAACGGCTGTTCCACTAACCTTCAGTTTATTTATTTTTATTATTATTATTTTTTTTTTTGTCCTTGTATCTTTGGAGGTAATTAAATTATTCATTTATTTTAGCCGATGCAAACCAGTTTTCTACAACACCCACTCTCTCTCTCTCTCCCTACGATAACTTGTTTTTGTCTCCAGGTATAGAAAAAGAAAAATCGTTGTCTCATCTAAACTTACTCGGCCATCTCTCCCCTTTTGTGAGAAGAAAACTTTTCTTTCTCTTTCTTTTCTTTTTTTTTCTCTTTCTTTCTTCTCGTCCAAGTGCAATGACTTTTTCTTCTTTCCCTTTTGTCTTTATGTCAGCAGCCATCACCAGTTGAGCCAAGGCTGATTAAGAAAATATTGTTCTAGTAAAAGTGATGGTTGCAGTGTGAGATTCAAATGCTTTTAACCACATGTGATCATCACTCTCCTCGTCTCTGCTGGTCGTTAATGTCAACCGATGCCACAACGGCTGTCCTGGTAAATTTCTTGAACTGAAACAAAAACCTTCACCTGATTAAAATTTATTGGTCTGAATATTTGGTTTTAGAATTATTTGCCTAAAATTTCTTCCCTGGTTCCTTCCACTTATTTCATATTTTTTTTCTTACTCTTAGGTTGGTTAGTGGTTGGTTTTTAACGGCATGTCAACCCATTGGGTTATTTTATACGGAAGACATTTTATTTATTCTTGATGGGTACTTTTTTTTTTTTTAAACACACTTTTTAGACTCATTTTTTTTTCTATTTAACCCATAGATGGAACTCTAACAGGTACTACCACTCCGGAAGAGTGGACCTGGGAGTAATGGGATCAAGGGGTACTCAACATTCCCCAGAGTTCCAGAATTGGAACTTCACCATCTGACAGTTTATCATACCCAGAACATTAAGATACTCAGACACCGCCTTCTGGTCCATTATTTAGCACTCATAAAAAAAAAAAAGAATTTAGCGGATAAGCAACACCAGATAATCAGGATTTACATTTTTGCATTTCCTTCTGGGCGATTTGGATGGTCTCATTTTTAACCAGAGGGTGTTGAAAGAAGATAACGGATCTACATTTTAGGAATATGAGTATTAATATATAGATTTAATAAAACATTGTGTGGATGACGTCAACTACCCTCTGTATGTCACTTTTTTTTTTTTTTTTTTTTTTTGCTGGTATATCACTAGGAAACCTCATTTTTTTTCCAAAGTCAGCAAATAAGTTGAGATAATTTCCAAAAGACCACAATTAAAATACAAAATGACCCATGTAGATGTCTATGATGATGTTTCTATTTAGTAAGGAATGAAAGATTCTAATTAACATTTCAGAGTTATCTCATTTTATATCAAGAATTTGGATGATTAATAAATGACATTGAATGCTGAACACACCCCCACAAAATTATCATTCAGTTGAAAATTGGAGTGGAAATAGATTTACTATATTTGAACATTTTAAGGATATTGCTCTATTAAAAATCTTGCTATAATGTGCCACTTTTTTATTGTTG
>CM042142.1:54661228-54708728 GCA_023376005.1 Doryteuthis pealeii
TTAAAATTTTAAAAAAAAACAAAAACTCCATTGCCAGAAATTTTTCCCAATAAAAATAGCTCAAGATTGTAATGAAATATTTTTTTTCTTATGCTATTCCTAAAAGTTCAATTAATTTCCTATTGTTTTTAACTTGTGAAGTTGATTTCTAACTTTTTTAATGACTTTAATTGTTTCTTTCAAATGTAGACATTATTTAAGAATCTAAATTAAAATAAGAGAAAAGTATTCTTTTGTCTTAAGTCTTTTTTCTTTTAATTGTTCAAACCATTTTTAATCTGCCCAGCAAGTTTTTGCACAACTAAAAACATGGATCTGTGTCTGACCTTTGGCCATCCTGCTCATGTGGAGTGATATATATATAATTACATAACTCGGTGATGATGGCACATCGAAGCTAAATTTTTGTTAGCCCACTAGTGTTAAATTGCTTTTAGATAATAAAATATAAAATATAATTTGCGACTTAATAGTATGAAGTTTTCTTTCTCTGTTCAGTTCAATTATTATACTTTCTCAAGGGAGATAACTAATGAATTCTAATCAAGGAATTATTTTAATGTATCTATAATCTTATTCTATATTTTTTATTTAGAGCCATGTTAAGGTTATTAAATTGTTTTTATTGTAAATGCCAAAACCTTGCTTATATTATAAGCAAAGTTTTGGCATTATGGTCAAATAATGCTAAAGCACTAGTTCCTGCTAGATCACTGAAGTGATGAGCCAGTTCAATAATTAATTGGGTGACCACTTAAGCAACAGTAGGGTACTATAAGCAACCTGAGTCCTTTGTTTATCAAAATGACTAGATAAAGAGTTGATATGCTGTAAAACAAAACCAACCAACCAAGGTTTTGGCTTTTCTTATTGCTGCCCACTGTCATTACCACTACTCTATCACTCTCCTTCTTTAGTCATTTTCTGCACTAACAAATTAAATATTTCTGAAAAAAAAAAGAATGTTTGTTTGATATTTAACACCAAATCTTTACAATTTTATTTGAACAAATTTCAAGACACGCTCTATATGCGATGCATTGAAAAGGATGAAAGGGATTGTCGGGGGTTCAGTAATTAATGTAAGTCTGGCTGTTAGAATAACCTCATTGGATCACCTGAAGAATCGTCACACCAGGCTAGTTCATATAATTAAGATAACAGAAATATAAAATTAAATAATTATTTATTAGTAAAAAAAAAACAAAAAAACCTTACACTTGGTGGTAGGAAAGATATTTAGTAGAGTCCCTACTCTCTAAGGACCAATATTAGCATTAGTATATCTGTGATATTGGTTATATATATTTATATTAGTATATCACTAATATTGGTATATATATCTATATTAGTATATCACAGATATACTAATATAGAACAAAACAAAAGGACAGACAAAATATACTCAATTATACATTTCATATATACAATATACATACCAGCAGTATTAAAAGAAAGAATAAACAAATGTGTCCCAATAGCTAGAATTATACAGATATTGTTGCATGAACAAGCAGTATGTGGAAGGGGTACAACAATGGAAAAGAGTTACTTATTTGATGAGTGTAGATAATATAACTTTGTGGCTTTACTATTTCTTGGTATAGTCAGATACAATGTCTCTATTGGTCAAAGACCAGAGGCAAAAACAAAACAAAAAAGTTTCTGGGACTGTCATGTGACACCCTACAAGGCCCCTAATGGACATATCAATTATCAAAGGGAGTTAATTATTCATTTTACTACTGCACTGTCCGTTTTAAATGTGGTCTGGCCTATTCTAGAAATCTGTAACCACACCGCTAATGATTTTACAAGAGAAATGCAGAAAGAAAGATTTGTGTCCCGCAAGTCATAGGAGTATCATAAATAAAATGTCTCTGATTATAAAATATCTTATAGTGAAATCTGAACCTTGAAATTGTTAAAAACCAACTATTAGTACTCCATTTTAACCAATTACATAACATTGAATAGACTGTTGCCATTGTCTGATAAAATGAAATCTTTGAATTGGTAATAATTTTTAGTTCTATATATATATATATATATATATATATATATATATATATATATAATATATATACCATTGAAAATGGAATCAGCTATTGGGAATTGATTTGCTTCATTTCCAGATGTCATTGTCTGAGTACAAACGTTTACTGTTACACTTAGTGACCTCAACTGACTATGGGTGTGGGGTAGGACTATTTGACATGTGACCTAAATTCTATAAATATTAAATCTTTAACCCATTCCATTCTATTTTTGCACAAATTTTTAGAAAATCTTTTTTTTTTATAGTATTTAATTTTAAAAATGAGTTCATGAAACCATTTTACAAATAAAAAAAACAACTATCCTTAGATATCTTTAAAATATTTCATCACTTCCTGTAAGCCTTTAATATACCTGTAAAGGAAACTTTAATACCAATTCTTCTCACACTCTAACAGTTTTTGGCATTAAATAACCCACAATTAATATGCCATTAAACAAACCAAACCTATTCAACTTTTGAACATTATGACATAAAATGATTGTGTTGATTATTTATTAAACTATATAAGCAATGAGTAATTTCTGGGGTGACTAAAATAAATACTAGAATATTAGAAACATCTTCACACCCTTTGTTAACTCCTTTCAACACTAAGCCTCTTGACCCACAGATACTCTGGACCTGAGCCTACAAAAGATGGAGTGCAAAACATGCTCAAACTTTGCTCCAGGGTGCAAAAATATCTTTGTTTAAAGCTATCCCATCATTCCATTAAAAATAAAGGCCATGGACAGTTACTATATTTAGTCTTTTTTTTATTCGTATCTGATATGATTTATTGGCTTATCGTGCCTAGTAAAGTAGCACTCAACCTGAAATATTAAGTTCAAAGGGTTAAATATTAACTAGAAATATTTATTAAAAAAGATTATTTTTTACTTACTTTAACCTTGAGTTTTAAGAGTGCAAGATTATATATATATATATATATATATATATATATATATATATATATATACATATACTAGCAAATATATGCACCCTTTGGGTGCAAGTATTTAAGTTTTAATGTAATAAAATATTTTATTAAATTAGAAAGGCTTATTAAACTAAATAAGAATGCAGATAAAAAGATTTGAAACAAAGGGAGTATAATGAAAAATAGAACAACTGAAACTTACTCTTCCATCACTCTTCGTCTTTCATTGTTATTTTTTCTAATTTAAGTATTTAGTTAAAATAGGAAGTAAAGAATAAAATTTCTTGTTAATGGATTTCATTTAAGATTCATTAAAGAGATTTTTGCTTATATTCATTAAAATAAAACCAAACAGTTAGAAATCAATAATACTAAGCACATATTTATTAAATTCGATTTTTTAATATCAATATGCAAATTAGCCTTCCCATTCACACTGTAAACCGCTATTTTGTTGTATATATAAATATAATTGCACGTTGTTAGCATGTAGATATGGTTAACAGTATGAATAATGTAAAACAATTTTATTAATAATTGAGGTTAAAATAAAAATAAAATCATGGAGAATGTGATGTCAATAACTAAGGGTATTGTGACTTGAGTAGTAATATAGTTTCGGTTACAGACAGAAAAACACACAATCTTCATTATAATATATATAATATATATATATATATCAAAATGTAATAAAAGCATTTTTCATAAAATCTTATAGTGCTCTATAAATAAAAATGACTTGAGTAGTAATATAGTTTCGGTTATATATAATATATATATATATATATATATATAATCAAATGTAATGCTAAAAGCATTTTTCATCTGTAAAATCTTTATAGTGCTCTATAAATAAAAATACAGAGCAATATCATTTTTTTTCCAAGTATAAAATGCTTATATATATATATATATATATATATATATATATATAATATGATGTTATCATTGTTATATAAATTCTATGATATTTTTGTATTGTATGCTATTTTATTTGCTACTATCAATACTATTGTTTTAGTTTTTACACAAAACAAATGGTCCCATCTATGGGTTAAATAGAAAAATGTATTCATAAAAAAATTGTATTATCCATTAAGAATTGATTTATTTCAAAACTTTATCGGCATTAAATGACCCACTGGGGTTGATATGCCGTAAAACAAACCAAACAAAACAAATGGTAATTGTATTTGTTCTAAAGTTATATATATATATATATATATATATATATATATATATATATGCACTTGGTGTAATGTTTATAGTTGTAGGAAATACTTGTTGATCTGAGTTTAAATCCTGGATGAGGCTGTTTGCATTTTCACATTGTGCTAATACCATTGAGAAAAGTATGAATCCAACTACTCTCCCCTCGGCTATTGATAAATTGTAGAGCAGACTGGGATTTTTAACATTGGCTAGGTTAACCAGTCTAGGAGAAGGAAAACTCTGAATTCAAACCTGTTAAACTCTACTTAAGAAATTAACCTTGTGTCACATCCTGCTCATGCAGAGGGGTGTATATATATATATATATATATATATATATAGATGAGAGGTATCCAAAACTTGGTAGTAAGGGATGATTCTATATGTGATTTCTAAGATACACTGTATTATTATTGTATGATCCAGTATGTATAAATACAGTGAATCTTTAAATCACTAAAAAGAGCTCAATGTATAATAAACTTTTTAGATTATATACAGAGCGATATTTATCTTTGAAAGGAAGGACAAACTCAACACCATTATTCCATAATAAATTTATTTCGACCAAAATTGGGGCCTTATAAATCCAAGTTGATTTAATACAGCTCCCCAAAATTCAGTCTCATCAGATGGTAAATCAAAATAATTTGAATTGCCTACGTGATTCAAATTATTTTGATTGTTGACTTTTTCCTTCCTTTCAAAGATATATATATATATATATATATATATCCCTCTTATTTTCGTGCTGATTTTATTTTGATCCTTAAACAATTCTTTTTACTTCTGTTTAATCTTTAGCCCCTCCCACCAATACATTTCCAAAAATAATCTCCCATTACAAAATAAATGTGAAGTATGTATAAGTATTTTTGAGTTTCTTTATTTCTAAATTTTTTTTCTTTTTTTTTTTTTCATAATAGCTTCTTTTTATGACTTTGAGACCCTAGACATTTAAGGACACCAATCGGCCACCTAACACTTTCCAATTGACCTAAAATTCCTTTTTATTGTTGATATCTGATCTGAGTACCTCCCACCCTAGAGATATTTTATTACTGGTCATTGTGAAAGTTATAAGCTGTAAGTGATCAAGCATATGTCAGAACTGTCTGTCCCCCCCAAATGAAAAGTGAGTAATATATGCATATTTATGATTGGATTTCAAAGCAAGGTGCTTTTTCTGTTAAGGTTTCTCCTCTTGAAACTCTGTTCTACACTCAGACCATATTTAATGATTATTGTTATGTGGTCATTATGCATCCCTGTTGATAAGCCAAGAGCTCGTTCATTAAATTATTTTACATGTGATAACACGAATTGAAAATCAATGTTTATAAAATGTTGCCAATCAAGTTAGAAAGAGACTTTTTCTTCTTTGTATTTTGTTTTGTGGTCTTTTGTTTCAATCCTACATTTCAGTCTTTCTTGACTTCTCTCTCTCTCTCTCTCTCTCTCTCTCTCTCTCTCTCTCTCTCTCTCTCTCTCTCTCTCCCTTAGTCTGTCTATTTTGGTCTCTCTTCTCTTTTACTTGGCTCTCTCTCTCTCTCTACTTTCTCTCTCTCTCTGTCTATTTTGGCTCTCTCTCCTTCTCTCTCTGTGTCTACTTTGGCCTCTCTCTCTCTCTCTCTCTATTCTCTCTCTTCTCTCACTCTCTCTCTCTCTCTCCTTCTCTCTCTGTGTCTACTTTGGCCTCTCTCTCTCTCTCTCCTTCTCTTCTGTGTCTACTTTGGCCTCTCTCTCTCTCTCTCCTCTTCTGTGTCTACTTTGACCTCTCTCTCTCTCTCCTCTCTCTACTTTGCTCTCTCTCCCTTAATCTGTCTACTTTGCTCTCTCTCTCTCAACTTTGAGGGTCTCTCTCTGTCAAATACAGTCTGTGTTGACTTTGCTCTCTCTCTCTCTCTCTCTCTCTCATCCCCTATCCCCCATCCCCCATTAGAATGCAAGGGTTTGTGGGCCAGTTAAAATTTATTGGTTTTTGACATTTTTTTATTTTTATTTTTAAATTCTTTTTTAAAGAAATTTAATAACCTGTTCAAGTAATGCTTGAAAGTCATAAACATCACTTAATTGCCCCCCCCCCTTCACCACACACACACACACACACACACACTTTAAAAGAAAAATTTATTTGTGCAAAATTAAAATTATGTATGCTGTTCTTTTTTTCAAACTTGCATTTTATATGCAAATATTTGTTTGTTTTGCACTCCCCCCCACACACACACATATTGTGTTGATGGGTGGTTATTTTCTTTTTATATTGATGAAACCTTCAGTTGTATAACCTGATAATCACAAAAAAAATAATTCAGTTTTTTTTTTCTTCCCCAGTTAGATATGTTGCAGACATAGAAATGTTACTGAAGCATTTAAAACCCACATTTTTTTTTTTTTTTTTTTTTTCTTAAATTGAAATACGTATCTATATATTAATAAGTCGTATTCCTTAATTGTACAGTCGTTATCATCTTGCAACGCCCTCTGGTTAAAAATGGGCCCGCCCAAATCGTCCAAGATAAAATGCGAAAATGTAAATCCTGATATCTGGTGTTGCTTAATCGCCAAATTCTTATTTATTGTGTGTCATCACCTCAGCTAAATAATGGACCATTCCGTTTTTATCATAAAGAAAGAAAGGAAGAAAAAGGACATGCCACACAAAAAAGTATAAGAAAGAAAGAGTAGGAGAAAGATAGAGGGGGTGAGCGCAAGGTAGCAATAACACTAATCTGTTTCAATTGAACATGATGTAAAGAAGGAAAGAAAGAAAAAAGGTGATAGTTAAGATTATCATACTTTTTACATATTGAACTATTTAGCAATAGCTCTTAATTAAGCACATCAAACGTTGTGATAATTAAATTATCTTACTGTGGTATATCCACAGATCCTGCTAGTGTTTATATATATATATATATTATATATATATATATAAATTAATAATATTTTTAAAATTACTTTTCTTTCTTTTTCTTTTAATTCATCTTTTCATGAAAATTGGACTAAAAAAATTTTTTTTTAAATCCACATGTTTCTACATGAACAGTCCTCGCTTCATTTTGTTTTCAAATGAAGTGTATTAAAAAAAAACCAACTGCATGGATTGTATACGGTAACATTTGGTAATGCGTCTGTTGCAGGAATTAGGCCGCTATGCCTGGCTGACTGGCCTATTCGGTTTTTTAATTTTTTATTTCTTTATTGGTGTCCCTGCTACATGTCGATTCTAGGCTATGCAGTCTAGCAGTCTCTCACTCTTTTCTTTTTTTTTTTTCTCTCTCTCTCTCTCTCTCTCTCTCTCTCTCTCTCTCTCTCTCTCGCCTGACTGAAAAGGTCCTTTGGTGTAGAAGTCACATGTAGGCCAATATGGCTCTCTCTCTCTCTCTCTCTCTCTCTCTCTCTCTCTCTCTCTCTCTCTCTCGCCTCCGCCCAATTATTTGCAGAGCATACGAGACACATGTAGGTTACTGTGCTCAGCAGGTACTCATTCGGTATTCCCGGGGCGTGGCGGTGGTGATGGAGGAAAGTCCTTATTAGTAGTCAGGAGTTTGAAATTTCCTGATAATAAATTTGAACAATATTTAAGAGTTACTTATCGAATATCTCTCTCTCTCTTTCACTTTCTCTCTTTCTCTGTCTGTTTCATTCTCTCTCTCTCTCTCTCTCTCTCTCTCTCTCTCTCTCTCTCTCTCTCTCTCTCTCTCTCTCTCTCTCTCCGACACACACACACTCTCTCTCACTAGTTCAATCTCTCTCTCTCTCTCACCCCACTTTCTCTTTTATTCTGGTTCTCTCTCTCTCTCTCTCTCTCTCTCTCTCTCTCTCTCTCTATATATATATATATATATATATATATATATATATATATATATATATATAATCACCACCACCCCCTACACAGTTGATTTTAAGTGAAATACAAGAAATAACTTAATTTTATAAAATTCCACAAATTAAAGGTAAAAACAAACTTTAAAATGATCTACATATAAGTTTAGCATAGTCCTGTAGGACTCCCGTTAGAATCGATTTCACATTTGATGTGGTCTGCCAAACGGGATTGTTAACCATCACTCTAATCCTAGGGATCTTGACTTGGAATATATTAAAGGATTTTCTAAAACTTAAAAAAATATATATTTTTTAAGAATCTACAACTAGAGATCCGATTGTAGTTATGTTATTTATTTGAAATCGATTAGAAAGAACATGTGTGTACTTAACTAATTTGAATCGTAATACCTTTATAAAATTAAAATACTTAAAAAATGTTTTTCTTTAAAATTCAATAACTATTATATTTCTGTGTCGAAGATATATATATATAATTACCCAACGTATAGGATTTAAGGTCACGAATATGGGGCATCCAGCAAGGATCGAACTCGCTTTTCATAGTAACAGATCTGCAAGGTTAACTTGCTATCTATTACACCACGACGATACGAAAAAAAAAAACACGAAATAAGTTTGGAAAATTTGAAAGGTTTTTTTTTTTTCTTTTTTTTTTAATTACTTTTATTATTATTATATTATTATTTTTATTATTATTTGGCAACCGTTACCTTTCCCGTTTTAAAATGGTGGTCATAAGCCCTAACATTAACTCCCCCTCTGAAATTAAAGGAAAGAAAGAAAAAAAGACTTAAAATGCCGTTTGGGAAAATAATGTCGTCTGCTGCTTTTGAAGTCAAAATTGGGTTGCGTCCTTGAGGCCGGGGCGTCTTCCACCGACGCCGGGGAAACACGGCAGTTTGCATGTGAGGCTCTCATACAGGCCACTCACTAACTTGTGAACAGAGATCGATCCTCAGTAGAGACACCCGTACACGTGGAATTATCAAGCCTAGTAAAAAAAACCAAAAAACTATAATTGAACAAACAAGAAAAGAATTTCTAAAACTATTTAGAAATGCTTACATTCTCACTTTTCACTTTCGAGATTGATCTACTGCCCAATAGTGGGGCGAGAGGACTGAGGGCCGTAAATATTTAAGGTTCTATTTGACCATAAGGTTGGTGCTATATTTTCTTTGGATTATTATTTTTTTAAAATGCTCAGTGATAAAAATTACATCTACAATATGTTTAAACTACTTATATAATGTTGTTTGTTTTTGTTTTTTACTTCGTGTTTTTATGTATTGTTTTGTTTTGTAAAGTCTAAAAGTTACGAAGAAATATACTAAAAGACTTTGAGGTCACCTATTTTGAAAAAAATGAAGTAATTTTATATTTAATATTATTTTTTTTTTAAAGGGTGGGAGGGTTATTTGAGTCCCAAAATGTGCCCGTTTATTTATCTATTTGTTTGTTTATTTTTTCTCCACTCCCAACTTCTGTATTTAAGTACTAAGTTAAAATTATTACTAAAACTAACTCATACTCATTTACTCTCTCACTCATTTTACTCTCTCTCCTCTCTCTCTCTCCCTCCTCTCTCTCTCCCTCTCTCTCTCTCTCTCTCTCTCTCTCTCTCTCTCTCTCTCTCTCCTCTCTCCTCTCTCCCTCTCTCTCTCTCTCTCTCTCTCTCTCTCTCTCTCTCTCCTCTCTCTCTCTCTCCTCTCTCTCTCCTCTCTCTCTCTCTCACTTACCTATTTATTGTGTAAAAGATATAGATTATTTATTGTGTGTAAAAGAAATAGATTAGTTACCCCCCTCTCTTTCTCTCTCTCTCTCTTTCTTTATTGTGTGTAAAAGATATAGATTTGCCCCCAAACTTAACCTCGACACCTTTTTCTTCTACCTACATATATACAGTCGTTTCTCTGTTTAAGGTCTGTTACCCCACCCCTGATTACCCTCACCCCACACACCCTGATTACCCCAACCACCCTCACCCCTACCTACCCACCACTATCACTGACAAGTTGTTGCAGGGCTGCTTCAAGTCAAGTTGACATAGACAAATGACACACATTACTTTTTTTTCTTTATCTTTTTATTTATATCCTACTAGGGTGACCTGCCTGTTCTACCAGGTTAATAAAAAAATAATAAAAACACAACAAAAAAAAAAAAAAAGTTGACCAGCCCTTGTAGGTAAAATAAAATAAAAACAAAAAAAATAATTAGAGGAAAAAAATGCCTACTTTGGTTTTTGGTTTCTCTTTTATTTTATTTTTATTTCCTTTTCTTTTTCTTTTTCATTAGTAAGTTAACTAATATAAGAAAAAGAAAAGACCCACCATTCGACACTTGTTCTTATTATTTTTTTTTTTTTTTTTTTTTACCTACTAACCTTGAATAATAATTCTATTTGGGACAATTATTGGTACAAATGCACAATAGCGCGCAAGAAATAATATCATAATAAACGCATTGACCCTAACACGAAAACTAACCCTTACCCTAATCTTAGCGTTACAAAAGCTTAACAAAATTAAAATAAAAAATATAGTGGGCAAGAGATAATATCGTTAGAATCGCATTTTACGTATAAATAGCATTAGATTACGGAAACTCTCGAAGTAGCCTAACTCTTACCCTTATCCTAACCCTAATTCTAGCGTCTCAAAGGTTTCGGACATTTCTATGATATATAATGAAATTTAATGCTTTTTATATACGTAATCTAATAATATTATCTCTTTTGCGCTATTCTACATTAGTACCGATAATTGTCCCAAATAGAATTATTATTACCCCCCTCTTTTTTATTGTATTAAATTTTTAATCTTCCTGTAGATAGATATGCTGGTTTCGTTTTTTTTTTTACACTGGTCCTAAAAAAGTTTCAATGACAATCTCCCCCCCCCAAAAAAAAAACTCTAAATTTGACTTTTATTTATTTTAATTTTCTCAATTTGAATAATAACTACTTGTTAATAAGTTTATTTTATTTATACGGTCTCTAACCTATTTACCTGATTACGTACAACGCAGTGACGTAATCAACATGATATCCCAACCCACCCCTTCAAAAAAGGGCATGTTTAGAATCTTCACATTGAACGGGGGTTTTATATTTGAAAGTCAAATTCTCGCACCTCCCACTCTGGGAAGTAGCTCCGGTTTCCTTTTTTCGAGGGTGGATGAATAAATGAAATCTGTACCACATTTTTTAAATGGTAATATCACCACAAAGTTCTAGTCTGCCTCGTTTTTAGAAAAAAAAAAATGGTTATGTTATTTCCTACCGGTGCCAGGAATTTGAATACGGATTTTCTAGGCAGGTTTTATCTACTTTTACAGGATAATCAAATCTTTTTAACCCCAATTCCTATCCATACTTACTCTTATCTATAAATATATATTTTTTTAAGGGGGCGGTGGCGAATGGTGTAATGGTTACCATCATTGAAAATGGACATGTCAAAACTAGTTCAAATTCTGGACGAGGATGTTTGCATTTCACATAGTGCTAATACCCTTGGGAAAGGTATGAATCCAACTATTCTCCTTCCAGCAATGGGTAAATAGTAGGGCCGACTGGGCTCTTTAATTTTGGTTAGGCAACCAACCTAGGAAAAAGAAAACTGAATGCAAAACTATTAAACTCTGCTTAAGAAATTGACCTTGTGTCACATCCTACTCATGTGGTGGGGGGTTGACCTATATAAGAGTCGATTTAGCTCTGTCGGTAGAGCGTCCTACTAGGAACCACAAGGTTTCTGGTTCGATACCAGTCCTCGACAAATCAGCGTATGAGTAACACAGGGAACTGTGTGGTAAAGTCAGGAGCTGATGGTAGTTGTGGTGCTCCACATCAAATGCCAAAACAATCTCTTAGGTCTAGTGCTAGTGAAAAGGGGGCAGACTCCTTCACTGTCTGACTGATACCAACTTTAGGGCACGATTTTACTTATATATATCTAGGACCGTTTAGCTCAGTCGGTAGAGCGTCCGCCTCTGAACCACAATGTTTCGGATTAATACTGGCTATGAGCGTATGAGTAGCACAGCTTCTGTGTGGTAAAGTAGGGAACTGATGGTACGTGTGGCGCTCCACATGTGCAAAAACAATCTCTGGGTCTAGTGCTAACGAAAAGAGGATAGACTCCCTCGCTGTCCGGCTGATACCGACAAAAGGCCATTCTGCCAAATCTACTTAATTAACTTATATAAGCTGTTTATGAAACCTGTGATATCATAGGTAGAATTTATTAAACACATTAAAGCATTCATTCACTGTAATGTCGATAGTAAGACAGCAAATTCCATTGGTGGAGGGTAGAAACAATAATCATGTTTGTATTTTAGCATTTTGAACCCAGTATATAGACGCAACGTTACAGTTTTATTTTTTTCTTATCATATGCCGGCTGACTATCATTTTACCACTCCCTTTGCTTAACTTTGGTCATTTTTGGTCAGAAATATTTAGTTTCTGACCCTGTGACGAATACTGCAACTGAGCGGGAGTAGTAGTTAAATACTAATACTTTTTAACCAACTACTTGAGTTATCCTAAAATTAAAGAGAAAAATCTCTTCATTACCCCAAGCAAGAATAACGGTGGAGCAGTCAGATGGAACAAAGTGAGAGTCTTAGATTCAAATCACAGTCTTGCTTTCCATTCACAAACTCAGAAAAGGCAGATGCCCTACTCAAGTTGTAAAACATGAGTATGAGGTTAACCATAATTTAAATTTAGTGAGGCATACTCTTATTGAAATTATATACACACACACAAAAACAAACACACTTGAACACACACACACATATAATATATATATATATATATATATATATATATATATATATATAAAATGTTGTTCTGGTTCCAACGGGAGAAAATTCAATATTTTTATAAAAAAAAGAAGGTCCGCAAAATGTATTTTGTTCTCAGAAAATTTTTTTAATTCTTTTTGTTTTACATATGCAACACGTGTTTCAGATCTTCTAGTATCTTCTTCAGGCTTTGATTGATAATATGAAAATGAATTCTTACATGCATGTGTGTATATATACACATGAGTATTTCACTCCCTCTTCCTGTTTTTGTGGGAGTGGAAAAGAATTTAATTTTTAACATTAGTCTTTTAAACAGGTGTTTAGTTTTTTGGGTGGTTTGCTAATAAATTCATTAGCTGAATTTTATAACTTATATATATATGTGTGTGTTGTGTGTGTGTGTGTGTTCAAGTGTGTTTGTTTATGTATTTGCTCTACTTAGGTATTGAGCACTTTTTACTTATTAGCTTATTCTCCTAGCGGTTATATGAATATATATATATATATCTATATATACATATAAATTGTTTTTTCTTTTGGCCGAATACTGTACCAATAGATTACTTTTTGTTGGTATGACTATTTTGGTCTTTTCTTTTTTTTCAAAAATTTTTTTCTTCCGGTTGATGTTTGGTAGTATATTTTTACAATCAAACTATTTGCTGTTTTTTTTCTCACCGCGAGGATTTACCAACACGCTTGGTATATTAAATTATATATATATATATATATATATATATATATATTTTATATGTGGTGTTTTAAGAAAATTGTTATCATTTTGTAATCTAATAACTTTACCAATTCTCGTTCAAATGATCTCAAATTTTAATAGCATGTGTCATATGCTTAATGTTTAAACGTCTTTTCTTTTCAGGTATAGAAATGCTATTCACTGGCAAAGAAAAGGCGTTTAAGCATTAAACATAGAATTTTGGGTTGTTTTTACACATGCAGTTAAAATTTGAGAACCTTTTGAATGAGAATTGGTAAAGTTATTAGATTACAAAATGATAATTTTTCTGAAACACCCTCTACACCTCAAATGATATCAATCTTTTTTAAAACACCTATATATATATATATATATATATATATATATATATATATATATATGACATAGAGGCTATAATAGTTATTGTTGTGGAAAATGGAGTTCATTATTTCACTTTTAGCTAATGCCTTTTGGAAATCATGAACCCATTTCTTCGTTCCCTCTCCCTCCAGCTCTCGGTAAATAGTACGATAGTTTGTCTTTCTAGTCTTGATAGTGCAGTTACTATAAACTTTGCATTTAGATCTACTACCAACACATTGTGCTAGGTAGTATCTTACATAGTTGCCTTACCAAGGCTAAAGTACCCAGCCTGTCTTACTATTTACCGATAGCTGGAGGGAGAAAAGAGGGATTAATGCATTATCCAAGAGCATTAACATGAAGTGAGATGCAAACAGCCTTCTTAGGGATTTGAACTTGGTTGCTGATTCCATTTTCAATAATGATATATGCTAAGTGCATCTCCCTGTAAGGCTGAGTGGAAAAAAGTTAGTCTTTTCTTTGTATTAGGGAAATGTTTTGCTTACCCACACGCATGGAAACAATTAAAGTTGGTAAACCAATAACTTTTTGATTTGGCGAGGAATAACTTTAAATCCATTCACATAAAATTTTTGTCTACATCGAAATTTTTTTAATCTATTAAAAAGAATGGATAAGGGTAATACATGTGACTGCCCCTGCATGTGCCTCACTGCCATGCTCAGTCTTGGCTTGGCAGTGATTTCTGATGGAGCTCCTGATTGACACAACTCCCAAGTGTAAAGTTCATGCAGTTATTCAGTTTTTTGAATACAAAAGGCATTAAACTTAATTGCCACTTAACTGAAGTGTATGGCAAGCCATGCTTGGATGTCAAAAACGTTTGCCAGGTGGTGTATGGAGTTTGCAATGACAATGAGGTTCAATGCTTCTTCAATAACATGGCAATGAGTTGGTAGGGCATATAAAAACTTCCGCAGCATCTACAAAAATGCATTGACTGAAATGGCAATTATGTAGAAAAATATACATGTTCAAATTTTAAATTGATGTAAACATCACTGATAATAAACTATAAACATTTCTGTGATTTCTAAATATTTTGGAGATTTTCACCTTTGGGATTACTCTTGTATTTTTTATTCAGTTATCTAGATTTATTTTTAATTATGAATTTTAAAAATCTAAATAAACAAATAAATATTCCATTTAAAAAAAAAACAAGCAAATTGTATTTTTTCTTATTCCTTTCTTTTTCGTAGCCCTAGTCAAAAGGTTAATTCTTATCGCAATGACATTTTCTGTTCCTGTTGATTAAAAGTAGACTTTGAAGTAATTTTCTATTTAAATCTGTTTTGATAAAAAGAAAAAGTGTGAAAGCCTTGATTGCATGTTAAGCAAGATTTCCACTGAATTGAAAAATCTTCATCCTAATGTCAGTGCATCAAGAATCTGATAGATTGATAAAACTGCGGAGATAAATAAGATGGGCGACAAGAGGAATTTGTTTCATTAGTTTAATGCCTTTTGTATCTTGATATTAAAGGGAAATTTGGAAAACTGATGAGACAAATAATACCGTAAATAATATATGCGGGGGAGGAGGGTTGCATCAATAAATCTGTAGCCTAATAATGAAGAAAAGCATTTTACACAATATTTATATATCAACATAATCTCCTTGTCAATGCACTTAATTCAGCAGTTAATATCAATAACAGATCAAACATAATAGTGACAATTTCAGATCAAAATTCAGGTAAAACTACATTTCAGATTATGGACTAATATATATATATATATATATATATATATATATATATATAAATATATATATATATATATGAGTGCTGTCAGTGCAACATGATGATGATTGTATAGGCATCACACTGTCAGTCACCAATCACTATTGTACTGTCTTCACTATCCTAACTTAGATATACATGCTCTATTACCAATATTGAGCACTCTTATATATATATATATATATATATATATATATATATATATATATATAAACATAATATAGTTATTGAAGAAAATGGAGTAGAGTTCATCATTTCACTTTTTGCTTATGCCTTTTGGTAAGGCATGAACCCATTTTTTTTCAATCCCCCTTATTATAAATAGTGAGAGATCCAATTTTAAAAGATGGAAAGGTAAAAATTTTCATTTTTTTTTTTTTTTTTTTTTTTTTATATATATAAATTTTTCATTTGTTTGTTCCATACTGAATTATTCTTTGAATCCAGAAAATCTTTTGCCTTTTTTTTTCCTAACTTATTCTCTCCCCTTCCCTACATTTTCTTTCCTTTCCGATATTAAAGCTTTAGCCTCCTTTCAAGTTGAAAAGACTTTGCTCGTGTTTAGTCCAAAAAAGCAACAACACTCTGTTAATCAATAGCAGAGTTGTTGTATGAGATATGGTGTTGTGCTCAGGAATGTTTGCAGGGTGAGCAGCATTGTGCCATTTGGCAATGGGTGTGGGTGGGTGGGGGAGTAAACTGCAGAGGAGACTGGGGAGAGGGAGGTTTCACTCCTCCTTCTTCTTTGTTTTTCACTGTATTTGTCTTTTCAATCTGGATAATGTCTCTAAATTCTGCATCACTCTCTCCACCCCTCTCATTCTGTCAATAAATCAAATAATGCCAGGTATTTGTTCACTCATATCCGGAAAATTATATATTTCACCATTTGGCTAGCTACTTATTTTGTTTGTTTGTTTGTTTGTGTTTTCAAAAAATTTAATTTAATTAAATTCAATTTCTATGCTGACATACTCATTAAATTGCTCAACCCAACATAGATAATTATTAGGTAAATTTTTTATTTAAAAAAGAAAATTAGGGGAGGGGTACTCGTCATATTGAACTGGTGCTTAAAAATAAAAAAGTTAACCAAGAAAAAAAAATTTAGATTTGATCAGGCATAGTCAATTTTAATCCAAAGACGTTATTGATATATACTAAACTTAGTTTTGTATTGTACCAAGCTAGATATTGTGTAAACAAAAGTATTGTATTAAACTAAAAACTCTTATTGACAAGTTCTTGCCAAACTACTTCCCTGCCTCATTTCAAAGAAATAGGTCTCTCTTGCCGTACCTGTTTTTTTTTTTAATACAAGTATTTCTTTCATTTTTATTTCTGTTGCATTTTATCCACTCTCAAATTGTCAATTCTATCATTTGTTATCAGGATAATTTCTAAATACAAACTAAACCTCTGTTAGAATTTGAACTTGTTTTTTTCTTTTCCTTTGGAAAGTCTGTCTGTCTTAAGGAAACCAACCAGTTAGAAAAGCTCAAATCTAATACTTCTTATCTTAATTCTTTATTTTCCCAAAATGACTGATAAAGCAATCATCTTTGTTTACAAACATTCATAGCACTTGAATTTATTAGATGAAGTATTGTCAAATATCTATCATTTTTTGACTGGTATCTCTTTCTTCTTATTTCTGTTGCTTATTAGAAAAGTCACTAGCAAGATTTGAACTTGTATCTCTTTATCCACAAGAGTCATCCTATTTGTTGTTGGTTGGATTTTATGGCATGTCAACCCATTGGGTTATTTCATGCCAAAGACATTCTGTTTTATTCATTCTTGATGGGTATTCAATTTTTTTATTTTTTTTAAATATATATTTTTTAAAAATTATTTTGTTCTATCTAATCCATAGATGGGACCCTAACAAGTACTACCACTCCAAGTCAGAGTGGACCCAGGAGCAATGGTGATGGAGTAATCCACATTCCCCAGAGCTTCACCGTTAGATAGTTTAACGTCATACCCAGGACATTAAGATCCTCAGAAACTGCCTTCTAGCATATATGCATATATATGATAAAAAGGGTTGGGGCTTGCCATAAGGGCAATAGGTTTGGGACACTCATAAGTGTATGGCCAGCCAATTGATCAGAGGGGGCCTCTCCAACTGCCTGTCTAGCCTAAGGGCCAATGTGGAGCGTTGCATGTCATGGACTGCTCATCCACTAGGATTCTGTCCTTAAGCAACATAGGTTGCCACCCATGGGCAACAGGTGGCCCCATTGGAGGGAGCTTACCTCTGTGCAGAGATGCAGTCAGTGTATTCTAAAGCTCCAGCTGATAGGGCTGGCCAACCTATTTGTGGCAGTACCTTACTGCTTATGTATTGAATGTACAGCCGTAAGAAAAAAAAATTACTGCAATTAAAAATATCTATTCAAGCAAGCACTACCGTTTTTTTTTTTTGGTTCATTCCATTATTTTCTTTAGTATTATCTAATTCAGTTCCTATCTTTACCAATTATGTAACCATTTTGAGATTTTCTTAAAGTTCCAATACACTCTTTGACCCAGTTGAAATATCTTCTAATTAAATTAAACTTTATGTAATGAATGTGGCAAGTGGATTATTTTCTGCTTAATAAGATCTATAAAAGATGCAGATGCAAATCCACAGGATAACAGCATCACAAAGATGGATTCTTTTTATTTAGAGTATGAGCATAGTACCTGTCAAAAATAAAAAGAGATGATTTAAAAGCCACTTCAAATTTGTCCGTACCCCCACCCCCAACAATTGTATGAGCAGGAGTGATCAAACCTTTCACATTTCATGTGTCAGTTTTTGTAGCAGGAGTTCAAATGGGCCATACAAATTTAGTATCCCATTAATTCTTATAAATTATATTCATATAAATATATATAGGATTTTTATATAATTCATTGATTTAATATAAAAATAAGATGTATATCATATTCCCTTAAGGAGATAATTGTATCCGTTCGTTTCTTTTTCATTAAACTTACGTTTTCTACCATTTTGCTTTAGTATTGGTTTGGCCAAGTGAATTTAAATGAAAAGACAAAATACTTGAAAAATAAAAAATATTTTTTTTAAGTGAATAAAGCACAATCCCCTAGCGTTGAGTGTAAACTGTTTGAAAGAATTTACTAGGATGCAATGCACCACTTCTAGCATCATTTTGGCCATTTTTTCTTTTTTTTTTCATATTTACTCCTATGTAAAACATAACTTTAAAATAAGCTTTTTTTTTTTTAATGTTTAAAATAAAGGAAATAAACAGATGAAAATTAATACAAATTACAACACACTGAATGTGTTTCAATTAAATGGAGATTAAGTATAGAGTTAATCAAGCTGGATTACAGTAAATGATTATATATATATATATATATATATATACACACACACACAAATACATGCTAAGGGAGTCACCAACAGTTCTCAGACTCTATATTAATACGATGTATATCCCCCTCGGGTATTAATACGGGTATGTACTTTTTGCTGTAGATTGTACACTAGTATGTGTATCATTATGTCACATAAAGGCCAAAGAGTGAAATATTTTTAAGCAGAATCTTAATACTGCGCTTAGCTTAAAAGTTGCATTAATCTTTAAAAGTGTTTTAATTCTATTTTCTGAAAAGTTCATTGGCTTACCTAGTGAGGTTTATTTTTCAACAGTCCCTCTTGCAGTTTATACACTGCCTCCATTGGTGTTGCAGTGCTTAGATCCCATTGATCAAAAAAGTCATAACAGCAGATAGGACATCACCATATGAATTTTTCAACGTACCCATGTATCAGTACTAGCAGGACCTGTATGATAATTTAAACATCACGTTTGATATGTTTACTTAAGAACTATTTCCAAATAGTTCAATATGTAAAAAGTATAATAATTTTGATTTAACTCTTTCTCGTTTTTTTTTTTCTTTCTTTCCTTATTTTTATTTTTTCATTATGTTGAATTTTAAACAAAAACAAAAAATAATGAGGAGTGTGACTTTTTTTTGTACGTTTTCATATTTCTCTGTCGGTGACTTCTGGTCATGCTAAAAGCAAAAAGATTTATAAAAATAAGTGAATTCCATCTTGATTCAAACATCAGACCTGGAGGTAAGTGATTATATCTCTGGTGATAAGTAAAATTAACTCGATTATACTTAGAGTAGTATAATGCACAGATACTACATTGATTCTAGACACGAGACTAAGAAATGACAATTTTCTTAGATACTCCAATCCTTAGTGTTATCCATCATAAGAAATGGAATTGGCAAGCCAAGTTCAAATCCTGGCCAAGGCTGTTTGCATTTCTTTGCACTAATGCTATTTAGAAAAGTATGGATCCATTTGTTTTACCTATACCACCACTGGGTTAATAGTAGGGCAGACTGGGTTCTTTAGCCTTGGATTCAAACTTGTAGTAGTAAAAAAAAAGGGGGGTTGGGAGGAAATAAGCAGTTGTTGATATCAGCCATACTGAACGAGTCTATCCTCTCTTCACATCTCCATAGCTTTTTTGAGAGATAAGTAAAAAAGTGAGTAAAGTTGGCAGAGTGGCCTAATGTCGGTATCAGCTAGACAGTTATCTCCTTTTCACTAGCACTAGACCAAGGAGATTATTCTAGCATCTGAGGTGGTGCGCCACACCTACCATCACCTTCTCACTTTACTGCACACATTCCTGTGTTACTCATATGCTGAGTTGGCGAGGGTCAGTATCAACACCAGAACCTTGTGATTCTTGGGCGGTCGCTCTACCAACTGAGCTAAACTGGTGAACAGGTAAAAAAAAAAAAAAAAGCTCTTTTGCTTTATTTTGAAAGGTAAGAACTTAGTCTTCAAAACTTTTCAAGTTTGATAACAGTGTCACCCCAGATATCTCCAAATAAGCAAATTCAATTCTTGATAATCATCTGGGGATGAACCAGAATGATTCTTTTCATAGACGTGTTTTTCAGAAAATGTGCCAGACAGAAGGGAGTCAACAGTTCAGTTAGATACATACCACAATGACTAAGTGAAACACTGTTCTCTGATAATGTGATTCTCTGAGTTACATCTAAGATCAGGTCATTGAGAAATGGCTGGACAGGTGCCCGGAAGGTAAAAATGCTAAAAAAAAAAAAAATTAACTCTTGAAATGCTTCTCCAGACAGCAAAGACATGTGAAGTTGCTGGTGGATTTGTGCGACAAATAAACTCGAGCAGTACTAGTCCAACTACTACTACTACTACTAGTACTACCATTATTAAAGTAAGTAAAGTTGGCAGTGTCCAATTGACAGTATCAGCCATACAGCGAAGGAGTCTATCCCCTTTTCTCTAGTGCTAGACCAGGGGGATTGTTTTTGCTAAAGTGGAGTTCCACACCTACCATCAGCTTGCCACTTCACTGTGCAGTCAGATTGCCGACTCTGTGCTACTCATGTGCTGAGTTGATGGAGAACTGTCTAACCCAGAACCATGTGATTCTTAGGTAGGTGCTCTACCGACTGAGCTAAACAAGCCCCTTCAACTACCATTATTTAATCAGGTTTACTAATAAAGAAAATGTGTGTTTTTTTCTGTGTGGAAATACTGTTAAAATCAATCATATCAATACATCTAGGGTTATTTTATGCTCTGAGGTTAGGGAATCATAATCATTTTTTTTTTTTTAACACATGGTCTTATTGGATACAAATCCTTTTTAAAACAAATTTATTTGATGCATAGATGGACACTAACACTTGGGCCAGAGTGGACCTGGTAGTAATAGCAATGAGGAAGAAATGATTCCATATCTCCATGAACTTTATGTAATGAATGTAACTGTATTATTTTCTGGTTAGTCAGATCTATGAAAGATGCACAGATATACATATTTGCCAATTCCAAGGTTAAAAGAGCCAAGTCTGCTCTACAATTTACCCATAGCTGGAGGGAGAGTAGTTGGATTCATACCTTTCCTGGGGGTGTTAGTGCTATGTGAAATGCAAACGGACTTGTCCAGGACTTGAACCCGTCTCACCAAGTTTATTTCTTACAACAGTAACCATTACATCATGTGCCTCCAAAGTGCAGAGATATAAATCAGCAGTTTAACAGTATCACAGAAACAGATTCTTTTTATTTAGTATACTAGCATAGTACCAGTCACAAACTCAATGGAAGCATTTGAAACTGCAATAACACCCGCAGAGATGCTAAACTACTTCTGTAGCAAAAGAAATGGGACAAAATAAACAACAGCATCCCGTTGTGGTGTAATGATTAGCAAGATAGTCTCGTAGATCCATTACTACTGAATAGCGAGTTCAATCCTCGCTGGATGCCCCATAAAATAAAAATCCCCAAGTTAAAATAGACCTTGTGTTAATCTGGCCTGGTGGGAGGTCTAGAACATAAACAATGGCTCTTGTACCAGAACCATACAAATTTATTATAGCTTAGTTCACAGATAGTCATCCAATATCCCACCAATGTTCCCTATAAGAAAAATGTAGTATATACAAAAGAAATACATTCATGCAGAACAAGTTCCAGGACACACTAAAAAGAAAAAACCCTGTAATGTCATAACCACAGCCAGAACAAACACACTCACACAGGCCAATTTGATCATGGGCTCAGCTTAACAATACCGCTTGGAAAACGAAACTAGTTGAGAAATACTCTAAAAACAAAGTTATGGATTACATTGAAAATGATGTGTAATATCAAATGTATGAAGATTTCACAGATAGAAATGGGATAAAGTAGATATGATTTGATAACTATTCAAGTTTCTGTACTTGTATTCAGTGTTTTTATCAAATCTTTTCGTATACACAAAACATATATCAAAGATTCCTACTGACTCATTGATTTAAACTTACCTGATGCTGCTGACTGTTAGACGTTTTTTTTTTACCCAGGCTCATTTACAATTATAGTACTAAGAAACACAACTCTTATTTCTTTGTTTGTATTATGCATCACAGATCATGGCAAAGTGTTCTAGATCTAATATTTGTAAGCAAAGTCTTGAAACAAAGGTGAATATTTAATAAGTTTTATGTTAGAATAGGTCATGTCACTAACCAGATTATAATGTGACCTATCTGAGAGTCAACCACAAATAGACACTTTGACAACTACAAATTAGGGGTGTGACCTATGCGCAAATATATACAGTAGATGCACTAGTGGGTTTCTGTTGTGTTTGTCATTGTTTTTATCTAGAGCTCGGCTTTAGTTTTCTGGCTGGCAATTCTTGGAGTTCATCCATCCTTTGATAGTACTGAATTGCTAAGGGCACCTCCATTTTGTGTAATAGTTAGCAAGTTAAACTGGTAGACCATTGCTAATGAGCTTGATTCTTATTGGCCGCTGCCTCATACTTCTAGCCTTGTGCCACTGCAAAGCTAAATAAATGACTACTGGATTGCTGACACTTTTCTTCATCCTCAAATTTGTTCAAATATTCTACCTTATATAAAAGGTAGAATGGACTCGTCACCCCAAGTTCAAATCCTGGACATGGTAATTGCATTTCACTTAGCGCTAATACCCTTGGGAAAGGTATGAATCCTGCTCTCCCTCCAGCTATGGATAAATAGTAGGGCAGACTGGGCTCTTTAACCTTGGTTAGACAACCGGTCTAGGAGAAGGAAAACTCTGAATTCAAACCTGTTGAACTCCGCTTAAGAAATTGACCTTGTGTCACATCCTGCCCATGCGGAGGGGTTGGTAAATATATATATATAAAAGATAGAAAGCAATAAAAAATAACTACAAAGAAATATTCTTATTTGTCTTATCCCTTTTGTTCATATCTCTCTCTCTCTCTCTCTCTCTCTCTCTCTCTCATATATAGGCAAGTATTGTTAAAGACCACAGAATATTTCTTCTTTGTGATCTTCAGTTGTAGACATTCAAGTCTTCTAGTAGTTTTTCATAGATTGGGATCCAGATGATGAAGAAATTGTCCCATATATATATAAAAATCATTAATGTTGTCTTCTATAATTATAAGTAAAGGGTGCTCAATATCAGTGATAGAGCAATTATATCTAAACTAGGATAGCATAGACACAGTAAATGGCATTTGGTTACTGTTAGTTATACTTGGTCTGATGATTGCACAGCCAAGAAACTGTCACCTATCATAAGGATGTACGTGAGAAACTTTGAGTCAAATAAGTAATATTCATTATATCTAATCCTTTCTTTAATCATGAATGCTATATATATATATATATATATATATATATATAAGATAATCTAATGAGTCAGACGAACCTACTATTAGTTTCGCATGAAGCTCTTCAGGGCTAAAATCTGACTCTTTATTATTGGCTCTACTTAGGTATCGAGCACTTTTTACTTATTAGCTTTCTCCTAGCGGTTATATGAATATATATATATATATCTTATATACATATAAATTGTTTTTTCTTTTGGCCAAATACTGTACCAATAGATTATTTTTTGTTGGTACGAATATCTTGGTCCTTTCTTTTTTTCAAAAATTTTTTTCTCCCTGGTTGATGTTTGGTAGTATATTTTTACAATCAAACTTTCTGCTGGGTCCTTTCTCTCCGCAAGGATTTACCAACACGCTTGATATATTAAATTATTATATATATATAATATATATATATATATATATATATTATATATATATAGCCTACAGTGAATTCTAAACTGAAAGTTATTTTTTAAAATTTTGATGGAGTTTAGTATTCTAAAATGAGAATAGTAGATTATGTCCCTTAGTTGAGGCATGCACTGTAACTAATTATGTGTTATAAAACATTTCCCAGGACAAGATCTTGTATTTTGAAACTTAACTTAGTTTCTGCTGAGTGTACATAATGCAGTGTATGCAGTTGGTAAATGCTGACTGCACATCCTATAAATAGCAATTTAAAGCTTGAGTACCTTGTCATGGAGTCGTGCTTAGTAAGCTAGTTTCACAAACCATTATTAGTGTGCTGAATTTGATTTTAATTAGAAGGCCCACACATGGCCTTGTTAGACTTTACTAGATTGTTAAGTTTACCAAATGACTACTCAAAATTACCGATTTCTTTTAATAAATAAATAAAGTCATGCAACAGCTGCTGCAAAAAATAGTAGCAGTGCCTCTAACAATATTCTCATCAGATAAATAATGCTGGGGTCAGGCATGGTTTCGGGGCTAAAGCATCATTGTCACTAACCTAGGATACTCCTACATTAACTCATGTCAAATTTTATTGGTTCTATATGTAAGATTGTGAGCAAAGGGTAGCAGGGATATAAATAGATAAGTTATTATAAAAGACCAGCCAGAAAGATGAGTTGACACAGTTCAAAATCTAGTCTGGTGTGCTAGGTGTAACAAGATAGGCTTAATGTAGCATTTTGGATGAAAACAAGTTAACCATGACTTGCTGAGGTCACCAGACTTCATTGGCTATCTAAGTGGCAACCACTTTAATGGCAAAATTAAGGGTTGGGTGTTCTGTGAACTGCAATAAAAGACAATCAGTTTCTTGATTCACTTTCCCTTTCTGTGGCTGGGGTATGAAGAGATAAGTGTATGCATGTATGGAGAGAATTCAGATAGAATATTAATAATTTCTTGAAGCTACAAATGATTATTATTAGTTACTAATTGTTTGCAAACAAACAACATTGACTATGGCATTAAATAATCCAACAAGGGTTGACCTGCCGTAAAAGTAGCCAACCAAATTAAGAAATATAGATTTTACATTAATTTCAACACTGGAAATGTAATTTTTTTTTTTTCATATAAACTTTTACAAAAGTAATATTCATACCAATATTTTATTGCTGCAAAATTGTCCATATTTCAAGGACTCAAAAGTAGATGTTTGATTGAATGAAGAATATAAATAAATGAATTTAAGGAAACTTGATAAAATTATTATTTATCTTCTTTGATACAGTAGAGAATTTGTGAAAGTGGAAAATATTTCTGTTACACATATTCATTTTCGAGTAATTTCATATTAGATATGTAATCTGTTTATATTTCATCATTTTATGAAACTATTCAAAAAGTGTTGTTTAAATAGACCTCTTCAATAATAAAATTGTAAATAGGTTTAATTAAATTCATGAAAACCCCAATTTTTTTTCTTTTATGCCTGGTATTTTTTTTTTCATTCAACTCTATTTGGTCTCACATGCAGATATTGTTTGGATTGTTTCAACTTTTGAAAAGCAAAAAGACTACAGAATTATCTGACCTTGTGAATAAGCAACAATACATAAAATATGTCCAACTTACAACCCTTCATTGTTTTATCTTGTACATTCCAACATATATATTTATGCTCCTTTGTTTCTCTTTAACTTGTGCATAAATAAATTCTAGGCAAAGCATAGGACCAAAAAAGAAAACAAAAATCTTGCCCAAGGTCTACATTATCATTTACTTATCTTAGTTTGGCACAAGGCCAGTAATATGAAGCACTCAGTAAGAACTGAACTCACTAACAATGCTCTGCTAGCCTAACTTGCTAACTATTATACTATACATTAAGTCCAGGTCTACATAGATAGTTGTGTAAATTCGTTGGGGTGCTCTAAAGTCAGTATCTACGAGACAGCGAAGGAGTCTATCCCCTTTTCACTAGCGCTAGTCAAAGCAGATTGTTTTGGCATCTGAGGTGGAGCATCACACCTACCATCAGTTCCTCACTTTACCGCACAGATCCGTGTGCTACTCATATGCCGAGTTGGCAAGGGCCGGTATCAAAATCCGAAACCTTGTGGTTCCTAGTCTGATGCTCTACCGATTGAGCAAAACCGTCTCTTTAGCTGTAATCAATTGTAAATTATGATCAAAACTATAGAAAAACTTTCTATATCACGGCTTCCATCCTCCTACTGTCGGCTTAATTATCTTAAACTTAGAAATAACATTTTTGTTAATCTGAATTTTTGAAATAAGGCTTGATATGTATCATTTTGATTTTTTGGACTGTTGTCCTCATCTTTGCAAAAAACAATGATGTCATTATTTAAATGAGATCTTTGTAAGTTCTTCAATGCCTTTTTTGCTCAACAAACTATTCAAAATTATTTCTCTAGTTGAATCTTTGTTAAGCTCAGACAGACAAAATACGATGGCTGAAATGTGTTTTGATATATCATGATAATAAGGACAACAGTCTGAAAAAATCAAAATAATAAGATCTTTGTTTTGTTTTATTTCATTTCATTTTCCTCCCAAAGAAAAGCTGGTTACATATTTAGTATCCCCCCCCCACCAAGTTGTGTACGGATATTTTTATCCCGTCAAGGATTACCTGCCTTGAAAATTGGTGGTTTGAAACAAGAGTTCTTACTTGGACTCAAATCTGAACGACTGGCTCTGACAAAAATATGCAACTATCTTGGGCCATTCCCCCCCCCCCGAGTTTTATTTCCACATATTCTGGGGTGGGGTGGGGTGGGGGTGTATGGCTTCTGACTTCCTTCCTGTCATACCATCTGTCCAAAACTGTTGATGCACTCACTTTATTCCTCCTGCTTTCAAAATGATCCCAGCCAGTTGATCACATGTTCTTGTCATTGTATCTATTCAAGCAGATTTTTCAAACTGCACATCAAGATATAAAGGTTTTTTTCTTTTCACTTCTAAATTTAAATCTTATTTGGTGGCAAGGAATTTTGGTTTGACTATTTTCCCCGATGGGAGAAATTTGCTGAGGGGAGCCAGTGAGAGAGATAAATAATGTACCAATGGGAATCTCATTAGTGGTGGTGGGGGGTAGCTGGTGCTGGTATATATCTTTGGTTGTGAATTTATCTTAAGATAAATTTTATCAAGACTATTTATAAATGAAATTTTTATTTCCTTTTACATTGCTCCAGTACAAAGACTCTGCATTATTAAAATGAAAAATACAAGTTTATCTAAAAGAAATTAACAATATTGTTGCATTTTTCTTTTCTTTTTTTTTCTTTTTTTTTTTTAACCTTGATTCTAAGTTTTCGAATCAACATTATGTAAAAGATGAATTTATAGCACATTAAACATTTTATTTCATTGTTTTATAAAAACTAATCTATATATCAATACTTGTGTTCTTTAATTTTATGGCTGTTATCATCTTGCAAACACCCTCTGGTTAAAAACGAGACCATCCAAATTGTCCAAGATGAAATGCAAAAATGTGAATCCTGATTATCTGGTGTTGCTTATCCTCCAACTTCTTATTTCTTATGAGTGTTGTCAAACCTCTTAGCCAGGATTTGCAAAGGGGGTGACTATCTGATCTCTCTGATAAAAATAAAACAGGAATTATTACCGTGTCAGTACTAGTGTATGGTTGCACCTCTTGGACTTTAACAAAATGCCTGGAGAAAAAGCTAAGTGAGAACTACACAAGGATGCTGTGTACTAAACCCTAAAAAAAAGCAGCTGTATGGCCACTTGCCTCTCATCTCACAAACTAATTTTACATTGCTCCAATACAATGTTATATAAAATTCATCTTCTGCATAATGTTTTATTGGTGTTAGGACTTATTTTGGGGAGCAACAAAGCAGATAATCTAGGCTGGATACAGATTAAAACCTTTTTAGGAATTACTGTTTCTAAATCCGACTGAAAATGGCAAAGCCTTAGTGGTATGGACAGAGGGACAGATATCTTGGGGATTATAAGATACAGTATTTGATATTTTACTTTAGCATCACAAGGTTCTAGTTGTCATACCAGTCCCCGCCAATTTAGTACATGAGTAGAACATTGATCTGTGTGGTAAAGTAGGGAGCTGACGGTAGGTGTGATACCTCCCCAACTCAGTCAGTGCATGTGTAGCATGGCTTTAATCTGTGCGGTAAAGTGGGGAGCTAATAGTAGGTGTGGTGCTCCACCTCAGATGCAAAAACAACCTCCCTGGTCCAGTGCTAGCAAAAACGGGATAGACTCCCTCACTGTTTACATGGTACTGACAATAGGCCGCTCCAACTTTTTTACATTGCTAATATACAATGTTATATAGAATTCATATATTAGATAATCACAATGTGTAATATACATCTTCCACCCTCCTAAATAAGTCTACCATCTGTATATTATTTATCTGGCAACCTCCCCTTGGCAAATCTCTCCCCTCAGCAATTTGTCTAATCCTGGAATTTTATTATTTTTATTGTAGATTTCTGCTCTGCAATTCTGTCTTTATATTTGCATACATCATGTGGTATTATTTAATTACACAGTTCAAAGATTTTTTTTTTTAAATGTTTATTTATTGGTATATTTAAAAATTTCATTAATTAGCTTATTGCATTTTACTTTATTTCTAAAATAGATTTTCCGAGTGGATTTATTTTATTTTTTTCATCTTTTTAAAAAAAAAATTTTTTTTATAAACATTACTTCAATAATTTTCTTTTGTCTTTGATGACTGGGATTTTTGAATATTTTTTTTTTTTTTTTTTGTTTATTCATTGAAATAATTGATTTTTAACATTTGTATTTATTTATTTATTTATTTATTTATTTAATATTTTAAATTTTTTTTTCTTGTTTTGAATTTTGATTGCTTCTTGAAAACTAATTAAACAAAGCAACAAACATTGCCAACATTTCTTGTTTTGATATGTGTTTGTTTTAAAAAAAAAAAAAAAAAAAAAAATTTATTGCCCCTGTCTTGGAGCAGTCAGCCAACAAATAAAAGTAGCCCGGGGACCAATCTCTCCAGACAGCACCACTCCATTGCACAAACGATAGGGTCATTAAGTACACTCCAAGTTTGTATTATTGACCTAGATTGGGATCAAGATTTATACTATGTATTTATCTGTTAACCAAAATACTTAAATCTTTTGTATTTTATTTATATACCATAGAACTATAAAAATGACGAGTTGATTTACATGTGTATCAGCACTTATATCTAGGATCAATGAAGGTGTGTGTGGTGTAATGGTTAGTCGTAGGAAATGTACTCGTCGACCAGAGTTCAAATCCTGGATAAGGCTGTTTGCATTTCTCATAGCGCTAATACCCTTGGGAAAGGTATGAATCCAACTATTCTCCCTCCGTATGGGTAAAATAGGACAGACTGGGCTCTTTAACCTTAGCTAGATAACAAGTCTAAGATAAGGAAAACTCTGAATTCAAAGCTGTTAAACTCTGCTTAGAAATTGACATTGTGTCACATCCTGCTTGTGTGGAGGGGTTGGTGAATATATATCTAGGATCAGTGTAACTCCTCAGCCTAGGATCAAGGATGTTGCGTCTTTCACTTGACACTTGGGAAAGGCATGAATCCGTCTCTTCCCCCAGCTATTATTAGGTAAATATTGGATCAGTGTAATATCTGAATGTATCTCTCTCCCCCCCCACACCACACACACAAAACTGCAGCCTTGTTGGCTGGGGCTTTAGAATATACCTGTTGGGTCCCATTTATGGGTTAAATAGAAAAAATAAGTATGAAGATGTATTTTTTTTTTAAATTGATTTAAAAAAAAAAAAAGAATTGATTATCCATCAAGAATTAGTAAAACAAAATATCTTTGGTATAGAATAACCCAACAAGGGTTGACATGCCGTAAAATCCATCCAACCAAACTTTCCCTCACACTTACGAACTGTTTAAAATATGTGGATTCATTTACTTTTTAAATATATCTATTTATTTCTGTTAACTTGTTCTCTGAAAATATCCCTCCAAAGTTGGAAACACTGATCCTACCTGTCCAGTTCTCAATTCTCACACATTTTAGGAAAAGAAAAAAAAAAAGTGTTAACATTTGAGTTGATAGTTGATTTTATGAACTTTTTTTTTTCTTTGCTTTTTAGTATTCTACATCTAATTGGAAACAACTCGGATATCCTTTATATTAAAAAAAAATATCTATTAAGTAATATTTAAAAATAGTCTTTTTATTTTCTCTCAAAAGCCGACATCCTTTTCATGTTTGCAAAATACTTGTGGTACAGTTCAAGTTTGATTTCTCACTGTCTTTTATTTTTTCAAAAGTTCCTTTTTTGATCAGGATTCCATTGTGAACTTTGTTCAGTCAATAACCAGTGTACATTTTGTTGTTGAACATTCCATTACCATTATAGCGATCACCTTATTTTTAAATGATCAACCAATATACAGGGTGCCCCCAAAAAATTGGACATAATTTCTTAATTTAATAAAAACGTTGTTCAGGGTGGCCTAAAGTTGGTATCAGCCAGATAGTGAGGGAATCTGTCCCCTTTTCACTAGTGCTAGACCAAGGAGATTGTTTTTGTGTCTGATGTGGAACACCACACCTAACATCAGCTCCTCACTTTACCACACGGATCCCTGTGCTACTTATACACTGAGTTGACGAGGGCTGGTATCGAATCTAGAACCTTCTTGTGGTTCCTAGGTATTCTACCAATTGATAGCAAATTTCCACTCAAATTTTAATGTATAAAAACTAAGTTTAATGTTTTTAATTTTTTTTTTTTCCTAGAGGTAAGAATGACATTCACTAGCAATGAAAATGCATTTTGTGTGTTAGAATATGCTCTAACAAGAGTATAGGGTGCATTTTCAGTTATAAATTCTCTATCCTTCTGAATGTCTCATTTTAATTTTGATAAATCTTTTATTATTCAACATTAAGCCTAGTTAATTTCATTTGCTTAGGACTTGTAATTATTTAGATATTCACATTTCAAATGATTTCAAATTTTCTTAAATTCTTTAAAAAAATTTTTTTAAATTTATTTATTTTTTATTTTATTTAAATAACCAATTAGAAGCTCAAACCAATCCCTTTCTGCCTTATATCCTAATCCTTATTCTTCAAATTCACAAAGTATACACGAAAATAAAGGGCCACAAGTTTCATTTTTGGTTTCCTTTAGTGACAGGGAATTAGCACGACTGAATCCTATCAAGATTAGTCTGGTGGTAGGTATTTATATATCTTTTTGCTACAGGTAGGATGTGACACAAAGTTTACAAGCATGGAGCATCAAAGCGAGGATTGAACTCGCTATTAAGTAGTACTGGATCTGTGAGACTAGCTTGTTAACCATTACACCATGATGGGACACATAATTTGTCTGTTGGGTATGAGGGAAGTAATGTTTTGCAGCTACATCTTAGGAAATTAAGAATAGTTATGGGGAAGCAGTTTAGATCAAATGTTCAGTCGCCTTTGGCAATCATTGTGGTATGCCAGTTCAGTGCATAAAATAACCCAACAAAGTTTGATATACTGTAAAAGTAAGCATTATCATTAAATAGTACAATCTTTCAAGTAAACTGTGAGCTGACCTTAAATCATTTCGGGTACCATCAGTGACCACTAATGCTAATTATCTAATTATGTTTGGCCTGCATGCAAGCCCTATGTCCATTGTTTTTCCTAATAAGTAATTTTTATTTAAATATTTTTTTTTTTTAATTTTTTTTTTTTTTTTATAGAAAATTTTTTTTTCTAAATGATCTAAATATTGTTCTCTTACCTATTGGAAAAGTTGAATTGCACAACATGAATCTTCTTTTTAATCCTTTTGGATGGGTCACATGATCCATTTGTTCACCTTTTTCTACAAAGAGATCAAACGACAAAATTACAATTGAAATGCTTCATTGTTTTTCACCCTTTCAAATTTATTTTCAGTTGACAATTTCGTTTTAATCAGATGACAGCAATTCAGACAGTTTTGCTGTACAAGCCATTCTTTTAAAATCTCCACTGCCCCCACCCTGTCCTATCTCGTACAGTCCACTTGTTGTGGGTTTTGGCCTTGTATCTATCTACCTAACCCTCTGCCGCATGAGCTGGATGCAACACCATTTTTAAGAGTTTGAATTCAGTTTTCTTTCTCCTAGACTGGTTGCCATACCAAGGTTAAACAGCCCAGTCTACCCTATGATTCATCCAACCCTATTGCCCTTATGGCATGCCCCAACCTTTTTTATCATGTGTCCTAGACGGTGGTGGCTGATAGTCTTAATGTCCAGGGTATGACGTTAAACTCTATCTGATGGTGAAGTTCCAATTCTGTAGCTTTGGGGAGTGTGGAGTACCCCTTCACCACCATTACTCCTAGGTCTTCTCTAACCCGGAGTGGTAATACCTGTTAGGGTCCCATTTATGGGTTAAATAGAAGAAAATATTTTTTTTTTTAAAATTAAGTACTCATGAAGAATGAATAAAATAAAAAATATCTTTGGCATAAAATAACCCAACAGGGGTTGGCATGCCATAAAATCTAACCAACCTACTATTAATCCATAGCTGAAGGGAGAATAGTTGGATGCATACTTTTCCCAAGGGTATTAGTACAGATGTATGTGTGCAAAGTTATCACTTGTGTGTAGTCGTCTTTAGATTTAAAAGATCTAGAATCTACTGGTTTGGTGAGGCTAGGGACCTTGTGTGATACAATGGTTTGAAAGTGAGTTTTATTCTTACTGGTGCCTCATATTTCTGGCCTTGTGCCAAACTAAGCTTAATAAATGATTACTGGTTTGGTGAGGCTTGTTATCAAGTGTTATTCAGCAAGGAGACTTATTTAACCTATGGATGGATACCTCTGATTTTGATTTTACTATGTTGGACCCCACCCCCATAGCCATTCAGTGTTTAAAAATCCTATTGTACTTTTAAGAAATTAAATATTTTTTGCATGCCAGGACCCCAAAAAATGTTATATGGTCCCTGAGGGGTCATATGGCTCCCAGATGAGAACTACTGATTTGGTTTAAATCTGTGGTTCTCAGCTGGGAGCCATATGCCCTACCCTCAGGGACCCCCTCTCCATTAAAATATACATAGTAAGGAAGGTTAAATTTGACTATATCAAAAACCATTTTATGTATGTGGGTGGGTATCAGGAGAGTGAAAATATGTAGGTCTGCATGTTTGGGTAATGCATGTGTGGGTGCATGTTATTGTGTGAGTCTGTGTGTGCGTGTGTGTGTCTGCACACAGTATGTATGTGTTATGCTCTGTGTGCATGTAATTGTGTGTGTGTTTGAGCACAATATATGTGTAATACTTTTTGTGTATTTGCGTAATGTGCGTGTGTGAGTGATTAGCTATTTCGGATTTTATATATCTACAAGTTGTGATTCTTGTCTCTCTAACAATGGCTGTAGGCAAAAAAATAAATGACTTAGAGAGAGAGAGAGAGAGATTTGGGTAATTGGGGGAGGGGTAGTGAGAAAAGAAGATTAAAAGTTGGTGGTTGGAAAATCTCCACATCGGCTATCATCATTTCATTCTGATCTCCTTCATCTTCTGTAAAAATTATAATTATTATCGGGAGAGGGGGGGTGACACACACCAAATCGTTCTGCTTAATGATACCCTTCCCCAACCCATGTGCATATTTTGTCTGATTCTATTTCTCAGTGTCCCATACAAAATCAGAACTTTATAGGAAAAAACTGAAAGGAAAGATATGTTTTCATAACCAGTGACATAAGTTAGCTATCCATATTTATCAATCCGTTGTTAAGAGGTGAATTTATTATTGGACTCTTTTTCAGCTCGTAGCATAAAGTCTCTATAAGTCATGTGTATTAATATGCCCTTCTCATTATAGTAGCGGTAGTACCTGCTAGGGTCCCATCTATTGTTTAAATAGAAAAAAATGAGTACCCATGAAGAATGAATAAAATAAAAAGTCTTCGGCATAAAATAACCCAATGGGTTGATATGCCATAAAAACCAACCAACCACCAAGCTTCATGTATATTAGAGATAGACTCGCATCTTATCTTCAGTCTTTGATTTGAACTCTGGTATTTCTTGATATTTGCTAATCTTAGTATAGCACAAGGCCAAATAGGGTAAATTGGGGAGTATAAAGATTGTGTTGTACGGATGGGGGAGGCCAGTCTGCCTGCCTTGAAAATCAGCATTTAAATTTTTTTTTTTTATAAACCTGGGCTTGTGAAAGGTGGGAATAGACTAAACCAGCTAACCTAAGTAGACTTATTGATTATAACTAAGCTTAACTTACATTGAAGTCAAATTAGAGAGGTGTCATGGGTATGACGTTAAACTTCATCTAATGGCGAAGTTCCAATTTTGGAGCTCTGGGGAGTGTGGAGTACCCCTTCATTGCCATTACTCCCTGGCCCACCCTGACTCAGAGGGGTAGTACCTGTTAGGGTCCCATTTATGGGTTAAATAGAAAAAAACATGAGTTAAAAAAAAGAGTTTAAAAAAAAAAGATTGTTTTAAAAAAATTTGAATACCCATCAAGAATAAATAAAACAAAACATCTTTGGCATAAAATAACCCAACAAGGGTTGACATGCTGTAAAAGCTAACCAACCAATTAAATTAGAGAAAATTAGGTTAGAAACTCTGTTGTACCAATCTTAGAAGCTTGAGGGCACTCTTGAAAATCAGCATTCAAAATCTGAGGAGTTTTTTTTTTTCTTCCTTGTGTGTATTTGAACACCAGTCAATCGGCAACAGTGACCAATATGCAGTCATGTAGTTCATATAACTCCTATTATTTCTCAATTTGAAATTCTTCAATTTGGCTGCTGTTTAAAAAAAGAAAAAAAAAAGTTCTAAATAAAAGGTACATAGGAATTTGTCACTTTGTGTAGCTATGTAAAATAAGAAAAAAAAACAATTGATAGATGTGGAATAATTTATTACTAGCAGGACCTGGATACACCACAGCATGATAATTTAATTATTACATTTAAGATATTTACTTAAGCTATTGCTAAATAGTTCAATATGTAAAAAGTATAATAATCTTGATTTAACTTTCTTTCCTTCTTTTCCTCTTTTCATTATGTTTGATAGAAACAGATTGGCATTATCACTTCTGTGCACTCACTATATATATATAATATATATATATATATATATATAATATATACTCTTTCATTATATATTTTCTGTGTAGCATGTTCTTTTTCTTCCTTTTCTTTAGAATAAGGACAGAATGGTCCATTATTTAGCTGAGGTGATGACACTCATAAGAAATAAGAATTCAGCAGATATGCAACACTAGATAATCAGGGTTTACATTTTTGCATTTCATCTTAGACAATTTGGATGGTCTCATTTTTAACCCCAAGGGTATTGCAAGATAACTGTCATACAATTAAGGAACACGATTACTAATATTTAGATTTAAATTGTCACCAACAAACTTAGAAAACTTTCTTTTTTCTTGTGAAAGATTTTTTAAATTTCCTTGCAGGGTCATTCTAGTTCACATATAGATACAATCCCCTATTAAATAAATAAAATCAAATAAATCATATTTCTTTATTTCTTTTACCTTTTTACCTCTTAGTCATACTGACCATTGTCAATGGCTCAGAAAAGGCTATGAAAATAGATAGCAACACAATTATATAAAAGCAAATTGTGATTCATCTATCACAAACGTTTGTGTGTGTGTGTGTGTGTGTAAACGACTTTTCTTTCCCAGCAATTTTTCACAAAAATTCTCGACCAGTTCAGGTTTGGGGTGTTTAAAAGTTGCTCAATGGTCTCTTTTTAACAATTGCAACTCGAAGGTATTATGCATACAGATTTATCAGTGTGCATCCATCCTTAAAAAGGTGGAGGTGTTTTAGCACTTACATGCAAATACATCAGGTCAACTAAAGAATTTCATATGCCCTTCTCCTCTAATAAAGAAAAAAATAGTTGAAATTGAATAGTCAGCAATGGTTTTAAAATTCTTTTTTGTTTAACAAATTGTAAAGATAAATATAAAGGAATATTTTCATTTTTAAGGAAAATTATTTGACTTTATTTATTTATTTATTTTTTTAAAAAAAATAATGACAGCTGGTTTTACTTGTCAAAACAGTAAGATCTATTTCTTTTATAAAAACTCCTACGATATAGTTTTAAGGCAAAAAAAATATATTTCTATTACATGACTGAGAGGGAATTTTAATTATTCATATCTCTGAAAAATACAGTCAATTCTTTTTCTAAAAAATAATCTGAAAGTTCTACAACACACACACACACACACACACATATATATATATATATATATATATATATATATATATATATATATATATATGATTTTTCCCGATAGACAGGAACTCCTTACTTAAAATATCTGTAGAGTACAAAATCAAATAGAAACAAATATCTGTAGAGTAGAATCTTATCTCATAACCTTATTAACCCTTTTTAGACTTTATATCAAACTAAGCGAATTTTATTAAAGATAGATTTTCTACTAATTTAAAAACATTAAAGCCATATTGTGTGTTAGGTTAGCAAGCTAGTGTGTGTGTGTATATATATATATATATATATATATATATATATATAGTGAATTAGATCTTTACTTAGTGCCTCCTAAATGAGACTTTGTTTTGGACTGAGTAAATAACGATTAAAATCATTTAACTCTTAAGAAGTTAACTATTTGAAAATAATATTGACCTATTACTATAGAGAAAGTGCATTAAAAATGAAATTATGATTACGATGTTACAAAAACAAAAACTTTCCATTTGTAATTGAATTCATCTTTGAACTTTTGTTCAGGATTCATGTGTATCTGTTTTCGGCAATAACTTTCTTTTCAGATAATGGAAGATTTGGGGGAATGAATGATCTAAAAGGGTTTATCTTTTATTACCATTTCATTTTACACTAGTGTAGTCAATGTCGGTATTTGTCTGATATAACCAGTTGGAATTGTCTCTGCATTTCATATAACCAGTTGTACTTGGGATCTCTCTCTCTCTCTCTCTCTCCTCCTTCCTCTCTCTCCTCTCATAGCCATTTATACATAGATCTCTATCTCTTTTATGTAACCAGTTGTACTAGGATCTCTCTCTCCCCTCATAACCAATTGTACTTAAAATTGGTCTCTCTCTCTCTCTCTCTCTCAGTTGTACTTATAAGTCATAAAGGGATAAGCTGCGGCTTTGAATCACTTGCTATGATCAATATGTGACTTTACATATTGACTTATTTTCTGCTCATGTGTTAAAATCTCTTTTTTTTTTTTTTTTTTTTTTTTTTTTTTTTTTCTTTTCTTGTGCAATATTCATGTATTGTTGATAAAAACATTTGATTTGTAAATAATTATTTATTTGGTGATTTGCTATAAAATGTCTCCTATCAACAATTTGACAGATGCATACTACATTTTTACAAAGTTTTAATAAATATTTGTAAATTTGTCAACATATTTTTATTGCTAAAACTTGATTATTTTAATGTTTGTTTCTTTTTGTATACATTTTGTAAAATCTTGTAAGTTTTTTTTTACCTCAAATAAATGTTCCCTATAGAAGTAACAATAAACTAATAGTAAGTTTTATTTGAAACATATAGTATATATATATATATATATATATATATATATATATATATATATATATATATATTATATATATATATATGATTATTTATAATTCATTTAATTATAACTAATTAATTCTCAAATTAGGTAAGACTTTAATTAAGCACATAATCTCCCAAAAAAATTGTCGGCTATCGCCATCTCAAACAAATTGTTTGATCACTTCATATATATATATATGTTTCAAAGTAAACAAGGAAAATTTAAAACTTCTCTTGAGCCTAACAAAAAAAAACAAACCTTTTCATTTGAGCATGAAAAGAATCTTAGAATTAAAAGAAAATAATTGCTACATTCCAATACACACACACACACACACACACCATTTAACGTTAATATGTTGGTGGGTGGATTCTTTTTATAAATATACCCATATTTTAAATTGGTCCCTTTTGTGCATGACCAGAGCATTATAATCTCTTGCAACTGTTTCATTCTCTTTCTCTTTCTGTCTTTCTCTCTCTCTCTTTTTTCCACTGTGGCAGTGCTTGCCATGCAGCCGGCAGCGTCAGCAGCTAAGACGATGGCAGCGGCGTTGGCTGCTGCTACACCAAGGTTTAATAGCTTGTGTCTAATCTGTTTTTGTTTCCATTAATCTTCAGGTTATTGGGTCAACACTAATGTAGAATATCAACACCTCCCTCAAACTGGATTTGTCGTCTATAATCTGTTCTGTGAAACCCTGCTGCTATTGCAACCCCGTTGGCTACTGTGGCATGTTGTATCTGCGAAAAATACATATATGTACGTATATCTCTCTGCCTTTATAGAAATTGTTTTTCGCATTGGTATGCATGTCTTTGTACTCAACTGCTCAAGTATGCGTGTATATCACTTTTATTGTTTAATGCATTCACTCCCTAATGACAGTGTGCTTGTGTGCATGCATGCAATTGTATGTAGCCTATTGCACACACCTTCCCACAATTCCTTTTTTTTTTTTTTTTTTTCATCCCCTTATTACTTTGTTATTTTTATTAACGTGTTTTTGTTTTTTTTGTTGTTGTTGTTTTTTTTTAATGCATTTTTGAGTAATTTGAAGCTTGTGAAAGTTTTAACGTTTCTTTTTTCTTTTATTTTTCAACTTATTTATACATTAACTGACTAAATTAATCTCAAAAAGATGAAATTTTTGTCCGCTTATTTTGTATAAAGTTTTTAGTTTTGGCCTTTTATTTCAATGTTTTGGAGAAAACTAAAAAGAACAAGTTTAGATTTGTTTATTTTGCTTAAATCTTAAGTGTTATTTTCTTTTTATGTGCTTATCTTTATTTATATTTTGAGTGTTGTTCACTGTCAAATTTGAACTTGTCAATTAATGTCAGTATATCACTAAACCATTTTAATTTAAAAAATATATATATATATATTTTTCAACCAAGTTGATATAGATTCTTTTTATTTTGTTGTCATTTATCAAAAAAAAATGTTATTCAACCAATCATTAATTTAAGTTCCCTGGGTGATAAAAAAGAAAATTATATATGGGTTAAATTTTTATCCGATGTATTTGTAAACTTTGAGGTGATTTACTTATCATTTAACAAGCAAATAATGAAACAGTTTATTACCATGACATTTAAAAAAAAAAAAAAAAAACTGTTGCATTTTGTCTTGTCAAAATTACAGCCAAAATAAAAAAGTTGCATTCCCTGCTAAGCTTATATTAAAATGAATGTTATCAATTGCTGAGATGGGTTGGTGAGGCTAGGTGGATTGATTGGTTTTCTTCATTTAATCAAAGTCAAAATAAATATTGGATTATTTTTTAAAGGGATATTGATATAAATATAAAATTGATATTTCTAAATTTAGTATGGTGGAAGACCAAAATAGAATAAGATTATGTAGCACCAATTTTCTTACTGGGAAGGGCCTGCCTGCTTATATATATGAATACAGGAAACCCCTTGAAGTAGATGAAAATATTAAAAATGGAATTTATGATTTTGATAAATATCTGAATATTTTTTGAGTCCATTTCAAACAGCATTTTAAAATGAAATTTAAAATTTCATATTGTTTTTCTTCCTGTCCCAGCTTCCCCATCTTTCTGTGTTAGTATAAGACAGTCATCTTAAAGTCACTTTATAAATACTTTTACTTTAATACCATCAATATTCTTAAATTTCTGGAGGTATAGTGATAATTTTTATTTATTCTTGATTATAAATTATCAAAATAAATGTTGTTTCTACTTAATAGTGGAAGGGAGAATTCATTCATTCTGTCATTTATGTATAGGGTTATTTTTTTTTGTTTTTTTTTTAGCTTAATATGAAATCCTAACTTTAAATAAAGTCTATTGATTTAATCCATAAATGAATATACTTATATATTTATGTAATTTACACTTTTTAAGCAAATTTTAATCAATAATATAGGATACTATGATACGCTTTATAAATTTTTATTGAAATCTCTTTAAAATTACCTAAAGATTTTTCTACACTTGAGCAGCTTGTTTTTAGATGTTTTTATTCATTTCAAGAAACTTAGTCTTTTTCTTTTATATATTAGAGCAATAGGATATTTTAATGACCAACTTTCCCTAAATATTTCTGGAATTGGAAAATTCTACTTAGGGTACATTTGATCTGCTTTTTAAACATGAAATGCCTTATTATCTGATGATGACTTTAGTCTAAGGTAAACAGGGAACACCTGAACAAGGCCCGAGGATACAGCGGCCTGAATGTTGTTTTTATACATACCACAATAAAGATGAGGACAATAGCCTGAAACATCAAAATTATTCACATCAAGCCTCTAAAATACAGACTAATAATATATGCCTTGTTAAAATATCAGATTATTTGACTTGTGGAATTTTCTCAAAGAAAATGTATTGAGGTTGACTAATCCATTTGCTTTTTGCAGTGGATAAAATATTGATTGAAAATAAAATTGGAACTTTTTTTTATTTGTGAAGGTTAATAATTTGGAGTTCTTTTAACTTTTCTGTCTGTATTAACATTGAATACAAAATTGATGGATAGATTGTTTGTTAATAATTTGATTTTTATAAGTTTTTTTTGTTTTTTTTCTTGAAGCTAATTGTCTTATCCCTTTCATTTCTTAAATGAAGCATTGTCAATTATTAATTTTTGACATAATTTGATACTGATAGCGTAATCAGTGAGAGTAAAAAAAAAAAAATTTTTTTAAATAAAAAATTTCAGAGTGGCCTATTGTCAGTATCTGCCAAACAGATAGGAAGTCTATCTCCTTTTCACTAGCACTAGACCTCTGAGATTGTTTTTGCTGAGGTGGGGTGCCACACCTACCGTCAGCTCCCCACTTTGCCACACAGATCAGATTACCCAATCTGTGCTACTCATGTGCTGAAAACTGCCCTAAACTGGCAGTTCACCTGAGGATAAGTAATACCAGTTCAAATCTTGCTAGAGGCTTATTGTTTGTTTTTAATCTATGCTCATTAACGATATTCCTAGAATGGTGGTCTGAGAGTTGTAATAAAAAGCAAGAGAAATAAGATGAAAGAAATACTGATAAAAAAAAACAATTAAGTTTATTCTTTGCCCGAAAGCAGTTGTTCCTCCTCCTCTTTCATTCACCTACTTTCTCACAAAACACATGCATATAAAGATAGATGGTTACCAACAGTTGTTGAGAGAGAGAAAAAAAAGGTGCCAACTAAAATACTAAAGTTAAGAATCTGAATTATCAAAGGAATTGTAGAAAAACTTCAAAAACTTTCAACTTCATAGCAAAGTTATTTTCATCTCATGAAAATCCTTGATATTGTTAAAAAATGAAGGAAAAATGTTTTTATTTTTGTTTTTACTCAAAATATATAAAAATCTTCTATAATGTATTCATGTATTTATTTAATGAATTACAATTTTATTTAATAATCAAAACTTGGAATGGGAGTCCCAGTGGTGTAGTAGCTAATGTACTGAACTGTAACATTGTAGTGAGTGAGTTCAAGCTTCAGTAACGCTATAACATTCACTTTCAGACTAATACACATCCATCATCATTACTCACAGATCCACTATGACCCAGAGTGATAGTATCTGTTAGGGTCCCATCTAGGAGTTGAATAGAAAAAAAAATTGAGCACCTTTTAAAGAATGAATAAAACAAAAACGTCTTTGGCATAAAATGACCCAATGGGTTGATATGCCATAAAACCCAACCAACCAACTAATAGCTTTGGGAAAGGTATGGACCCCTCATCTCCTCCAGCTATGGGTTAAATAGTACCACTACTGTTCTACAATGATGGCTTTGGCAATGATTAACCCATGAAGGATGATATGCCATAAAACAAAACAAAAAATAAAAACTGATTTTAATTGCTTGTTTTGAAACTTACAAAAAACTATTTTGACTTAAAAGGTTAATAAAAACCCTTTGTAGAAATCAACAAGAGACATTTATAGTGATGGAATTTTTCCCCCATAATTCCTGGTTCACTTACGGTAAGATTTAAGCATTTTATGGAAAGTTTGTTTTTCTATCCATTTTCTTTTCTGCTGGAAAAAAATCCAAAATTCAAAATTCTCAGATTTGTATATAATCAGTAGATAATTATTGACAGAATTTATACAGATTTAAAAAAACAAAAACTTTTCATGCCACTAATTTTGGCAGAATTCTATTTTCTGCAGAAGCACTTTAAACAAAAGTAAAAAAAAAAAAAAAAAAAAACCCTGAAAGAATAGACATGAAAGAAAAAAAGTTAGTGAATTTTTTTTTTATGATCTCTGGGCAATGCAATATTAATTTTTCTTTTGAATTTGATTTTGGAACCTTAAAAGCTACAGATAAGATTACCTGGTATTTTTGTAATTATCAAAATACAGTTTTTGGTCTACATGTAAATGTTCTTATGTGGTCAGGATTATATACATAAATGACAGAATCATCACTCCACCACCACCCCCCCCCAAAAAAAATTATAATTTTGTTCCATAATAATTCATTATGAATTACTTATTAAACATTACAAGGAGAGCATTGGACAAGATTCCAGAAGGATCTATACAATTCCAGACCCCAGGTAAATGTTAATTAGAAAGATCTTTACTTGAAAAAAAAAAATGCTTATATAGTAATGGATCTCTTGTATCAGGGTGGGGCAAAATCATCTGATAAATTTATCGGGGGTAATGTGCTGGACTGTGACATTGTCATAGGTGAGTTCAAACTACAGTCTTGCTATTATGTTCACTTTTGGACTAATACCCTTGGAGAAACTTATGAACCACCTAACCCCTCCACACAAGCAATTAATACAACTGGCAACTTATTTGAGCACTTTAATTTACAGTAAAGATATTTATAACAATTTGTTCATTCATACACACACACACACACACACAGAGGCTGTGACATCATTGTGAGTTCGAACTCCAGTCTCACAATTACATTTACCCTTTGAAAAGTTATGTACCCCCTTATCATTTCAGCTACTGGTTAAATAATACCACTACCATCTAACCCCTCCACACAAGCAGTTAATACAACTAGCAACTATTTGAGCACTATCTTTTATTTACAGATAAAGATAACAATTTATTCACACACACACACACAGGGGCTGTGACATCATCGTGAGTTCGAACTCCAGTCTCACTATTAGATTCACCCTTTGGAAAGTTATGAACCCCCTATCCTCCCAGATATTGTTTAATATACTCTACCACCTAACCCCTCCACACAAGCAGTTAATACAACAAATAACATTTTGTCCCATTTTAAATAAATAAATGTACTAAATATATAAAAGACCTACAAAGTTTTTAATACCTGCTTATTGTTCTGGCTAACCATTTATACTTATTACATTAGTAATAGTTAAAGAACCCCCATCTTTTAGGGGATGGGGGGGGGTGAATACTCCAAAAAATAGAAAGTTTGTTCATTTTATTTTTTTTAAATTTTCTCGATTATATTAAAAAAAAATATTTAGGATTAGATAGTTTGTAGAATTGTACCTCACGTGCTATGCGTCCCATGGGATGATCACGATAATGGTTCCTTTCATTTGCAAGGAATGGGATGTGTGTGAGTGGATTTGTTAGATGAGTTTAGGAATTGCATAGGTAAAGCGATCCATGCCCCCAGCATCCTCTACTGGATCCATCGGTGCAAGGTCCAGGATAGCTACTTGAAGGATCATCAGTAAATAGCCAGATTATGCTTTAATGCAACAGATGCTCTTCTCATGCACAGTATTAAGATCAGAGTGTAGTATATGTGCACCTTTCATAGGGACAGTATCACTACCTAGTTGCCTAGGGTAGTATCTGTACCCATGGAAATCACATGGCTTTTTTTTCTTCTTTTTAAACTAGAAGATATAAAACATGCAGATGAAAACTTGACTATAGAATTCCAATAAAAAATAATAGATCTATTTATTTTTATTTTGATTCAAATGAATTTATAGATAATTGTGTATGTGTGCGATATATCAAGATTTCTATAGGTAGAAATATTACAATTTGATCCTAAATAGACTTTACAGATACTACATTCTCATAATTAGCAATTACAGACATCAACTAATATAAGAGTCACTTACACATATATAGTAAGTCAGGAAATAAATATATATCAGATGAACCTTTTAAACTAGTGGTGATATAATAATCATAAGAATCACCATATCTTAATACAGTGGGTGAGTGAGATAAAATAACTTGCATGGTCCCAGAGGTCCATCCTCCCCAGGCAGCACCTGCGACTTTACCTAAAAGGGGCAGTGCTGGGTATATTGCCTGGGAACCTTAGGTGTCCCAAACGGGGAATGCCAACAGGACCAAACATTTAAAAAAAAAAAAATTTTTTGCACTGGTCATCGTATGAGCTTCTGTTTATGTGTAGATTCCCCAAGTAAAAAAGACTTTGTGTTAATCCAGCCTAGCGGGAAGTCAAGAAAATAACTACTCACACGTATATAGTGAGTCCAATATTAAATAGAGCTAAATGCATATGCAGTTCATTTTCTATTTTTAATACAATAAATATCATGATTGGATTTTTTTTTTGTACATCTTATAAACTTACAAATAATCTATGTTCTGTTATTATATATACAAATGGTTGTTTTTATTTTTATTTTTTCAAAAAAGATATAAATTAGATTAAAAAGGATTAATAATGGATTTCTCAATTTTAATTGTTTTTATTCTGTTAATGAATTCAATTTATGTGAGACTTTAAACAGAACCCTGGCTAGTTTTTTAAACTTCCAAACTGGAATTATGGAATTTATTCTAATGGTAACAGTCTTTTGAAGAAGGAAGAAAAATTACTTTTATTTTAATCTATGAAGAAATTTACTAAAGATGATTTATTAAATAACCATATTGGGGGGGGGGATTCCTCTTACTGTGGTGACTAACATGTTGGACTGTGATATGATAGCAAGTTCAAACTCCAGTCATTCTTTTACATTCACTTTTAGACTAATCTCCCTTCGGAAAGGTATAAACCCCTTCATCCCTCCAACTATTGATTAAAACACTACTGTCCTTCTACAAGGATGGTTCTGGTATTACATAACCCACAAAGGATTAAACAAAGAAACCAAACAAATAATCTTACTCTATCAGAAATATTTGTATTAATCATCCCTTCCTGATTTTCAATGTATTTTTACAGTAGAATTATTAGCATTACATATATATATATATATATATATATATATATATATATATATATATATATATAAATCATACTTTTTAAATAGACTTTCTTGTGAATATATCAAGACTTTATAATATTATATTTATATATATATATAAATATATATATATATATATATATAATTATTTATATTTATATTATAATATAATTATATATAATTATATATACACATATACAATTATTTATATATTTATATAATATATTATATATATATACATATAAATATTATATATTAACACATATATATATATAAATATTATTACAACACACACACAATATATTATATTACATATATTATATAACACACACACACACAAATATATATATATCACACACATTATATTATATATTTACACACACACACACACACAAACATATATATATATTATAATACAACACACACACACACACACATATATATATTACATACACACACAAATATATATATATACATTATATATATATATATATATACACACACACACACACACATATATATATATATATATATATATATATATACACACACACACACACAAATATTTAACACACACTATACAATAAACAATAAAATAGTTTTCAGTATTGTGCTGTGTGAGTGAATCAAAGTTCAACATAATACTTGATAAACTGAATTAAAGTTTTATATTGGTTAATAATTTTAAAATAAGGTGGGAAAAAATGTGCAATTATTAAATCTAAATTTTTTCAATCTGTATTTGCCTACAAGTTTCGGTAAAAACATGGGTAAAAAGCCCAAATTTTTAATGCTAATTTTACTGCCAGGTACACCAACTCCTTTTCATAAATTCATGTAACACAAGCTGCCTCCCCATATTTACATCTAATTTGGCCAGTGTCACACTAAGCTAAACTTAATATGAAAGTTACTGATAATTTGACATGAGGCTTGATAATTTGTATTATCAAGACTGTTGTCCTCCTCTTTAATGTTTCAGCTGATGTGCCCTCGGCCTTCTTCAGGTGTTTCTTGTTGAACAAGAAACACCTGAAGAAGGCCAGCGGGTACATCAGCCGAAATGTTGTGTATATAACAATTAAGAGGAGGACAACAGTGTGAAAAATCTCAATAATACATATATTTTTTCTCTTTATTATTTAGTGTCTTGTTTCTAGGTTCTTTAACCTTTAAATATATATATCCTCATATATATATACATATATATATATATATAATATATATATATATATATATATATATATATATATAGTAAATAGGGAAATAAATCGGACAGTATGTAGAAAATAGATAAACATGAAGCATTCCAAAATGATAAATTTATTCTTGACGGAGAAGTCAACGTTATAACGTTTTGGTTTAAGCAAACGTTCATCAGGACTTGAGAGGGAAAAAATGTTGTTTGAATGAGGTTGGACTTTTTTGAAAGTCATCCACCCCCAGTCAAACATTTTTTCCATCTTAAGTCCTGATGAAAGTTTGCTAAAACCGAAACATTATAAAGTCGTGAAATAATTTGTGCTTTTCTATTATATATTTCTAAATTACTTTTCGTATTTTTTATGTGTATCTGTAACACTAAAAGTTGACAGAATTGTACTATGAAACTTTGACATTTTATCTGAAACAGGCCATCTTCCACCCACCCAGACGACCACCCACCTGCCTTTCCCCATTCAAAATTTTATAGAGTTTGAAATCTGGGTTGAAAATCACTTTATATTGGATAAAATGGTTTTGTTGAGAATCAAATAAATTTGCCAACTTTTAGGCTGCCAGTAAAATTAATT
>CM042142.1:54718728-54813728 GCA_023376005.1 Doryteuthis pealeii
AGGGACCATTGCTTCTCTCCTGCAGCAGCAACACCCCGAATCGATACCACCTTCTTTTTCATTGCAACGAAACCCCCAACTCGCGTCCGAGTCTTACACACAGCCATTCCAAGGCAAAAGATGCCATCATTGTGTATCGTGTGGTATCTGGTTCGAAGATCTGGCTATGAGCATGCTACACAATAGTCTTCATTTTACAGATGGACACAATGAATTTTCCTGTAAGAAGTGTTCCAAGAAACTGAGTAATAGACTTGAATTCACAGCACACTTGGTGTGGCATTTGGAGCCCAATGGTCAGTGAGGGGACAAAGACCCTTTTTTTTTTCTTTTTTTTTTTTTTTTTTCCTTTTAATGTTATTGAAGATGGCTAAGGGAGATAACGGTCACTATGAAGATGCCACTTCCAACAGCAGCAGCAGCAGCGGAAGGAGTGAAGTTAAAAGAGGAACAAACAACAACAAAAAAAATATATATATATATCTCTAGATGTGTGTATATATATATATATATATATATATATATATATATATATATATAATAAATAAAACAGTTACCAACAAAACAAACACAAAATCAGTACTTGAGGGAATGTGGGTGACTCTTTCTCTTCTATTTTTGTTTTTACACGTTTTTAGTATTAAAAAAAAGAAAAAAAAAACACGATTGGACCAACTCAGATTTTGTTCCGAATAATGTATAAGAAAAAAAAAAAAATAACCTCCCCAAGAAAAATCTATCTTCTCCCCCTTTTCTTTTTATGTTAATTTGTTTTACTGGGTTTTGGTATTAAAAGAAAAAAAGAAAAAAAAAAAAGTAAATGGAAGATTTTTAGTATATGCTTTATATCACCATTATAAGAAAGATAAATTTATGATAAAATTTCAATTTCTAATTTATAAATTATAAAAAAAAAAAAAATCTGAAAAAAAAAAAAAAAAAATTGTTCTATGTCTTTTATTTGTCCCTGGTCACTCAATTCATTTGCCATGTTCTAGCCAACAAATTTCACCTTCATTTCTATTGTAGGAGTTTTGATTTTGTCAGCTAATTTATTGCATTTTTTTTTTTTTTTTTTTTTTTTTTTCCCCAGAAAATTTTGGACTTGAGAAAATTTGGGAGATTTGACACTTCCCCCACCCTACTATTCTCTTTCCTTCTGAGACAATTCTTATTTAAATAACTCTCTCTCTCTCTGGTTCTCTCGGGTTCTTGTTCTCTCTTATTGTTTATTTTGTCTCTCTCCCCTCTAAACCTGGCCTTTTTTTTGTGCTTTCTTCATCTCTTATTCCTGGGAACTGAGTTTTCAAACTTAGTTATAAATATATATATATATGCATACACACAGATTTTGTTTTAAGTTTAATATCTCAGAGATCCACTCTTGATAATTGTGGTTCATGTTAAACTTTTATCTAAAGTTTATCTATCATATTTTCTATAAGTTTCATCTTTATTATAAAATGAAGTGACAAATTTATTACTAACAAATAAATATTCAATAAAACTACTTGAAGCATATTTATAGTTAACCTTGATGCATCTTTTTATATGAAAAAAAAAAATTTTATTTTCGATTTCTACTTCAGTTTGGACACTGAACCTAATTCAATTTCCCAGTTTTTAACATTTTTAATTTGATTATAAAAAAATGAGTAATTATCAAAATAAAGTAAAAATTGAAAAATGTATCATTTACCAAACAAATATTTGTGTACTGATTTTCACGTTTGGTTCTAGAAGTTAAGCTGGAAATAATAAGTATTTACGCAACACGTTTAGTAAATGGGTAGGTATGGGGCATCTAGTAACGATCAAACTCACTATTCAGTAGTAATGGATCTGTCAGACTAGCTTGCTAACTATTACATCCTGATAAGCTAGAAATAGTAAGTAAAACAGATACAATCTTCCAAAACTTTGTTTTTTTTTAAAACAATAAAATATTTTTAGGGAGTAACTCTGTTCCCTTTGCCCCCTCTTATTTTCTTTATTTTTCTCTCTCTTCTTAAAAATCCTCTGAGAAATTCTCTATCCAAAAAACAAAATAAAAAAACAGTCACACACACACACAAAAAAAAAAAACAAACATAAATTATTGGTTAAGTTAATAAAATTTATATTCACTGTGTACACTCCCACTCCACTCCACTCAACACATACACACCACCCACCCTCACTGTGCAACAATCTTAATCTGTGATTAGTGTTAGCAGTTAAAACTGCTAGATCTCTAGAAGAGAGAGGGTATATTTTGATTATCAAATTAATCGATTCTTTTTGTCTCTATCTTTCTATCATTAAGTAAGTTTTTCAAAGCCCCCCCCCTTTGAGTGGAGAAAAAAATTAATGGGTGGAGTGAAACTAATAATTGCTAGAGTTTTTTTACGTTAAAAAAAATAATTCTCACTCTCTCTCAAACATTATTTCTTGCTCATAAGATATGACACCAGTTTGTCAATACTTTCATTCATTCTACTTATTAGTTATCTTGTGGACATATTAAATTCCATTTTTACCCTGTCTTCATAACATTAATTTCTCACCAGATACCACCACCTTCTCCCCACACTGGCTGATATTGGGGCAGTGATCTCCTAGGTAGATGGAAGGAATATATTATAAGACTATATAAATAACTGTAAAATTTTATATACCCCCACCCCAACCACCTTATGGTTTTTGTTTTCTAAATCATTCATTTTCTTTCCTTGATTCCTCTTCTCCTCCTCCTCCTTCTCCTCCTAATCTTACAAAACTGTTATGGATGGTTTACAGATTATCTCCCCTTGGCCAATTCCGACTGTATAAGGGTATTTTGGTTATTTAATCTCAAAATATTTAAGTTGTCATTCCAAAATTCATTATGTGAATGATTTAGTCTTGAAGTGATGAGAGAAAAAAATTAAAGAAAAAAAAATCTTTATAAATATATCTATCTACATTTATATTAAACATATTCTATCTATATATGATACCAGGATATATTATGAAGCCCATCACCTTACTAGAGTCACATATAATATCTTACGACTGTGATATTACTGTATTATTATTATTATCATTATTATTATTATTTAACAATGATTTTGTTTCGCCAAGATGCTTTTGCACGGTCATGCATTGTATTTAAGGCGTTAAAAGACAATATCTACGTGTGTGTGTGTGTGTATGTGTGACTGAATAAAACATAAAACCACTAAAACAAAATCAATATGAATTTAATAATGTAAGGGATATATAAGAAGAAAAAAAAAATCCCCAGAAGTGCATCAGTGAAACAGGAATAGTGAGAGATTGAGATATTGTAGGATTTTTAAGAATTTTTTTATTTTCTAACTTTAGACTCCTAATAAGTAATGATAGTAATAAAGTCTTTAAAATATATTTTTAGTTTTCTTTATCAAAATATTTTCTCAAAAGTATATTTTTATTTTATACAAAAAGCATTAAAATGCTTAATTGATATATAAAAACCTGAACTGAAAATTTTAACTAGTTTTATCTGAACATTTACATTTCTTGAAAACGTTATAAATTATTCTTTTTCTAAGAATTTGTAAACGGCCAAATTTATACATTGTTTAATTGTATTCATGCTAATTGGTAACCAATTTTTAAAAAAATCTAAATCCCTTTTTAATAAAATTTTTAAAAAAATTTTTAGTTAATTCTTAATTCAATTTAAAACTACTTTCTGAAAAATAGCCAACGCATACCTGAGATGAAATTAAGACTTTACTATCAACCGAATAAGCTTTTTGACTAAGTTTTGCATTTTGCACTTCTCTATATTTTTCTTTTTTAATTTTTAATTTTTTTTAAATTTAAATTTTTCCCCACCCTCCCTTAGGGCTAGAAACAGTGAGAGACACACAGAGAGATGGTTGCATAAAAGATTGAAAAATAATGTTGACTCCAAATGTTTGCTTATTTAACTATTTTTCTTCGTCCATCTCTTATTATGGGTTGCTGATGACTGAGAGACCAGCTATGCTGTTAGACATTCCAATGTAGTTGCATGCCGTGGCAGTAGGACAAATTCTGAACTGTTTCTTGAAAAATGTGACTATGACTGAACTATTGGGCTTTTATTCCCCAAGTGTGTAATAACCACCTGTGGCAGAGTGAAACCCTTGCCATATAGCTGTGATAATAAGCATGATGATTTCAAGTGGACTGAGCTCTTTTTTTTTTTTTTTTTTTTTTTTTTTTTTTTCTTTATTTCTTTTTCAGATCACCATCTTGTAATTATATGATGGTCTGTGCTAAGCTCATGTTGCAACCATGTGCATCAATGTGGTGTACATAACTTTTTTAGGGATCTTCAACAAGTGCAACCAGGCAGGGGATGGGGGTGTCTGCAACTTCTAAACAAAACCAGAAATCTAGTGAAACTTAAATTGAGTTTTTTTTTTTTTTTTTTTTTTTTTTTTTTTTTAATTCAATTTAGAGATAAAAAGGTTTTTTTTTTGTGGAATCCTTATTCTCAGACCCTCACCCCTACAGTGATATACTGCAAACAGGTATGGGTTTAAAACTGCTTATAAACAGTTTGCCAACCACCTTATACTTGGTGTTAGTCTAAAGTTCTATAAAAATCACTTACAAATTCTCTCTCTCTCTCCCTCTCACACATACACACACTCTCTTGCTCTCTCTCTCTCTCTCAGTTTCATAATTTTCCCTGTCACTCTTCCTGTGGATAATATCACTTCTGTTTATTCTTATCATACTTATAATTTATTCTTGGTTGAAATGCACAACAGTAACTAGACCAGACATCAGTACAACCAGAAAACCTGCTCATAAGGGATTTATATTCCCCTTCCACACACACACACACACACACACACACACTTGTTCTCTATTGAAATGTAGACATATATATATATATATATATATAATATATATATATATATATATATATAAATGTATGTGCTTCGCTTATAATTTGTTAAAATCTTTTATTTTTAGTTTGGATTTAATTTTCCATAAGCACGGAAATAATCGATAATAAAACTGTAATATTTTATTCATAATTTTTTTTTTCTCCCCTCAAAATTTGTAGGGCAGATGTTTTGTACAAACTTTACAAACAGCCTGCAAATTTCTCACTATCAATTTTATTTGTGTGAAGAAGTTTTGTTTTCTTTTTTTTTTTCTTTCTCTTCTCTTATGGTGAGGGTGGGAGTGGTTTGGGGGAGGGTGTTGAATTAATAAAATCTCCAAGCATAATTACTCAAAAACTGCCCCCCAATTTACTATTGGCTAACTTTCTTTTTTGATATAAGAGACGTACATGATATTTTTTTTTTTCTTTGAAATTAAAAAAAATTCTTTTAATATTTTTTTTCTTCTTAAATAATTGACGGGTAACTTTTTTCTTTTTTTTTAATTAGTTGTGCTGTTTAATACCTTCAATCTGGCTGGTTCCTGGTGTAGCTTTTCAGCTATGAACCGGAAAAAAAAATAGACGTTTAGTGTCTGTTGTGGATAATGTACTGATTGCACGGGTTTCAGGAAAAAAAAAAAAATAATAAAAAAAATTTGTTATAAGTTGTTACATTTTGATTCTTTCCAGGCTATTTTTTTGAATTTCCCACCCATCTATCAAAGCCCCTTTTTTTTTTTTTTTTTTTTGTTGTTGTCCCTCCTCTTCATAGAATTTTCTTTTCTTTTGGTGTTTACCATATTGTCATTCGTACCCCCAAACTTTTCCTTCCACACCCATTTTCTTTTAATCTATTCAACTGTCAAAACTTGTGATTCATATGATTTTTATTCTAAGAAAGAACTGTATGTGACAAAAACAATTTCTTCAAAAAACTCAAATATTTTCCTCTTTTTAACCCTCCATTTTTACTTGGCATATATATATATATATATATATATATATATATATATATATATAAACCTGAGAAAATTTGTGAATCTGTCCATAGAAAGACTTTGGAACAATTGATAGACAAAAGGAAGAAATGACAAGTGATTTTTTTTTTTTTTTTTTTTTTTTTTTTAAACCCCACCTCCCAACATTTATTTGGTGAGGGGTTATAGGTTAGTGGTCTATGAATAATATTTAAAGTTTAGATAAATTTTCTATATTCTTGTTTGTAAGGTCACTCAGGGTGCTTCCCTGTTAGAATGTGATCAGTCTTGTTCTTATCTTCTGGCAAGATGGCATTAATCAGTGTCTAAACACAGGAGATTCCAATTTGGTAGTACCTTCCCATTGCACTAAATGGGAGACCTGTTGGTCACCCTAATGATTTTGCATTAAAGGGAATGGGCACAATTTAAACTGATCTTGTGGACAGACAGGTAAAGTTACGTTCTTAGGAGTATTACTGATTATCCAAATATCTTCTCTAAGCTAATTCTACAAAATTCTTATATTTATTAAATAAATAATCAGACTTGTTCTAAAGTCTTACATTTGTTTAAAAAATCTTTTCTCTATAAATGAACATCTTTCATTGCTAAAGTCTGTTGTTTAATATCTTAAGTAATTTTTATTTAATTTTAGCCCTCTTTCAAAAAGTGAGATATATTTTTAAACAACCCTAACACTTGATGAAAATGTAATTTATTTATATTTGATATTGTTTTCCTCGATTTCAGTCATTCTTCCTCCCCAACCCTCAAAGAATCAACAGTTTTTTTCCCTTCCATAAAGGACAGTAATCACAATAACTCAGGGTGTTTCCCCACTGCTTTTTTTGCCAATTTTTCATAGGGCAATTTTCTGTTCCTTAAATTTAAAATAAAAAAAAAATAAAGGGGTGAGGTTTTTTTTTTCTCATTGTGGGAAGCAGCAACTGATCATGCGTTCTTACAGTTGGACCTGAAAGATTGAATCAATGTGATATGTCTTTTTTTTCCCCCTATCTCTCACGTTCAAATTTTTTTATTTGCCCTCAAATGAAAATCTTGGGAGGAATTCAACAACTTGCCTTTCATAGATCTGTAAAACAACAAAAAAAAATATTTTCCAAAAAATCTTGCCAAACAGTTGGTGATTCTTTTTTTTTTTTCTTTTTCCTCCATCTTTCTTTTACAGAAAAAAAAAAAAAAAAAAAAAAACACAAAACTTTTTTGTATCACTAAAAGTGTATAAAAATTACAAATCTACTATTTTTCCTGTTTGAAGTCCGTGTCACTGTAAGAAAAAATTCTAAGAGAAGTAAAAGTTAGGTTAAATTTCCTAAATGCTAAATTGGAATCACTTAAAAAAAAAAAAAATGGTTGCATTGGGTCTTAGATCTTATAAAACTGTTCTTATGTCCCACTTTTATATTCTACTTAACAAAAAATCTAATTACACTTTGCAGGTGTAGTAATAAATTAAGGTAGGATTGAAAATTATATTCAAATGTATTTTCTCTAGTAATTACTGAAAATACTTTGAAAAAAATATTTAGTGGATATTTTATTAATTAATTATTGCTAATCATTTTTTTTTTTTTTTTTTTTATTTTTTTAAATCTTAGCATTGACTTTTTAAAATAGCAGCATCCTCTGCAATTCATCAAATGTCCATTCTTCATAGATTTTAATATTTGATCTTCAATTGAAGGTCACCAGTGCAACCTTTTATTGTTTATGCTTTCTCTCTCTCTCTCTGCTCTCATTACAAACAGGTTATTTTTTTTAATTCTTTGATTTTTCTTTAGCTCTTAAGTTAAATGTTTGGTTTAATAAATTTACAGACCCCCCCTTCTCCTCTTATTTGCACTACACACTCTCTTTTTCTCATATCTCTCTTTTCCACTCTCTATCTCTTTCATATCTTTTCTCTTCAGTTTTGTTTTTGTTATTTTTTTTTTTTAATTTATTGTTCTGTTATCTCGTTATCAGACAAATTCTATTTATATTTTTTTTCTTCCAGATTGAATAATTTCTAGTCAAGTTTGTTAATAAAGTACATGTGACAGTTTATTCTGGAAGTTTTTGTTTTATTTTAATTTTTGTTGTTTTTTTTATTTTTGTTGTCTTTATTTCTTCAATTTCTCTTTTTTGTTTTTGTTTTTAATTATTATTTTAACCCTTTCAGAATTTAAGTTTACTTCTAAATAAAAATCAAATTTTATTTTATTTATACACAGACTACACCCTAACCAAAGCTGAGTTTTGTAGGTTTTGTTTTTAAGATTTTCAAACTCTTATTTTACTAACAACTAAAATTGTCTCACATTTCCCAAACTCTCAGCTATTAACCGAGGGAGGATTGTTATAAGTCTTATTATATCTGCTGCTAATCATCAATAAAAAATGTTTTTTAATTAACATTAAGCATCTAAAATGAATACCACATTTCTTAATCATGACGCAGAGGTACAACTAATTCAGTGGACTCTGTTTGCAGACCTAACAATAAAATCAAACATTTTCATGAAACTTTGTAAAAAAAAAAAAAAAAATCTTGTTAGTTTCATGGTACAACTTTTTTTGTCCTCTCCTACAAAAATGTACCATAAACAATATTCAGGATAATATAGACCAGGCTAAATTTCTATCTAGTGTACTGTTATATCTGAAGGCTTTTCTCTCCTTCTGATAATAAGGATTTGAAGGAGGAGTACCTTTCGACCGGTATTTGTCTCTCATATCGGACTTGCCTAACAAGACTTGGGAAGAGTCACCTACACTAGATACATAGCCACATTTTAGAATTGGCTTATATTTCCAATTTAAAGCAAAAAAAAAAAGTTGAAATTTCTGTATTAATTGAATAAGTAATGGTATCTTTGTCTCCAGCTGCCCTGGACTGATTACAATGATACTTGGGGGATATTTGAGTATTTCTGCCAAATCCAACTTTAAAAGAAAAGGATATGCATCATATATATATATAGTGTGTGTAAATCAATAAGTCTGTAGCCTGACAAATATTAACTGAATTTTGAACTGTGAAAAGTTGGGTTAAGTATGTTAAAAAGAAGGGGAATAATATTGAAAAATAAATTCTTTTTTTATTTTTTTTTATTACTAGGCTATGGACTTATTGATGTACTCAAGTTTTTGTGTATGTGCATGCATAAAACTTTTATTTTATTTTTTTTAACATGTAATTGAAATAAAAGAAAACCCATGTTTCGACAGACAATGATTTTTGAAAGAAATTTGCCCTTTTCTTCATGTGATCATATATATATATAAATCTAATAATGACAATGGAATGAAGTTTATAGGAAAAAGATTAAAACAGGTTTCAGGCTACCTTACATGAGAATTTATACTTAACGATAGTTAAGAAACATGAACAAACTAAATGTAATATATTTTTGCTATTTACCTGCAAAAGATAAAATTTCCTTAATATATGTCTATCAGAAGTAATTGCAATTTTTATTTTCTTCCCTTTTAAAATATATTCAAATAATTCTACAAAAATGATTTTTTTCCTTCTCCTTCCTGGGTTAATTATTCATTAAGACAGTTAATTTTTTTTTCTTTTTACATTAATCAAATAAAAATGGTATCATATACAGATTAAAACAAAAAGAAAAAAAAACAACAACCTTCATATTGTCTTATAACTTAATATTATTTTCATTAATTTGCATTTTAATTCACTTGCAAATATCATAAGATTCTGAAAGTGGAAAAAAAACCAACAAATCTATCATATTGTCCCAGCTGAGAGCCCAATATTCTACACACTCCAAGCAAAAGGGTCTCTGGGATTTTAACTTCATCATATATTGCCTCAAATAATTTCCTATTTTTCTATACACTTATTATATAATACAAATTGTAATTACAACTGCAATTTATATTTTATCTACTTTCCATGAATCTTCAGCTGTTTGCATGAATATATGAACTTTCATCAAACAGAATTCAGAATATATAAAAGCCATCTAAATTTTCTTGCCATATCAAAAGTTTTAAGCATAGTTTTTCCATATTTCTTTATAGAGAAGAAGAAATAAAATTTATCAAAGCTGGCCTTTTTGAATATATTTACAAAAAAAAAAAAATGCTTCATTAATATTCATAAAATTAAAAATAAATTCAATACTTTATGATCATTTGATACTTTTCTACTATTTCTTAGATCTAATACTTCATTGAACTTGAGTTACATAGTGAATTTTGCTCATTTTTAAATATTAACTATCTTAAACAAAAATCTTCCCTTTACTATTTTATTCAATTAAAGGGTATTATTTTAATAAAATCTAATCATTTGAACCTGCAAGCCTGATATTTCAGACTGAGCACTAATTTACTATACACCTTAGGCCCATTATTTCGGGCTCAAGGGATCATATAAAAGATTCAAAAATAGCAATCATTCACAGCCTTTCTTTTAATGGAATGATGAGATAGCTTTAATTTGAAACAAACAAAAAATGTATGCGTGAACTTAGAGATAAAAGGTTAATTTTAATAAAAATTTAACTTAATATGACCAACTGTAGAAATATAAAGATTATTTTCCCTCCCACTCTCTCTCCACTACATCATGAAGACTTGGTTAGTTATTTTTTTATTTTCTTTTTGCTTAAAATTTGTCCCTGTAATTAAAACACTAATGCATCTGCAAGTTTTAGACAACACCCAATATAACATACTTGCTGACAAAGTCTGCTGTCTGTTTTGTCATGTCTTAATCATCTTCCCTGGTTATTGCTGAGAACAGGCAACTTTCATTCATTCTATATCCTTCCACCATTATTGGGTGAGCACTAAAACATATATAAGAAACCATATATATAGCAATGGAAGAGAGTATACAAACTAAGACTTTGTTAGGAAACTGCTAGTTTTTTCCATGACAATATATTTCAACATTATAAACTCGTTCTGTGAGAAATCTAAAAAGAATATCTGAATACAATAAATCTCAACATTTTATGAAAGCAATTGCAAAAAAAAAAGAAAAAAATATTTTGATAATTTTATTTGTTTTTGTTTTTTAAAGAGAGCTCTGGATTACAGCCATTTTGCTAAGCTTAGCTCGGTTCAGCACAAGGCCAGAAGTATTGGGCACCCAATGTGAATCAAACTCACTACTCTGTAATAGTGATCTACAAAGGAGCTTATTAACCACCATCACACCCTAAAAGCTCTGGATTATAAAACTAAAATCTAGGAAATAAAGTGCCTGTTGATAAATATTGAAAAATAAAATAACCAAATAATATCAAACAGTAAAGAAGACATCAATTTGGATTAATCTGGTCCTCAATTAAAAATTTTAAAAAGAGAAAAATATCTCAATTTCTACATAAACCTTTTCTTTTTTTTTCCTTAGGTTTTTATTAAAATTATTGATAAAAATGAAGAAAGTCCTCAATTAGAAATTTCAGAAAGCAAAAAAATAGATCTTAAAAGTTCTACATATACCTCCCTTTTTTTTTTTTAAATTAGTTTTTTGTTTTTGTTTAAATTATTGATAAAGACAGTAAAATTCAAAATAATTCAATATTTAAAAGCTAAGGAAGTCCTCAATTAAAAATTTTAAAAGAGAAAAACAGGTCTTAAAATGTCTACATTTTTTTCCTTTGTTAAAATTATTGATAAACACTGAAAAATTTAAAAGATAATTCAATATTTAAAATCTAAGAAAGTTAATCCCTTCAAATTTCTTTCAAATACATTTTTCTTTTTTTTTTTTTTTTTTTTTTTTAAATTTTATTTTCTATTTTTCTCAATGTCAGTTTTGGCGGCAAATGACTTGAAATCTGCAATGCACAAAAGGCCAATAATGATGAGTAGCCATGACAGTTGTAGATAATTTATTGTAAAATGATTTGCTTACAAGCAAAAAGATATGGAAATTATGCATATGAAATAACTGGAGACAATATCACCATTACAAATAGAAAAACAAAACAACAAATGGATGCAAAACAAATACTTTTTTGAGATCAGGATTGAAACCTTATTGATTGGTGTAAATGATGAATTGGGAAAAAGAAAAAAAAAATCTGTCTAACCCTTCCTTTTTTATTTGATTTATTTACCTATTTTTTTAGTTTTTGCATGTTGATCCCACTGTGATGACCTGTATACTTCCAGCTCTTAGAGCATTCTAAAGCTTTTTTTTTTTTTTTTGCCTTTCTTTCTTTCTTTCTTTCTTTCTTTGAAAAATTCTCCTGCAACAACCACACTACTGGGTAAATGTTTATTTTTAAGGTATAAAGTTAAAGACTTTGTTTTGACATAAGTTATTTTTGTTCTATTTTCTTTTTCTCTCACCAGCAACTTGGCAATATTTGATAAAGATCAAAGTATTGTCATCAATTGATCCCCTATCCCCCCCCACTACAATTGTAATGTTTTGATTTTTGTCTTCCCTCCCTCCCCAATTCTCCATATTCAAAGATTTTGACGACAATATGACGCTACATATGCATTAAGTGCTTTGGCAGCCATTTTAACAATCCTTTCAACCTGCCACAGCTGACATCTTGTTAGCATCTGTCATTTTCTTGTCTCCTATTATATATATATATATATATATATATATATATATATATATATATATATAAACTGGATGTCCATAAATTCTGTGTGCACTTTAAAGAATTAAAATTTTTAAAGTGCACACGGACTTTGTGACCATCCTATATATATATATATATATATATATATATTATATAATCTTATTATTTATATATATATTTTTAATTGAATATACCTAGTCTGCATTTTTGATAAATTGCTACACCCTCAAAAGGTCAAATCATCCAACATTGTCTAAAAGAATGCCATTCTCCGTCTTAATGGTTAGATAACAAAGCTGTATGTGTATGCAAGTGAACTTAATTGTTTTCTTAATGTTTTCCAAGTTGTGACATTATAGCAAGGTCAAATACAAAATAATTTTTTGGAAATTAGTCACTGTAAGACATGTCAAAAATTATTCCAGACTCTTTTTGGTTTCAATTTCTTCCACCTGCCCACACCCCACAGTCCCCACCCAATTCTGTGTCATCAATTAACTCAACATTCTAATAAGTTTTTAGCTCTTTCTCTCTATCTCTCCTTCTTGTAAATTCCTCAAAGAAAATAATTTGTAAACTTTAGAATGTTCATTGTCATAGATCCAAAAAGGAAAAACAAAACAAAAAGAAACTTGGAATTATATAGCTCTATTGATTAATCCTAATACCTGACCAAAGTATGATTAAATTGTTTGGATGTATATGAAAATAAAACCAAACTTATTTTTCAGATATACTGAAGGGATTTTTTAAATGGACTTTTTTGACTTTTTTTAAAACTAAAAATAAAACAAAACAAAAAAAAAAAACTTTATAAATGTACCAAATTTTTATGTCTCATCTGAAAATACGTCAATATGATATCTGAGAAAGGAGAAAACAAAAATGTAATGAATTATGCAATATTTTGGAATCTTTTTTTCTTTTTATTTTTTTGCTCCTCCAAGTTAAATAGGTATTCTTGCCCAAGATGTTTAAGTTTTTACTCAATACCAACTCAAAAATAAGTTGAGATTTGGACCATGAAGTAATAAAAAAAAACCAAACATCCACCTCAGTCTTTTTCTTGCCAAGAAAGAGTTTCTCAGACATATACTAGCCAAACATTTATAGTTGAGGTAACAATTTATGTTACCAATTTGTGATTTAAAAAAAAAAAGAAAGAAATCCTTTGTTCTGGTCTTTATCAGGCCGCAAAAGAAATGTTCCAATTGTGTGACTTCATCATTTTGGTACATGACATCATTTCCCCCCAATTCCCTACTCTATTCACCCCCGCCCTTACACTGCTCAAAAAAAAAATTAAGTTTACTCATGAAGAAAAAAAAGACAAACAAACCCTGATCAAGCCTAAAACTAAAAAGCCAGTTGTAAATACTGATTTTTTTCTTAAACATATTAGATATATACAATCATAATGTTCATTATAAATTGTGATCCTTCTGCAGTCTTATGAATTTTTTTTTTTTGTGTTATTTTTTTTTATATCGATATATATGTATCTATCTATCAATTATATATATATGGGTGTGTGTGCACATATATATGTGCACATGCATTTTAGAAGCAAAAACAGTTTTATGTGACTTGATTAAATGTGAGTGTTGATTAGTGATTTTTATTTTATCTCTACTGCCATAAACTCCTGTTCCTTCCAATAGTGATTGTACCAATTATTGACTAAGTTCAACCCTTCATGAGTCACAACTGATCATGGTGAATAGTCCTGTCAGTTTTTTTTTCATCCTACGTTTTGTCTTTCATTCATGCTTTCTTAGGTAGCTCAAGTTCTTCATCTGACTCGGGCCTGCCTTGTCCATTCCTCTTGCCAAGTGACCCTTACCAAAAAAAAAAAAAAAAAAACAAAAAACAAACAAAAATGAATAAATAAGAATATGAGAAAAAAAATATTCAAAAAATGAAAATTCTGTCTTTGACCTTTTCACAAAAGAAAAAAAATGACAAAAAATTAAATCAAAATTTTTTTTTTTGTTTAATGTATTTCTTTGATATTTTCTTTTTCTTTGCACAATCTTTCCAAAAAGTTGATGTTATACATCAGAGTTAAATTTGATGCTGATTAACTTTAAAGAAACAACAGACATTATTATTATTATAGGTTTGTGGCATTAAGTAATCATTATTCATGAACACTGTCAACTTTCTTTTCTTTTTAATTGAATAATCTCAAAATTGATGAAGAAAAGTACATAGAGGAAAAAACTAAAAACCAAAGCAAACAATCTTTATCTCCTTCACCTTTCTTTCATTCAATTAAAATAACACAGTAAGATGTTGGAACTACCTTAAAAAACATGGCTGGGAAGGAAATTCAACATTTTTATTTTTTATTAAACCTGGAAATAAAAGACGAGTATGAATATGTATTATTAAAATTGTAAGCTGAAGTATTCAAAATAATGGATTTTTCATGTAATTTTTTTGTTTTTGTTTTGAATGTTCAGTTTCCTTTTTTTTTTTTTTTTTTAAATGCGGGTGGGGCGCAATGGATGTTTTGGAATAACTCCACTATTGGCTTTAGTGCAGTAAATTCTTAGCGATTCAAGATTGTCTTTACCTATTTGTACGCTCTTCTGAGTATTTTTTTTTTTTTTTTTTGTCTCGTTTATTTTTTTAACCACTTAACGATCTTCCCTGTCCCTTAGCAATGAAGACTGTTTGCAAAAATCAAATTGTGAAGCAATTATCAGTTATTGAAATCTTTTTTTTTTTTTTTTTTTTTTTTTTTTCCTAATGTGATTTTAAAAAAATCAAAAAAAAAAAAAAATCACACAGACACTAGTTCAGTAATTCGATTGTCCTGAGTCTCCTGGCCTCCTTCAATTCACTCATTCGGATCTTAAGCAAGTCTTTCACATAACTTATTTCAGACTTCACAACATGTGACAGTCCAAATTAAAAAGGAAAACTTCAAAAAAAAAAAAAACCCAGAAAGATATTGATGACAACTAATGTTTATGTTGATATTCACCCTTATAGCACTAGTTGCTTGAATGACAAAAATCTTAATACTGCAAGCCACAGGTAAATCTTTCTGAGAGGAACTTACACGGGTCTAATTTGGTCGGCATTTTCATATAAAAAATATGGAAGACTGGAAAACAATAACGCTTACTGCCAAGTAGCATCTTTGAGAAAAAAAAAATCCTTTCCTTTAAGGAAAGGAAATTACTTGTACAAAAAAAACATTTTTGTCTAAATTGTTTTTAGCTTATTAATTTTTTTTTTAATTTTTAGTATAAAAAACTGAAAAAAAATGGGGGAGGGAGTCTGCTAACTCTAAATTATTTGAGCCAATTCTTACATTGGATGTTGTATTGTTTACAGAGTGGCTATGAAGTAGCATTTTTAAAAGCCTACAATAACTTGAAAGAAAAAAAGAAAAAAAAAAATTTTAAACGTGCAACTCAAACTCTTATTTTTTTAAAATTGATTTCTAAAAGAGTTAAAAAAAACAAGGCAACTGGAAGCTTAACTCAGGATGACTGGCCCAACAAAAACTGGGGAAAAAAAAAAAAAAAATCAAAAACCAAAAAAAAAAAAAAAAAAAAAAATTGTGTGTTCAAGGTTTGTCAGAACTTTTGTTATCCTTCTAACAGATGTGATAAAACTTTGAGCACTAAATTTGGGCAGGTAGTCAAAAAATGTGATAAAAAATGAAAATTTAAAAAAAAATTTAAAAAAAAAAAAGTTAATTTTTTAAAAATATTTCTTTTACTGAAACCGAATTGGCTGGTCAGACTGATTTTTATCCATGGTTGTCTCACCACATTATGATTTGAAGAAGGGATTTTATTGTATTCAAGATGGCAGTTATAATGTGATGTAGTTTTTCTCAAATTGGCACAATCTTCTGCCCTCTCATACTTGGCTGTAAAATGTACAAAAAAAAAAAAATAATAATACAATCCAACAAAAAACAATTCTCATGTTTAATATTGACATATAAATCATGAAAACTAACTGGAACACTGATTCAGTTCGTTTTTTTTTTTTGTTTTTTTTTGTTGTTTTTTTTTTTTTTAAACATGTACGTAGGTTTATCTGCAAAGGGTAAATCTATTGAGCAATGTATGGGTAAGCATTATTATTATTATTATTATTTTTAAATGATTTGTGTTGTTGTGAATTGATTCTAATTTTCTCTGTGATGAACATGATAATTCATCACAGCATTGAAAGAAAAAAAAAAAGAAAAAAAAAAAAAACAGGAGAAAAGGGTAAAGAAAGCAGATTTTTAAAACTTTAATACTCATTTTATTTCCCTTTTTTTTTTTTTCTTGAAAAAAAAAAATGAATAAATAAAGCCCTAGAAGGAAAAACAAACACACGCAAAAAAAAAAAAAAAAAAAAAAAAAATCTTGTGATATGTATTATTTATTCAGAGGGCTAAATATCTGAGATTTGTCATGCCTGTTTTTCTGAGCCTGTTCTCTAGAAAAAGAAATTAATATATATATATATAAGAGAAAACATACTCAAAAAAAAAAAAAAATATAACCTCAAATCTGCGTTGCCGTCACCTTCAAATGAAGGTGAATTACAGAACTTGGTCTGGTTTTTTACCAAAAATAAAAAATGATTTTATATATATATATATTATATATATGTATAAAAAGAAAAAATAATAAATTATGAAATTGGTGATATTGTTTGGTTGTCAGCAATTTTGAGAGGAAAGTGAACCTAATATTATTTGATGATTATTCAGTTTGTCTTTGGGTATTGGTCTTTTTTTTTTTTTTTTTTTTTCCCTACATTTCCCTCCCTCCCTCCCTCACCCTCATAATAATTTACCTTTTTTTTCTTTTTTTTTTAAATGTAAATTGCTCTGGAAAAAATCCCTTTTGAATCATATATATTATATATATATATATATATATACAAAAAAAACTCAGGTTCTCCTTGTACAATAAACTCCAAAATAGTTAATTGTACTCTAAAAACTCACTGTGACCAACGTGTTTTCTCACACCTGCAATACAAACATCTCTTGCCCCCCCCTCTCTTCACAACACTCTCGTAGCTTATGTTTTCAAAAAAAAAAAAATTCTTCTTGAAAGAGTATTGGCATCTGGAAGTAGATTCTTTGGAAAAAATCTAATAAAAAGTGGCTCTAAGGAACATCCTCTTTTTCACCATCTTGATTTAGTTTTAAATATGTTCCATTGACCAAGTAATGTTTCTTTTATATTCCCTAATAATCCCCCCCCCACACACACACACAAACAGTTTTGTGATATTCATTTCTTTCTCCTTAATTTACTTACAATATTAGCTTTTCTCCTAATTAATGTTTTCATATTTCAGTTAAATTGTCTTAAAAATATTATCAGCATTTATTCTTATTTGGTAATTCTGTGACACTTTTCTAATCTTTTTTTTTCTTGATTTACTGAATTATTAATCAAGTTTTCCATAAAAATAATTAAATACTTAGAAAACAAAGGCAAAATTTATATATTTACCAACCCCTCCGCACAAGCAGGATGTGACACAAAGTCAATTTCTTAAGCAGAGTTTAACAGGTTTGAATTCAGAGTTTTCTTTTTTCTAGACTGGTTGCCTAACCAAGGTTAAAGAGCCCAGTCTGCCCTACTATTTTCCCATAGCTAGGGGGAGAATAGTTGGATGCATAACTTTCTCAAGCATATTAGTACTATATGAAATGTAACAGCCTCATCCAGGATTTGAACTTCTCTCGCCATGTCCATTTCCTATGATGATATTATTGGGGAATAGATTATGAAAAATTATCACTACATACCAAAATATTCAAATTTTAAAAACTTCCAATCACCTTTTGAATGAATGTTTTAACCATTTGAACTCTGATCTTCTCTGCATCAGTAAACCAGTGGTATGGGGAGATAAAAGTATCACCTGTAAACAGGTGTTACAGGCTCATAAGGTTAAATGCCTTTAGTTTATGAATTTTACCAAAAATGAAAGTAATAATTTATTACTACTACTACTGGATATCCATCATAACCGATGATAACACCTTGCAAATCTGTTTCCTGCATTTGACTCAATATCTGGTTATGTCTTGCCAACTGCCTATAGGGATGTTAAGTCCTCTAGGTTTCTATTGATATTGTCTTTGTACCTGAGCTTTGGCCTATCAATTACCTCTTTCAGTTGAGAGTACAGAATCTACTTTGGTAGTCTGTTATCCCCAAGTTCAAGTGGCCAGCCCATCTCAGATTGCGCTATTAATTTATCAAAACTGAGGAATTTAAGTTTCACATTTTAATGATTTAATCCTGTTGTGGTGTAATGGTTAGATCTATTAATACTGAATAGTAAGTTTGATCCTTGCTGGATGCCCCATTACACAAAAAATCCCCACGTTAAAAAGACCTTGTGTTAATCTACCTAAGTGGGAGATTATTATTATTATTATTATTTTTTTTTGTTAGCATGATAGAATGAATCTTTTAAAAGAACTAGCAAATATATGCACCCTCCGGGTGCAAGTTTTTAAGTTTTAATATAATAAAATATCATGTTAAATTAGAAAGGCTAATGAAACTGAATAAGAATTCAGATAAAAATATTTGGAACAGAGGGGGTATAATCGGAAAATAGAACAACTTTGAAACTAACTGTTCCACCATTTTCCCTTACTCCCGTCTTTCAGTGGTAAATTTCCCTAATTTAACTATTTAGTTAAAATAGGAAGAAAAGAATAAAATTACAGTCATTTCTTTATGTTAATAGATTTCTGTTAAGATTTATTCCCGAGATTTTTGCTCATATTTATTAAGATAAAACCAAACAATTAGAAATCAATAATACTAAGCATATATTTATTAAAATCAAATTTTTTAAGATCAATATGCAAATTAGCCTTCCCATTCACACTGTAAACCGCTATTTCGTTGAATATATAAATATAATTGCATGTTATTAGTATGTAGATATTGTTAACAGTCTTAATGATGTAAAACAATTTTACTAATAATTGAGGTTTAAATAAAAAATAAACTCATGGAGAATGTGATGTAAATAACTAAAGGGAATTGTGACTTGTATAGTAATATAGTTTCGGTTACAGACAGACAAACCCACAATCTCCATTATAATAAGATATACAACTGAAACAAAAATAAAATTATTTCAAAAATTTGTCTGAGCCAAAACTATGAACTTGTCTTTATAAAAAAAAAAAAAAAAAAAACTTTTTAGTTCCTATGAGATAAACAAATTTGAAATTATTAGCAAGTGTTAGAAATAAATGTTTTCTTGGTTTTAAAAACAAAATGATTTGCAGAAAAGTTTATACTGATTGCTTTCTTTAATTATTCTAAACAAAATGTTCGAAGTTTCTGTTTTTCTTAGATTAAAAGTTTTAAAAGTTAAGAGGTGAAAAATTGCAATTATTCCTAATTTGTTTAAACAAATCCTACCTCAGAATCTGAAAAATTAAAACAAATTTAGAGTTTAAAATAAATTTGTCAAAGTAAGAAAAAGAAAAAAAAGAAAAAAAGTTACAGTATTTCCTTTTTAAACTTAAAATGAATTGCTTTTTTTTTTTATTGTCCTTAATTTTATTTTTTCTTAATAATTTATCACAGTTCTCTGGCTTTATGAAATACAAAACATTATTTTTTAAGAAATACACCTGTAATTTAATTAGAACTGATGACATTGATTAGATTCTAATTATTTTATGCTTTTTAATAAGCTAATTGTCAAAAAAAAAAAAAAAACAACCCACATTGGTACATATCACTTATGTTCAACCATTTTGAATGATTGTAAATATTTCACAATGTGTTTCAAAACTCCCACCCACCCCACCGACCTCTCCCCTGTTGGTCTTCAATATTGATGCTTAGAACATTTTAAAATGTTATAAAATATCCTGGCAGAGGTTACCCTCAGGTTAATTGAATATTTTGTGTCTCCACCATAAAAAAGCCTGGATGAAATTCCTGTTATCATAGAATTCTGTGACTGTATTTTTTTTTTTTTTTTCAAATCCTATTTGAGTTTAATCAGTGATGGCAGGAGTCTTTAAACCCTATTAAAAAAATGTTGTTCACTGACAAATCTCTTTTCCTCATTTTCACTTTTCTTGTACTGTTTGTAAGACAAACTGGCAGGTATTGCATGAAATTGGAAATGAGGGGGAATCTATATTTTCTTTTCAACTCTCAACCCTGGTTCATTTCAAATATTTATTAAGTTTCACAGTATTTTTTTTTTTTTTTCAAAAATCAAAATTATATTCTCACCTATCTTCCTTTTCTGTTTTTCTTTTCTTTGTTTATTTTAGAAATCAAATACCCCCACCCCTAATTTTTTCAATCACAGGTTTAAAAAAAATGAATTAAAATGGCAGGTAATAAATACCAAAATAAAATTATACATGGCAGGGATATTTCTCAGGGATTAAGAAAAAGGAAACATACACATTATATATACATATAGATATATACACATATATGTATATATGAATATATAAATGTGCATATACACACACTGCATGAACATATATTCATACAGATAAATAATGCATATATGTATATTGATACAAATATACTGTATAGTGAATTAAAACTGACTTAAAAAAAAAAAAGAACGCAATTTATACATTTTTGAATTAATTTTTATTATTACCATTTTTACAATCATGATATTTCTTTTCAATTAATTTCAAATTCTATTTCAGTTGCCTTAAGTTTTAATTTACATTCACAATTTATATTCAATATATAAATGAGATTAAATGATTTTTTTTTTTCTCTTTAGCTTTGTCAACACTAAAAGATATATTTACACAAATTCTGATATTTTAGCCTTTTTATTAATAATACTTATAGAAGTGTTGAGAAATCATGAAAACAGATAAGTAATAGAATATACTTATCTGGCAAAAAAAAGCATTGGTTCTTTGTATATTGGGCCCAAGCTCGAGTCTATAAAAATGGGCAGGTAGCTTTCTGAGAAGTGTTCTAAACATTCTCCTTACTTCTACAGGTAGTGTTGTGTAATATTTGGTAGCAAGTAGAATGAAGGCCAGAGATAAACAAACAAACAAAAAACTGGGGGAGAGGTTATTGTTTATTGTGATTTTCTTCTTTTTTTTTTTTTTTTTGTCTTTTCTCTTTTCCTATCCCCTCTCAATTCAGCCTCCCTAGGGGTAATGGGATCAGGCCTGTGCCAAGCTAGTAATAGTAAATGTAGACCTGATTTCAAACTGCTCCTTATGTATTTTTATAATCAATGCTAAATACATATGATTTATGTATGGGTATATATACACAATGTACTTACAAGTAACAGAATTAAAAAAAAAAAAATTAGAACAATTTATTTAAGAGATAATGGAAAGCAATTTTATTTCAAAATGTATATAAAACAAAGTACTGTACTAAGAAACAGTAAACATAATAGTATATTCATGTTTATTATGTACTATTTTATGCTAAAATATCCCCCATGATTCTCTTCACAATATCAACATTGTTTTTTGCTTTTTTTTAACCAAAATATGTTAAAGAGAAAAGTCTACCAAATGGGAGTAATGTAGACTCCCTCAAAAATCATTGACCTGTGTCAACCAGACCACCTGCCCCCCACCCCCAGCAATCTCTGTTTCTGGCCTGGTTGAGATCTTACATATTTCTAAGTGGTCAGTGTTCAAGCCTAGTTAAAAAAAAAAAAAAGCCACAATGCTGTTTTTCAAGGCAGGTCAGCTAGCCCTCCCCATTTGAAAAAATTGGCACAACAGTTATTCCACCTTTTACTAGACTTTGTGCCATACCAAGCAATACCTAAAACTGGAACCTGCCATGTGGCTGAGGTAGTTGGGTTCTACCAATACCACTTGTCAGTGTTGGAACTCAGGTAAAAAAAACTAAAAAAAAAAACAGGATTTTAAATGCTGATTTTTTTAAAGCAGGCAGGCTCTCTCTCTCCTCTCTCCATTTGGAAGATTAGCGCTACACAATCTTCTTTTTTTACCCACATTTGGCCTTGTGCCATACCATGCTTAGCTTAGTATATTTTATTAGAAACTGAATAGTCATTATTATTATTTTATTTATTTTTTGTTGAAATGGTATTCCATTTTGGTATGGAACCAACCTGAACTGAGAAGAATTACAAATTACAGCAGTTTTGGTTTAAGTTTTACTTAATTTTTGAATACTTCTTCTCAAGACAAATATTATTTTCCTTGAAGAAGCAACCATTAGAATATTCTCTTTTGGTAAAAATTACAGTTCCATTCTCAAAATTCAGATGTTTTTTTTCTTTTCTTCCCCATCAAATTTCTATTCTAAAATTTCAGTTGCATCCATTCTTTGACACATTACCATTAATGGAATTCATTCTTAGACATTTGCATAGAATCACCAAAAAGCAATTTTTCCATTTTCTGAAGCCGCCTGGAAAATAAAAACTATTGGCTCAGAATCATTACTGCATCATTTATTAGCTATAACCCTTATAAAGCAATGGTTAGCAAACTTGTACTGTTCATCAAGAGTAGTAAGTTTGATCCTCAATGAGTGCCCCAGTATTATAACTTTGTGCCAGACTATATTAAGTGGGTTGGTTGGATTTTACGGCATGTCAACTCTTGTTTGGTTATTTTATGCCAAAGCCATTTTTTTTTAAATTCACTCTTTAGGTACGCAATTTTAAAAAAACAACTTTTTTTTCTTCCATTAAACTCATAGATGGGACCCTAACAGGTAGTACCACTCCGGGTCAGAGTGGACCTGAGAGTAATGGTGATGAAGAGGTACTCAACATTCCACAAGACTATGTTAAACTTAGTAAAGAGTTTTATGAACTTTATTCAGCCACTAGTGATTGGAATTTCAATTGACTTAAAAAAAAAAACAACAACGGACAGGCCCTCCCCACTTTGAAGATCAGTGTTATACTAAGCTAGGCTTTGCAATTATATTTTAGATATAACTAAAACCTGTTTATAATACATATTGATTTTTAAGCCATAACTAATCAACATTTGATCTGGATTGCATGCTCTCAAAATATCTTATGCCAGACGTAGTTTATTCTTGATAAATAGCCTTTTGTTTTTTTTCTTTTCTTTGGGGGAGTATCATTATTACATCATTTATAAGCTACATCTTTTCTGAATATATATATATATATATATATATATATATATATATATATATATATATATATAAATTTCTATTTATCATCAATGGTATCAGCTAGTAAGTAATATTCTCTTGAAAAATAGAATATTTAGTATGGAACCAAAAATAAAATCAAGGGTATTTGAAAATAATGTAAGTTAGGTTTATGGTTTCAGTCGATATTTAGAAAAAAAAAGGTGTTTTCCTTGATTATTTTTTTAATTTACACTATTATATTAATTCTCCTTGTCTAAGATTCTTAAACAGTATATATATATATATATATATATATATATATATATCATCAATAGGTAAATGACCATGTTAGTTGGTGTTAGGATAATTCTAAAGTGGACGTCCAAGTTGACAGCTCAATGTTCAATGATTTTGCACAGACCAATATATTTGTTAAAGAAAAGGCTTAAAAACCAGTCATATTAGCAGTTATGTATTTCTAAAATATATATATATATATATATATATATATACATGTGTTTATCAGACCACTAAATTTTATTGAAATGGTTACAGAATTCATTGACATTCTGAAATTAAATAAATATTCAATAAAATTTAGCTGTCTGATGAAACTCAAATTTATATGCATATGGGTAAAAATAGATCTATAACTGTGATATGACATTTTTAAGCCTTTTACTTTACCACACACACAAATATAAATATATATATATATATATATATATATATATATATATATATATATATATATATATGCGTGTCCTTTTTACATAAGACTTTTTTGTACTGGAAGGTAAATCATATTTGAATATTTTGCTCTTACAAGTACTAAGAATTTCTTTTTAAACTAAAAAAAAAAAAAAAAAAAATCCACCAAAACAACCTTGAACTCATTATAGGTTAGACTATTTATAAGCGTATTCGTTTTAGCTAATTTAGAATGTATCCTTTCAATATAGATACTTTTCTTTTTCTTTTTTTAACGTAAACTATACAATTATCTAGGCTCTCCCATAGTTTATTTTAAGTGACAAAAAAAGTTTTCCAAATAAATCCCTCCTTCCCATGTTTTTGTTTTTAATGAAAACAAAATAACTAAAAAATAAAATAAAAAGTTTGGCCTTGGCCCATTGATTATTATTTACACTAGCAAATATATGCACCCTCCATAGGGTGCTAGTATTTAAGTTTTAATATAATAAAATATATTAAATTAGAAAGGCTGATGAAACTGAATAAGAATGCAGATAAAAAGATTTTGAACAGAGGGGGTATGATTGAAAAATAGAACAACTTTGAAACTAACTCTTCCATCATTTTACATTACACCCGTCTGTCTTTGTTAAATTTTCCTAATTTAACTATTTAGTTAAGATAGAAAGTAAAGAATAATATTACAGTTATTTCTTCTTGTTAATGGATTTCTTTTAAGATTTATTCCTGAGATGTTTGCTCATATTCAATAAGATAAAACCAAACAATTAGAAATCAATAATACTATATATTTATTAAAATCAAATTTTTAATATCCAAATGCAAATTAGCCTTACCATTCACACTGTAAACCGCTATTTTGTTGTATATATAAATACAATTGCATGTTATTAGTATGTAGATACGGTCAACAGTCTTAAGTATGTAAAACAATTTTATTAATAATTGGGTTTTAAATAAAAAAATAAAATCATGGAGAATGTGATGTAAATAACAAAGGGAATTGTGATTTGTATAGTAATATAGTTTCGGTTACAGACAGAAAAACTCACAATCTCCATTATAATAAGATTCCAACATCCAAAACTTGATTCAAGTTTTTTTTTAAAATTCTGCCATCTTAGAATATATATTGCATTTTTCCTGTGAATATGTCAATAGGAATATGATTCATTTTTTTTTCCCCTTAAGATATTGTGTAATGCCTATCTTCTTTATGTAGAAAATACTGTTTGATATGCAATGAATTGCCTTGCAATGAAGTTAACCTTTGAGAAATTTTGAAGTTTATAATAAAGTCTCCTCAATCAAGTGAACGCAACAATGTATGATCACTGAAATCCTGACAATCACACTCGTCAAAATCTGTGAAAACAAAATTATTAAAACTGAAGATAAATCCTTTGAAAACTCTCAAATGGGCTTCTTTCATAATTTCTATTCAATTTTTGTTGATTTTTTGTTTGTTTATTTTTTTTCCAGATTTTGATAGATATATAAAAATGAATTTTGTCTTCCTTTGTCATTAAAAATTAACTTCTCATGTAAGTGACAAAGATAAGTATAACAAATTGTTTAAAATTAGTCTGTTTATTTTTTGTTTTTATTTTTTTAATTTTTTCCAGATTTTGATAGATAAATGCAAAAATAATTTTGTTTTCATTTGTCATTAATAATTAACTTCTTACATAAGTGGCAATGAAAATATAACAAATTAGTCAAGGCTTGGTTTCTTTGTTTAATGGTATATCAACCTTTGTGGGTTATTTAATGCCAAAGCCATCTTAGAAGTTACAAATTAGATTTTAACATTAAATTTGTGTTGATATTTAGTGTTGCTATTATTTTTAATTTTGGAACTCTCTGGTGTTCTTTCAGGCTAGTGATTGCTTTCTTCCAAATATTTGATATGCAATAGTTTAGTAACTTGCTTTGTGGAATAGAACTAGGGTCTTTTTTTTAAAAAGTTCAAATAAAAGGTAATCTAAAAAATCAAAAAAACATTCCACTATTTCTTTTTCAAATCACATTTAGTTAGCAAATAATCATTTTTGAAATTCAGACAGTTTTTCAATAATCAAACCTAAAATATAGATAATTTCAGTGAAAACTCTGATATTTGACATATCGTATATTTTGACACAATCTTGAAAATTCTAGTTGAGATAGCCATATTGCTTTTCTATACGTCTATTGCAGTTGCTTATATAGATAAGTGCCATTTGTTTTTAAAATATACAAGTATACTCATTGAATCAAAATGAAAAATATGTTTTCATGGAAGATGAAAAAAAATGGCAGCTAATCATATGGCTATTTTCTTTTTAGAATTGTGGATCTAGCCAGAAAAGATAAAAAGTATCTTTAAAAAAAAAAGTTATAATGACAACAAATATAAATGCTGTACAATTTTAGTCTTATTATGAATAGAATAATATTCATGTGAATACAATTGCTGGCATTTTGATACTTTTCAAAAGACCTGGATGTAATTTAATACCTAAGTTTCTTTCACTATTTTTTTTCTAAGTAGTCATAGGATTATAGTTAAATTCATTCAATCTCATATATATATATATATATATATATATATATATATGTGTGCATAGACTTTAGAATTTTTTTTAAAGACGTAGATTTTTTTTTAATCCAAAAGGCATACAAATTCAATGACACAAAATATGACACTCCTATCTTTGTGAACTACCTACAAAAAATGAAAATTCTTTTAACTGCAATAATAACACAATAAGTAAGGATGATAGCAATTTTGTTATTTTTTTTGTCTGTTCAATATCACAACCTTTTTCTCTCACCAATTACTCCCATTCTCCCATTTATTATTATTTGAACAATTTATTCTTTTCAGTCACCTGGTTTGATTCTCTAATATCTACTTTAAAAAAAGGTTCCAATTTCAGTTCAAAAAAAAAAAAATTAATCACTCATAATTTTGGACAAGGTTTTCTGAATTTCTTGTTCTTTATTATATCAGTCTAGATTTTGAAAAAAAAAATTACCCCTTGAAAAATACAATAAATTACTTATGATTTTTTATGACATGAATAACAAAAGTGTAAAATCAAATTTTCTAAGAACTGGGGTCTTATTTATGACAGGTTCAATTCTCTTCCATTGCTGAAGGAAAAGTTTTACCATATTTGGTTATTAGAGTTAAATTCTTCCTCTATAGACAGAAGAGTTTAAAACTTGAAATGAAAAAAAAAAGAAAATGACACATACAATGCATTAGATTGTATTATGCTTATAAATTTCTATTTTTCTTTGATATATGGAATATATATCACTTTTGTATTATATTGATATCTACCTTATATTACCACGGGTGGGTAGCAGGGAAATGTGTGTTTGTGTATTTTTTCTCAGATTTCCATTCAATATTTCAACAGTTTATCCAGGTACACTGCAATGTTTTCCCAGATTTTCTTTATAAAAGACATATACTAATTGATCTTCATTAGCTTTTAAAGTTTTGTACCAAATAAAACTTATTAAAGTTTGGTCTTTTGTTTACTGACCTTACAACAAAGTAAGAATATAACTTACCATTACTTTTAAATGGAATCCACTTTCTTTCTTTTTTTTTTTTTTTTTAAAGCTCTTCTAATCCTTTCATGATTTCTTTTACTTTTTCTGGCTTAGAAGGTTTCGTTTTGTTTGATCCTAAATTAACATTAAGGAACTATTTCCCCCCCTGTGTATGTTTCTGTACAAAGATTTCAGCAGAGGGTGGGGAGTAATCTTTCTTGCAGTGCATTTCTCATGTAACCAACTTTTTTTAAAACCGGAATCATGAATATAGATGCTATGGCTTTGATGTATTTATGAATTTAATATTGTTCTTTTATAAGCCATTAGAATCTTGAAGTTATTTACAAGAAGTCCATTGTCTCTTCAAAATGGAAAATTAAAACGTAGATAATTTGTTAAGAGAAAACTTGAAATTTCTTTTCGAATTCTTGCTGTCATTAGAGATTGTTTCTTTGAAATATGTCCCATCTTAAATTTCCTTTTCTTATTTCAATACTTTGCAGTCTGTTGTATCTTGTGTATCCAAGTTAAAAGAGAAAGTAGAAAGAAAAGCACAATGAGTATTTTAGATAAGGAATTAGTTTACTACAAAAGAGACAGTGAATTGAGTAATCAGTAAGTGAAAGGTTGCATTCACAAGACCATGAAAGTCTTGTTTGTCTCATCCGAGTCTCACTATTTATAGAAAACGGACAATTCCATTGTCCCTCTTTTAGGTACTATATGACACAGGTAAAAACAATGTGGAAAATTAAAATAAATTTAGAGCAGAAACCTCATCATTTGATATATCAAATTTTAAGTTAAAGAACAAACAAATGGGAGTTGGTTTGTATGCATGTATGTCCGGATGAAACTATAAAAATAAAACAATTAACAACAACAAAAAAAAATATATATATACACATTAAATATCACTGGTTCTTGCTTTTGTGCAAAAATTATGAAGATCTGATTTATATTCGAAGATAACCTCAAATTAAAATATAGATAGAAATAGCATTGAAATTCTACTTAAAAATGTCCAGAATTTGTAAATCTCAAAAGTAAAATCAATACACCAGGGGTTCCTCCCCCCTTTACCCAGGTGATGCTGGGTAGCTGCTTCTAATAAATAAATAGATAAATTAAATGAATGAATAAAATTGACCACCTCATGTTTAGAATATAATAATGTTGATTATTTGCCAAATAAGCATTTAAAAATTTTGAACTTAATCTCATTTTGTGGTTAAGTTTCCAAATCCTTTAATCCATGGATTAAAAGATAACAATTTTGTTGTGTCCCCTTCTGTTGGCATACTGACATTTAAAAATGTCCATTTGGCATTAAAAGTGCAATTGAATCAGGTAATGTCATTGAACCACAAACATTTGAGTTCATCATCATCATCATCATGTCGCACTAGTTGCATAGATATCCATGACTTATCTCGCCAACCGTCCCTATTATTCATTGCTCTCGAGAAATCCTCTGCACAGCATCCAATATCCGCACAGAGCTGGTCAATGTACATCTTTGCCGAGCAGCTCACACTGGCATACCCATGTGCTCGTTTCCATAGGAGAACATCACTTATTAGTTAATCTTTGCTTCTCCAGCAGTGCCCAACATGTCTTGTTGGTATCACTCGGATGGTCTGTGTGATAGGTGGTCGGTGGCCATACAGCTGCTTTCTTGTAGGGTGTTATCTCCATGATTTGTCTAATATCGCACACAGCATTCTTGTGCAGCTCCCATCTAGCTTATTATCTAGGTACTTCATTAGGGTCTAAGTGGTGCAGCCATACATTAGCACTGATACAAGTAAGGTTTGGAAGAATTGTTACTTTAACTTGCATATGACTGACAATCTGTGTATATGTGCATTAACGCCACTTTCTGTGAATGAGATATTATTACCTAGGTATGTGAACTGTTCCACAGAATTTTGAGTTAGACTATGGAAAAAAATTGATACTAAAATATTAGTGCATTCTGTTCTTCATAATATGTAGAAAGTGGAATTTCTGTCTCTAGTTTTCATATATTTGATAAAGAGAATATTTTGGAAAATAAAAGAATTAAGATTCTTTGTACCAAAAGGGACGGTTTAGCTCAGTCAGTAGAACATCTGCCTAGGAATCACAAGGTTCCAGATTCAATACCAACTATCACCAACTCAGAGATGAGTGGGGGGGGGGGTGTCCCTGTGGCATAATGGTTAACATGATGAATTCTGACATCATAGTAATTTGCACTATTACGTTCACTTTCAGAGTAATACTCTTGGGAAAGGTATTAACCCTATCATTTTTCCAGTTAGCTCAGAAGGTTCTGGGTTTGATACCAGTCCTCACCAGAGTAGCACAGCTTGTGTGTCTCAAATGTAAAAGCAATCTAGCACTAGGGAAAAGGGGGATAGATTCCCTTGCTGTCCAGCTGATACCGACCATAGACCACTCCACTGACTTTACTTATTAAGAATAACAAAAATGCTAAATATGACAAACATAAATAAATAGGACAAATAATAAAATTATACTAGCTCTGTCTCATAATAGTTTTAACATTTGCATATAAATTCTATACACTAAACTAGCAAAAATATACATCCTCCGGGCACAAGTATTTAAGTCTTAATATAATTAGATATCATATTGAATTAGGAAGAGCTCAGTCGGTAGAGCGTTCGGCTAGAAACCACAAGGTTCCTAGTTTGATACCCGCCCTCGCCAACTCAGCGTATGAGTAGCACAGGGATCTGTGCGGTAAAGAAGCTGATGGTAGGTGTGGCACTCCACCTCAGACGCTAAAATAATCTCCTTGGTCTAGCGCTAGTGAAAAGGGGATAGACTCCCTCGCTGCATGGCTGATACCAACATTAGGCCGCCCCGACGACTTTACTTACTTAATGAACTTGAATAAGAACATAAAAAAGATTACATTTATTTTTACTTTATTCTAATTGATTTCAATATAGAATTATACATAGATTTGTTTTTAATACGTTTGAGAATAAAACAATATCAGAAATCAATATAACCTAGTAATTATTTATTAAACATGCTTTTGTAAGAACCGGTATGCAAATTATTCACACCAATATACTATGTAAATATCACACATGGGGATTTTAAACACATTAATACTATGGGCTGCTTTTGAGAATCTATCTCAACTAGACCTTTATAGAGACATTGATTGATAAATTAGATGCTTATTAAGATTAGATAATGATTATTTAATAACAATTGAGAATATAATATAAACAACTAAGGGAATTGTGACGTTGGTTTCAGTTACAGATAGACAGACACATAATCTGCATTATAATAAGATGTAACAACTTTTATGGGATGGAGGTAGTAATTCATTTTATTTATTTCTTCTCCAGGAGGAAAGATTTATCTGAAGAAAGAAAGTTCTTAACAAATTAAAAAAAGAAAAGAAAAAAAATTTCAGTTCTTCCATGCATAGGATCTTCTTTTCTCTCCTTTTTTTTTTATAAATTAGTTCCTACCAGTGAATATAATTAGTTTCAAGAGAAATTTTAAGCTAGAAATAATTTGACTCTTTAATGTCTAATTTACATGACTAGCGTTGCATAGTGAAAACAAGTTAATCTACTTTTAATGAAGAATGGATGAAAGAATCAAAAGAAATTCCAATTGACATCTCATAGCGAATAATAAGGGCATATAATGTTTAGCTGGATTCTTTCTTTCTAAAATAAAAAAAGTCAACAAAGAAAGGGCTTACTCAAGCAATCAATTCATCAATATGAAAAAAAAAAAAAAAAAAAAAAATAGCGTTCTTTGGGATCTGAAGTGAAAAAAAAAAAAAAAAAAAAAAAAAAAAACAAATTCATTGTCATCTAGTTTAGAACTGTAATCAATTCATTAACAGTTTCTAAAAAAAAAAAAAAAAAAAAAAAAAATCATTAAAAAAAAAACGACAATTCCATTGTCCCCTTTAGGTACTATATGTTACAGGCAAAACAATGTGGAAAATTAAAATATATTTAGAGCAGAAAAGGGATTACTCAAGCAATCAATTCATTAATAAGAAAAACAAATGTTCTTTGGGATCCAAAATGGAAAAAAAGCAAGTTAATTGTCTTCTAGTTTAGAGCTGTAATCATTAACAGTTCCTAAGTATATATATATATATATATATATATATATATATATATATATATATATATATATAAATAAATATAATATAATATATAATATATAAATAAATAAATAAAAGGCAGTTGGTGTGTATATAAGTCCAGATGAAACTACAAATATAAAACAATTAACGACAAAGTTAAATATATATACACATTACATATCACTGATTCTTGCCTTTTGTGCAAAAATTATGAAGTTTTGATTTATATTTGAAGATATTCAAAAATTAAAATATACATAGAAATAGCATGTGAAAAAAAGTGACCCCCCCCCCAAATTCATTGTCTTCTAGTTTAGAACTGTAATCAATTCATTAACAGTTCCTAAGTAAAACAAAACAAAAAATTTTAAAAAAAGAAAGAAAAGAAAAAGAATATTATAAACTGTAACTTCTTCATTTTCTGCAGTTCTGCCGATTCTAAATTTCCTTCTTTTTTTTTATCAAGATTTTTTTCTTTTTTAGAATCACATAAATGTTGTTTTTTTTCCCCCTGCCATTTTCCTATCTCCTGTACAAGAAGATTTTTTCCTTCTAATTTAACTTCATATAAAAAGTATAAATTACTTGTTTGACTTAAACTACTTAACAGGCAATTGAAAAACAGACTCTTATTGTGATTCCTTATCAGTTAGTAGGATGATCTAAAACAAAAACACACACACACACAGTTAGTACATGAATTATTCAACTAGGATATAAGAAAGAACCTTCAAGCTGCAATAGTGATCTGAGATGCATGCTAAAGAAAAGTCACTTTAAAGACTTAGCCATTTTTAGTTGGTCACAGAAAATCAGATAGACTTTTCGACTCTTACTTTTATTACCTAATTATTATTACAGACCGGTTTAGGGTCTGTTTTAGCTTTGTTGGTAGAGCATCCACCTAGGAATCACAAGGCTCCTGGTTCGATACCGGTCCCCGCCAACTCAGTGCATGAGTAGCACAGATTGGGTAATGTGATCTGTGTGGTAAAGTGTAGAGCTGACGGTAGGTGTTGCGCTCCACCTTAGACACAAAAATAAATCTCCCTTCACTAATGAAAAGAGAATAGACTCCCTCACTGTCTGTCTGATACCAACAATAGGCGGTTTGATTTGGTTTGTTGGATTTTATGGCATGTCAACTCTTGTTGGATTATCCTGTGCCGAAGATGCTTTGTTTCACTCATGCATTCAAAAAAAAAAGTTTAAACTCAATTTTTTTTTACACATTTGTTTAAACTCATTTTTTTCTATTTAACCCAAAGATGGAACCCTAACAGGTCCACTGATGAAGTACTATACACTGTAGCAGGTTCTTCCTCTTTATTTTAGATGTTAGTCATTGGTCTTTTTCACAAGACAAATTTAAAAAGCATTTCTTCTCAGATATTGATGAAAACAACCTTACAATCAATGGCTTATGAGATAGACATGCAATAACCATTCCTCTACAGCAAGTGGCACATACTCTTGTTTTAAAATGTCAGATGAGGATAAATGGAAATATAAAGATATCAGCCAAAATTTGTATAGTCGATTCCCTCCTCCCTCAAAACATTCTTTTCATCAGATCACCAAAGATTTGGCAATATTTAAAACAAATAGACCAAAGTAATCAAATGTTTCGGTTCATATGTACATATGATCTAAGAGTTTTATTATGGAAGCATATAAGATCCAAAATTCAAAGAAAAGAAACATAGTGAAAGATAATTTAAACTATAATCAGGACTTTTAATGAAGTTGAATATTTTAACAGACTTTGTTGTAAATACATTCATCACACCTTTGACAGTGCATCTATATATTAGTTATGATGTAATGGCTATCTGACGAAACTGGCTCATTTATCGAGTTACCAGTCAAAATAAATTCATGATAACCGAATGAAGGTTTAAGGTTTTCTTTCTTATTGAAAATGTAAATATTGATCTGTATGTAATTAATTTATCAATTATTTTATATTGAGCTTTCTTATGGATTTTAGATAACCATTGTATGAATCTATAGGTGAGCATGCATTTTGGATATAGATGATCCCAAATAGAATCATCCCCAACTTACCAGTCAATTTTATCCTTTTACCTACCATATATATATATATATATATATATATATATATATATATATATATATATAGTTCCACTTATAAAATCTCTTATGGTTTATCAAAATCTGTATTTTTTTTCTAATCCTTTTAACTCTAAGGCTATCCTTTTTAACTCTTTCCTTTCAAATAGAACATATCACAAAGAATTGAGCACATTGTGCAAATTTATTCACATACCAGGAACTAAAATATTGGGTGTGACTTTTTTCTTTTTTCTTTGAGTTGCCAGCAACCAATATGGCTGACAAGAAAATCTGCTTATATAATTAACCTAGATAGTTCTTTAGTACAAGTTGCTGCAGAAGTTCTACAAGAGAGAGTTTATGTTAGAGAATATACTGTACTTGTCAGAAGCCCCTAGACATGACATGGACCCCAAAGATTAAATGGGCTTTCCTATTTCTTCACTTGGAAAGATAGATCCAATGTTTCTTATGAGAACAACAAATTGTCATCATGCAGTGATTCTTATTATAAATTTTAGTAAAAGAAAATATGTGATAATGAATCTTTGCTTCAGACGTCTTTGCTATGGTTGTTTACTCTATTTTAGGATATATATATATATATATATATATATATATATATATATATAGCATCCAATTGCTTTAGCTTTTCTGTTGCAGTGGCATTAGTAAATTATCCAAAAGTGGTCAGTATATAAAACAGAACAATAATAATAGTAATAGTAGAAAAAAGTTAAGGGTCTACCGTGGTTTCAATCAGGTAGGGTCCTGATGAGATCATTTAGATTGAACCCATGGTAGACTCTTAACTCTTTTCTATTTACTATTGTGTGTGTGTGTGTGTTTATATGTATATATATATATATATATATATATATATATATATATATATATATATATATATAATTGACTTTAGTCCACATTGCTTAAAAATATTGGTTCTAATATATAAGCATCCCCCACCCCAACAATTCAAGCTTCAAGGCCCCTAATCCTAAATTATAGTCCACATTGCTTAAAGATTTCAGTTCTAATATATGAGAAGACCCCCCTCCCCCTTACTCCCATCCAATAATTCATGCTTCAGGTCTCTCAGATACCATTCCAAGAAATTATTATCATCAACAATAAATAGATTTTTAAAAAAAATTTACACTTTGAAGTGATGGTTGGTTGGTTGGTCTGTTTTATGGCATATCAACATTTTTCAGGTCATTTAATGCTGAATCAAGTCATTTTTGATAAACAAAAGACTCCGTTTGCTTAAGTGACCACCCTTTTGAGTAATTACTCAGCTCATGTCTACAATAAATAAGACAGCCATCTCCCAATCAAAAATTCAAAAAAAGTTTCATTCTCAAAATTCTATCTCTTTAGATGATGAACAACACCCTTCTCAATGGATTCCTTCTCAATAAAGCGAGTTGTCCTGTTAGTTTAATTCTGGTGGGACTCAGGCCACCACTGCCGCTTTTACCATTTTGACATTAACAATGTAACTGTTAGTTGCATTGTCTTCGTGTATTGACACATTTTGTTTGGACCTTTGGAAAAACCTTTTGTACCCTAAAGGCATTGTTGTTGTCTAAGAGGATTTGGAATCACTGTACAAAAGTAAAAACATCTTACATTCACCAACAAAGGATTCTGATCTTTTAGTCTCTTCACTGGTTTTCTTAACATTCTTCTCTAAATCCAATGCTTCTTTTGACATGGGAATCTAAAACTATTCAACTCAATGCCTATATATATATATATATATATATATATATATATATATATATATATATACATACACACAGGGTGTGCACTTAGATTTTTTTATGACTTTATTTGTATTAGAGATTCTTTAAAATACACATGGACATATATACAAGGTGTGTCAAAAAAAAAGTATTGAGATTGAAACTGTATTTACCAAGATAGAAATGAACAATGAATGGAACATTAATTTTTTTCAGAATACAATGTGTGTCAAAAAAGTACCAAGTTTAAAGCTGTATTAACCAAGATAGAAATGAAGAATGAATGGAACATTAATTTTTTTTTCAGAATACAATGTGTGTCAAAAAAGTACAAAAAAACCTCGATACTTTTTGATACTTTTTGACACACCGTGTGTATGAAAAAAAAATTAAGGAAAAAGTGAATAACAAAGCACAAACAAATTACATTCAGTTGATATTACGTCTGTTGGAAATTTTAATTAAGAAGCTTCATCGGAATGAATTTTTATCATTTTAGAACTGAAAGATATTTATACATGATGAAAAGGTAGAATGATAAGGCAGAGGATGGAGATAAAGGGTGAGGAGGTAAAAAGTGGGGGTTGTCACAAATATATGGTAGATCACAAGTTCAAGTGGGACGCATATATATATATATATATATATATATGGCACTAACATGACAGTTGGTCAAACTTATTTGCTATTTTAAAGTACTAACTTAGATACTAGTGCAAAGGAACTACTTGTGCATCCTGATTTTAAATTTGCCTCGTGATTGCGTTAATATTTAAATTTAGCTCAAGTTTAGCCCAGATCCAAATATGTAGGGTGTCCATTGGAAATCAAATTGCTTATTCAATTCAGACAAGTTTGTTAACCATTTTTTCTATACGAGACATCCCTTACTATTTATCAATTTAAAAGAGATAAAATCAGTAAGTAATATATTTCAGTTGTTGCCAACTTTTTTTTTTTTTTTTCCACTGAAGTTCCACCCCCTTCTGATTTAAATATATGATCCCCATCCCCATAATAGCCATTATTAGAAATAAAATTATTATCTACTAGCAGGACCTGTGGATGCATCAAAGTATGATAATTTAGTTATTACAACTTTTGATATGTTTACTTAAGAGCTATTGCATATAGTTCAATATGTAAAAAGTATAATAATCTTGATTTAACTCTCTCTCAGTTTTTTTTTCTTTCTTTCCTTTTCATCTTCGATTGAAACAGATTAGCGTTATCAATTCCGCACACTCCCTCCCCCTTCTTCCCTATGTCTTTCCCTTTCTTTCTTTTTTTTATAGTTTTTCTGTGTAGCATGTCCTTTTTCTTCCTTTTCTTTATGATAAAAACAGAATGGTCCATTATTTAGCTGAGGTGATGACTCATTTGGACTGTCTCATTTTTAACCAGAGGGTGTTGCAAGATGATAAGGGTTGTATTTTGTAGGAACATGAGTATTATTGTTTATTTTAAAGTACATATGATTTGCAGCTACTTCTATGGCTCCCTAGTATCACATCCATTAACCAACCCCTCCCCCAAATGTGACATGGCTCCAAGAGCCCCAGTGACCAATGGTTAAGGATCAATGTTGTATTTGATGTCATATAAAACCCACCTTTTTTTTAACAAAAAAAATAAAAATAAAATAAAGGCTCAAAAAGTATCTCACGGGTTTTATATGCAAAGTTAAGGTACTCTGTAGACTACCAGTATTTGCATCCAGCCTAACTTTATAATATATCAAAACTATAAATGGCAGGGGGTGGTCTTATATGTCATCAAATATGATATTTACTAAACCTAGTCTGGCACAGGGACACAAAAGTTTGAAGATTAGACTCATTATACTAGCAAGTAGTCATTTACTAAGCTTAGCTCAATTTGGTTGGTTGGTTGGATTTTATGGCGTGTCAACCCTTGCCAAAAAGGTTTTGTTTTATTCATTCTTCATTGGGTATTCATCATTTCAAACTAAATTTTTTAAAAACACATTTCTTTTCTGTTTATCCCATAGATTGGACCCTAACAGGTACTACTACTCTGGGCCAGAGAGTAAGGTTAATTTGGTGCAATACCAAAATTATGGGGGCAACCTGTGAAAATTAAAGTCATTAAAAATGGTCTGCTAGCCAAGCCCATTAACCATTACCCCACAGAAGGTGCCCTCACTGCATTAGTAAGTAGACTAACTTGCTACCACTGTTCTATACTAGGTGCTCCCTGAGTACTTATGAAAGACATGTCTTGTATGATTTAAAAAACGAAAAAAACAAAAAAAACAAACAAACTTACCAACCATATCAGTGAAATTATTTATGTAGATAAAGCCAAGTCTGACATGAGTGGAAAGTTACTGGTATTACAGGCTACATTCTTACAACACACAGTAATCTGTCAGTCTATAAAATAAAACTTTTTAAAAATACAAAAAGATAAATAAAAAAAATACGTATGTACCTGTCCTTTCTTGTCACTTATCAATTTGCATTTTTCAAACCTACTTGCAATTCTCCCTGCTTACTGTATAGGTCTTTAACAGTCATTAGAGTTCCTTCTTTGAGAACTATATATATATATATATATATATATGTAATGGATGGTGGGAAGCCTTGTTGGTCATATTAGAAGCATAGAAAAGTAAAAAATAAAAGATAATAACAAAAATTCAAAATGATAATTATTATCTAACTTTTAATCTTATATCTTAATATTTCAGACAGGCCTCTGCCATTGCTTCTAATATAACCAACATACATGGACTCTCTAACATCATTATATATATATATATGTATAAATTGAAGTTTATTATACACTGACCTTCTGAATATTTGACCATTAAACAAAAACCTGTGTGTTATGAAAGGTGGAATATTAATCCTAGCAATTGCTTCAAAGCACTTTCTTTTTTTTCTTTTCTTTTTTTGTTTCATATACAATTAATGTCTTTCCTGTTTGCCTCCTGATGAAGGCGCTTCTTGCAATCAAAACTTCTGTTCAACAATTACCATAAATACGGGTTTGGTCTTGAATCTTATGAGGCAACTGCTAAATCTTTTTTTTTTTCCCTCCATTCTTCTTATGACTCACTCAAAAGGTTACAAAATGGTCTTCTAGTATTATGGATGGCCAGTTACATCAAAATTACTTGTATTGCATCTAAGAAGTTTTCTATATTGACTAGTTTTTTCTTTCACTTAAACCATTAACAGTTTATTTGTTAAATACAAAAAAAACAAAAATTATTACCTGGTATTTTACCTTACCTGATACATCAAAAAAATGTGTCAATAAATAAATATATAAAAACACATTTAAATGATATCTCTTCAGTTAAAGTTAATATCATTACACTGAAAAATGATAAAGAATTTTATTTTCTACTCTGATCAAATAGAACCAGGAATTTGACAATTCTTCCTGAAGATCATGAAAGGTTAAATATAAGGAATATATCAAAATATATTAATTCTTTGTTTCCATATCCACCATCTAAAACCCCTCCCTGCAAAAAATAAATAAATCAGGACCCTGAAGAATTCTTTGGTTTTTCTAAAGAGGGTTATAAATCTTTTAGAAGAATTTAATTCCTTTGGTCTGTTTTTCACCTGAAGAACATCTCTCTCAAACATTTGTCTTTGAGAAACTCCAAGACTTGTCTTTTACTCTGACAATTCTAGGGAAATCAGATGAGTCTATGATTATCAGACAGTCATAAAATCCTCTCACAATAAAAAAAATGATTAACATTTTATAGATTTTGTTTATCTTAAAAAAAAAAAAATCTGTGATATATTTTTTATACAAAGTTGAAAATAATCACAAACGTTTTCATTTTTTCTTTTTTTGTTGTCTTTTTTATGCCCTTTTTGGAATATTTGAATTTTTTTTTCTTAATTTTCTACACTCATAGATAATACAGGGTGTCCCAAAAAATTTGACATCTTTTCAGAAAATGATGTCAAATTTTTTTCAAAAAATGAGGAAAAAATTTGATAAAATGTTGAAAAAAATTCATTAAATTTCTCATAAAATGACAAAAAATATTTGACCTCATTTCATAAAATGTCATCAAATTTTTAGGGGGTGGGCCTATATAATCCCACATCTGTGTTAAGGTGTATTCTATAATTCTGAGATGCAAATTTACAAAACTGAACAAATATACAGAAAAGCTGATAGTATTAAGTGAATGTTTATGAATTAATAACAATCAAGATTTATTTTTGATTTTGAAAAATTGATTCATTTTTTTTTTTAAATGTGGAGGATTAGAAAAACTTATTGAAAAACCCATCACTTTCCTGATATACTTTATTTTCTTTTTTTAAAGAACTGATTTGATGTTTTGTTTTTAACAAACCTTTTATTATTTGGGGGTATTTCTTTTTTTAAGATTAAATAAATAGAGGCTTATAAGTCAATAGTTTTATTCATCATGAATACTCTTTGTATCATGTAACTTTCTGAGACAAAAAATCTGGCCTAATATTAAGAGGTTGCATTATACACAAGATACACACATTGTGTGTGTATAAATAGCTAGGCCTAGGCCAACTGGTATGCCTACAATTTTCAGCTGCAAAAGGTCTTAATTTTTCTCAGAAAGTCACATGATATGCAAGCATATACGGTATGAGTGAAAATTAAGAATCTTAATGTCCCAAACAAAATATTATTTCCAGTTAACTAATTTCTAAAAAGCTTTCCCTTTTTTTTTTTTTTTTTTTGATTGAAGTTTATTTTCAAGCTATTTAAATTGTTTAATAAATGCTCCTTGGGTGAACTTTTTTCTTTTTTTTTTCCTTGCGATAAATTAAACTTAGATGATTAATGCTGATTGTCTCTGGCATTAATTCCTGTAATACCAAAATTTTTCATCCACATTTGAAATGTTATTAAAAACAATTAGTGAATTTTATTATTGCTTAAAATTCACATAACCTCTGCCATGGACTAAGTTCTTTCTCACACATCTGTGACAGCTAATTCATTGGTTGAGTTTTTGTCAGGTTGTATATCACTGTTTCGGATTCTTATATCTTCCTCTCAAAAAAAATTATTTCGTTCTTTCTTTTTATGTTTATTTATTTATTTATTGAAAAAAAGGTTTTCAGCTTTTTGAGAGCAGAATGTTTGGAAAAATTAAATTTCTGCTAGTTATTAACAATTCAACACCTCAAAATAAGCTTTGAATTTGTCACAATTCCAAGAATCTGCTTCGACCAAAATTCCTTACCTTTTGAAACTATCTTCATTTATCTATGAACATGAAAGTATTCATTCTTGGTTTTATATCTTAATCAGAAACACCTTTTAAACCCTCATCCCATCTTCATAATTATTCATCTTTAAAAAAACAACAAAACAAAACAGGGACATTCCACCACCTGCCCTTGTTTTCAATATAAAAAGAAAAACATATATATCTAAAATAAGTGGTTCTTGCTATTCATCAGTGCTGTTGTTACCACAACCTTGTCTTTTTTTATGGTTATTTCTTTATTTTTTGGTCACATTTAAAACCAGGGATTCAAATCACTTACAAAGCAGGGAATATTCAGTCATCATTCATATGACATACTCTTCCTTTTTCTTTCCTTCCTTCCTTCCTTCCTTCCTTACATGATCCAACAAAACAGGTATGTTCTTCTCACTTAATCAAAAAGCAGGGATATTCCCATATAAACCCTAAACCCTCACAATTAATCCCTTTTTTTTAAAACTACCCAAAAATCCAGGGCACATTCTTCTCTCTTTGAAAAACAAAAAAATATATATGAATAAATAAATTAAAAATTTAAAAAAAAAAAGAAAAAGAAATATAAATAAAATAAACATAAGCAGATATGTTTTCTCCAGATGACAATGCAGGATAATTCTACAATCATTTTCCATGTGTTTTCCCCCACCACCCCAATTGCAATGGTATAATCATTTCATTTTAAACATGGTGGTCCACTTCATTTTTCTACAAAGTATGTTTATCTTACCCAAAAGCACCATTCACGTGTTGTCTTTTTTTTCCCTTTTTTTTTTTTTTTTTTTTAAATATGGATAATTTCAGTTAACAAAAATATATTAAACTGAAAGGAAAAAGAAAAGCCTGATAACATAAAATCTCCTTCATTTTTTTATTTGCTTTCTTCTTTTTATAAGGATTTTTGGAAAACTCAAAAAATAAAAAATAAAAAAAAACAAAAAAAAAACATTAGAGATTCAGTATTCAGAAAAAAAATATACAAAAAAAAAAATGGTTACTTTCATCTGTTGCTAAATATATTTCAAAAAAGGAAAAAAAAAAAAAAACTGCTTGCAAAAACAAAACAAAAAAAAACAACAAAAAATATATACAACCTCAGTTTATCTATCAACTGAGAACATTGATGTCTCACTGTGAATTTATTTTCCTAATTGATTGTATTAAATTGTGAATCATAAAAGCCTGAAAAAAGAAACAAAAAAAAAGAAGCCTTTTCCTCCCCCTGTCACAAAAAAAAAAAAAAAAAAATTTATTTCAATATTCCAAATGTTGTATTTCAGAAAGAAAAAAAAATCATTTACAAATTATAAAAAAAACAAAAAGAAAATCTACAAAGAGAATTAAGATAAATATGTATTTATAATTATACTTGAGAGTTAATTTTAAAATATAATGGGCACCTTGTCATAGGATGATGGTTAGCAATATAGTCTAGCAGACCATAACTACTGTGTAGTTAATTTGATCCTCACTGGGTGCCCCACACTTGTGGCCTTGTGCCAATAAATTCCTATATAAATATATAGATATATATATTTATTTATTTATTCATTCAAAGTCTACCTACAAATATCTCACCTGAACTGGTAGATATTTTTAAAAGTAATCATGATGAATATAACAGGGGTGGCCAAACTTGCTCAAGATAAAAAGACACACACATATGATAAACTTCTAATGTTTGAGTGGTCAAAGATATTAAACAAAATTTATACTAACATTTCATCACTTACATGACCCTCAGGTCGTTATGGCCAGTGGCTGGAGCCATTGGACCGGTAAGATATCTAATATCAGTGTGATCCCAAGGAGCCATCGCCCCAGGCAACACTTGTCCTCTTGATTTAAAGGGGCAGGGCTGGGTTTATTGCCCAGTGCCTGAGGTTCCTCAAAAAAAGGAATGTGGAGGGGGATACAGACAATTTTTAAACAATAGCCACACAGGAGCTGTGCATGGTTCCCCACTATAATTATCATTGTGTGTTGACTGAAATGGTGGGATGTCAGTAAATACTTACACATGTTTTGTTAGAAAAAGTTGTATAAATATAAGTAAATTCCCGTATGGAAATTTTTTTTTTTTTTAACAGTTAATTTGTACAAGTTTCGTCCATTACAAACAATTCATATACCAAATGTTTTTTTTTTAAATATTGACTAGTGAGCATTTTAACCATATTAGGCAAATCAGTGAACGGTGGGTGCAACCGAGAAAAATATGCAACTTTTCAGTAGTATAAGATTAGACTATCAAAAATATAGGATTTGGCAGCACATGAGTAGCACAGCTTGGATCTGTGCAGTAAAATGGAAGCTGATAGTAGGTGTGGTCCTGCACCTCAGATGCAAAAATAATTTTCCTGGTTTAGCACTAGTGAAAAGGGATAGACTCCCTCCTGTTTGGCTGATACTGACAATAAGCCACTCAGCCAACTTTACTTTTTTTATGTTGTTTTGAAAAAAACAAAAACACATATACATATATATATATATATATATATATATATATGGGCTGTGTTAGCTCAGTCAGTAGAGCGTTCAGCTAGAAACCACAAGGTTCCTAGTTTGATACGGCCCTCGCCAACTCAGCATATGAGTAGCATAGGGATCTGTGCGGTAAAGTAACAAGCTGGTGGTAGGTGTGGCGCTCCACCTCAAATACAAAAAAAAACAATCTCCTATGTCTAGCGCTAGGGAAAAGGGGATAAACTCCCTCGCTGATTGGCTGATACCAACTTTAGGCTACCCCAATGACTTTACTTACTTACTTACTTACTTACTTATATATCACATATCTTTGCTAATCCACGAAGCAAAAAGTAGATGGCTGGAATAAGAAATAATTCCCTGAAGAATTGCTACGGCAAGAAACTGCAGTCGGAATATTTTATAACATTCGCTTTTAAAACCGTATATATATATAAATTTTATTTTATTCTGAAATTTGAACATGAGAAAATCTTATTCTCCATGAGTATCAAATTAATGGACAATTCATTATATCAGTGAGAAACAACAGATCTTGTATTTATTCAACATTTTCCAGCAGAGGAGTTTTTCTTTTATTTAAGAAAAGTAATAAAAACTTCTAATTAATCCACATATGCACATAATATAAATAATAGAAGAATAACTTAATTATATCATAAGAACTTATTTACTAAACAAAATACATTAAGGAAACAGGAATAAAGATAAATTAAAGATTATTACTTATCCATCATATATGTGGTTCTAAGAAAAATATGACATTGCTTGAAACACAGTGTGCACCCGGCTGATCTATGATTGTGAGTCCTGATCCCAGCAGCATGGTACCTCTATTCATATAAATGGAGATTGGCATTTTCATTCTCTGGTGATCAGTGTTCCAACTCAAGTATTGGCAGTGACATTTTATTTATATATGATACTGATTGACCCCCATCTCACAATGTAGTAAAAAACCATGTTTATCTTCAAGGTCTAGTTTTGCAATGAAATTTTACAAAAATTTCCAGTAATTTGTCAACCAAACTTATTTATAGCCAAGATTTCAACATTTTGTGCTGCATGGCATTAATATGTTGACTATGTGTTGTACACATATGTACCACTGTATATCAGTAATATACATAGTGGTATACCATTGCAAATAATTCACTTCCTTTTTTATTTCAAAACAATATTAAGAATATATACTTTCATAATAACATAGCAGTATCTACATATACTACTTAAAGGAGGTGGAAATTATGAAAAAAGTTTATGTTATAACTAAAACTTTTATTCAAAAAAGCGATATCTACATATACTACTTAAAGGAGGTGGAAATGATGAAAAATTATGTTATAACTAAAACTTTTATTCAAAAAAGTGATATCAAAATAAAACAAATATAAGAATTCATTCATAGCCAAATAAATATACATATTCATTTATTTATATAACTTATAACCAGTTACCAATCATTTTTTTAAATATATTTCATTTTGCTATTATATAGCATATTGTATGAAATAGATACAGATCATAAATAAATCACAGATAAATACGTGCGCCAAATCTGTACCAACATGTAACACAGTCAATTTACTACTGTCGTACACATGTTGGTATTATATTATACCACAGAGGTGTGGTACATTATTGGCCTACTATGTGTACCAGCAATACTTACAAAAATTGATGCAATAAAGGAAATGTGGCATATTAGTGTGGAGAAACTGCCATTTAAACAAACATCTCAATGTAAATGACATGAGGTATAGACTCATTAAGCTATCCGTGACAAGCCCCACTTTTTCATCCTTGATATTCTTTAGTAACACTTGCTAACTGGAAATTTATTTACCCCCCTATCTCTCTCTTACACTATCATCTCCTTCTCAGAACTGAAGAACAATGTCTCACTCAGATCTAGCAGTAACATTAGAATTTGAATTCTTAAATATTTTTTTAATAACCATAAATATCAAATTTAAGTTTATAACCCAGTGGGGTTGCAGTAAAGAATAAATGATTATAAAGTTTAAAGCTTGAATTCTTTTTTTTTTTCTTATTATCTATTTTCTTTTTTTAACTGTGATGAGAAAAGAAACTCAGTCAACATATGAGCTGCACGTTGAACATCAAAGAGATGTGCATGGCTCACAAGGTGAGGTTTGGCCACCCCAGGTTATAAAAAGATCAAATATATTATCTATGAATATATGTGGGCATGTGTGAATGTATATTGGTTCAATGGTTGATGACAGAAAAATTATAGATTTTCACAACAAGATCACCTTTTATAAAATGAAGAAAGACTCTGGAGATCTTTTCAAGTATGTTAAAAGGCTTCTAATTATCTAACAATATATGAGAAACTTATATGTTAAGTTAATATATCCAAATAATAGAGTATTTAAATATTTGATTAAAAAAAAAAGATGAAATAAAAACAAACAAAAAAAAACTTTTTCTTTCCAGCTCTACATCAAATGAGAACAATGCAGGAATTTTTTAATTTTCTTTTTTTTAATTATTTGGTTGTCTTTAATATGTCACAATATGCTCCCCATATCCTTTTCCCTTCCATTGGTAAAATTCTGGTATTTCTTTTTGGGTCTTTTTAAAAAATGTTTTTTTGGAATGTCATCAACGAAAGTAGTAAGTAAATAAGTAATAAAGGTTCACATTCTTCTCCAAGTGTAATTTACTGTAAAAGTGAAAATAATGTAACTATTTATGTGATGGGATTTATGTTGTGGTGTGTCCTGTAGCTTGTAACATTAGACAACCGTTCCAGCTTGTTTACCTGTCCACCCTTCATATTTCCATGGCAACACAACTCCCAATTCTCATTGGTTAATTTTTTTTTCTCTGTTGTATAAGAAAGAAGAAAAAAAAATAAAGAAAAAAAAAATGAAGACACTTTTATTGAAGTAACTCTAAGAAAAAAAATATATATATAAAAAAGAAAAATATAAAAACAGATAATGATGAAAAATTTTTCATTAAAAAGAAAGATACAATATATGAATAATTTTCTTTTTTTTAACAAACACCCACATACACCACAAAAAAATCGATTTTTAAAATATTAATTATTTAATTTTTTTTTTTTCGGATTCATTTTTTAGATTTAAAAAAAAATCATGTTTTACTTTGAAATTATAAACACATACATATTTACTTGTATTTATTTTGTTTAAATGATTTTTAAAAAATCATTCATGAAAACCCAAAAGGTAAAGAAAAAAAAATTATCTGAACAAGTTCTGTTGTTTTATGAAGTCTACATTGTTGGCAATGTCAGGACTGATATTTTTTATCACATCTGGTTAAAAAAAAATCATGTATAAAAAAAAAAATATTTAAAAAAATCAATATGAACAGTGAAAATAAAAAAGAATATATTAAAATCACATTAAAAAAAAAAAAAAAAAAAAAGAAAAAGAAATCTACCCCCCTAAAAAGATCTGGAAATAATGATGATGATGATGATGATAATAATAAAGCTGAATGGACAAATACATTGAATATTATTATAATACTGGTGTAACTATTGATCTTTTTAATAACAATGTTGAAATTTTCTCTGTTTGTTTGTGTTTAATTCTTTCTGTGTTGAAATAGAAAAAAGAAAAAGAAAAAAAAAAACGGGCAATATTGGAGGAAGAATAACTTGTATGCAAAATTAAGAGATCAACAACAGTAGAAAGATAAGTAAAAAAATTAAAGAAAAAAAAATGAATAAATAAATAAACAAACAAAAATACAAATCTTTATTTCAAGTACCTGAAACTATTTTTCACATAATATGTCAGTATATATATATATATATATATATATATATATATATATAATATACCAAACTTATTGGTAAATCCTCGTGGTGAGAAAAAAACAAAAAAAACAGCAAATAGTTTGATTGTAAAAATATACTACCAAACATCAACCGAGAAGAAAAAAAAATTTTGAAAAAAAGAAAAGGCCAAGATAATCGTACCAACAAAAAAAATAATCTATTAGTACAATATTTTGGCCAAAAGAAAAAACAATTTATATGCATATATATATATATATATATATATATATATATATATAAGATATATATATTCATACAAAACCGCCAGGAGACTAAAGCTAATAAGTAAAAAGTGCTCAATACCTAAGTAGAGCAAACTATTATTACTAATATATATATATATATAATATATATATATATATATATATATATATATATATATATATATATATAATATTAGTAATAATAGTAAAGGAAAAGAGTTAAAGCTCTACCATGGTTTCAATGGATTGAAACCATAGTAGACCCATAACACATTTCCTCTACTAATATTATCATTATTATTGCCCTATGTTTTTAATATATTAAGCACTTTTGGATAATTTACATATGCCACTGCATGGAAAGGTTAAAGCGGACATTGGATATATATGAATAAATAGGTGGATGATATCAAGTGTTTCTTTGAGAGGATTCAACGAAAATACATATAAAGATTTGCATATATATTTTTACATAAACAGAGTATTATAAATAAATTAATAAATTTATTTATTCATTTATTTATTCATAATACTCTGTATATGTAAAAATATATATGCAAATCATTATATGTATATTTGAGCTCTCAATTTTGGTTGAATCCTATCAAACCATTTATTCATATATATATATATATATATATATGAAAAATAAATTGTTTCATCTTTTTTTTTTCATTGCTCTGCTTTTTAACTTTTTTCTTCTCTCCCTGCACCCTCTTCAGATTTTCTTCATTTCTGGTTTGTTTGTATTTCCACATCGTCCAATTTGTCTACCTGTCTTTTTGTTTCTTTGTATTAGTTTTTGTTTCTTTTCTTTTTTTTTTTGGTTTTCTGTTTCTGTTCTTCCTAATTCTTCTTTTGTTCCTGGGAGTTCTTGGAGAAGTCTTTCACTTTGCCTTGTATTACACAGAGTCATAAATAGAAGCACCGCCTTTGGCTAACACTTTTTCTGCACTTTGCAGATATCGACTTAACCTTGGGCAGATGGATCTGCTGACCGACTTGTGCTGCAAGTGGAACTTTTCTCAAGAATTCTTTTACATGGCGCCCTGCTTCTTCATTTGCCAAACATTTTTTTTTTTTTGTTCTCAACCCATATTCTTCCGGTTACGATGATCAACTTTGACTTATTCCTCAAATGTACCACAGCCTATTTTACTTGGTACTACAATTCTTAATTGTTTATGTTACAGAAAAAGATTGTCAAAAAAGTCCAAAGAAGACACTGACAATACAATGGCGCTGATCAGTAAAACAATATTTAAGGTGTTATTTATTTCTCTGATTTTTTTTTTTAGATAAGGTTTGATAATTTGTATTATTCATATTATTGTCCTCATTTTTATTGTTATCTGCACAATGTTTTGGCCAATGTGTCTCCGGCCTTCTTCAGGTGTTTCCAGAGTCCAACAAGAAACACCTGAAAAAGACTGGAGGGCACATTGGTCAAAACGTTGTGGAGATGTGTGTGTGTGTGTGTATGTGTGTGTGTGTGTGTATTGTCTTATATCTTTATACAAATTTATATTTATTTTATGGGTACATATCATAAAATACCCATGAATAAAATGTTTCTTGTTGGATGTGTCCTAAATCTTGTGTTTTAATGTGAACTTTTATGTCTCTGGCTCACATCTCAATTCCACCTTACCCCTGAGGGGCATGTCTCACTCCAGAAACAGACTCTGGGTCAAGTGTGTATCAGGATATGGTACGGGTCAGGATAATATCCAAGAATTCTTAAGCTCCTGGAAATATGAAAATGAGGACAATAATACAAATAATACAAGGTGTTATTTGTCTGAATTTTTTTCAGATGAGGCTTGATAATTTGTATTATTTAGATTTTTCAAACTGTGGCCCACATCTTTAATTGTTATGTTGGCTTTGTCAATATATGACAGCTGGGGTACCTAACAACAAGCGCACCAACAGACTCAATAAGAATTATTTGGATTATTCGGTCTTTTGTCCTCATCTTCATTGTTATATACACAATATTTCAGCCAATGTGCCCTCCAGCCTTCTTCAAGTGTTTCTAGTTCGACAAGAAGGTTCCCGATTTCGACAAGAAACATGGGGACTTTCTTGTCTGACAAAAACACCTAAAGAAGTCTGAAAGATATATCAGCTGAAACGTTGTGTATATAACAATGAAGATGAGGAAAATAGTCCAAATGATATAAATTTTCAAGCCTCATCTCAAAAATTCAGAGAAAATAGAATCAATAAGGTAGAAAAATAAAATTACAAGGGAAAAGCGCATATACAATTAACCATGTTTATTATATGTAACCAACAAAACAATGTTATAACAAAGTTGTACTGAGGGGGTTCTCTGAATGTTCAAAGAGGCTTATGCTCCCTCACTGAGGGGGTTTGCTTCATGGACCGTTAATAGCTAGAATCAGGAGCTGAGAGCCAGGAGATCCATGTGGTCTAGTTGACCCAGTTAGAATGCCTCAATTCAACTTCCCGTGTCTCTTGACACAGGAAAGTTCCCTACGTATAATCCTACATTTATAGACGGTTGGACACATTGCGCAAGAGATATAAGGGTTGAGTTAATACAGTTCTAAGTGACAATAGGTTAAAGGTTCAATCCTGTCTATGGGTGAAAAAAAAAACATAGAATACTTAAATAATGATAATTAATTAAATAAAGGGTTTGGTTCGAAGTTCTGTGAAGGCTCCCGATTACAATATGAAAGTTTCTGAGTTCAACGTGAAGGTTCTTGCATTCGACAAGAAACACCTGAAGAAGGCCAGAGGGCACACCATCTGAAACATCGTGTATATAACAATAAAGATGAAGACAACAGTCCAAAAAATCTAAATTATAGAAAGTGTTAAAAAAAGTATCAAGACAAACTGTATTTACCAAGACACAAATAAACAATGAATGAAATGTTAATTTTTTTTTTTCAAAATAGTATCCTTAGCATTTAATACACTTATTCCAGAGAGCTTTCCACTGGTCAAAGCACCTCTGAAACTCCTCTTTTGATAAAGGGCAAGGATGTAACATTATATTTCTTCCACATCATAAAGTCTTACCCTGAAGATTAATTTTTAGTCCAGGAAACAAGAAAAAGCCACATACAACTAGGAAGTCTGGTGACTATAGAAACTGCTGCACTTGTACAATCCTGTGTTTCACCAAAGTATATCAACACTGTCTTTATCATTTTTTTTTTTTTTTTCAAATCAGCATTGACTCATTTGGACATTATCATCGGTAGAGCACCCGCTTTGAAATTGTTAGATTCCAGATTCGATATTGGTCCCCAACAACTCAACGTATAAGTAGAACAGCTTGGGTAACTGATCTGTATGGTAAAGTGTGAGGCTGATGGTAGGTGTCGTGATCCATCTCAGCAAAAACAATCTCCTTAGTCTAGCACTAGTGAAAAGGGGATAGTCTCCCTCACTGTCTGGCTGATACTGACAATAGGCCACTTCACCAACTTTATTATATAAGTTGCTCATATCTTTCATTTAAATTAAAAATATTAAATTTCAATACTTTTTAATTACACCTGATAGATAGCTCATACATTTGATGTTGGTTGGTTGGTTTTTTGTTTTACAGCATATCAACCCTTTTTGGGTTATTTAATGCTGAATCAAGTCCTTTTGATATTCAGTTTCCTACAGTACCTACTGTTATCTTAAATGGTCACCCATCTGTATTGAACAGGTTCATCACTGCTTAACTTCAGTGATTTAGTGGAAACCAGTGCTTTCAATATGACGACCATAAGCCTCATATGTTTCAAGAATCCCTCCCTTATAAAAATTCAGGAGGGTACTCAGTCGGTAGAGTGTTCAGCTAGAAACCACAAGGTTCCTAGTTGGATACCGGCCCTCGCCAACTCAGAGTATGAGTAGCACAGGGATCTGTGTGGTAAAGTGAGGAGCTGAGGGTAGGTGTGGCGCTCCACCTCAGATGCTAAAAATAATCTCCTTGGTCTAGTGCTAGTGAAAAGGAGATAGACTCCCTCGCTGTATGGCTCATACCGACATTAGGCCGACCCGACGACTTTACTTACTTACAGTATACCCTCATACTAAGCGCTGACCTTTCATCATTTGTGATTCTGGTGTGGCAAATTCCTAATTCTGTCATGTTTAACTCTTTGCTTACTTTAAGCTGCTCACAGTGGATTTTTCACCACTGTGAGTTCATTATAATTGAGTTCAATACTAGTTCATTAGAATTGAGTAGAAGGACTCAGATTAAAATAATAATAGGACTTTAATTTAATAAAATGAGTTTTGAGGTGATCCAGCTATTTAATATCTATATAAAAAAAAGAAGAAAAAAAAACCTACCTAGGGCAATGGGGTACATAATCATCTTAGTCTTTTCTACTTCTCAAAACAGTCTGCAAAGTCCTTTTTAGGACTTCATCATGGTTGGATCTTACGGAATATCAACACTTGTTGGGTTTATTTTATGCTGAAGACATTTTGTTTCATTCTTTCTTGATGGGTATTGAAAATTTTCTTTTAAACACATTATTTTTAACTAATTATTTTTATTTAACCCATAGATGGGACACTAACAGGTACTACCACTCCAGGACAGAGTGGAGTAATGGCGATGAAAGGTACTCCACACTCCCCAAAGCTCCAGAATTGGAATTTCACCATCAGATGCAGTTTAATGTGAGGTGAATAGATAGTGAAATTTGAAATATTCCATCATACAAGCAAATAATACCAAGAAGATTCGGTACAGCTCTGGCGGAAATTAGGTAGGCAAAGAGTTAAGTAAGTAATTTTTTTAGAATTAAGTTTGCCTAGAAAAGACACAGCCATTTAAAGAAAAATTAGCCTACCTGGGAATATGGTATCTTAGTTTCCTTCAAAGTTCTTTAACGACCCAGTTTTGTGGCACCTTTTTCAAATATGATAGGGAGCTTCCTGTTAGTGGATTGATTGATTATACCTACTAAGAAATGGCATGAGAAATAGCATGTTGGATCTCTACTGATAATGCATTATGGACTTTGCAGAATATAAGATATATATGGTCTATTCATAATGTATACATTCATTTAATATTAAAGAAAATAAAGCCTACCCAGGGCAATGGTTCCTTAGTTCCCTTCAAAGTATTCCCAGTATATCAATAATATATCACTGCCAACTGACTAACCCACATTTGTTGCTAAGTTATATCAAGGTACCACATAACTAGTACTTGAGATATTCAAAATGGATGGGTACATTTAGCTTAGACCTTATATATATATGAGGAAAAATGAGTAAAGAAAAGAAATGTAGATGGATCGATTAAATTCATTTTATCCATCTACATTTCTTTTCTTTACTCATTTTTCCTCATATTGCCGGATTCAATTCCTTTTCCATTTTCACACACATATATATATATATATATATATATATATATCATCGTGCTGACAGCAAGGATTCACATGATTCTCTCTCTCTCTCTCTCACCATCCTTCCCTATTGATCATCACTATTTACAAGTCTTCCAGGCAGCATGTAGTGTCCACACAGAGCTGATGGTTGTAAGTTTTTGCTGTTTGGCCAATACTGGTGTGTCCATCTGTAGGAGTCCATAAGAGAACATTGCTTATGAGTTTCTTTTTACTTCTCTAGTAGTGCCCAACATGTTGGACTCCACGGGAGAACGTTGTGTTTAGTCTTAGTTCCCAGCATGGTTTCCTAATCCTATTTGATGGTTTGTGAGATGAGAGGTAAGTGGCCATACAGTTTCTACTTTATAGTGTGCTGCTTCCAGGATTTATTCAAAACAGCATGTAGCATTCTTGTGCAGTTTCCATAATCTCAACACACATTCATCTATTAGTAATAATATTTGTTTTAGTAGTTTCTTTGTGGTCATGTTTAGGTAGGTAATATTCTTATATGAGGTTTGCCTAGAAAGGATCCAGCCATTCAATATCTATAAAAAAAAGACCTACCTAGGGCAATGGGGCTTAAGATCCCTTTAAAGGAATATCACATAATTATCCCAGTCTTTTCTACTTCTCAAAACAGTCTGCAAAGTCCTTTTTAGGACATCACCATTCACTACCTGATATTTTTTAGACAAGATAGTTACTGCAAGTTCAAAAATAAAAAACCCAAAACAAAACCAAAGACCTACCTAGGGCTTAAGATCCCTTCAAAGGTTTGGTTTGGTTTGTTTTGTTTTACAGTATATCAACCTCAGTGGTCATTAATGCCAATAAAGTTTTGAAATAAATCAATTCTTAATGGATAATACAATTTTTTATAAATACATTTTTCTATTTAACCCATAGATGGGACCCTAACAGGTACTACCACTCCGGGTCAGAGTGGACCAAGGAGCAATGATGATGAAGGGGTGCTCCACATTCCCCAAACCTCCAAAACTGGAACCTCACCATCAGATAGAGTTTAACGTCATTCCCAGGACATGTAGACCCGCAGCACCGCCTTCTAGCACCCATATGATAAAAAGGGTTGGGGCTTGCCATAAGGGCCCTTCAAAGGAATCTCACATAATTATCCTGGTCTTTTTAGGACATCATCATCTACTGCCTGATATTTTTAGACAAGGTGGTTACTGCCAATGCAAAACTCGTTTATTGTGAGAATCTAAAATAGAAAATCATGGCAAGATCTAAGAAACCTAAATAGAATCTGCTAATCTGGGTTTGTTGGGATTCAAAGAAATTGTTTTCTGTTTTTTTAATTATGTATGCCAGGAAACTGAATCAGTTATTACTGCATAACACTACAGTGAGCAATTGGCTCATTTGAAGGATATATTAGATTAGAAAAAAAACTTTTTTAAAAGATTTTCTGAGCAAGGAAGTAGTGATTTTTTTCTGCATGACAACACCTGTGCTTTACCTTGAAAATGCAATATAGCAAATAATCATGGAACTGGCATGAGAAATTCTTGTACATGAAGCAGCAAATTCTTCAGATTATTCCACTCTATTTCCCAATCCTTGTCTCGTCAGCAGTTCCAACATGTCCAAGACATCAAAGAATTTACCAAATTGAAAGTCTTCTTGTTTTTTTTTTTTTTTAAGAATACACAATTTACCTGAAAATTCATGTAAGTGTCATAGAAAAATATTTCGATAACAGCATAATGATGTAATAAACTTTAAAAGATTTTTTACAAAATTTTCACTTTGGTTCGGTTATTTTGTTTTACAGCATATCAAGCCTTTTTCGGATCATTTAATGCCGAATCAAGACATTTTGACAAACAAAGAACTACTTACAATACCTGCTATTGCTTAAGTGGTCACCAAATTAAGTATTGAACAGGCTTATCAATGCTTAATTTTGGTGATCTAGCAGGAATTGGTGCTTTCAGCATGACTTGACTGTAATCAAAATCTTCAGTTTACCCTACCAAAATCTTGCTATCCCATGCTAAAGAGCTGAATTTTGCTAATTCTAATCAAGACATTTTGATAAACAAAGAATTGCTTACAATACCTGCTGTTGCTTAAGTGGTCACCCAATTAAGTATTGAACAGGCTTATCAATGCTTAACTTTGGTGTAATCAAAATCTTCAGTTTGCACTACAAAATTCTTGCTATCCCATGCTAAAGAGCCAACCTTAGCTGATTTTCATAACAGAATATTCTTCCCATTTATTAGGTTTAGTTTAACAGATCATAGGCTGAAAAAGGGAGAATGGTTGTGTTGAACAAAGCTTGAAAGTGGGGAGAGACCAACCTGAAAAATCATTAATTAAAATCCTGGCTTTTAGCTGGATTTGAACACTACCATTAGTGATAACTTTTTGATTATTTCAGTCAGGAGCTAGGCTGAAGAATAATTCAAGTTCCAATTACCGTCGAACTGGGAAGACAAGGCAACAAACGGTTGTAACTCAAATACAAACCCAAATGCTACAAAGTCCACTGCAAAATGACAAAGTATATATAAGACTCAACAATTCCTCAGGAAGCTCCAAGCACCAGTGGCCCCTGTTCCTATTCCTAGTGCTTTGCCTGAGCCCCCTAAACCAATATTTGAGGATGTTCCACAAACCAAAAGAATGGTAACATCAACTAGGGACTAAGCCTCACCCAGTGTCACTCCAACCCCTAAGCCAATGCCATTAAAAATACCCCGTGCTTTATCAAGATTACTCCCCTGTAATCGGCCAGGTCGAAAGGAACTAATTCCCCCTCAAAGGTCGCTATGCCCACACAATGGGGGGGGAGGGGAGATGAAGAATAATTAAAGTTCCAATTACCGTCGAACTGGGAAGACATGGCAACAAACGATTGTAACTCAAGTACAAACCCGAATGCTACAAAGTCGACTGCAAAATAGGCCACAACTCAAAATATTTTATTTTGATGAAGTTAGACTTGACCCAGACATCAAGGAATAAAAGTTTCTCTTTATGTCTAATATAACGTGGAGTTTGAGCTCCAAATTATCACACAGAACTTTCATTTTTATGTATTAAACAAAGACGAGTCTAGCCTAAGTAATGACCAAAGTGGAGTGTTGCATGTCATGGACTGCTTTGTTGATTGGATTTTTATTGCCTGTCAACTCATTGGGTCATTTTATGCTGAAGATGTTTTTGTTTTATTCATTCTTGATGGGTACTCAATTTTATCTTAAACACATTTTTTAAACTCATTTTCTTTCTATTTATCCCATAGATGGGACCTTAACAGGTAATACCACTCCAGGTCAGAGTGGACCAGGGAGTAATGGTGATGAAGGAGTACTCTACATTCCCCAGAGATCCAGAATTGGAACTTCACCATCACAGAGTTTAAATTCATACCCAGGACTAAGGTCCTCAGCCACTGCCTTCTAGTACATATCTGATAAAAAGGGTTGAGGCTTGCCATAAGAGCAATAGGGTTGGGGCAATTATATAGGTGCTAGGGCTTGACATGGTCAGCTGATTGATCGGAGGGGGCCTCTCTGAGCACCTGTCTAGACCAAGTAAGTACCAAAGTGGAGTGTTGGATGTCATGGACTGACAGCCACCTGGGTTCCATCTTTAAGCATCATGGGTTGCCACTCACAGCCAACAAGTGGCCTCATTGGGGAGTCTTTAGCTCAGTCGGTAGAGCGTTCGGCTAGAAACCATGAGGTTCCTAGTTCGATACTGGTCCTCGCCAACTCAGCGTATGAGTAGCACAGGGATCTGTGCGGTAAAGTAAGGAGCTAGTGGTAGGTGTGGCGCTCCACCTCAGATGCTAAAAACAATCTCCTTGGTCTAGCGCTATTGAAAAGGGGATAGACTCCCTCGCTGACTGGCTGATACCGACTTTAGACCGCCCCGTCGACTTTACTTTACTCCTCTGCAGAGGTGTAGTTGGTGTAGCCCCAGCCAACAGAGCGGGTTCTAAGTCTGACCAAGATGGGAATGACTATTGCCATGAAAAGTACATGCTATTCTACATATTCATGCTTAAGTTCAATATACTAAGTTCAAAGAGTTTTCCATTCACACACTCTCTTTGTAACTCTTCCTTTGATATGGTGTCATATAGCATGAAGCATGTTCAAAAAGTATCAAGACTGATGCTGTATTTACCAAGACAGAAATGAATAATAATTCAGACATTCATTTTCCACAAAATAGTTACCTCTGTATTCAACACACTTATTCCAGCAAGTTTCCCACTGGTCAAAGCACCTCAATAATTTCACTTCTGATATTGCATGAAGCTGCACTGTCATATTTCTTTGGGCCATATGACCTTTAGGCACCCCTTTTCACCCTTGTTTCATAAGGACATTTTTTTTCATTTACACAGTCAACATCCAGTTGTTTGTTAACAGATGATTTTTAGAGTTTTTTTTTAAATTATAAAACTAACCCCTAACCCTAACATTAACCCACGAACAAACAACCAGATTTTGATGGTGTAAATGAAAAAATGAGATCGAAAAAGGGGTGCCTAAAGGTCATATGGTCCATTTCTTTTAATGTCTTCCCCATTCTAAAATCTCTGCCTTCAGACAAATTTTCAATTTAGGAAACAAGAAAGAGTTAAACAGAGATCAGTCTGGTGAGTTGGTTGGATTTTACGGCATGTCAACCCTTTTTGGATTATTTTATGCTGTAGATGTTTTGTTTTATTCATTCTTGATGGGTATTAACATTTTTTTTTAAAACTCATTTTTTTCTATTTAACCCATAACCATAACAAGTTCTACCACTTCGGGTCAGAGTGGACCTGGTAGTAATGGTGATGAAGGGGTACTCCACATTCCCCAGAGCACCAAAATTGGAACCTCACCACTAGATGCAGTTTAACGTCATGCCCAGGACACAGTCCAGTGAGTATGGAGGGTGTTGCACTTGTACAATGCTGTTTAAAATTATCAAGACTGGCTTTATGCATTTTTTCCCAAATTGGCATTAACTTGTCTAGACATATGGTCATAATAATTTTTATGTTCAACATGTTTTCTTTTGAATTTTAAAATCTAAAGCTTCATTATCAAAAGTTGTTTTTTTATATCATACTTTTTATTATTTGTTAATACATTTCTAAGTGATAATCATCTGTAGATTGCTGGTTCCTTCCTGACTTCAAGTAAAAGTAATATAGTTATTTACTAAGCTCAGCTTAGATGTGGCACAAGGCCAGAGGTATTGGGCGCCCAATGAGAATCAAACTCACTAAAAATGGTCTATAAATCTAGCTTGCTAAGCATTACACCATGTGAACATAGCTTAACACTTGTACCCAGTCATGGTTAATGGAATAATAACAATCTAATGGATTAAATAAAGGGTTCGGTTTCCACGAAGACATCAAAATAGGACATGATGGCTCCCAAGTTCAACAAGAAGATTCTTGAGTTTTACAAGAAACACCTGAAGAGGGCCGGAGACACATCAGCTGAAACATTGTGTATATAACAATAATAATGAGGACAACAGTCCAAAAAATCCAAATAATACACAGCTTGTATAGAAAGGGGGAAAAATAGAGGGGGGGGAAAAAGATATTTGAGTCAACAGTCTTCGACCAGCAGCTGAAAAAATTTGTCGTCGTCAAAATAATCTATACTGACTGCCGTCCCACGTAGGCCGAATGCTTCTCTGCTTGTCACCTTTACTCGCTTTGGTTACTTATGGGCATATTACCAAAACATCCGGGTACATCAGTCCAACCTCGCATCCGTCCAGTGCCTAAATCACATTTGTTTTTGCATGCGGGAGGACGTGGGCTCGATCCCGGCAGGCAAGACAATGTCTTGCTCTTTTTCCTTTCTCGTTCTCTGTCATAGCTTGTATGTTGCATAGTTAGTTTAGTACACAAACCGCAGGTTACTTACAGTACTACTTGTTACTAAGTGATAAACCAATCTGATTGATTGATTGATTTTAACTGCATGTCACCCAATCTTATAATAATTATTTTATGCCTAACAGGATTCATGTTCATTGTACATTCATTCTACACTTTTTTCTGTAGTTGTTTCTTAAGAGGTTTTTGCACACAGTTATATGATATCAAGTATTACAATCTTACACAAATAATCTTCTCACAATTTTATGGTTCCAAGTATTCAATATCTAATATTGATAATTTATACACAAGTTTCAAATAATTATTACTAATAATAATCCTTACTAAACAATTATAGCTTCAATTAACTGTTCTTAATAAAGAATTTGGGCCGGGTTAGCTCAGTCGGTAGAGCATTCGGCTAGAAACCACAAGGTTCCTAGTTCGATACCGCCCTCGCCAACTCAGCGTATGAGTAGCACAGGGATCTGTGCGGTAAAGTAAGGAGCTGATGGTAGGTGTGGCGCTCCACCTCAGATGCCAAAAAACAATCTCCTTGGTTTAAGCGATTGAAAAGGGATAGACTCCCTCGCTGATTGGTTGATACCAACTTTAGGCTGCCCCGTTGACTTTTTTTTACTTTAATAAATATAATTTGCGGTTATAAGATATCAAGTATTCCTATCTAATAATTTTCAAACAGATCTATTTGACCCATAGATAGGATCCAAATAAGTACTACCACCCTGGGTCAGAGTGGACCTGGGAGTAATGGCAATGAAGGGATACACCACACTCCCCATATCTCCAGAACTGGAGTCTCATCACCAGATACAGTCTAGGGAGGGGGTCTTACCCCTCTACAGAAGATACAGTCAGCATATTCTAAGCCCCTACAACAGGGCTGATCACCCATCTGAGTCACATGTTGTATAATTGGATAATTACTCTATAACTCTTAGTATAATTCACATACTCCTACCACCTTTTTTCTATGAAACCATAATGTGCAGTAAGTAAGTAAGTACACACATAGCCTACCAGTTTGTATAGAAATTAGGATTCCTATGTAATTACATGTCTTTTGAGATTTGTAAAATACTCTGTGGATCACCTTTTACATCCATTCATGCCTAGTCTGAGGGTGTTGTCTTCCTTTTGTGCAAGTTTGCTGCATTCACTTAGAATGTTATGATAAATGTAAACACAGAGTTTTGTCTTGTTCCTAACATATGACCAAACATACAAATGAGAAGTTACAAAGTTACAATTATTTCTTTTTTATGCTTCCACTACAATATCTTTATTATAAAAGTTATCCACAAAAATTACTATATATATATATATATATATATATATATATATATATATATATTCACCAACCTCTCCACATGAGCAGGATGTAACACAAGGTCAGTTTATTAAGCGAGATTAGCAGGTTTGAATTCAGAGTTTTTCCTTCTCCTATACTGGTTACCTACCCAAGTTAAAGAACCCAGTCTGCTTTACTCTCTTACCCATAGCTGGAGGAAGAATATATGGATTCACGCCATTCCCAAGGGTATTAGTGCTATATGAAATGCAAACAGCCTTGCCCAGGATTTGAACTTGGATCGATGAGTCCATTTCCAACAACTGTAACCATTACACTAAACAGTTCCAAAATTACTTATATATGAAGATTAAAAAAAATCAAATTTAAAATAAATAACACAGGATAATTATCTATGAAAACCTGCTTTCTAAAAATGATTATGCAAATTACATATCACTATTAATGTTTTATTAATTTGAGGTCATTTCAAAAGTGACATTTCTGATACTTGGGCCACTTGGTACTTTAAGCCCTCGGGCACTATCCAGTTACACAATCGCTCAATCAATCCCTGGTTACAACTTTATCTAAAAAGAATATTTGCAATAACTAAGCAATGATGTCCAGGAAGTATAAATTACACATACTAGCTGAATACATATACTCTGAACAGAGAAAAATTAAGTTCTAATAAAAGTTCTGTTTTATTTTGGTTTTGATATATAAAAATAACCCAACTTATTTGGGCAATTGATTTCTCAATTGCATAAGTCTGCTATCAAAGTCTTTCCTCTCTATAATTATTATTATTATTAACTTATGCAATTCCTGAGGGTATTGTGATGTAAGGAGTGATATAGTTTCAGTTACAGACAAACACCAAATCTCCATTATAATAAGCGATGTGATAAGACCAAGTTAATATTAGTAAAACATAAATATCTAAGTAGCTGTTGTAGAATTAAATCCCAAGTTACTAACTTAAAAAGAAATCACTTGAAATAATACATAATCCAAAACGAAAATTTATTTGTGAATAGTAATATCTTATTTTCTGTCTAATTAGTTTTTAAGCTTTTATTTTAATTCAGAGTTCAATTGTTGGAATAATGAATTATGAAATGGAAAAAATATATATATAATTATTATTTACCCATAGTCCATAAGAATATTACAGCTGTCTTCAACCATATTCCATAAGTGTCTTGCCTGCAAAGAATCTGAATGGTCTCTCTCAAACTTAACTGCATAGTGTTAATAAAGCAGGTGGTCTTCCTTCATCTGGGTGCCTGAATTCACAGCTTTTAACATCCTGGTTCAGACCAACTGCCACCCACACAAAAGTTCAACACCCACCCTACATCCGGTACATTTCACAATTAGCAGTCAGGCAACGCTGATGCTTTTAATCGGGTGAATGTCTATTGTCAGGGTTTTTAAATCTATTTTTACTTAAAAGCAAACCTTTAAATTTAGACTATGTTAATACTCATGGTATTTAATCGAACACATCTAAAAAGGAAGCAATATATTTGATTTTGCTGTAAAAAATGTTAACTGACTAAATTAGTAAAATTACTTGATATTTTTAGATTGAAAAAAAAAAAATCAAAATCAAAGATGAATTTATTGTAATACTAATTGTAATACTAATTGTAATACTAATTGTAATACGCCGTTAATTATATCAATGGTCCAGAGGCCGAAGCCACTGTTGACCATATCTACATACTAATAACATGCCATTGTATTTATATATACAACAAAAAAGCAGTTTACAGTGTGAACAGGAAGGCTAATTTGCATATTGATATTAAAAATTTGATTTTAATGAATATGTGCTTAGTATAATTGATTTCTAATTGTGTGGTTTTATCTTAATAAATATGAGCAGAAATCTTGGGGATAAATCTTAAAAGAAATCCATTAACAAGAAGAAATAACCGTAATTTTATTCTTTACTTTCTATTTTAACTAAATAGTTAAATTAGGAAAATTTAGCAGGTTTCATTTGTTCTATTTTTTATTATAGCCCCCTCTGTTTCAAACCTTTTTATCTGCATTCTTATTTAGTTTCATTAGTCTTTCTAATTTACATATATTACCTAGCCATTCAAATGATTATTAAATATAGGAATGGTTACTTGTAACTACATAAGTGTGTATAAATAATTAGTATTAGATAAGTATTACAATAAATAATCAAACTGATTTTCCTTTTCATTCACATAATGTTCTGATAAGTGTTAACATAGTTCTTGTTGTGTTGCTAAGTTACGACCAAATATACAAATAAGAAGGCGGAGTTAAAAAGTTACAATTATTTCTTTTTACACTTTCACAACAATGAATTTATTATAAAAGTGATAAAAAAAAATATACTTGATAAAAAACATCAAATTAGAAATGAACTATAAGCATGTAGGTGGGGGGAGCAAAAATACCTGGTGTATTGATTTGTTTACTTTTGAGATTTACAAATGCTGGACATTTTAAAGTAAAATTTAATGCTATTTCTATGTATATTTTAATTTTTAAATATCTTTGAATATAAATCAAATCTTCATAATTTTTGCACAAAAAGTAAGAACCGGTGATATTAAATGTGTAAATATATTTACTGTGTTGTTAATTGTTTTATTTTTGTAGTTTCATCCGGACATACATACATACATATACACCAACTGCCTTTTATATATGTATAGATAGATAACACATCCAAATATCAGAACCTTCTTTTAAAAATCTTTATGCAAATTACATATCAGTATTACTCTTTTAAGCATTGTTTATTAGTAAATATACCAAACGTTGAAAATTATCTCTATGTATTATGAACAGTTTTGTTTAAGATGATAGAAGTTAGGGACACACAGACACAGATTTGCATAATGGAGATTTATAAATCATTTTAGTTTATCTCAGTCAGAGTATCCACCAAGGGATTGCTATATATATATAATATACCAAGCGTGTTGGTAAATCCTTGCAGTGAGAAAAAAAACAGCAAATAGTTTGATTGTAAAAATATACTACCAAACATCAACCGGGGAGAAAAAAATTTTTGAAAAAAAGAAAAGACCAAGGTAGTCATACCAACAAAAAATAATCTATTGGTACAGTATTTGGCCAAAAGAAAAAACAATTTATATGTATATATATGTATATAAGATATATATATATTCATATAACCGCTAGGAGAATAGCTAATAAGTAAAAAGTGCTCAATACCTAAGAAGAGCAAATAATAAAGATAAATCTAATGAGTCAGACGAACTTACTATTAGTTTCGCTTAAAGCTCTTCAGGCTAAGATCTAAGTCAGATCTTAGCCCTGAAGAGCTTTAAGCAAAACTAATAGTAGGTTTGTCTGACTCATTAGATTATATATATATATATATATATATATATAAGCTGTGTCATAAAAGTATTGAGATTGAAGCTGTATTTACCAAGATAGAAATGAACAATGAATGGAATGTTGTTTTTTTTCAGAAAACAAGGTGCGTCAAAAAGTACAAAAAAATCTTGATATTTTTGACACACCTTGTATATATTGTCAACAATGTACAAATGGTCTGATTCAGCCATATGATAGATTGATTTTAATGGCATGCCAACCCATGTAGAGTTATTTTATTCCTAGAGGTTAGGGAATCACATTCAGTATATATTCACATTTACATTTTACAGTTGTTTTTTAAGAATTTCTTTTGAACAGTCCTATCAAATACAAATAATTTTTAAACAGATCTATCTAAGAAAAGGGTTGATATGCCGTAAAATAAAACAACCAACCAAGTCACACTGAAAACACCAATTCCCACAAGATCACCCAAGTTAAGCAACAATGACCCTGTTCAATATATCATTGGGTGACATCTTTAGTAACAGCAGGTACTATAAACAACATGAGGACTTTGTTTATCAAAATGATATGATGTGACATTAATTGACCCGAAAAGGGTTGATATACTGTAAAAAAATAACCAACCATCCAACGGAACTTGGAATACGCTGACTAAATCCCCAAAGAGAATTAAGACCCCACCCAAAAAAAGGCGTGCTTGAGTTGACACTAAACTGCGGTTGATGGTGATGCTTCAGTTCTTGAGATCTGTGCAATACACCTTTATTCTATAGATGGGAACCTAACAGGAACTACAACTATGGGTCAGAGTGGATCTGGGAGTAATGACAATGAATGAATACTCCAGAATCTCCAGATCTCCTAAACTGGAGTCTCACCACCAGATGCAGTTTAGTGTCATACCCAAGTCACTCCTTCCTGGAGGGGTCTTACCTTTCTAAAGGGGATTCTAAGCCCCACTGACAGGGAGGTGATTCTGCCACAGGTAACCAAGGATTCACTGATGAGGGAAAGAACTTATATAGCAAATATGCATTGTGTAATGGTTAGAGATGTAGGAAATGGACTTGTCGACCCAAGTTCAAATCCTGGACGAGGTGGTCTGCATTTCATATCGTGTTAATACCCTTGGGAAATGTATGCATCCAACTACTCTCCCCCCAGCTATGGGTAAATAGTATGGCAGACTGGGCTCTTAAACCTTGGCTAGGTAGTCAGTCTAGGAGAAGGAAAAACTCTAAATTCAAACCTGTTAAACTTCACTTAAGAAATTGACCTTGTGTCACATCCTGCTTTTACAGAGGGGTTGGTAATTATATATATATATATATATATATATATATATATATATAAATTATGCTGCGAGATAAACACTGACATATTTATAAAAATGGTAATGAAAATAATCAGTTTGATTTCTAGAGGGACTTGACAGTTCAATTAATTGGGGGGAAAAAAACCTAACCAGTCCCCAGTATTCACTAAAAACAGGATGAAATTTTAAAAAAGAATGAAGTTTCCTCCAGCAGCATTCACAAAGCTCCATAGTTTAAAAGGTGACTGAATGTTTAACTTTGGAAAATCTCATCTCAAATATTTTGTAATGATTAAACTGGAATTCTATTCCACAGTGCCAATTAATTGGCAAACTTTTTTTTTATATTAAAAAATCTAGAATCGTGAATTCAAAGGTTCTAATTTAGAATTGTGTCCCCCAAAGCTAGGTTGTTGGATTTTGGGCTCTTCTGTCAGCTATTCACATGAAGAAATTTAGTTCAGCTAATATATAAAATAGAAGAAAAATAACAGGTGATATATGCATGCAAAACAACATCAGCCTTTAGAAAATGTTATTCTCATTTAAGTTACAAGTGGAATTTTTCTTTTAATGATAAAGATTTTTTTTTCTCTCTCCCTCTGTCATCTAATTCAATCATTCTTGCAGACAAAATTCCAAATAGATAACTTGCAGATACGATCCATTTGTCTATGACCCTGAATTGCCCGTGGCACTGTCACATCTCGTGCAGTTCTAATGAATTTTTTTTTTTTTTCAAGAATTTCAAAGAAATCTCTGAAAAGTAATCTAAACATTTTCAGAAGTTACTTCTGATATTTCTGATCAAGCTTCTGGCAAAAAATCTGTGAAAGGATTTTTGAAATAGTCAAAAGGAAGTGGTCAAGTGGAGGCAACTTATATGATTACTAAGCAAAGTATAAGGGTGGGCTGAAAAAGTTCCTATGATGACATCATATCTTCCGTTGATGACCTTTTCTGAGCAATGGGATCCAAGCACTGCAACACAAATGGATTTGGTTTGTTTTGTTTTACGGGATATCAACCTCAGTGGGTCATTTAAGGCCGATAAAGTTTTGAAATAAATCAATTCTTAATGGATAATACAATTTTTTTATAAATACATTTTTCTGTTTAACCCATAGATGGGACCCTAACAGGTACTACCACTCCGGGTCAGAGTGGACCAGGGAGCAATGGTGATGAAGAGGTGCTCCACATTCCCCAAACCTCCAAAACTGGAACCTCACCATCAGATAGAGTTTAACGTCATTCCCAGGACATGTAGACCCGCAGCCACCTCCTTCTAGCACCCATATGATAAAAAGGGGTTGGGGCTTGCCATAGGGGCAATAGGGTTGGGAAAATCATATAGGTGTTAGGGCTTGACATGAACAGCCGATTGATCGGAGGGGGCCTCTCCGACCGCCCGTCTAGCCGAAGATAGGGCCAAAGTGAACAAAAATGGAAGAAGCATATGAACTGCAAAGGGGATCATGTTGAAAAAGAAAAAAAACTCTCTATTTGGTCTCATTCCATGAGAGTATCTTGGTCAGTTTTTATTATTTGGATTATTCGGACTATTGTCCTCATCTTTATTGTTATCTGCATATTGGACACATGGTGTAGTGGATATAGGTGTTGCGTTTAGACAGTTCTAAGTGACAGTTATCTCTAGGCTGTAGGTTCAATCCTGGCCAAGGGCGACAGTAATATAGAATAATTAACACAGCTTAACACTTGTACCCAATCATGGTTAACGGAATGAGAACTGTGTACCCCCATGGATTGAATAAAGGGTTCGGTTTGAAGTTCTATGAAGGCTCCTGATCATGATGTTGTGTCTGTAAAATGGTAATTCTTGTGTATAGAGTGAGTGGAGGAGAGGCTGTCTGTGATTAGATATACCAATCACGTGATGAGCCCAGAACTCTTGGCGTCTGCACTCTGCCGTCCGTAGTAACAGTTTGTGAATAAAAAATAAAGAGTCTAAATCTATACTTCTGACCAGTCATGTTATTTCTCATTATTAATAAAACTTATTTCTATAAGTACCAGGAGGCCACAACATTAAAACCTCTCCAAGAGAGACAGCACTAAGATACCAGATATCTTCTCCAACATGTCAGTAAGTCCCTTAAACTCAACTTTATACACAGGAAGGACTTTATATTGTTATTCATTCTTTCTTGTGCTGGTTAATAAATTGTTAGAATTAAACGCAGTATTAATTCATTCATTTGTTGCTGTTAGCCTTAGAATTGAAGGCTAAACTGAACACAATAATGACAAGAATGTTCCAAAGTTCGAGGAGGGAGTTCCTGAGTTTGAGAATGTTCTCAAATTCAAGAAGAAATACCTAAAATAGGCAGGAGGGCACATCTGTTGAAACTTTATGCAGATAACAATAAAGATGAAGACAATAGTGCAAATAATTCTAAATATCAAGCTTCATCTCAAAAATTCAGAGAAATAGTGTTTTGGCCAGCCTAAGAACTTTTCAGCATGACCCTCATAAGAATTAAAAAAATAATGCATATTAGTTTTTGTATATAATTACATGGATGCTTATCTGCAACCATTTGGTTTCATGCAAATCTTTACAAACCAATCTTCAGGTAGGAAAAGAAAGATTTTAAGAAATCGAGAAATGAAGACACCAATGAAAAAGATATGGACAAAAGAGTTTTGCGTTGGTGTTTAGAAATTATATATTAGTATGCACAGGCCTTTGTTTTTTTCATATGTAAATATGTTAATGCGTAGGTGCAGATACAACTACCTTATGTAAATGTGTGTGTGCTAAGACACACACACACACACACACACACACACACACTATATATATATATATGTATATATATATATATATATATAAGATAAATCTAATGAGTCAGATAAACCTACTAAAAGTTTTGCTTAATGGCAATGGTTTATTTGCTCTACTTAGGTATTGAGCACTTTTTACTTATTAGCTTTAGTTTCCTGGCGGTTTTGTATGAATATATATATCTTATATTATATATATATATATATATATATATACATATAAATTGTTTTTTCTTTTGGCCAAACATTGTACCAATAGATTATTTTTGGTTGGTACGATTATCTTGGTCTTTCTTTTATCCAAAAAATTTTTTTATCCCCGGGTAATGTTTGGTAGTATATTTTTACAATCAAACTATTTGCTGGGTCTTTTCTCACTGCGAGGATTTATCAACAAGTTTGGTATATTATATATATATATATATATATATATAATATAGAGTCATCCATAGACATGTGTTTCGACTTATCAAGTCTCTTCAGTGTGGCTAGACATCTGTAAGCTACCTACAGCCGGAATTGAAATCCGATCTGTTGGGTGCCAGTCCGACACCTTAACAATTAGGCTGTCTTCACTTACAGAATGCAAAGGGGATTTTAACTGTTTTCATACACACATCGCTTTTGTATGTAAAGGCTGTTATAGAGTGCTCCATCCATTATATAGGAGAGCGTTGCGTTTACACTTGAGTTGGCTGCCCCCAACAAAAATACCAACACCTCTGCATGAGTAGGATGTGACACAGTTAATTTCTTAAGCACAATTTAACAGGTTATATTCAGAGTTTTCCTTCTCCTAACTGGTTACCTACCCAAGGTTAAAGAGCTCAGTCTACCTTACAATTCATCCTTTGGTGAAGAGAGAATAGTTGGATTCACACCTCTCCAAAAGAAAAGAAGGGCTATGTGAAATGTAAACAGATGTGTCCAGGATTTGAACTCCTCTCCCTGTGTCCATTTCCTACAACAATATCCATTACACCACATACCTTCAACACACACACACATTATATATATATATATATATATATATATATATATATATATAAAAAGATAAATCTAATTTATTATTTGCTCTACTTAGGTATTGAGCACTTTTTACTTATTAGCTTATTCTCCTAGTGGTTATATGAATATATATATCTTATATACATATATATACATATAAATTGTTTTTTCTTTTGGCCAAATACTGTACCAATAGATTATTCTTTGTTGGTACGACTATCTTGGTCTTTTCTTTTTTTCAAAAATTTTTTTCTCCCCGGTTGATGTTTGGTAGTGTATTTTTACAATCAAACTATTTGCTGTTTTTTTTCTCACCGCGAGGATTTACCAACACGCTTGGTATATTATATATATATATTCTTTTTTTTTTTTTTCTCACTCACTGCCCACTTAACATCCTCTCTGTCTCCTCCTCAAAATTCTAACTTTTGTTGAACAAGTTGCCCATTGGGTGGAGTGTGCCACCTGGCTCACCTGAGGGTCAATTCACAGAGGAATGTCCTGAAACACTGCATTCCTGTCGATATGTATGAACAACTAAGTAAGCTGTAGACAAGGACCAAATAGAAGTAGAATAAAAAGAACTAATTTTCCAGTGGAATGAAAGCAGTGATTAACAGTTTTATTGGTTAATACATTTTCGTTTTGGCCCAGATTAAATTTCTTGCATTGGTGTTTTAATCAAAGCTGAAAAAACAATTCCAAGAAAAACCAGATTGTTGCTTTAACAGCGACACCTTTCGTCTGAAACTGGTGAGAATGTTCCAGAAGCTTTAATTGAATCAAAAACCTAACAAACAAACATGGAAGTGTTTCCATGTTGAAATTGATTCACTCATTCAAGAGAGAAAAGAAGGAGAAATAAAATAAAAGAAATAAAAAGGAAGGAAAAATATGGAAGATGAAGAAATAAAAAGTAGCTTTTCATGGTTCGGTATTTATAAGACAAAAGTATTACTTAGATATATTTTAGTATGTTTTCCTTGCACAAGGCTTTTTTTTTTCCCCTCTCCTCTTTCTCTCTCTCTCTCTCTCTGTGCTCATTCTCTGATGAGCTTATAATAAAGTAATCAGATTTGTACATGCGTAGTGTGGGGGTGTGGGGTCTGCACATTTGGTGAAATTTGTTTTATGTTTCCATACAAAGACAACAATGGTGGATTCAAAAACAAGCTAGGGGAAAATGCTGAGGTAGAAAAGAGATTTTTATATCACTTCCCTAAAACTTGCATAGACAAGATTTTTTTTTTTCTTTCTTCTTTTCACTTTTAAATGCTTAAAATAATTTTTTGTTGCTGTTGTTGTTGTCTTTGGAATTTATTTTTTCTGGTTTCACATTTTATATAAACATGGCAATGGTTTCAATGTGCCATTGGTATTATTAAAATAAAAAAAATATATATGAGGAATCTTTTTGAGGAGTTATGACAAACAGGAGGAAAAACAACTCAATAATAAAACCTAAAATTGCTTCCACTCTTATTACCCCCCCCAAAAAAAAACTCATTTTTAGAAAAAAAATCCTCAAAATTGTCATTTTGAATTCTTCACAAGAAAAAAAAATTCCTTTAACTTAATATTCTCAAATAGATTATATATATATATATATATATATATATATATATAGTCATCCACAGGGTTTTGATATTTACGTCTCATCAGTGTGGCTAGACTTAACCACTACTTTTAGCCAGGAGTGAAACCCAAATGAATCTTCGTCAGTCCGGCTCCTTACCATCTGTCAGTAAGAGGCAAACAATTAACTGATACATACTTCTGTGGATGTATGTTTTTACAATCACCAGAGAACTCAAGTCTGTAAACAGCAGATGAATAATGCCTCAAGCAAAGCGGTGACAGTTCAGTTAAAGTCTCCGCTAGAGAGCTCTACTGGGTTTTTGGAGCATTATATATATATATATATATATTTTAACAGTATTTAACTGCTCAAGTAAGGGCTGGTTAGTTGGATTTTACAGCATGTCAACCCTTGTTGGGTTATTCTATGCTTAAGAAGTTTTATTAATTGTTGTGGTATTCAATTTTTTTTTTTAACTCAATTTTTTTAAAACATTTCTTAAAACTCATTTTTTCTAATTCACCCATAGATGGGTCCCTATCATAAACTACCACTCTGGGTCATAGTGTACCTGGGAGTATTGGTGATGAAGATGTAATCCACATTCCCCAGAGCTCCAGCATTGGAACTTCACCATTAGATAGAGTTTAACGTCATACCCAGGAAATAAGTATTGAGAGGAAATCAATTGAGGTTGTGAAATACACTGGGTGAGATTGAACTCAAACATAACCAAGTAAGATCAAGTAAAAGCCAGTATATGTATATTTACCAACTCCCCCCACATGAGCAGGATACGACACAAGGTCAATTTCTTAAGCGGAGTTCAACAGGTTTGAATTGAGAGTTTTCCTTCTCCTAGACTGGTTACCTAGCCATGGTTAAAGAACCCAGTCTCCCTGCTATTTTACCCATAGCTGGAGGGAGAGTAGGATTCATACCTTTCCCAAGGGTATTAGCGCTAAGTGAAATGCAATTACCACGTCCAGGATTTGAACTCGGGGCGACGAGTCCATTTCCCATGACTTTAACCATTACACCACGCGCTTCCTACAGTAAAAGCCAGTATAAGAGAGATTCACTCTCCCATGCTTCAACATCGTTTTCTGAGTTCAACAGGTTTGAATTCAGAGTTTTCCTTCTCCTAGACTGGTTACCTAGCCATGGTTAAAGAGCCCAGTCTGCCCTGCTATTTACCCATAACTGGAGGGAGAGTAGGATTCATACCTTTCCCAAGGGTATTAGCGCTAAGTGAAATGCAATTACCACGTCCAGGATTTGAACTCGGGGCGACGAGTTCATTTTCCATAACTTTAACCATTACACCACGCGCTTCCTACAGTAAAATCCAGTATAAGAGAGATTCACTCTCCACTGCATCAACATCGTTTCTGGATTCTGGATTCTGGATTTATTCTTTATCAGAAGATGTTAAGAGAACATTTTCACTTTACCCAAAAGATGTAAAAAAAAAAAAAAAGAAAACAAAAGGGGGGGGGGATAAACTGGTGAATGGTGGTTTTTAGTGCAAAAATAATCACTAAAGAATTTCTGGATTGTATTCAATCCTTATCAGAAGATGTCAGGGGACATTTACACTTTCTTCAAGATATGCTAGAAAAGGGATAACAACTAGAGAACCATTGTTTTGAAAAATATAAAACACTGGTTACTTTAGGAGGTCTTAACTATGACCGACGTCAGAATGCATACTTTCTCTAGGCTGAGAAAATGGGGGTGAAAGAAATATTGTTTTGTTAAACAAAATAACTGTGACTAGACTTGAGATCTTGAAGTGGGTCTGTTATCTTAGGTACACCTGTTGAATATTAGATAAGACAATGTTCATTTTATTTTAGGCCGAGAAGAAAGGGACGTGATGAATCCTTGTTTTGTTTATAAGATAATTACAAATGATTTTGTGATACATAAGGATATACAAGAACCTCTTCCTCGGCAGATCAGACTGGATGAGGATAGGGTAGCAGGCAGATCAGGATGGGATAGAGACCCCTGAGAAGCAGAATGCATCTGTGGACAGAGCTGTGTAGTAACCAGACAAGAAACACAAAGATTGTTAGCTTATTCATGCACTTTATTGCTTACCAACCCTAAGACTTAGAGGAAGTAACCTTCTATCTATACATATATAGAGGGCAGTTGTGTGTATATGTATGTCAGGAGGAAACTTTGAAAATAAAACAATTAACGACAAAGTAAATATATATACACATTAAATATTACTAGGGCTTGGTTTTTGAGCAAAAATAATAGAGATCTGATTTATATTTGTGAAGATAATTAAAAAATAAAATTTAAATGATAACAGCATTGATTTTTTTTTCATTTAATATTTAAGATAATAGACATTAACATTTCTTTTCAGAGTAGCTGGATCAATGCAAGGTCTATTTTTTTTTTACATGGGGATTTAAATGGGGCATCCCACGAGGATTCAACTCACGATTCAATAATAATGCATCTGCAGGATGCTCTAACTCTAAAAAATCCCCCTCTACCCCTCTTTCTTTGTTTAATGGCATATAAACCTTTTTAGGTTATTTAATGCCGAAGTCGTCCATTTATGTATGTATTTTCCAACCCCTCCACACGAGCAGGATGTTGCACAAGGTCAATTTTTAAGCGTAGTTTAACAGCTCTGAATTCAGATTTTTTCCTTTTCCTAGACCAGTTGCTGTACCAATATTTGAGCTCAGTCTGCCCTATTATCTACTCATAACTAAAGGCAGAATAAGATATTAGCGCTATCTCAAATGTAAACAGCCTCATTCAGGAATGGAACTTGTATCATCCTTGTAGAAAAACACTAGTGGTACTATTTAACCCATATCTGAGAGGATGGGGGGGGGGTCATACCTTTCCCAAGAGTATTAGTCTGAAAATGAACATAAACAGCACGACTGGAGTTTGAACTTGCTTAATATGATGTTGGAGTCCAATAAATAAGCCATTGCGCCACAGGAACCCCCTCCTTCTGGAAAATGGGTAAATTTGAAAATTTCATTAGCCAGGTCAGAAAAAGGAAAATTTGAAGAGAAAAATGTATAATTTCCATTTACTTTAGGCATAAGCAATTTCTGCCGAGAGAGAAGAAAAAGTAAAAATTTAGTTACATAGTGTTATTGTTATAATGTTAATTAGAAATGGAGGTAATGCCATCAGACATGAATAGAAATATGCAGAGAGAGAGAGAGAGAGAGTGATACAAGTTAAATTGGATCACTAAAAACTGAACTTGGTTAATTATTCATTATAAGAGTGAAATTTGATAGCAAATAATCATAACACAGAGATCATTGCGGTTCCAGGTTTCTCTTTAAATGCAAAAGACATACCACACACCCATATATATAAGTCAGGTAGATCAATAAGAACATAGCCTAATAATGAAGAGGAAGAAGAAAAAAAAACATTTGTTTTTAACAATAAATATTTATTTTTCTGATATTAGTAAACTGATCCCATAATCACTTTTGCAACTTATGAAGTCCAATGACAAAGTCTATCACTTGCAACAATAACACAGCAGTCTCCAACATAAGCTCAAGAACAAACTTCAAAGTGTCTCGCCTCTTTCCCTGTAAACTGGTATTTTATACAAAGCTTGATCTTGAAAAGATTTGCATTCATGCAAATATATTCTTGCTAATTCTCCTGGCTCCAAAATCATGTTTCCTTAAATTATGGTGCTAAATCAGCCATATTTTCATCTTGCAACTTAAGAAGTCCAATGACAAAGTCTATCACTCGCAACAATAACACAGCAGTCTCCAACATAAGCTCAATAACAAACTTCAAAGTGTCTCGCCTCTTTCTCTGTAAACTGGTATTTTATACAAAGCTTGATCTTGAAAAGATTTGCATTCATGCAAATATATTCTTGCCAATTCTCCTGGCTCCAAAATCGTGTTTCCTTAAATTATGGTGCTAAAGCAGCCATATTTTCATCTTTTTTTTTTTTTTAGCCCTTCACTTATTTTACACCCCCATTGTGAGCTCTGAGGTATGTCATTTCTTTCACTACATTTTCAGTATAATCTCCTTTCATGTCATTGCACTTAATTCAGAGGTGAATATCAATTACATAGGCTAGACATTATACAGTGAAAATTTCAGATCAAAATTCAGCTAATATGCAGGCATGAGGCTATGAACTTACTGATCCAGTCTTAAATATAAGTGATACAAGGACTGCTTGAAAAACAAAAAAAGGTCAATAATCCACTGTAGGTGAGAACCATCCTCAAAGACAAAAGGTGCATGGGGAATAACTACAAAACATTGCCATCAAACCCTGACCAGACCTTCAGCTGCAACCACTGCAACCAGGCCTGCATGTCCCACATTGGCTCTCATTCATGAAGCCAAGTCATGATTATATATATATATATATATATATATATATATATATATGTATGCACACACACATACACACAAAGGATGGGACACAAGGTCAATTTTTTTAAAGTAGAGTTTAACAGGTTTGAATTCAGAGTTTTCCTTCTCCTAGACTAGTTGCCTAACCAAGGTTAAAGATTCCAGTCTGCTCTAATATTTACCCATAGCTGGAGGGAGTATAGTTGGATTCATACCTTTTCCTAACAGGTATTCTTACTCTGAAACAGTTTCAATAAAATCAGTGGGTAGCAATAATAACAATAACTTACTTGAAGCTAGATTAGAAAGGATTATTAGTTACTTGAAATGAACATAAAATCCTTTCTAGACCAAGGAGATTGTTTTGGTGTCTGAGGTGGAGAGCCACACCTACCATCAGATCCTTGCTTTATCACACATATCCCTATGCTATTCATATGCTGAGTAGGCGAGCGCTGGTATTGAACCTGGGACCTTGTGGTTCCTAGTCAAACTTGAGTGTAAATTATTAATATTAGATAGGAATACTTGATACCATATAACTGTGTGCAAATTATTAGTATTAGGAATAACTGATTATATAACCGTCTACAAATAAAAAAAATGTGCAATTCTTAGAAAATGCAATAGAACTTTGAAAATATAGTTATTACAATTGAATATTTATAAAATGAACCAAATTTTGGTATTAAATAATCTGTCGATGTGTGACTAACCAAACAAACTAAACTAAACAAAAATATCTAACATAACGAAACAATACTAGTGGACAGTTAAACATTCGCAAGGTTCAAGGTTTGATACTGGTCCCTACCACCTCAGTGCATGAGTAGCACAGATTAGGTTATCTAACCTGACCCTCGTTGTTTGGCTGGTACCGACAATATGCCACTCCACAGACTTTACTCATGTATCAAAATATATTAAAAGAAAACTTATGAAGTAGAATTCCCATGGGAAGCGAGGGGTGGGGGCAAAGGTCACTTGCTATTCTAATAAATAAATAAATAGATAGATAGATAGATAGATAAAGCTCTGTAAAACTGAAAATGGGAGTATGGGTTATTTGAGAAGAATTATGGATTTACCAATAGATTATCAGTCATATAGAAATCCAATCTCATTGACAAGTTAAAGTGACAATTCTTCCAAGCTGTACTTGTATCAGTGCTATTGTATTGCTGCACCACTTTGACCTTAACAAATCACCTAGAGAATAAGCTAGATGGGAGCTGCACAAGAATGCTGTGCGTGATCTTAAAAAAAATCATGGAAACCATATCCCCACAAGGAAACAGCTGTACAGTCACTTGCCCTCTATCACACAAACCATCCAAGTAAGACGAAAAAGACATGCTGGACACTACTGGAAAAGTAAGGACGAACTCATACGTAACATCCTCCTATGGAAACCAGCATGTGGACATTACAGTGTGGGCCATCCAGCAAAGATGTACATTGACCAGCTCTGCGCAGATACTGGATGCTGCACAGGGGACCTCCCGAGGGCAATGAATGAGAGATTGTCAGGGATATCCATGCTATTAGCGCAATGAACTTACCAAACTTAGAACAATTGAACACCTTTGTGCTGTTAATAATATACTTACAGCCAATCCTTTCTACAGATTTCTTCAGGCAGATAATTCATAAAGAGATGTGTAATGACAAACGAAAGACTTTGGAAAGCTTTATTCTGCTTAGAATAATTGGTACACTTATTGAGAGTTTATATAGTCTAGTATTCACTAGAGAGTTCTCCAAAGGGGAGGTAGTCATAAAATAGGGGAGGTAATTACTTATTACAAGATGTAAAGGAAAAAGAAAAAAAGATTACAAATCAAACACCTGACAAAGTTATTTGAGAATTGCCATTTTTATTTTTCATTTTTGTTATTTTTATAGTTGGCTGATTGTGAGAGGGAAAACTTTTTACTTTGAAGCTAAGGTTTCGTTTTTGTTTTTTTTTGTTATTATGTTTGAATAATAAATGAAACCGATTTACTTGGTGTGAAAACTGAGAAGTTGCAAATTTCAGACCTTTGCTTTGTCACTAATGTCACACTGACATCAGTTAGTTGCGGTCATAAGAAAAAAAAAAAAATAAATAAATAAATAAAAAATTTAAAAAATATATTGAAATAAAAAATAGAATAACAAAGTAATAAGATAAAAATTTAAAAAAAAAAAGGGCAGATTTCAGAGTATTGTATTACTTTTATTTTTAATGGCATACTTCAGCATTTTTTTTTTTTTTGCTGTTTGTTTTCTTGTAAAACCACAATGCAAGACAACAATAATAAAAATTTGGAATTTAAAAAATAAAAAACCTTTTTCTACTTTGCCTTGTTGTTTGGGGACTGTAGAATATGCCACTTGGGGTAATACCCTGTCAATAGGGCCATCTGTTGATTCTGTTTTTATCATAAAGAAAGGGAAGAAAAGGGACATGGTACACAGAAAAATATGATTAGAAAGAAAGAGAGTAGGGAAAATATATATAGAGAGGGGGTAAGCATGTGGAAGTGATACCGTTAATCTGTTTAAATTAAACATGATGAAAAGAAGAAAAAAATGTGAGAGAGAGTTAAATCAAGATTATTATACTTATTACATATTGAACAATTAGCTCTTAGGTAAACATATCAAATATTGTAATAACTGAATTATCATACTGTGGTATATCCACAGTTCCTGTTTGTTAATCCTATTTTTAAAATAAGGAGTCAATTTCTTGTAGAATATCTTTGGACACACCTGGATAGTTCAAAGGAATTTACCATCAGTCTTGGAGTCAATCTACCTTGTATGGATGACAAGGTCCAACAGTCTGTAAATAAATTGCTGTTTTTAGATTCTTTTTTTTCTAATTAAAACAATAATAAAAAAAATGTTCATGTTCTAAAGCAACCTGTGTCCACGGCTGAGGTGAAGCAGAGATTGGGGTTATGTTAGTTTCTCTTAAATAAGAATTGTTTCATGTCCTGTCAATTTCCTTATGATGATTATGGTAAACAATCTGTAAAAAGAAAATGGGAAATTACAAACTTGCTTATTCCTTTTCCCAATTCAAACCAAAATTAAAGAATGATTGACTGTAGACTTTTTAAGGTGGGAGTGGGTGGGGGTGGGTGAATATGACGCCAAAGTTGGTAGGGAGTTGAGGAGATAAGAAAAAAAAAGTTAGGCATGTTGAGCAAAGTTAACTGAAGATAATGCTGCAGAAAACTAAATACAGAGGCTCTCCCACCATTGCGAACCTACCGATAGTTAGTTCTTTATAATTGAGCAGAAGACTCAGATTACAATAATAATAGGAATTCATTTGAATAGAATGAATTCTGAGGTGAATAGATAGTGAACATTGAAATATTCCATCATACAGGTAAAAAATACCAAGAAAATTTGGTAGAGTTGGAGGAGAAATTTAGGAGGCAAAGATTTAAAGAGCCAAGTCTGCCCTACTATTTACTCAGTGTGTGGTGTAGATGAGAAAAAGGTAATTTTCGAGAATTATTTAAAAAACAAAGTGTTTGAACTCTGGAAGAAGCAAGTCTGTTGCAACTGATCAAAGGAAGCTGAGATGGGACCAGAGTGCTAGAAGAACCTGTGGTGTTGCGGTCTTTAGAGAGGCTATATGTTGTATACCCTTTTCATTACTTCTTTTCTTCTTCTAGGGTCTTTGACATCTTAAGTTCTTCTAGGTCTCTTCTAACATCTTGACTTCGTCTTGGTGGTCGGTCGCACTTAATTCATTTCTTCTTCTTCATCAGTCTTGTTACCAAGACATTTACCAACCACAAAACTGTGTTATTTTCTTAAGCTTTTATTTACTTAACTATACACTTCATGTAACTAACATAGTAGCGCGTGTATGCCATGTGAGCTCCAGTTAAGGCAGGACATCCTCTCTGCCTGATGTCCAATTGAAAACTGAGGATCCAACCAGGTCCCACGTGACTTCACGTATTTCACGGGCTTTCTGTACTATTCCATGGAAAGTCCCGTCCATGATATGAAAAGGGCCATCCCTTTAGAAATACAGGGGATTGACAATAATCTTATGCAACTGCATAGATTATATAACATATATATGAAAATGTATTCACTGTAAAATATTCTTTTGTTGAGAAATGGAGGACCAAGTTAAATTTGAACCTTGAAAGATGATAATAAAAAAAAGAGAGAAAACTAAAAGAAAAATACTTTCAAGCTGTTAATAATGGATTTCCAATTTTATTAGACACATAAAAAAAGATTATAGACTCCATTTTATGATTATTTCTTTTACTTTCTTTTGTAACTGTGAAAAGAAGATTAGAACTTTAAGATACCTTTTTTTTTTAAATAAAAATCTAGACATTTTAATTTTATAATCTAAAAAAGAAATATCCAATGTATTGATAATCTACATATATACATCTTTTATAGATATATAAATCTTTATATATATATATATATATATATATATATATATATAGATATATATATATATATAAATTGCTAAATAAAAGAAATGAAATAGTTTCAAAATGTAGACAGATGAACAAAATCCTCCTAAGAAATGTAGAAAAAAAAAGCTAAAAGAGAAAACAAACCACCACAACTGAAAGACATTCTAAGAACTTGAAATAAGGAAAGAAAAAAAACTCATTTATTTAAAAATTGCAAATAGTGTGAAACAGTCTCTTATAAAACCAAACCAGTGTATGTGTGTGTGTGTGTGTATATATATATATATATATATATACACATACACACACAGATGGTAGGGCCAAGAACTTTTCAGTACCTCCTTGTGCAATTGAGAAAAAAAAAAGAATATGCTTTCATTTTCCTCATGTAAAAACCTTTCCAACTCGAGCCACCTGTTCTCTTGTCCCCTTTCCTCATCAAGAGAAGGTTTATGTTCAAAAGTCAAGTCTATGACAATTCTATGTGCACAGACACAAATGTATTGCAAATCTACTATATATATATATATATATATATATATATATATGCACATATGTGAAAGTGTGTTGTTACGTTGAAGAGTTTGTGTGTGTATCCATGAACACAAATATATTAAGTTCTCATCAGTATATATATATATATATATATATATATATACACATCTGACTGTATGCACATGTGTGAAAGAGTGTTGTTATTCTATTTACCTTCCTGTTCTACATTTATCTTTTGTGAAAAAAACAAAAAAAAAGACAGAAAAAGAAATGATGCTATAAGAATCTTAATCAACAAACATGTATATGATGCATGTTCAAAAAGGTATTTTCCAAGAAGATTAGCACTATATAAAATGCAAACAACTTCATCCAGAATTTGAACTTGGGTCAATGGGTTCATTTCCTCTGATGATAACCATTACACCACAAGCATCTCTATTGTTACAAGTACAAAATTGATTTAACAAGCACTCAGTAAAGAACCTCTGGTATGTGAACGACACATCGCTAGTGGCATCACCCCAATCAGGTACAATATCTGGCAACTAGTCAACATGATCCAGTGATTTTTGTTTGGTGTTTGGCGTGTTGTTTTACGGCATATCAACCTCAGTGGGTCATTTAATGCCGACTAAATTTTGAAAATAAATTCATTCTTCATGGATACTCAATTTTTTATAAACATGTTTTTCTATTTAACCATAGATGGGACCCTTATAGATACTACCACTCCAGGACCTGGGAGCAAAGGTGATGAAGGGGTGCTCCACCTTCCCCAGACCTCCAAAACTAGAACTCACCATCAGATAGAGTTTATCATACCCAGGACATTAACACCCTCAGCCACCGCTTTCTAGCACATATATGATAAAAAGGGTTGGGGCTTGCCATAAGGGCAATAGGGTCGGGGTAATTCATATAGGGGCTAGGGCTTGACATGACCAGCCGATTGATTGGAGGGGGCCTCGCGACCACCCGTCTAGCCTAAGTAAGGGTCTAAGCGGAGTGTTGCATGTCATGGACTGCTCATCCACCAAGATTCCGTCCTTAAGCATCACAGGTTGCCACCAACTGCCAACAGTGGTGGTATCTTATCCCTCTCCAGAGATGCAGTTCGTGTATTCTATAAGCCTCAGCTGACAGGGCAGTGATTTTTGTTCTCCGGTTATAAAAGTAAATTCACCACTATGCTTTCATGAATGCTGCCAAAATCTTATTCACCCCACAGGATATATATGGAGCACTTTTAGTAGTCCTGTTATACACAAAAATATTCGGTTGGTTGGTTGAATTTTACAGCATGTCAACCCATATTGGGTTATTTTATGCTGAAGATGTTTTTTTTTTTTTCATTCTTAATGATGTAATATATTTGGACTATTGTCTTCTATTTATTGTTATATACACAATATTTCGAACAATATAACCTCCAGCCTTCTTCAGGGTTGCTCTTTGAACTTGGGGGGTCCTTCATGTTGTAATCAGGAGCTTTCATGGAACTTTGAACCAAACCCTTTATTTAATCCATTGGGGTAAGCTATTCTCATCCCATTAACTATGACCAGGTACAAGTGTTAAGCTATGTTAAGTATTCTATGTTATTATTGCACTTGCACTTAGAACTGTATTAAATCAACCCTTATATCCATTGCACCAGGGGGCGTGTGGTCTAATGGTTAGAGTCATAGGAAATGGACTTGTCGCCCCGAGTTCAAATCCTGGACGAAGCTGTTTGAATTTCACATAGCGCTAATACTCTTGGTAAAGGTATGAATCCAATTCTCCCTCCAGCTATGGGTAAATAGCAGGCCAGACTGGGCCCTTTAACCTTGGCTTGTAACCAGTCTAGGAAAAGGAAAACTGAATTTAAACCTGTTAAAACTCCACTTAATAAATTGACCTTGTGTCACATCCTGCTCATGCGGAGGGGTTGGTAAATATATATATCCATTGCACCATGTGTCCAACTGGAAAATTCAAATAGTATTCTAATTTCTTTTAAACACATTTTTTAAATTCATTACAAAAACATTCAGTATTTCTGTGAATGTTTGAGATGAGGCTTGAAGATTAGTATTATCTGCGTTATTCGGATTATTGTCCCCATCTTCATTGTTATTTGTACAACGTTTCGGCCGATATACCTCCGGCCTTCTTCAGGTATTTCTTGACAGACTCAGGAACTTTCTTGTCGAGAAGGTTCCCGAGTTCGAAAAGAAGGTTCCCGAGTCTGACAAGAAATACCTGAAGAAGGCCGGAGGGTATATCGGGCGAAACGTTGTACAAATAACAATGAAGAGGGGGAGAATAATCCGAATAACGCAGATAATACTAAAAACATTCAGGTTTGTTAGTTTGTTTTCTTAACCTATAAACCAAAAAGAGAGAAAGATAGGGTTGCATCACACACACACACACACACACACACACACACTCACTCCATCATCTCTGGTTCTTGATTGTTTCAATCTCATAAGGAAATTGTGAAGACGAATTACCTTGTCTCTTAAGAAGGTCATTGTTTTTTTTTGTTTTTTTTAAATCTTAGGCTTATTCTGGTCAAAGAGATTTTATATCAGAAAACTAAGCAACTAACTTAAGTCTTCCCCACCCCACCCCCCTTTCACAAAATCTAGTTTTTGGCTGTACCATTCTGGTGAGGAAAGATGTGAACAGGAATTACCTGCTACTCTGTCCCTTAAAAGGTCATTTGTTTTTGTTTTTTTTGTTTTGTTTTTGTCTGTCTTATTATGATAGGATATAAGAGGAAATCAAATACTACTGATTCTTCCTTATAATAATTCCATAGAAACACAAAATTTTAAGCCCCAAAGAACTTTGACATCATCTATGGAAATAAGTGACTACTCTTTATAAATATCACATTGGCATTTCCAATCAAGAATTGAACTTTGGGATATGGCTAAGTGGTAGAGAATCTGGTTGATATCTGTCAGGCCTGAAATTTATTGAAGACACTGCACAGTTGAAACATTGTTCGTTGCAGTTAGTCCTGAACTTTTAAAATTATCTTATCAGCATAGATGATTTTGATAGGGGATTTACAACAATCTGATTAGTGGCCATTTTGTTTGGTGGTTCAATATTTATGAGTATGATATAAAAGCTGACGGAGTGACCTATTGTTAGTACCAGCCAGACAGCGAGGAAGTCTATCCCTTTTTTGCTAGCACTAGATGAGGGAGATTGTCACAGACCAGATTACCCAATCTGTGGTACACAATCACAATCAATTCATTGTTAATGAAAATGAGGACAATAGTCTGTATAACGCAGATAATACCCATCATACATATTGTTCTCATCTTGGTTGTTAAATGCACAGCTGTGAATCCTCTGGTTGTACTTTGAAAAATGTATAAAAACAAAACTTTATGCTCTTCCAAATGTTCTCTGAATTTTCCTTTGAGTCAATGGTCAAGAGGATTAAAGTATTGGTTAAAAGCTTCAAGGCAGGGTCTATTCATGAGTTCAATCCCTGTGTTCAGTGGAAAGGAAAGCAACACTACAACTAATGTGTATTAACTGATATGAGATATCCTCCCCACCAAAAGATGTGTCCTGGCTATGATGCTAAACAGCATCTGATGGTTAGTCTCCAGTTCTGCAACTCAGGAGATTGTGGGGTCTATATATATGATATATATATATATATATATATATATATATAAGGTGTGTCAAAAAAGTATGAGATTTTTTGTACTTTTTGACACACCTTGTATACTGTAAAAAATAATGTTTCATTCATTTTTCATTTCTATCTTGGTAAATACAGCTTTAAACTTGGTACTTTTTTTCACACACCTTGTATTCTGAAAAAAAAAATTAATGAATGGAACATTATTTTTCAGAATACAAGGTGTGTAAAAAAAGTACAAAAAAATTAAAATTATTTTTTCAGAATACAATTGAATGGAACATTATTTTTCAGAATACAAGGTGTGTAATAAAGTACAAAAAATTAATGAATGGAACATTATTTTTCAGAATACAAGGTGTGTAAAAAAGTACCAAAAAAATTAATGAATGGAACCTTTTTTTTTTCAGAATACAACATGTGTCAAAAAGTACAAAAAATCTCAATACTTTTTTTTTATATATATATATATATATATATATATATATATATATATATAGAGAGAGAGAGAGAGAGAGAGAGAGAGACTAATACTTTCTGCCACCAAGACAGTGCTCTGATTAGATTTGCAGATTGTTCACTTGTAAAACATTAGTGTTACCAAAATGGTAAAAATAACAACTAAATAAATAACTAGTTAAATAAGAAACTGAATAGAGAAAACTTTGTTTTAAGGATTAGGAAAAAGATTTTTAAATCTGTGTTTAAGTCTGTGAACCTAAAGTTTATCAGTCTGTCTAATTTTGTTCCAGCATCAAATCTTTCCTTGCCATTGTTGTTTCAGTAGCAGCACCAAAGTCAAAATTCACTTTTAAAATCAATTTAAACAAAGAAATATTGGCTGACAGAATTCATATTCAACATTGCATGCTATATTGGATTTTTATGAAATGAAAATAAAAAATAAAAACAAAACAAACAAAATAAAATAAAATAAAAAGCAACAAAATCCATTTGTGACATTTAAGAAAGAGACAAGACGTGAAGCAGGTTTTGAAATGTCAGTGGTGCTGCTTTTCAAGATTTTATTCTGCTGATTCCAGCCTATTGAATTAAAACAATTCTGCTCTGGTCTATCGAGTCGACATTGACAGGCTCTGAAGCAGATCTTGCCCTTATCCAGGAAAAAAAAAATTTAAAAAAAAAAAAAAATCCCAGAAAATTTGAAACAAACAAAATGACCATGTATCAAGAAAAATAAACAAAAATAAAAAGATAAAAATAAATAAAAATGAAAATAAAAAATAAAAATAAAAAAAAAAAAAAATGAAAATAAAATAAATAAAAATAAACAAAAATGAAAATAAAAAAACAAAAATAAAAATAAACAAAATAAAAATAAACAAAAAATAAAAAAATAAAATAAACAAAAATAAAAAAGGACAGACAGGCAAAGCTTCTCCAAGATATGAGATATTTGTATGTTGGTTTCGTTCTATTTTATTTTTGGTTCAATTCTTAGAATATCACCCAATGTAAATAACTAATAATCAATTCTTCTCTGGGGCAATTTTTAATCCAGTTCACAAGAAAAGTGAAAGTGAAAGTACTTTTTTTTTGTTGCTTTCTTTATTCGGAAAACCAAAATAAACCAAAATAGATATTGACTAGACAGAATTTCAATCTTTTTCATTTTCATCCAAAAGGAAATTTTCACCCAAAACAACTTGGCTTTCAGTCAAACAATAAAGTACCAAAAAAATTCATTTTAAAGTATTTAAAATTTAAAAACAAATTCTATTATTATTATTATTATTACTAGCAAATATATGCACCCTCCGGGTGCAAGTATTTAAGTTTAAATGTAATAAAATATTATATTAAATCAGAAAGGCTAATGAAACTAATTAAGAATTCAAATAAAAAGATTTGAAACGGAGGGGGTATAATCGGAAAATAGAACAACTGAAACTTACTCTTTCATCACTTCCGTTTTTCAATGCTAAATTTTCCTAATTTAACTATTTAGTTAGAATAGGAAGTAAAGAATAAAATTACAGTTATTTCTTCTTGTTAATGAATTTCTTTTAGGATTTATTGAAGAGATTTTTACTCATATTCATTAAGATAAAACCAAACAATTAGAAATCAATAATACCAAGCACATTTTTATTAAAATCAGTTTTTTTAATATCAATATGCAAATTAGCTTTACATTTACACTGAAAACTGGTATTTTGTTGTATATATAAATACAATTGCATGTTATTAGGATTTAGGTAAGGCCAACAGTATTAATAATGTCAAACAGTTTTATTATTAATTGCGGTTTAAATAGAAATAAAATCATGGAGAATGTGATGTAAATAACTAAGGGAATTGTGACTTGAGTACTAATATAGTTTCGGTTACAGACAGAAAAACACACAATCTCCATTATAATAAGATTATTATTATTTATTATTATTATTATTATTATTATTGTTTTTTTTTATAGATTCAGCAAACTATCGTCCTCAGCTTCATATCCTCATTTTCAGTATTCTTAATTACCCAGTGTCATAAACATCTGCACATGTAGACGTAACTCAACTGGTAGAGAAAAGGACTAAATTCCAAGAGGTCTGTTATTTCAATTTTAAAACAAAATTTTAAAGTATGAAAATTTGTTTTTTAAGCTTGAATACACACACGCACACACACACATACACACAAAATGACTTTTAAGATATTGAATCGCCTGGCGTATGAGCAGGAAAAATAATATATCATGTTTTAAAAGTTTCATTTGTTATACTAAAACAAATGGAAAAAATTACCCCATATCAATCTTATATTTTTCACAAGAAACGTCCTGCTTTGTCAGTGAGGCTTAGAATATCCTCCCTGTATCCCCTGCAGAAGGGTAAGACATACCCGCTCCCCACAAAAATAAAGTATCCTTCATATGACAGTAAACTGCATTTGATTGTGAAGATCCAGTTTTAGATATCTGGAGAGTGTGAAGTCATTGCCATTACTACCATGTCCACTCTGACTTAGAGTGCTAGTACCTGTTAGGGGTCCATCTATGGATATAATGGATCTGTTCAAAAATTATTCATATTAAATAGGACTGCAAAAAAGACAAAAAACTCTTAAGAAACTACACAAAAAAATGAAAATCTTATTATAATGGAGATTGTGTGTTTTTCTGTCTGTAACCGAAACTATATTACTACTCAAGTCACAATTCCCCTTGTTATTGACATCACAATCTCAATGATTTTATTTTTATTTAAATCTCAATTATTAATAAAATTGTTTTACATTATTAATGCTGTTGACCATATCCACATATTAATAACATGCAATTATATTTATATATACAACAAAATAACGGTTTGCAGTGTGAACGGGAAGGCTAATTTGCATATTGATATTTAAAATGTGATTTTAATAAATATGTGTTTAGTACTATTGATTTCTAATTGTTTGGTTTTATTTTAATGAATATAAGCAAAAATTTCTTCAATAAATCTTAAATGAAATACATTAATAAGAAAAAATAACTAATTTCATTCTTTACTTCCTCTTTTAACTAAATACTTAAATTAGAAAAAATAACAATGAAAGACGAGTGATGGAAGTGTAAGTTTCAGTTGTTCTATTTTTCGATTATACCCCCCTGTTTCAAATCTTTTTATCTGCATTCTTATTTAGTTTCATTAGCTTTTCTAATTTCATATAATATTTTATTACATTAAAACTTAAATATTTGCACCCGGAGGGTGCATATATTTGCTAGTATAAATAATGAATGTCAGTCCCTAATCTCTAGGCAAAAAATAATCCAAGATAGGTTGACATGCCATTAAAATTCAAAACCAATTAATCATTCAATCAAGAAACTCTTTGTTTTTTTTCTCCACATTTTGTATTTATTTTTGAGAAAGCATTTAATTTTATACAATTCTGCCTATTTTATCAATATAATTTAGGTTCATAATCTATATATATTATATCTCTTATTATATGCTCCCAAAACCCGGTAGAGCTCTCTAGGAGCAATTTTAATTGACTTTCACCACCAGCATAATAAAGCAATGATCGTCTGTTGTTTACAGAGTTGATCTCTCTGGTGATCGTAAAATATATACACAGATGTATGTATTTATCAGTTAAAACACAGCTCTTTAATGGCAACTGTTGATGGCCGAGTGGTTAAGGAACCGGGCTGATGAAAAGTCAGTAGGTTTCACTCCTGGTCAGAAGTAGTTGCTCTGTTTAGCCACACTGATGAGACGTGAAATGTCGAAACACGGTGTCTGTGGATGACCTATTATATTATATCATATCATATATATATATATATTATCATATCTATATTATTAGCTGGGCCCATAGAAATTCCATGGAACAAATGCACAAAAAGGTAATAAAAATATGATTCCCTTAATCCATTCAAATTTTACAACTTGCAGATGAATGAATATTTATTAAAATTTATTTGACTTAAAAATAACTTCCTTTTCAGTGAATGTTTAATCTGTATTTCAGAGATTTAGAATTATCACAACAACCTAGATTTATTTGGACTCGTCTCTTTCTTCATTTCTTTTTTTTTTATTGGAGGAGGAGAGGGGTACAATATTCTGGCGACTTGACTGTTAAGCTTCCCTAAGGTAGGCTTAAAAGGTTATTCAATGCAACAAATATACGTGGAAGGTGGGAGAGTACATTGGCTGAAATGGTAAACTAAAAAGCAGCAAAAATGAGGAGACAAACCTGAATGAATCAATATATATATATTTACCAACCCCTCCGCACGAGCAGGATGTGACACAAGGTCAATTTCTTAAGCGGAGTTTAACAGGTTTGCATTCAGAGTTTTCCTTCTCCTAGACGAGTTGCCCTACCAAGGTTAAAGAGCCCAGTCTGCCCTACTATTTACCCATAGCTGGAGGGAGAGTAGGATTCATACCTTTCCCAAGGGTATTAGCGCTAAGTGAAACCCAATTACCATGTCCAGGTTTGAACTCGGGGCGATGAGTCCATTTCCCATGATTTTAACCATTACACCACACGCTTCCTTAAAAAAAATGAATCAATAGAGTATGTATTTAACCGACCTCTCCACCATGGGTAGGATACAACACAAAGTCAATTTCTGGTGGAGTACAGCTGGTTTGAATTCAGAATTTCTTTTTCCTCAAACAGTTACCGTAACAAGGTTAAAGAGCCAAGTTTGTCCTATTATTTACCCATGGCTGTTTTTTTTTAGACACAAACTAAATTGCAAATAGCCTTGTTCAGGATTTGAACTCAGATTGCTGAATCCATTTCTTATGGTCATAACTATTGCATCACATGTACCTCCTCCCACTAAAACGTGTCCTGGGTATGATGTTAAACTACATCTAGTGGTGAAGTTCCATTTCTGGAGCTCTGAGAAGGGGAGTACCCCTTCATCATCATTACTTCTAGATCCACTCTGGCCCAGAGTGGTAGTACCTGTTAGGGTACCCTTATGGATTAAAATATATAAAAAAAGGAGTTTTAAAAAATGGATTAAAAAAATAATTGAGTACTAAACAAGAATGAATAAAACAAAAACTTTTTCAGCATAAAATAACACAAGGGTTGATATACTGTAAAACCAAACCAACCAGCATTCTTTAGGTGCACAACCTGTATCAGAAAAATCTTTCAAATATTATCAACCCTGTGGTTTTTTTGGTAATTTATGAGGAAGACCGTCCCAGTCTCCTGCCTCAAAACTTGCTACCGGTGATTGCTGAAAAACCAACCCAGCTACGATTGAAGTCTGTCGCCGAAGCAGTGTCACTTGAAAGTAAACAACCAACCAGGGGCGTTTTGTTTTTTTGTTTTTTTCGACATTCAATTATATATAAAAAAATCCCAAACGTTTATTTTTTCCGTATTTTCATTTTATTTTAATATATTTATTTCCAACAATCAATTACAAGTAAAAAAAAAAATCAAAATATTTAGATATTCTTGTTTATTTAAACTAAAAACAAGACATTAAACAAACATGAATAAAAGAAAATCTGGGTATTTAGATATTCTTTTATATTTTAATGAAAAAAAAAAAAACTATCTATCTATCTAGTCATCTTCATATCTATCTATTGCTTCGGCTACGGACTTCAGTCGTAGCTGGGGTTGGTTTTTCACCACTCACCAGTAGCAAGTTTTGAGGCAGGAGACCGGGGCGGTCTTCCTCATAAATTACCGTTTTTTTAATGCCAAAACTGTTAGAGTATGAGATAAAAATTGGTCCAAGTTTCCTTTACTGGTGTACTTTTGTAGACGTATTTCATGGATGTATTTTATATCGGATTCATAATTTTTTATATATTTTTATATTTCTCTCAAGAAGAATAAAATATCATCCATGATAGTATTCTCAAACAGATCCTTCATATTATTTGCCCTAAATACTGCATTTAACCCATGGCATTCCTTTTCATATGTAAGATGGACCTGGCCGTAATGGTAATGAAAGCTCCAGAACTGGAACCTCTCCACTAGATGCAGTTTAACATCATACTAAGATATACTTTTAGAATAGATTAGCTAAAATGATGTCATTACAAAAAAAAATAATCAAAAGTCTGAAAATTTACAATCAGAATTTAATCATCCAATCCAGGTTAGTGTGTTTGTCTTTTACTCAGAAAAAAATAAGAAAATAAAAAGTTCCAAAAAGTAGCCTTGCATATACAAGATGTGTCATAAAAGTATCAAGTTTGAAGTGGTATTTACCAAGATAGAAATGAACAATGAATGGAATGTTAATTTTTTTCAGAATACAGGGTGTGTCATAAAAGTGCTGAGTTTGAAGCTGTATTTATCAAGATAGAAATGAACAATGAATGGAACATTAATTTTTTTCAGAATACAAGGTGTATCATAAAAGTGATGAGATTGAAGCTATATTTACCAAGATAGAAATGAACAATGAATGGAATGTTAATTTTTTTTCAGAATACAATGTGTGTCAAAAAGTACAAAAAATCTTAATACTTTTTTTGACACACCTTGTAAAATGTACTGGCATGGGTTTCATGTCATATTTAGTGTAAATTAACAAAATGGATTGGTCTGATCAATAACATTCTTATTTCTTTGTATTTTTTTTTTTTTACAATACTTGAAAGACCTTCTCTACCATGATACAGGCTGAGCAGTTGAAGAAGGCTGGAGAATGGATTGGTTGAAATATTATCATAGCAACAAAAACAAACAAAAAATCAATACTCTGAAAATTTGAAATTAAAATTTATACAATTTGCAAATAGAGGCAACCCCCTCCCATCAAAAAAACATTGGTTGCTTTTCAAATGTTATTTCATTGCTGTTAATCAGATTTAGAGGAGGTATGCCAAATACTCTACACTACCAAACATTTCCTCATGGAATCTGAAGGTTTTTCCTTCAATCAGAAAGAAATATTTCAACACAAATAATATGAGGGATTTGTTTGAGAATTCTAACATGGATGACATTTTATCCTTCCTTGAGAAATAAAAAATATATTGAATAATTATGAATCAGATACGAAATATATCTATAAAAATACACCTGTAAAGGAAACTTGAATACCAATGTTTATCTCACATTCTAACAGTTTTTGGTATTAAATAATAATTTGGCATGGTTAATATACCATTAAATAAACCAATTTGTACCAAAACCAAACCAAACTAAATGAAGTTAATGAAAATTATTTATACCAATTTGAATATATTAAGAACTTGAAACATGGAAAATTTTATCAAAATGAATTATTTCAGCATTATATGACCCAAAAAGGGTTGATATGCCATAAAACAAACAAACCAAATCAAACCATCAGAAAATAGAGAAAAAGAAACCAGCTCAGCAAGAAAGTGGCCATTAAGAGGACTCCAACCCACAGCTAGACAATGTCAACCTTTGTTGATATTCATTTTTCTCCGTTCTTCGATCTTTGGCAAACAACAAGTAGGTATGAGCAAATAGCAAATCAGTCATATCAATCATTGAACAGCCAAGCACCATGGCCAGACACAGACAGTAGTGACATTTACTTGGGGGCTCTGTCCCAAAGTAATTGTGCTGTCATATTCTTCTCTTCAGTGCATTCACGAATGAAAAGCTACAATTACATTGTCAGTTTCTTATCAGTTTTCATGTTCAACTTAATCACAATATGATCCAGGTTTGTCTGCACCACAACCAACTTGCTTCCAATTCTCTTTGGCATCTGCACTCAACCTGAAAACTGTTAATGTACCATTTCAACAATAGGGGGAAAAAAGAAAAACCCTTTTTCTAAGGGGAAAAAAAAATCAGATCAATAAGAAGAATTTTTTTTATTACAACATCATAAATAATTACAGCTCTAAAAAAAAGATTTTATAAAAAAAAGTTGAGTTAATTTTCTTCAAAACCAAAGACAACAGGATTTTATGTTTTTCAAGTAGAACACTATAAAATGAAAACAGATATTATTAAGTATCTTTGGTTTTGAAGAAATTTTAGTTTGGTTTGTTTTGTTTTACGGCATATCAACCTCAGTGGGTCATTTAATGCTGATAAAGTTTTGAAATAAATCAATTCTTAATGGATAATACAATTTTTTATAAATAAATTTTTCTATTTAACCCATAGATGGGACCCTAACAGGTACTACCACTCTGGGTCAGAGTGGACCAGGGAGCAATGGTGATGAAGGGGTGCTCCACATTCCCCAAACCTCCAAAACTGGAACCTCACATCAGATAGAGTTTAACGTCATTCCCAGGACATGTAGACCTGCAGCCACCGCCTTCTAGCACCCATATGATAAAAAGGGGTTGGGGCTTGCCATACCTGGTATCTTCCAAGAAATTTTACTATTTATAAAAAATTGTTAGGGTTGTACTTATATGTACAGCCCTAACAATTGTTTTATAAATAGTAAAATTTCTTCAAAATGGAAGATACCAGGATTTCATTATTTCTTCAAAAATATGAACAAGAAAACCACTTTTTCTAAGAAAAAAAAAAGATTATATCAATATGAAGAATTTCTTTTTTAAAACTGATACACTATTATAAATAAATATAGCTCTAACTATTTTTTATCTCAATTTTTTTCAAAACCAAAGTTACCATGATTTTGTGATTCCTAGTGGAACATTATACAATCAAAACAGATATTAAGTATTACAGTATTGCCCATAAATTAAATTACAAAAGGGATATACTTATTTTTGGATTGCTACATATTCTACAAGTTTTTCTGAGATCAAGATCTTTTTCTTGGGTAAAATTTTCAAAGTTATTCAGTTGTGCACTGGGGATCCACCCTATAGACAGAATGTCTTAATTGTATTAAAAAGTGAAGGGTTAAAGAAATGACTGATGGTTACAGTTAATACCAAGTTGTCATTGGTATTTTTTTTATTACCACAAGCAAAAATATATGCCCTCTGGGCACAAGTATATAAGTTTTAATATAGTATGTTGAATTATAAAGACTAATGAAATTAAATAATACAAAAAAGATTACACTTATTTTAATTTTATTCTAATTGATTTCAATATAAAATTATACATAGGATTGCTTTTAATACATTTGGGAATAAAATAATAATATTTGAAATCAACAACACCGAGTAACTTTATTATAAACGGTTTTGTTAAAACCAATATACAAATTATTCACATGTACTATGTAAACCTTTATTTCTTAATGATATATAACACACATCGCAGGATTTTAAACAGATTAATAATAAGGGCTGTTTTGAGGAAAATTATCTCAGCTAGACCTTGAGACATTGTCAATAAATAAGATGCTAATTAAGATTAAATAATGATTATCTAATAACCATTGATAATATAATGTAAATAACTAAGGGAATTGTGATGTTGGTGGTGATGTAGTTCCGGTTACAGATACAAAATCTCTATTATAATAAGATGTAAAAAAAAAAAGAAGATAACTAGTATGACTTCTTTATACTGATTGTATATAGATTTCTGCTGTCCACCATTTTTTTGGTATCTCAATGATAAGATGAGGCTTAAGATGATTTCCCGTAAAACTGAGAATATAGAGAGTAATGCTATGAATTCAAACTGAAATTATATATCATAAAATATTGCACATAAATAAATACACTTTTAACAATCATTTATAAAAGTCTAATTTCCTTCTAAACCAAATATACCAGGATTATACTATCTCTAGTCGTCGTCGGGGTGGCCTAAAGTCGGTATCAGCCAATCAGTGAGGGATTCTATCCCCTTTTTACTTGCGCTAGACCAAGGAGATTATTTTAGCGTCTGAGGTGGAGCGCCACACCTACCATCAGCTCCTTACTTTACCGCACAGACCCCTGTGCTACTCATACGCTGAGTTGGCGGGGACCGGTATCGAACTAGGAACCTTGTGGTTTCTAGCCGAATGCTCTACCAACTAAGCTAATCCAGCCTGTACCAGGATTATATCATCTCTTGTGAAACATTATACAATCAGAATTCATATTACTAGGTATTATTTATTACTAAACTGTACTGCAAAGAAACTGTTACCAAAAATATGAATATGTTGCAGTCCGAAAATAAATACACACCATATATATTTAGATATATTCATACAATTTTATTTTTGGTTCCAGAGATTTAATGCTATAATACTTGGCAAAAGAATAAAACTCAATGAATATTCTCTACTAGAAGTAATAAATTAATAAAGTTGTACAAAAAATAATAGAATAATGTTGTATTAGAAATAATAATTTAGTAAAAATAATAAAATAAAAACGTTCTGCAAGAAATAATAAAAAAGATAGCTTTCTAGTAGAAATAATAAGATAAGAACATTCTAATAGAAATAATAAAATTATAACATTAGTAAGTAAAAAAGTAAATCGACAGGGTGGCCTAAAGTCGGTATCAGCCAGTCAGTGAGGGAGTCTATCCCCTTTTCACTAGCGCTAGACCAAGGAGATTGTTTTAGCATCTGAGGTGGAGCGCCACACCTACCATCAGCTCCTTACTTTATCGCACAGATCCCTGTGCTACTCATAACGCAGAGTTGGCGAGGACCTGTATCGAACTAGGAACCTTGTGGTTTCTAGCCGAACGCTCTACCGACTGAGCTAAATAATAACATTCTAATAGAAATAATAAAATAACATTAGTAGAAATACTAAAAATGATAGAATAATAACATTCTAGTAGAAAAAATAGAAAAACATTCTAGTAGAAAAATAGAATAATAACATTCTACAAGAAATAATAAAATAACATTCTACAAAAAATAATAACATTCTAGTAGAAATGATAAAATAATGTTTTACTAGAAATAATAAAATCCTGATATCTTTGGTTTAAAAGAAAATGAACTTTTTATAAAACAAAAATTAGTCAGGTGTATTTATTTATGGACAATACTATAAATTAATCTCCCCTTAAAAGTACAAGCCCCCACTTCAAAAAAAGAACAAGTTGGCTTTTACCTGAATAGTTTTCTAGAAGTAGCATGAAGATCTTCCCTTGATAACATACCTTTGTTTTTTTTTTTATATTTATTAAAAAAGAAAAAAAAAAGAAAAAAAAAGAAAAGAAAAGAAAAAAAAGAAAAGCATTTTAAAAACAATTAAAACAATATCTTCTTAATATTGTTGATATTCATTTTTCCTCCTGTTTCGATCTTTGGCAAACACAAGTAGAATAAACTGAATGGTAAATCAGCCATATCAATCAGTGAACAAGCAAGTAGCATGG
>CM042142.1:54816228-54901228 GCA_023376005.1 Doryteuthis pealeii
GTAAAGTCGTCAGGGTGGCATAAAGTCAATATCAGCCAGACAGCGAGGGAGTATCCCCTTTTCACTAGCACTGGACCAAGGAGATTGTTTTTAGCCCGTGAGATGGAGCACTACACTTAGCATCAGCTCCTAACTTTACCGCATAGATCCCTGTGGTACTCATACGCTGAGTTGGAGAGGACCGGTATTGAACCAGGAACCTTGAGGTTCCCAGCCGAGTACTCTACCGACTGAGGTAATGTCTATAATCAGACAAAAATTGAATTGGCATTCATGGAAAGGTTGCTAGAAAGAAACCTCCACTCTCAATGAAGAACAAAGTTACCCATTTAAACTTTGTCACACGGACAAACCAGAGGCCTTCTGGATGTCCATTCTCTGGACAGATGAATCAAAGATAGAATTGTTTGGTCAGACTCCAATATACTTAAACAAGAACAACCAACACAATGTGGAACATGTCAAACACCTTTGACAGTTAAACACTTATTCATGGAATACAGGTTTCTTGTGCACATCAGAAACAGTTATTTTAAAGCAAACAATATGAAAGATCTGTTTGAAAATGTCAACATGGAGGATATTTTCTCTTTTTTGAGGGAAATAAAATTATACCATAGAATATAGACATGAAACAAATCAATACCATACAACATAATCCCCAATAATGCTAACACATTTTTAAAACCAATTACTTAAAAGTACAAATATAAATACATGATATATATAACTCCCTAACTGTTAGGCATGACATAACCCTAGACAGGTTGATATGCCATTAAAATCAACAAACAAACAAAACTGCCATGTTTAGAGAAAATCAAACCCTGCCTAGCAAGGAAAGAACTTCATTCCAACGGTGAATCAAGCTGGTGGAAATGTTAAGATCTCGAGCTGCCTTTCTGCCTCTGCCTCTAGACTAGGATGACTTCATATTATCCAGGGGAATATGAATTCTCAGTCCTAGCAACAAATTCTGGATCAGAAACTACTGCCAGGGAGTTGAAGCTAGGCCAAAAATGGGTTCTGCAGTGAGACAATGGCCCTAAGTATACCATCAAAACTACCAAGAAATGAATTAAAAGAAAGAGGATTCATACTCTGTTTTGGCCTAGTCAAAGTCCGGATCTCAATCCAATAAATACAAGGCGTTATAAAAGATTGAAGCTATATTTACCAAGATAGAAATGAACAATGAATGGAACATTAATTTTTTTCAGAATACAAGGTGTGTCATGAAAGTATCAAGATTGAAGCTGTATTTACCAATATAGAAATGAACAATGAATGGAACATTAATTTTTTTCAGAATACAAGATGTGTCATGAAAGTATCAAGATTAAAGCTGTATTTACCAAGATAGAAATGAACAATGAATGGAACGCTAATTTTTTTTTTTTCAGAATACAAGGTGTGTCATAAAAGTGCTGAGTTTGAAGCTGTATTTAGCAAGATAGAAATGAACAATGAATGGAATGTTAATTTTTTCAGAATACAAGGTGTGTCAAAAAGTACAAAAAATCTCGATACTTTTTTGAGATCTTGCATGTTGGGATTTGATCTGGTGGTTTATTCCAGATGCCCCCCCTCTAACCTCTCTCAGCTGGCCGAGTTTTTGCTAGGTGGAGTGGGGAGAAACCCCTAATAGTAGGTGTAAAAAACTGGTTCGTGGCTACAGAAGACGTTTGGTGAAGTATTCACTGCTAAAAGAATTTACACAAGGTACTAACTAAAAGGGTTAACATACTTTTGCACATATCATATTTTCAGTTTTGGTGAAATAAATCCCTTTTTTATAAATAAATAATTAAAATATTCTTTTTTTTGTGTGTGTGTTTATTATTTAGAAATTCTACTTTACAAATCAGTGTTCGGATGCACATCTAATAGGCTTATTTAAAATGTGTTCACAATAACAATGACCATGTCTGGGGGTTTCACAAACATTTGAGTGGCATTGTATATATAATCATCAGATTGAATGAGTATTTGCTTAATAAATCCGACATATAATAACCGGGTTTATATAAAACAGATAATATATGTAAGTCTACTTTTGTAAGAAGCAAATCAGCTTATGGTTAGAGATGTGCAGCCATTTCATTTTTGGTTAGAGATTTGTTGCAAAATTTATTGTGTTTAAAAATTGTCATAAGTGCATCCATTTTCTGCAGATTACAAGTAAACAAACTAGATTAAAATTTTTCCTCTTCTTCATATGTCTATTACAGTGGTACCTTGAGTTATGAAGCTCTGTCGGCTGTGGCTTTAGAATACACCGACTGCACCTCTGCAGAGGGGTAAGACCCCCTCCAATGGGGCCACCTATTCGCATGGGTAGCAACCCGTGATGCTTAAAGATGGAACCCTGGTGGCTGAGCAGTCCATTTCATTTTTGGTTAGAGATTTGTTGCAAAATTTATTGTGTTTAAAAATTGTCATAAGTGCATCCATTTTCTGCAGATTACAAGTAAACAAACTAGATTAAAATTTTTCCTCTTCTTCATATGTCTATTACAGTGGTACCTTGACTTATGAAGCTCTGTCGGCTGTGGCTTTAGAATACACCGACTGCACCTCTGCAGAGGGGTAAGACCCCCTCCAATGGGGCCACCTATTCGCATGGGTAGCAACCCGTGATGCTTAAAGATGGAACCCTGGTGGCTGAGCAGTCCATGACATGCAGCACTCCACTTAGTTCCTTATGTAGGCTAGATGGGTGGGTTGGAGAGATCCCCTCCGATTAATCAGCTGGTCACAACAAGCCTTAGCACCTATATGATTGTCCCAACCCTATTGCTCTTATGGCAAGCCCCAACTCTTTTTTATCATATGGGTACTAGAAGGCGGTGGCTTAGGGTGTTCATGTCCTGGGAATGACGTTAAACTCTAACTGATGGTGAGGTTCCAGGTTAAATCCTACTTAATGGACATAAATTCCTAGTTCCTAGCTAGTCCTGTCCACAATATAACATTTTGCATAGATGTATTGGATCTATACAGAGTGGAATGGATTGGTTTGGTTTATTTTGTTTTACGGCATATCAACCTCAGTGGGTCATTTAATGCCGATAAAGTTTTGAAATAAATCAATTCTTAATGGATAATACAATTTTTTTATAAATACATTTTTCTATTTAACCCATAGACGGGACCCTAACAGGTACTACCACTCCGGGTCAGAGTGAACCAGGGAGCAATGGTGATGAAGGGGTGCTCCACATACCCCAAACCTCCAGAACTGGAACCTCACCATCAGATAGAGTTTAACGTCATTCCTAAGATATGTAGACCTGCAGCCACCGCCTTCTAGCATCCATATGATAAAAAGGGGTTGGGGCTTGCCATAAGTGCAATAGTGTTGGGGCAATCATATAGGTGCTAGGGCTTGACGTGACCAGCCGATTGATCAGAGGGGGCCTCTCCGACCGCCCGTCTAGCCCAAGATAGGGCCAAAGTGGAGTATTGCATGTCATGAACTGCTCATCCACCTGGGCTCTATCCTTAAGCATCACAGGTCGCCACCCATGGCCAACAGGTGGCCCCATTGGGGGAGTCTTACCCCCTCTGCAGAGGTGCAGTCGGTGCATTCTAACGCCCCAGCCGACAGGGAGGTGGAATGGAGGTGCATTGTATAATGGTTACCATTGTAGGAAAAGGACACAGTGAGACAAGTTCAAATCCTGGATGAGGTTGTTTGCATTTCACATACTGCTAATACCCTTGGGAAAGGTATGAATCCAATTATTCTCCCTCCAGTTATGGACTCTTCAGCTTTGATTTGTCAACCAATCTAGGAGAAGGAAAAACTCTGAATTCAAAACTATCAAACTCTGCTTAAGAAAATTACCCAGTGTCGCATCCTGCTTGTGTGGAGAGGTTGGTAAATAAATATACAGTGAGTGGAATAAAAAAGTCTCTAAACCCAGAAATGTCAAAGAAGGACAATTTACAAAGCAAGATATAAGGGAGTTTTGTAAAAGGTAGCTCAACACAGCTGCACACACAGAAGAAACTGTTATATAATAATGGTATTCAGATTTACAAACACACAATAACAAATTGTTTCTGGTTTGTCATTTTCTGAATGGCCTTTGTCTTCTTTCGTTACTGAACAAGAAACAAAACCATTAAAACCATAAATACTGATATTCTGTTAAATCAACGGAAATATTCGTGCTTAATGGGGCTGTTGATGTCGGATAGTAGTCAGTTTATAAGCCCAGTTTAGTTCAGACCAGGTTGGCCACCTTGTGCTAACGTGGTTGTTTAGTGAGCTTAGCTTAGCTTAGTTTAGTTTAAAAATAAGGCCAGAAAGTATAGAATACCCAGTGAGAATCAAACTCATTAGTCTCCTGTCCAAACATACTGACTATTACATCTGGATCTCTTCACATAGAGTAGTGATAAATAAATCGGTTTTCATTTTAATTGTATATTTAACTCTCTGCATCAGTACAATGTGACACAAGGTCAATTTCTTAAGCAATGTTTAACAGGTTTGAATTCAGATTTCCTTCTCCTAGACTAAAGAGCCCAGTCTGCCCTACAATTTATCCAAGGCTGGAAGGAGAATAGTTGGATTCATACCTTTACCTGAGGGTATTAGCGCTATGTGAAATGCAAACTGCCTCCTCCAGGATTTGAACCTATCTAGCTTTGTCTATTTCTTAAGACAATAACCATGAACCCACATGCCTCTATTATATATATATATATATATTTTTTTTAAATTTTTTTTTAGGATATGTGCTTAATTGAAATCATACCTAATTTTGAAAATTAAGTAGTTAATAATTAATTAAATTTAGGCGGGCATATATGTTCAAATGTAAGGCTAAACAAATCGAGAAAATGTCAATCCCTGAATGTACATTTCGACCTTACATTTGAACATATATGCCCTCCTAAATTCATTAATTATTAACTAATTAATTTTCAAAATTAGGTATGACTTCAATTAAGCACATATCCTCCAAAAATTGTCGGCTTAAAAAGCTTAAAAATAAACACATTTGTTTGTTTACTTAACCTCATATATATATATATATATATATATATATATATATATATATATATATGGAGGTATAGGTGGCTTAGAATTGGCAAGCTGAGATCAAATTCTGGCTAAGGTTGTTTGTGCTTTACTTTGTGCAAAAACCCTTAAGAAAGGCATGAAACCACTTCTCCCTGAACAGTTATGGAGGCTGAATAGTCCAGGATTTGGACTCATGTTGCTGTCCATTTCCTTCAACCATAATTATTACATGATGGGTGCATGCAGTGGACTGTATAGAAAGATTGAATGTTACATTATTCATTGACCTTATTACAGGCAAAGTACATTAATCGTTTTTTTCTTTTTCAAAGATTTTGCTGAAAAAATTAGGTTTGTCTTTTAAAGGCTGATGCATCTTTGATATTTGGGAATACAATTGGATTTTTTATTTTTATTTTATTTTTTTAAATTCTATTTTATTTTCATTTTTTTAGTTTTAATAATTGAAGAACTAGCCTGGATATTTAAATAACGCTTTTGTTCGGTACATACCTGTTCTTTGTAAATGAGAAGAGATGACTTTCCTGCTAGAGAGAGAAAAAAGAAAAAAGAAAGATTTATTGAAAAAAAAAAAAAAAAAAAAAGAAAAGATAAATGTTTAAGGTAATGGGAGGGAGGAGGGAGGGATTGAGGAGAGCAGTAGAGACTTGATTTTTTTTTTTTTTTTTTTTTTTTTTTTTACATTTTTTTTTTTAAACAATCCCTCTACTTTTGTCATGCAGCAAATAAATTTAGTTTTATTTGTGATTTTCATGCTTTTGTTTTACGTCTAAATTTTTATCTAATTTTATTTTGATCCAAAACTGTCATTGAAGACATTTTTTTTTTGTTTGTTTTTGTTTTTTGTTTTCTTTTTCTTAAAAATAGATTCAATCATTTCCTAACTCCTAATTTAAGAAACTGGAGTAAATATGCAGACAACACAGCAACTCAGCAGGGAAATGGTATGGAATTCTTAGAAGAGGAAGGATTTGAAAACATGGCTGAGTATAAAATATGGTACGTCGTCGTCGTCGTCGTAGTAGTAGTAAAGTCAGCGGAGTGGCCTATGGTCGGTATCAGCTGAACAGTGAAGGAAATCTATCCCCTTTTCACTAGCACTACACCAGGAAGATTGTTTTTGTGTCTGGGGTGGAGCACCACACCTACCATCAGTTCCCCACTTTACTGCACAAATCCAAGCCTTGCTACTCATGCTCTGAGTTGGCAGTGGCCTGTAACTTTGTGGTTCTGAGGTTGATGCTCTATCAGCTGAGCTAAACCAGACCTTACCAATAGATTTTTTTTAGATGAAGCATTGTCAACTAATATTTCTTTCATCTTAATTTCAATTCCTTTTAATCACACCATCATCATGGCATGGTTTGAATGAAGATTAAGGGGGTGGTTCACTGCAGGCATGTTTGTGGCTGATAAAGCTAATACAGGACAAACAGTCATGGTCTCTCTCTCTCTCTCTCTCTCTCTCTCTCTCTCTCTCTCTCTCTCTCATTATAAAGAATATTGTTTCTTGCAGAATCCGGAAGAATGGAATTTGGTCATTGGTTACATTGCAATGTTCTTAAAAGATTTCAATCTTTCTCAAGAATCATTTTTGAATTCTTCAAAACCAAAAGAAGCTCTCGAGGTAAGATTTTGAGTATTTGGGAGGAAAGTGGACCTGGGAGTAATTATTTAAGAATTTGACTGTTTTGTTTTATGGTACATCAACCTCAGTGGGTTACTTAAGAATAAATTACATTTTCTTTTCATCTATTTAAGAGTTTCAGGATTTGGGAGGCGGTTGGTTGGATTTTACGGCATGACAACCCCTTTTCTATCTGTAACTGAAACTATATCAGACTAACAAACAACCGGATATTGACGGTGTAAATGAAAAAAAAAAATGACCTAATGACATGTAATTGAAAAGGGGTGCCTTAAGGTAATATGGTCCTAATATCTTATAACATTAAAACTTAAATAAACAGGCAGTCATGGTCACAATACCTGCAACTAAAGGTCTGGATAGGTTGGTTTGGCATGACAACCCCTTTTCTATCTGTAACTGAAACTATATCAGACTAACAAACAACCGGATATTGACGGTGTAAATGAAAAAAAAAAAAATGACCTAATGACATGTAATTGAAAAGGGGTGCCTTAAGGTAATATGGTCCTAATATCTTATAACATTAAAACTTAAATAACAGGCAGTCATGGTCACAATACCTGCAACTAAAGGTCTGGATAGGTTGGTTTGGCATGACAACCCCTTTTCTATCTGTAACTGAAACTATATCAGACTAACAAACAACCGGATATTGACGGTGTAAATGAAAAAAAAAAATGACCTAATGACATGTAATTGAAAAGGGGTGCCTTAAGGTAATATGGTCCTAATATCTTATAACATTAAAACTTAAATAAACAGGCAGTCATGGTCACAATACCTGCAACTAAAGGTCTGGATAGGTTGGTTTGGCATGACAACCCTTTTCTATCTGTAACTGAAACTATATCAGACTAACAAACAACCGGATATTGACGGTGTAAATGAAAAAAAAAAATGACCTAATGACATGTAATTGAAAAGGGGTGCCTTAAGGTAATATGGTCCTAATATCTTATAACATTAAAACTTAAATAAACAGGCAGTCATGGTCACAATACCTGCAACTAAAGGTCTGGATAGGTTGGTTTGGCATGACAACCCTTTTCTATCTGTAACTGAAACTATATCAGACTAACAACAACCGGATATTGACGGTGTAAATGAAAAAAAAAATGACCTAATGACATGTAATTGAAAAGGGTGCCTTAAGGTAATATGGTCCTAATATCTTATAACATTAAAACTTAAATAAACAGGCAGTCATGGTCACAATACCTGCAACTAAAGGTCTGGATAGGTTGGTTTGGCATGACAACCCCTTTTCTATCTGTAACTGAAACTATATCAGACTAACAAACAACCGGATATTGACGGTGTAAATGAAAAAAAAAAATGACCTAATGACATGTAATTGAAAAGGGGTGCCTTAAGGTAATATGGTCCTAATATCTTATAACATTAAAACTTAAATAAACAGGCAGTCATGGTCACAATACCTGCAACTAAAGGTCTGGATAGGTTGGTTTGGCATGACAACCCCTTTTCTATCTGTAACTGAAACTATATCAGACTAACAAACAACCGGATATTGACGGTGTAAATGAAAAAAAAAATGACCTAATGACATGTAATTGAAAAGGGGTGCCTTAAGGTAATATGGTCCTAATATCTTATAACATTAAAACTTAAATAAACAGGCAGTCATGGTCACAATACCTGCAACTAAAGGTCTGGATAGGTTGGTTTGGCATGACAACCCTTTTCTATCTGTAACTGAAACTATATCAGACTAACAAACAACCGGATATTGACGGTGTAAATGAAAAAAAAAAATGACCTAATGACATGTAATTGAAAGGGGTGCCTTAAGGTAATATGGTCCTAATATCTTATAACATTAAAACTTAAATAAACAGGCAGTCATGGTCACAATACCTGCAACTAAAGGTCTGGATAGGTTGGTTTGGCATGACAACCCCTTTCTATCTGTAACTGAAACTATATCAGACTAACAAACAACCGGATATTGACGGTGTAAATGAAAAAAAAAATGACCTAATGACATGTAATTGAAAAGGGGTGCCTTAAGGTAATATGGTCCTAATATCTTATAACATTAAAACTTAAATAAACAGGCAGTCATGGTCACAATACCTGCAACTAAAGGTCTGGATAGGTTGGTTTGGCATGACAACCCCTTTTCTATCTGTAACTGAAACTATATCAGACTAACAAACAACCGGATATTGACGGTGTAAATGAAAAAAAAAAATGACCTAATGACATGTAATTGAAAAGGGGTGCCTTAAGGTAATATGGTCCTAATATCTTATAACATTAAAACTTAAATAAACAGGCAGTCATGGTCACAATACCTGCAACTAAAGGTCTGGATAGGTTGGTTTGGCATGACAACCCCTTTTCTATCTGTAACTGAAACTATATCAGACTAACAAACAACCGGATATTGACGGTGTAAATGAAAAAAAAAAATGACCTAATGACATGTAATTGAAAAGGGGTGCCTTAAGGTAATATGGTCCTAATATCTTATAACATTAAAACTTAAATAAACAGGCAGTCATGGTCACAATACCTGCAACTAAAGGTCTGGATAGGTTGGTTTGGCATGACAACCCCTTTTCTATCTGTAACTGAAACTATATCAGACTAACAAACAACCGGATATTGACGGTGTAAATGAAAAAAAAAAATGACCTAATGACATGTAATTGAAAAGGGGTGCCTTAAGGTAATATGGTCCTAATATCTTATAACATTAAAACTTAAATAAACAGGCAGTCATGGTCACAATACCTGCAACTAAAGGTCTGGATAGGTTGGTTTGGCATGACAACCCCTTTTCTATCTGTAACTGAAACTATATCAGACTAACAAACAACCGGATATTGACGGTGTAAATGAAAAAAAAAAATGACCTAATGACATGTAATTGAAAAGGGGTGCCTTAAGGTAATATGGTCCTAATATCTTATAACATTAAAACTTAAATAAACAGGCAGTCATGGTCACAATACCTGCAACTAAAGGTCTGGATAGGTTGGTTTGGCATGACAACCCCTTTTCTATCTGTAACTGAAACTATATCAGACTAACAAACAACCGGATATTGACGGTGTAAATGAAAAAAAAAAATGACCTAATGACATGTAATTGAAAAGGGGTGCCTTAAGGTAATATGGTCCTAATATCTTATAACATTAAAACTTAAATAAACAGGCAGTCATGGTCACAATACCTGCAACTAAAGGTCTGGATAGGTTGGTTTGGCATGACAACCCCTTTTCTATCTGTAACTGAAACTATATCAGACTAACAAACAACCGGATATTGACGGTGTAAATGAAAAAAAAAAATGACCTAATGACATGTAATTGAAAAGGGGTGCCTTAAGGTAATATGGTCCTAATATCTTATAACATTAAAACTTAAATAAACAGGCAGTCATGGTCACAATACCTGCAACTAAAGGTCTGGATAGGTTGGTTTGGCATGACAACCCCTTTTCTATCTGTAACTGAAACTATATCAGACTAACAAACAACCGGATATTGACGGTGTAAATGAAAAAAAAAAATGACCTAATGACATGTAATTGAAAAGGGGTGCCTTAAGGTAATATGGTCCTAATATCTTATAACATTAAAACTTAAATAAACAGGCAGTCATGGTCACAATACCTGCAACTAAAGGTCTGGATAGGTTGGTTTGGCATGACAACCCCTTTTCTATCTGTAACTGAAACTATATCAGACTAACAAACAACCGGATATTGACGGTGTAAATGAAAAAAAAAAATGACCTAATGACATGTAATTGAAAAGGGGTGCCTTAAGGTAATATGGTCCTAATATCTTATAACATTAAAACTTAAATAAACAGGCAGTCATGGTCACAATACCTGCAACTAAAGGTCTGGATAGGTTGGTTTGGCATGACAACCCCTTTTCTATCTGTAACTGAAACTATATCAGACTAACAAACAACCGGATATTGACGGTGTAAATGAAAAAAAAAATGACCTAATGACATGTAATTGAAAAGGGGTGCCTTAAGGTAATATGGTCCTAATATCTTATAACATTAAAACTTAAATAAACAGGCAGTCATGGTCACAATACCTGCAACTAAAGGTCTGGATAGGTTGGTTTGGCATGACAACCCTTTCTATCTGTAACTGAAACTATATCAGACTAACAAACAACCGGATATTGACGGTGTAAATGAAAAAAAAAATGACCTAATGACATGTAATTGAAAAGGGGTGCCTTAAGGTAATATGGTCCTAATATCTTATAACATTAAAACTTAAATAAACAGGCAGTCATGGTCACAATACCTGCAACTAAAGGTCTGGATAGGTTGGTTTGGCATGACAACCCCTTTTCTATCTGTAACTGAAACTATATCAGACTAACAAACAACCGGATATTGACGGTGTAAATGAAAAAAAAAATGACCTAATGACATGTAATTGAAAAGGGGTGCCTTAAGGTAATATGGTCCTAATATCTTATAACATTAAAACTTAAATAAACAGGCAGTCATGGTCACAATACCTGCAACTAAAGGTCTGGATAGGTTGGTTTGGCATGACAACCCCTTTTCTATCTGTAACTGAAACTATATCAGACTAACAAACAACCGGATATTGACGGTGTAAATGAAAAAAAAAAATGACCTAATGACATGTAATTGAAAAGGGGTGCCTTAAGGTAATATGGTCCTAATATCTTATAACATTAAAACTTAAATAAACAGGCAGTCATGGTCACAATACCTGCAACTAAAGGTCTGGATAGGTTGGTTTGGCATGACAACCCCTTTTCTATCTGTAACTGAAACTATATCAGACTAACAAACAACCGGATATTGACGGTGTAAATGAAAAAAAAAATGACCTAATGACATGTAATTGAAAAGGGGTGCCTTAAGGTAATATGGTCCTAATATCTTATAACATTAAACTTAAATAAACAGGCAGTCATGGTCACAATACCTGCAACTAAAGGTCTGGATAGGTTGGTTTGGCATGACAACCCCTTTTCTATCTGTAACTGAAACTATATCAGACTAACAAACAACCGGATATTGACGGTGTAAATGAAAAAAAAAATGACCTAATGACATGTAATTGAAAAGGGGTGCCTTAAGGTAATATGGTCCTAATATCTTATAACATTAAAACTTAAATAAACAGGCAGTCATGGTCACAATACCTGCAACTAAAGGTCTGGATAGGTTGGTTTGGCATGACAACCCCTTTTCTATCTGTAACTGAAACTATATCAGACTAACAAACAACCGGATATTGACGGTGTAAATGAAAAAAAAAAATGACCTAATGACATGTAATTGAAAAGGGGTGCCTTAAGGTAATATGGTCCTAATATCTTATAACATTAAAACTTAAATAAACAGGCAGTCATGGTCACAATACCTGCAACTAAAGGTCTGGATAGGTTGGTTTGGCATGACAACCCCTTTTCTATCTGTAACTGAAACTATATCAGACTAACAAACAACCGGATATTGACGGTGTAAATGAAAAAAAAAATGACCTAATGACATGTAATTGAAAAGGGGTGCCTTAAGGTAATATGGTCCTAATATCTTATAACATTAAAACTTAAATAAACAGGCAGTCATGGTCACAATACCTGTAACTGAAGGTCAGGATAGGTTGGTTTGGTTGTTTAGTTTTATAGTAATCAACCCTTTTCCAGTTATTTAATGCTGAATCAAGTCATTTTGATAAATAAAGGATTCCAGTTGCTTACAGTACCTGGTGTTGCTTAAGTCATCACCCAGTTAATAAAGGTGTACTCCACACTTCTGATCTAATGGCAATACCTCATAAGAAATGAGGTACATTTACTTACATGTACTAGCAAATATATGTCCAATCAGATTATAGTGAGGGGGTACCAGGGTATTTACATATTCATTACATCAATAGTGTTGGGTCAGTAAAATGGTTATTCCTGTATATAGAGTGAGTGAGGGAAAGGCTCTGTGATTGGATATACCAATTATGTGATTGTCTAGAGTTTTAGACGCAATATCCAAAAGCCCAGCAGATAGATTCCACCAGTGGTACCATGAGGCAGTGATTTGAAGGGCTCCAAGAAACTACCCTAAGATATCTTCTCCAATGCGCCGGTAAGTCCCTTAAACTCAACTTTATATACCGGAAGGACTTTTTATTGTTATTTGCTATTTCATGTGCTAGCCAATGAATTGGTTGAATTAAAGGAAGTATTAATTCCTTTCTTGTTGTTGTTAGTCTTAGAATTGAATGCTATACTAACACAATAATAGTAATGAAGAAAATCTTTTTTAAATTTTTTAAATAAACAGGCAGTCATGGTCACAATACCTGCAACTGAAATTCTGGATAGGTTGGTTTGGTTGTTTAGTTTTATAGTAATCAACCCTTTTCCGGTTATTTAATGCTGAATCAAGTCATTTTGATAAATAAAGGATTCCAGTTGTTTACAGTACCTGGTGTTGCTTAAGTCATCACCCAGTTAATAAAGGTGTACTCCACACTTCTGATCTCCAGAACTAGAGCCTCAATATTAGATGCAGTTTACTGTCATACCTATAGCCCTCTTTTTGGGGGTGCTGTCTTACCCTGATACAAGGAATGCAGTCAGTGTATTCTAAGCCTCGCCAACAGGTAGATTATATATTTGGTATAGTAATTGATCAAAAACTCGACAGTGATTACTGGGTTTGGCCAAGGTTTCACTCTTAACGTCCTATACTGCCTCATTCCACCTGGCTGGAAGTTACATTCATTTTCCTAATCTATCCCTTTGTTTAAATGTAATATTAGATATATTTAGAAGTCTTTGATTTAAGGGAAATAACAGGTAACTTTAAATGAAAAGGCCATTTTTAGTCATTTTTTGATAAATCCTTATAGGAATGGGATTCTGCACTTTAAAAATTCTCAACAGGATGTTAAGAGTTAATAACATTGTTTTGTGTTTCTTCCTCATGCCCTTTTGTCCATAAGAGTGGCCCTGCATGTATTTTCAAAGGTTGGTTGGTTGGTTGGTTGGTTGGTTGTTTTAAAACATATCAACCATTTTCAGATCATTTAATGCCAAATCAAGTCATTTTAAAATTTGGTTTCTTACAGTACCTGCTGTTACTTAAATGGTCACCCAACTAAATATTGAACAAGCTCATCCCTGCTTAACTTCTGTGATCTAGCAGAAACCGGTGCTTTCAATGAGACTTGACTGTAAGTATTTTCAAAGGAAGAGGAGACAGCATGGTTAGTGGTGAGATGCCAAACGCCACGGTTCTCAGCTTGGGTTAGTCCACCACTCCACTGACTTTACTACTACTACGACAACGTACCATATCAGTGATGTTTGATGTGACAGGCACCAAGGGATTTTTTCAAGAAGTCCTTATATCACTTCTTTGGTGTTCCTCTGTCACGTTGGCTAGTAGGGAGTTTGATGTACAGGGTGAATTTTTTTTATCACAACTTATCAGTCATTGGTAAATGGTGCAGATGAGACATAAAGAATAAACTCAAGACAAGAATTGAACTCTCATCCCTTTTACCTAGGGAAGCCCATCTCAGTAAAACAGCTACTCTACTGATTTGGACACAAGAAACTTTTTCTTTTTTGGATTTTATGGCATATCTACCTTTGTTGGGTTATTTTATGCCAAAGACGTTTTGTTCTGTTCATTATTGATAGGTATTGAAAATTATTTTTTAAACTCAATTTAAAAAAAAAAAATGCATTTTTGTTAACTCATTTTCTTCTATTTAACCCATAGATGGTACCTGCACTACCACTCCAATTCAGGGTGGACTTGGGAGTAATGGTGATGAAGAGGTGCTCCACACTTTCCAGACCTCTAGAATTGGAATGAGATATAAGAGCTAGTGGCATGACTGTTATGATCTTAGGAAATTGATAACAATGTAAGTTCAAATCTTGGATGAGGCTGTTTGCATTGCATGTACTAGGGATAACACCCTTAGGAAAGATATAAATTCAACTATTCTTTCTCCAGCTATGGTTCAAATCCTCGCTGAGGTAATTGCATTTCACTTAGTGCTAATACCCTTGGGAAGGGTATGAATCTGACTGTCCCTTCAGCTATGGATAAATAGTAGGATAGACTTGGCTTTTTAACCTTGAAGGAAAACTCTGAATTCAAAATCAGTTGTACTTCACTTAAAAAATGACCTTGTGTCACATTTTACTCATGGAGAGGTTGAGTAAATATATATATATATATATATATATATATATATTTACCAACCCCTCCGCACGAGCAGGATTCGACACAAGATCAATTTCTTAAGTGGAGTTCAACAGGTTTGAATTCAGAGTTTTCCTTCTCCTAGAGCGGTTGCCTAACCAAAGTTAAAGAACCCAGTCTGCCCTACTATTTATCCATAGCTGGAGGGAGAGTCAGATTCATACCTTTCCCAAGGGTATTAGCGCTAAGTGAAATGCAATTACCTCAGTGAGGATTTGAACTCGGGGCAACGAGTCCATTTCCCAACCATTTAACCATTACACCACGCGCTTCCTTAGTAAATATATATAAGAGCTAGAGGTTCTAGAAGATCATATCTATATATTATGATATTTCTTGTATCTTGATATCAGTTGCTTTTCATTGCAATAGCCCAAACAATATGGCTGGGAGTAAAAAGTATGGATAAAAAATAAAGAATAAGTTTCTAGCTTCACATCCCTTTAACTTCAGCAAGCCTATCTAAGTATAATAGCTGCTTAACAACTTAAGCTACAAAAGCCAACAGTACAAAATATCAAATCTAATTATAAAGGCATTTCTTGTTTTCCAATTTCAAAGAGTGCTCTGACCAAAAACAGTCTCAGTTATTCCCTAGATCTTCAGCAAACCATGTCTATTTTCCATTTTCTCTGGGATTGTTCCAAGGGCTCCAAATATGAGTGGTATCACTATCACCTTTATGTTCCATAGTTGTTTTGGGTTGTTTTTTTAGTTCTCAAGCAAGTTTCAGTTTTTTTTTTTGCTTTCCTTTAATTTCACTCTGTGGTCCATGAGAAAGGTAAAATCTATTGCTGATGTGACCAGCTGATTGATTGGAGGGGGCCTCTCCAACTCCCCATTTAGCCTAAGTAAGGGCCAAAGTGGAGTGTTGCATGTCATGGACTGCTCAACAACCAGGGTTTGGTTTGGTTTGTTTTGTTTTACGGCATATCAACCTCAGTGGGTCATTCAATGCTTATAAATTTTTGAAATAAATTCATTTTTAATGGATACTCAATTTTTTTTATAAATACATTTTTCTATTTAACCCATAGGTGGGACCCTAACAAGTACTACCACTCCGGGTCAGAATGAACCAAGGATCAATGGTGATGAATAATGCTCCACATTCCCCAAACCTCCAAAACTGGAACCTCACCATCAGACAGAGTTTAACGTCATTCCCAGGACATGTAGACTCTCAGCCACCGCCTTCTAGCATCCATATGATGAAAAGGGCTGGGGTTGCCATAAGTGCAATAGGGTCGGGGCAATTATATAGGTGCTAGGGCTTGACATAACCAGCTGATTGATCGGAGGGGGCCTCTCTGACTGCCCGTCTAGCCCAAGAAAGAGCCAAAATGGACTGCTCAACCACCTGGGTTTTATCCTTAAGCATCATGGGTCGCCACCCATGGCCAACAGGAGGCTCCATTGGGGGAGTCTTACCCCCCTGCAGAGATGCAGTCGGTGCATTCTAATGCTCTAGACGACAGGGAGGTCAACAACCAGGGAATAAAGTACAAAATCCAAACATTACATATATTATCTACTTGTCTTGGTTTATTTTTTGACAAACTTTGGAAGGAGTTTAGTTTTTGCATCACCAAAAAAAGGAATAATAATTGAAACTCTTCAGAATTATTAGGAGTTGAAAAAAAAAAAAAAAAGAAATAATAGATATTAATTTAATAATAATGTAGGTCTTTTTTTTACCATTTAAAGAACCACTGGCACTTTATTCAGGGCAGGCAGCTATTAGATATTATTGTTTATTTTTTGTTTGTTTTTTTTTTGTTTTTCTTCCAATCTTTTCTAATATTCATAAAACCTGCTCGCAAAGTCAGGACAAAGTGTGTAATTGGAACAGAAGCAAATATATTGATCGTCTCCCCTAGAAACATTAACAAATAGAATAGAAGAGTTTTAAAAAAAATAGAAAAAAAATTTTTTTTCATTACTGAAAATTATAATGATGGAATTCATTAAAAAAAAAAAAAGAAAGAAAAAAAAAAAAAGTAAAACAAGGAAAAAGAACATTTTTCTGGTTATTTTAGTAACTATTTTCTTTCTTTCTTTTTTTTTTTTCCTGAAAATATGGATCAGTCTTAAAAATCTATCAGATTCTTTCACGTCTTAAAGATAAAAAATTCAGGATTTTTCTTCTTTTATAGCATCTGAGTTTACAAATTCAATTCTTGTCAGTGGTGGACATTTTTTTTTTTCTTCAGTTTTTATTTTCTTTATTTTATTTTGTAGCAATGGGAAATATAAAATAAAAGAAAGAAAAATATCAAAAAAAGAAAAAAAAAAAAAAAAAAGATAGAAGGCAGGAATAAATTAAATTTCAAAAAGGATGTATAAACCAGCAGATGTAGTTTAAAAAGAAATTTCATTTTCATCTGCTGATCGTATTTTTAGTCAGTTCAGTATTTGATTCCTGAACAACATGTTGTCTGGAACTTTCTCGAAGAGCAAGTGAAAATATATTCTATGATAGATATATTTAAAGGTAGAAAATAATGGATAGGTTAAAAGCGGAAAAATCCAGGAGAATTAAAAGCTCAAGAGATTTTATCTATTTTATCATTTAATTAAAATAAAGAATAAGTCATGCATTAACTAGCAGGACCTGTGGATATACCACAGTATGATAATTTGATTATTAAAACATTTGATATGTTTACTTAAGAGCTATGGCGAAATAGTTCAATATGTAAAAAGTTATAATAATCTTTATTTAACTCTCTCTCACTCTTTTTTTTCTATCTTTCCTTCTTCTCATCTTTTCATTATGTTTGATTAAAACATTAGTGTCATCACTTCAGTGCGCTCACCCCCACTCTATCTTTACCCTACTATTTTCTTTTCTTTCTTTCTTATATTTTTTCTGTTGTAGTATGTCCTATTTCTTTCCTTTCTTTCTTTATAATAAAAATGGAATGGTCTATTTTTTAGTTGCCTTGGATCCCAAGAACACCAACCCAACCTTTAAGCAAGGTGGTGGAAACTGTAGAAACAATGATACTCACCATCGTGAAGAATAAGTTCCAATGATTTGCTTGGATTGGTGAAATGCTTTCTCAAACCCATGACAATACCACCATACCCTGCAATCAATTCAGTAATGTGTGATTAAATCCATATCTAATATTTCAAGGAAATTCTCAAATTTTTCAACCCTATGATAGGTGATTAAAGTGCTAAAATCTCTGCCAATTCTTAAAATTGATCGCTTTTTTTGGCATTAATGAATTCTACGCATTTAAATCTACCAGAAAAACCCAAGATATCACAACTTTGAATACTTTCAAAAATAGGTGATTTCTTCTGGACCTATAAGGGGGGTACCTTACGGAAATTCAAGAAAACGACTCCGAGCAGTGTCATGAAATTTGTGAGTTTCCGGCATTATAAGGGGTTATTTAAGGGTTCAAATTACAGCCAATCCTTCGAATTAAGCGATTCTATTAAAATCAATGCATTTAAGGGTTCTTCTTTTTCAGCATCCTATCTCAATACAAAATTTAATCCTAACCCTAACCCTAATCCTAACCCTAACCCTGACCCTAACCCTAATCCTAACCCTAACACTAAATGAGTAGTAAAACCAGACTCTAGACATCACAAATCAAACCTACCGGCCCATAAAATACAATCTGATTATCCCAAGTATACTTATCCCATGGTGAGTATCATTGTTTCTACAGAAACATTGTGCTTTGGGGCTGTTTCTTTGCTAAGGGGACATGATGAATACAGCAGGTTGATGGAAAGATGGATGGGGCCAAGTACAGAGAAATCTTGAGTGAAAACCTTATTGCCTCAGCCAAGACACTGAAGATGGGTTGTGGTTGGATATTCCAGCATAACAATGACCCAAAGAACACTGCTAAGACAACAAAGGAGTGGCTCAAGAAGAAGCCCATTAAGGTAATAAAGTGGCCTAGTCAGTCTTCGGACATTAATCCTTTACAGAATCCATGGAGGGAGCTGAAGCTTTGAGTTTCTGAACAACAACCTACAAACCATAAGGGTTTGAAGAGAATCTACAAAGACTAGTGGGTCAAAATCGCCCCTGGGATCAGTAAAAACTTGGTAACCAGCTACAGGAAACACCTGTTTGTTTTGTTTTGTTTTACGGCATATCAACCTCAGTGGGTCATTTAATGCCGATAAAGTTTTGAAATAAATCAATTCTTAATGGATAATACAATTTTTTATAAATACATTTTTCTATTTAACCCATAGATGGGACCCTAACAGGTACTGCCACTCTGGGTCAGAGTGGGACCAGGGAGCAATGGTGATGAATGGGGTGCTCCACATTCCCCAAACCTCCAAAACTGGAACCTCACCATCAGATAGAGTTTAACGTCATTCCCAGGACATGTAGACCTGCAGCCACCGCCTTCTAGCACCCAAGGAAACACCTGGCTGCTGTGCTTGCCAACAAGGGTTTCTTCATCAAGTATTGAGTTATATTTTGCTATGGGGCGAAATACTTAGTTTTTCAATAAAATACAAATAAATGTTCAAAAATTGATATATATGTGATTTTCTATTTTTAAAAAATATTCTATCTCTCACTTTCAAGTCGAACCTACCCTGAAAATTATACACCATTCCGATTTATCTAAGGTGGCAAACTCAGAAAATCAGCAGTGGATGAAATACTTATTTTCCCCACTGTATATGTATGTGTATATATTCATACACAGACACAGACACACACACAGACACACACACACACACACACTAAGTGGAACAATATTGCAACACCTTCAAGTACAATTTTGACCTAGATACAGTACATGCATAGCGTCTGAGTATTGTTATTTAGGAACCTGTACACATATTGATCTCTATATGTGATCATTTACAGTAATCCAACAATATTACCTGTACATCTAATCCTGAGTAAACTGAAGCCTATTCAGTGTTTTTCCAACACTGATTACATTTGAACCAATATCAGTAACATTTTAACCTTCCTTTTTGTGACCTATTGGGGCTAGCTTGCTTCTTGTGGGTTCAATTCCAGATCATTTTTCAACACTGATTACATTTGAACCAATATCAGTAACATTTTAACCTTCCTTTTCGTTACCTATTGGAGCTAGTTTGCTTCTTGTGGGTTCAATTCCAAATCATTTTTCAACACTGATTACATTTGAACCAATATCAGTAACATTTTAACCTTCCTTTTCGTTACCTATTGGGGCTAGCTTGCTTCTTGTGGGTTCAATTCCAGATCATTTTTCAACACTGATTACATTTGAACCAATATCAGTAACATTTTAACCTTCCTTTTCGTTACCTATTGGGCTAGCTTGCTTCTTGTGGGTTCAATTCCAGATCATTTTTCAACACTGATTACATTTGAACCAATATCAGTAACATTTTAACCTTCCTTTTCGTTACCTATTGGGGCTAGCTTGCTTCTTGTGGGTTCAATTCCAGATCATTTTTCAACACTGATTACATTTGAACCAATATCAGTAACATTTTAACCTTCCTTTTCGTTACCTATTGGGGCTAGCTTGCTTCTTGTGGTTCAATTCCAGATCATTTTTCAACACTGATTACATTTGAACCAATATCAGTAACATTTTAACCTTCCTTTTCGTTACCTATTGGGGCTAGCTTGCTTCTTGTGGGTTCAATTCCAGATCATTTTCAACACTGATTACATTTGAACCAATATCAGTAACATTTTAACCTTCCTTTTCGTTACCTATTGGGACTAGCTTGCTTCTTGTGGGTTCAATTCCAAATCATTTTTCAACACTGATTACATTTGAACCAATATCAGTAACATTTTAACCTTCCTTTTCATTACCTATTGGGGTTAGCTTGCTTCTTGTGGGTTCAATTCCAGATCATTTTTCAACACTGATTACATTTGAACCAATATCAGTAACATTTTAACCTTCCTTTTCGTTACCTATTGGGGCTAGCTTGCTTCTTGTGGGTTCAATTCCAGATCATTTTTCAACACTGATTACATTTGAACCAATATCAGTAACATTTTAACCTTTCTTTTTGTTACCTATTGGGACTAGCTTGCTTCTTGTGGGTTCAATTCCAAATCATTTTTCAACACTGATTACATTTGAACCAATATCAGTAACATTTTAACCTTCCTTTTCATTACCTATTGGGGTTAGCTTGCTTCTTGTGGGTTCAATTCCAGATCATTTTTCAACACTGATTACATTTGAACCAATATCAGTAACATTTTAACCTTCCTTTTCATTACCTATTGGTGCTAGTTTGCTTCTTGTGGGTTCAATTCCAGATCATTTTTCAACACTGATTACATTTGAACCAATATCAGTAACATTTTAACCTTCCTTTTCGTTACCTATTGGGGCTAGCTTGCTTCATGCGGTTCAATTCCAGATCATTTTTCAACACTGATTACATTTGAACCAATATCAGTAACATTTTAACCTTCCTTTTCGTTACCTATTGGGGCTAGCTTGCTTCTTGTGGGTTCAATTCCAGATCATTGCAATAACCCTTACAATTTTTATTTTATTTCCAAGAGTGCATATAAAAGTCAACTTTACATTATACTATGAATTGATTTAAATGTAAAATAGCAATGGGTTTTGATAAATGTGTATACTTCAATTAAAAAATACTTAATTGCTTAAGTATTTGTTAATTTTAATCTTAAAATGAGATTATGAAATATAGCTTAATTTTATGTACATTATAGGATTACTAATTGTCCTCATTTCAATATATTAATGTAAAAGTTTTATATATATATATATATATATATATATATAAAAGAAAGCACAATAACAGTCATATATATTTACGAACCTCTCTGCACAAGTTAAGGCTGTAACACAAGGTCAATTTTGAAGCAGAGTTTTAACAGGTTTGAATTTGGAGTTTTTCTTCTCCTAGACTGATTGCTTATTTAGCACTAGTGATAAGGGGATAGACTCCCTTGCTGTCTGGTTGATACCAACAATAAGCCACTCTGCTTACTATAATTAACAAAAAGCTTCAATTTGTAAAAAAAAAGAAAAAAAGAAAAGAAAAGAAAAACACAATAAGAGTTATGAAAGAAGTTATATCTGTATTGAATTCATTCCTCACTGTGTCCATTAGTGTAAAAAGGTTAAAATGCACTAAAAATCTTCGTTTTTGAAACATTTGGCCCAAAAATTGGTTAGAAAATTTAGCAATTTCATTATTTAAAACAGAAATTTATTTTATTAAGATGAAACAAATAAGATATGACTAGAATTAAAATTGAAGATATCCCCCTCCCCCATCATCATCACCGACACCTCCGATATGCTGCTTTTTACCTCATTAATTAAGCAGTAACAGGAATAACATTTTAAAAGACTGAAATCTATTTCCTCAAATGAAGGCAAAGTTTTGAAGAAAAATATTTTGTGGGGTAATTCTTTATGTGCATTTTCAACTTTCTCCATATGGGAGACGTTACAGTTCCAAAATCGATCTACCCTAGTGTCCATGCCCCCATGTGTATGTGCACCAGACAAAAGCAATGCTTAGTAAATATTAATTTGTTTTTTGTAGAGATTTTTTTTTTCAGTGAAAATATTCTAACTTATTTGACAACTAAACCCAAACATCAATGCAGTTTATCTGCATAGTTTGATTTAAAAAAAAAATGAAATGAAAATTTTAAAATCTTAAGCAGCTGTTATATTTACATGTATTTTTTTTTTTTTTTTGAGATTTAAGAAAATCTTGCTTTTAACTTTAAAGTTTATTATTTTCACTGAGTTTTACAAGAATTACCCTGACTTGCAACGAGGAGATGGTGGTTTTGTATTTAAAAAGGCAACAAAAAAAAAAAAAAAAAAGAAAAAAAAAAAGGAAAATATTTATCTTAAAGATAAAAAAAATTGTAAGGCTCAGCAGAATTTTTCAGTATAATAATGGATAAATGTATTGGAAGCCATAACCAGTTATGTGATATGTGCATGTATATACGCATTCTCTTTGCTGGTATACAAAAACATGCAGGCAGACATGTGAGAAAATAGACTCAGTGTAAGGACACTGAAAATATGGGTTGATAATTTTTTTTACTAATTGGAGTACAGCTGCTTTGAATTCAGAGTATTTTTTTCCTAGACTGGGTTGCCTTATCAAAACTGAAAAAAAAAAAAAAAAAAAAAAAAAAAAAAAAAAAATAGTCTTCACTACTATTTATCCATAGCTGGGGGAGGGATGAACAGATGGATTCATCTTTTCCAATGGCATTAGCTCAAAGTGAAACGCAAACAGCCTCGTCCAGGTACTGAACTTGGGCTATTGATTCTATTTCCTACAACAATAACCATAATGATAAGCACACCTTTAATTTTTAAACTGAGTACCGTTGGTTTGAATTCAGAGTTTTCCTTCCTGTAAGACTGGTTGCTTAACCAAGGCTAAAGAAACCAACCTGCCCTACTATTTATTCATAGCTGCAAGACAAAAGGATAAATTCATGCCTTTCCCAAGTGTAAACAGCCTCATCCAGGATTGGTCAAGAGAGAAATGAACAGATGCTTCACTTTAATCCGAGCCTAAATACCTCGGAAAAGTAGGCTGTTAAATCTAACAGCTGTTCTATAATTGGACAAGATGATCTGAGCATTTGCAGCACGGCTCCTTTGAAATAATCTTATTCTATTTGTATTATTTGGACTTTGTTCTATAACAATTAACAAGCCCACTTTCCTCGTTTTCTCTTTCCATACATGAAACATTAAAATAGATATAAATTTATTCATGTCCAGAAAAGAAGGGTTAACAAAAAGAAGGAAGGCGCAGAGAAAGGCAATTTTTCAGCACTGTCACCTAAACTAGTAAGAAAAGGTAATCCTTAGGTTCATTACTGTTGTGAGGTTTTAAGGGGTCAAATAAGAACAAAACGACGGGTAACAAATGTAGAAAAATGTATTAACAGAAAGTAGACAAATGCAATAGAGAGATGTGGAAATTACGTCCGACGAACAGAGTTATTGGCACTCGCATTGGCTTACTGCTAAGCCACAATTATCCCAGTTATTTATAGTAACCTGTCGGCGCATTCCATTAGTCTTATAGGGTGTATCACCTATAACAATTACTTAGACTAGCAATATAAAAAATACCCTCCGGGCGATGTAAAAATAGATTCTTGAAAATATTGCCTGAGGTGAGGGAGTAAAAAATTCAATATCAGTGAGTTTCTACCCTAAGTAAGTAAAATCATTAAATTCATTAAAGGATTAAAAAATAAAACAATTTGAAATGTAAACTTTAAATATGTATTAAAATAAAACAAACTATATATAGATATATAATACCAGTCATGTATTTATTAAAACTTGTTTTAAAAAACAATGAGGACTGTCTAATGTTGCATATTCAAATTTTGAGTGTATTGATTGAATAAATGCTCAAAATTTGAACATGCCAAAAACCGTAGAATAAATTTTATTCTGTTATGATGATTTTGGGAAATGTGATGTAAGCAGTGACGTAATTTTTGTTACAGACAAAAACCGGAAGCGAATCTCCATTATTAATAGATTTTTAAAAAAAAATCTTACAAGTATTATTCGTATTATTGTCCTCATCTTTATTGTTATGTACACAACATTTCAGCCGATGTGCCCTACAGCTTTCTTCAGATATTTCTTGTTGGCCTCAGGGACCTTGGGAGCCTTTATTCTCTCAAATAATACAAATTATCAAGACTCATCTCAAAAGTTCAGAGAAATAGTATCTCACAAGTGTTTTACTATTACCAGCAATCAGTGATAAATTATTCAGGTTAAAATGTTTTATTTTTTCAAACAGTTACAGGTGAAAATCTTTTGGCATTAAAAATGACCATCTTGTATTTTACATTTGCAGGAGGCACGTGATGTACTGGTTAGAGTCGTAGGAAATAGATTTGTCAACCTGAGTTCAAATTCTGGACAAGGCCACAGTTCACATTTCGCGAATACCCTTGGGAAAGGCATAAATACAACTATCCTTTAAAAAATCTTTTAAAAAATCTTTTAAAAAAAGATTGTTCATTTTTTTTAATACCCATTAAGAATAAATAAAACAAAACGTCTTTGGCATAAAATACCCCAACAAGGGTTGACTTGCCATACAATCCAACCAACCAACCGACAAACCAACAAACAAATGCTTGGCATCTACTTACGTGGCTTAATGTTTATCATATTAGGAAATGGACATGGCGAGCCGAGTTCAAATCCTGGACGAGACTGTTTGCATATCACTAATACCCTTGCGAAATGTATGGACCCAACTATATTCCACCGCCCATTCATGGGTAAATAATAGGGAAGACTGGGCTCTTTAACCTTGGTTAGGCAACTAGTTAAGGAGAAGGAAAATTCAAACCTCTGAAATATCTGCTTGGGGTGGTCACTACTAGAAATTGGCTCAGTCCTACTTAGTGATCTATTTCACTAATTTAAAAAAAAAATGTTACATTTCAATCATCTATACTAAAGTCCAACTGTTTGGTTTGGTTTCTTTGTTTACTTATTTTTTTTATTGGCATTTTAGTCTATAATTTTTTTGTTTTTATATTTAGTTTTTGTGCCCATGAAGTTACAGCGCCTCCTGTAACTGTGAGGTCCAATGTTTGAAAAACATTCTTGAAAAAAAAAAATTCTCTGTTTAATAACATATCTACACTCATAGGTTATTCAATACCAAAGTCATTGTTGTACAAGTACAGTAAAATGTTCACTTATTGTGTAAGTTAGTAAGCACCTTCAAGTTACTGAAAAGTGAAAAGGACTTGACACATTGAGTAATTCAAGAGGTGTCGTCTTGGGTGGTTTAGCAAATAAACCCAAATGTCCAACAGTTTAATTGCCAGTATTATAAATAATACCTGATTATCATTATTAATAAATCAAATCCTGCCAACTGATTTGAGCTGCCAACTTGTGTCATCTCTAACATTTAATTCAAATCAGGAGAATAACCATAACTCTAAAGATGCTTCAATATATATTATTATCTAAGAGATATTTTCTAAGCTGACCATAGTTTGGCACAAGGCAGTAAAGATGAAATTCACTACTATAGAAGTTATCATTATTTGTTTGTTATCCCTCCTTTTTTTTTTAGGAAACATCTCCACACTCAACGGCAAGCCACTTAAGCCAGTAGAACAATTCACGTACCTAGGTGGTAATATCTCATCCACAGAGCACGATGTTAATACACGAATAGCAAAGGCATGGTTGGCCACAAACAAATTATCAGTCATATGGAGGTCCAGATCGGACCTCCATATGACTGACAAGCTGAAGCGACAATTTTTTCAGGCTGTGGTTGTATCAGTACTGCTATATGTCTGCACCACTTGGACCCTAACAAAGCATCTTGAGAATAAGCTAGATGGGAGCTGCACAAGAATGCTGCGTGCAGTCTTGAACAAGTCGTGGAAACAGCACCCCAAAAGGAAGCAGCTGTACGGTCACTTGCCCCCCCATCTCACAAACTATCCGAGTGAGACAGACAAGGCATGCAGGACACTGCTGGAGAAGCAAGGATGAGCTCATAAGCGAGGTTCTCCCGTGGAAGCCAACACATAGACATGCAAGTGTGGGGCGCCCAGCAAGGACCTACATTGACCAGATATGCGAAGATGCTGGTTGCTCCGCAGAGGACCTCCCAGATGCAATGAATGATAGGGAAGGTTGACGAGAGATTGTCATGGATATCCGTGCTAATTGCGCGACATGATGATGATGATGATGCCTCCTTGTGCATCTTTTTTTTTTTACTCTATTCTCACATCAACCTTTTAAAAAATAAAAATAAAATAAAAAAAGATTGAAAAATGGAGACAATCTTTGCATAAAACATATACAATATTAATTCAATATTATACAGTATTAATATTCTTATATTATATTAACTAATTATATTATATTAACTAATATTCTTAATATTAATATACAATATTATACAATGAATTGAAAAATGGAGACAAATATTACAAATTATTATAAATATTAACTAATATTATATTAACTAATTATATTATATAAACTAATTATATTATATTAACTAATATTATATTTTACTAATCATACTATATTCTTAATATTAATACAATATTATACAATGAGTACCTCCATACAATAATTCTTTTGTTTGTTTGTTTATTGATTTTAATGGCATATCAACCCGTTTGGAGTTATATCATGCCTAACGGTTAGGAAGTTATACATACCATGTATTTATATTTATACTTTTTAGTAATTGGTTTTAAAAATGTGTTAGGAAGTTATACATACCATGTATTTATATTTATACTTTTTAGTAATTGGTTTTAAAAATGTGTTAGCATTATTGGGGATTATGTTGTATGGTATTGATTTGTTTCATGTCTATATTTTATGGTATAATTTTATTTCCCCCCAAAAAGAGAGAATATCCTCCATATTGACATTTTCAAACAGATCTTTCATATTGTTTGCTTTAAAATAACGGTTTCTGATGTGAGCAAGAAACCTGCATTCCATGAATAAGTGTTTAACTGTTAAAGGTGTTTGACATGTTCCACATAATAATTTTTTTCTTTTGTGAGCAATGAGAAGAATTCTGGTGTTATATTTTATATTTCTTATTGCTCTGTACATAATTCAATTTATTGATTATTATACATTGAGCTCTTTTTAGGGATTTATAAAAATCCTTGTATGAGTATATATATGTTTGCACCTACAAGAGCAAACAGTATGGTTATACAGTGAGATTTTGATAATCCCAAATAGAATCCTCACTTACAACCAGTCATTTGGATTACCTTACATTTATATGTTAGAGTAGTGTAGACATGAAGCCAACGGTGCTTGGTTACTGACACTTTCTCACCTATGTAAATCTCAAACCAAGTTTTGGTTTGTGATATGAAGTATTCCTATCTAATCTATTAATAATAGAGATTTGGTCTCTATTTATCTGTAACCGAAACTATGTCACTGTGTATGTCAAAGTCATTTCAGGAATTAAGTTTATCAATGAGTATCTAATTTATAGTCAAGTATCATTACAACATAAAAATATTAAAATTCTATGCAAAAAAATAAAAAATTGTCAAATTTTCAAGAAAATTTTGATACTTATTCACCTTTGGATGAATTTATGTTTAAAATAGTTTTTTTCTAAATATATATTAGGGGAAATACTTTTGCTACTTGGTCACACCACCCTTATTTAATTTTATGAAATCTGAACAAATTATATTTTATTCAGATGATTTCTAAAGTTTTCTCTAAAGATAAGAGTCTGAATAATTAAATCAGAAATTCTTAGAAACGTTTTGGAGGCCCCAACTGTCACAAAAAAACCCCCAAATATTTCAGTGGAATAGAGGGATATATGGTGTTTTTTAAGTAAGTAATTAATTTTTGAAAAATATTAAACATTCTATTTTAATTTTCCTACCCTCTCAGGCAATATCTTTCAAAAATTTATTTTTACACTGCCTGGAGGACTTTTTTTTTTTTGCTAGTACAAATAATTTTTACACAGTTGTAGGGTTTGAATAACTGATTATAATCCAATTGAACACCTTTTGTGGATTTGATGCTATTACCACCATGATTTTTTGGCTGATCCATTCTTCAGCATTTGTCAGAGAGATGCATAATCCATACAAGAAAGGAAAATCCTATTTTTTCAGATTATTACTGTAAAATACTTTTTTTTCCTTCTCTCAAAAATAATACACAAAATTGCACTCTGAAATTTTCCCCCTACATGCACACAGATATATGTATATAAGTCAGGCACAAAAAAAAAATTCATTTTACACAGTAAATATTTATTTTTTAACATAATCTCCTCCTTTGTCTTGGCCTCACAAAACTATGCCCAGCATAGGAGTGAGAAACTCAAGTACAACTTCCTTTACCTGGATGAAAATTTTTTAACACATCCATAAAATCTATATAAGTAAAGTCGTCGGGGTGGCCTAAAGTTGGTATCAGCCAGACAGCAAGGGAATCTATCCCCTTTTCACTAGTGCCAGACCAAGGAGATTGTTTTGGCATCTGAGGCGGAGCACCACACCTACCATTAGCTCCTCACTTTACCGCACATATCCATGTGCTACTCATACGCTGAGTTGGCGAGGGCCAGAATCGAACCAGGAACCTCAAGTTTCCCAGATGAACACTCTACCGACTGACTTAAGCTGGCCGTCTTCCTATAAACAATTTCTTTCACAAGAAATTTTCTGAGTTAAATTCTGCATAAATTCCCAAGTAAGTGAACTTATCAAGTTCTGAGGTGTTTATTCATGTTTCAGCAAATATTCCTCTGATATTTCAACCCTTTCAAAATAAGCTGGTACTATTTCCATAACTGTTAAATTCAGAGGTTATATATATTTATTTATCAACCCCTCCACATGAGCAGAATGTGACATAAGGTCAATTTCTTAAGCGGAGTTTAACAGGTTTGAATTTTCCTCTTCCTAGACTAGTTACCTAGCCATGGTTAAAGAGCCCAGTCTAGCTGGAGGGAGAATTGGATTCATACCATTCCCAAGGGTATTAGTGCTATGTGAAATGTAAACAGTTTCGTCCAGGAATTGAACTCGGGTTGATGAGTCCATTTACTATGACTCTAACCATTAGACCATGCGCCTCCATAAATTCAGAGGTTATAAAGTGACTGACGTGACCTATGTTTTTTGCCTTTTTCAATACTAAAATAAAGCAACATTTTTTTTTGATTTGGAGGAAATTTTAGTTGGAGAGGGCATGTTAATTTTTACCAACTAAAATAGTCCATCTGGCATATGAGGTTACTGCCTGTAAGTTGCGTCTCCAGAACTACATGGTAAATTACTACACGACATGTTGGTGCCACCAAGAATTCATTTTTCCCTTTGTTTTTATTCCTTCTTGTCCATTCAGTTCAGTGAAGTCCAAGGTGTAAGCACGTGTGTCTTATACCTCCATAAAATACGACTTGTGTTCTCATTTTTACTGACACTATGAGTCAACTAAACCATTTTATATCAACAAACAACAACATACTAATATGCAGTAATAAGTAAAGATGGAATTTACTAGACTAGTGGTTCCCAACATTTTTAGATGGGATTATCCTTTTGTGGAATTATCTACATGCAAAAATTGGACTTCATTACCTACACAACAGAAGTTTCCTGATTTTCTAGTTTTTAAATAACAGCAGTACTTTCTATAGCTCTTATGAGGAAGTACATTTCAATAGTATTTGAACAAGAAAGAAAGAAAGAAAGGAAGGAAGGAAGAAAGAAGGAAGGAAGAGGGAAGGAAGGAGGGAAGGAAGGGAGGGAAGGAAGGGAGGGAAGAGGAAAGGAAGGAAGGGAAAACAAAGAAGGGAGTAAGAAAGAAAGGGAGAAAGAAAGGAGAAAGAAAGAAACAAGAGAGAAAGGGAGGAAGGAGAAAGGAAGGGAGAAATAAAAAAAAGGGAGTAAGAAAGAAAGGAAGAAAGAAAGAGAGAAAGAACAAACAAAGAGAGAAAGGGAGGGAAGGAGAAAGGAAGGAAGGAAGGGAGAAACAAAGAAAGGGAGTAAGAAAGAAAGGGAGGGAGGGAGAAAGAAAGAAAGAGAGAAAGGGAGAAACAAAGAAAGAAAGGAAAGGAGTAAGAAAGAAAGGGAGAAAGGGAGAAAGAAAGAAAACCTGTGTTAATAAGAGCCATTAAGGATTTTGAACAGGTGGCAATCAAAATTAACTTACTAGTTTGGCAACTCGTTCAAATTGCAATTGGATTTTACTTTTTTTGATTTTTGAAGGACAGAAAAAAAAAGTCTTTTTTTTTTGTTGTTTTTCATTTAAACAATCTTATTAAAAAAACATTTTCAAAAAAATCTAGCATTCTATTGTGACTGAATTTATCAAATACAACATTGAAAATCCAGAAAAAAAAGTTTTATCACTTTTTGTACAGGAATATAAACAATAGAGTCAACATTTTTTTTTTAAACTCCTGGATGAGGCTGTTCTCATTTCACTTTGAGCTAATGCCATCAGGAAAGAGAGGAATCCATCTGGTCACCCTCCCACCAACATGTATAAATAGTATTGAAGACTGGGGTTCTTTTTTGTAGCTTGAGTAAAGCAACCAGCCTAGGAGTAAAAATTATGAATTCAAAGTAGCTGTACTCCACTTAACAATTGACCTTATGTCACATACTACCTGTATTCAAGGGGTTGGGTAAACACAAACCTACAGTTGGTGGTGGGGGGAAACACCTACATTTCCTAATGGATCAATGTAGTAATCAAGCTGATTTAGTTCCCTTGAACTTGTCAGTTCAAATACTTATGACAAGCACTGTATATATCTTTACAAAAATTTGTGGTCATCAGCAATTTAAAGCATATCAGGTCCATAGATCATTGCCCTTGACAGCTGAATTTGCAAACCTTTTATAGGTATTTACCAAGCTTAGCTAAATCAGGCACAAGGCAAACATTTTTCTTTATCCCAATGAATAATAAATAAAAACCTGCAAAATTTTTTTTTTGTTTTTCAAATAGTTTTTTCTTTCCAGAGAAGCTTGACACCACAAAGACCACTTATAAAGATTTTGAACATCGCAATAATGTACATTTTTTTTTTCCTGATTTTGTTGTTGTTGTTTGTTTCCTGGCAAACATCAGGGTCTCATCTTCTAGGACTTGTCATTCACTTGGGTATTCAATCTGGACAAACAGAATGGCCAGCAACTCACACACTTGACAATCAACAAGTGGTTTGCCATCGTCAGAAAACGATTGAAGCAGCCAACAATTTCTTTCTTCCCAAATGAATTCTCTTTTTTTTGATCTTTGAAAAATTTTTTCATTTCAAGATTTGAAAATTTTAAACTCATTTCCTCTTTCTCCATTTATTGAGAGAAAGCTATGTTAAGTATTCTATGTTAGTATCGCCTTTGGCCAAAATTGAACCTGCAACCTACAGATGATTGTCACTTAGAACTGTATTAACTCAACCCTTATATCGATTGCACCATGTTTCTTCTTGAACTCGGAAACCTTCTCTTCGAACTCTGGAGCCTTCATATCATAATCGGGAGCCTTCATGAAACTTCAAACTGAACCATTTATTCAATCCATATGGGTAAACTGTTCTCATTCCATTAACCAAGACTGGGTAAAAGTGTTAAGCTATGTTAAGTATTCAATGTTATTATCACACTTGACCATGATTGAACCTGCAACCCAGATTTCTTTTTATAACTTTGCAATTATTTGGGACAATAAAACTTTGGAACAAATATTTATATAATTATAGATTCTAGTAATTATTTTTAATACAAATAATTTGTGCATGGTTTCAAATATTACTAAATAATTTGAACACAGTTATGTGGTTTCAATGTTGGTTGGTTGGATTTTATGGCATGGTTAATTATATGACAAAGATGTTTTTGCTTTATTCATTCTTGTTGAATATTCAAATTCTTTTAAACCCATTTTTCAAACAAATTTTTAAAAGTAATTTTTTATCAATTTAACCCACAGATGGGACCCTAATAGGTACTACCAATCCAGATCAGAGTGGACCTGGGAGTAATGGCACTGAAAGAGTACTCCACACTCCCCAGAGTTCCAGAATTTGAACTTTACCACTAGATGCAGTTTAGTGTCATACCCAGAACACTAAGATTTGATCTTTAAAAAATGTTCATTTGAGATTTTTAAGACTCATTTCCTTTTCCTTGAGAGATGAATTTACTTAATTATATGGAAAAACTTATGAAGCCTATATATATATATATACATATGCACATGAATATATATTGATAATATAGTATGCTATATTTATAAGTGAAGAGTGCTCAATATCATTGATAGAGCGTTGTATGTCTAAAGAGAAACACAAACATTCACTTGGTTTGAAAATTACGTAGGCAAGAAACTGTCACTTAGCAAGCACAGTTGACTTTGTGTCTACGATACCCTATCATATATATATATATGGGTGAATTTGTTTGCTTTTTACATGCATCCAAATACTCTCCCTCCAGCAATGAGTAAATAGTAGAGCAGACTGGGATCTTTAACCATGACTAAGTAACCAGTCTAGGAGAAAGAAAATTGAATTCAAACCTGTTAAACTGACCTTGTCAAGAAATTGACCTTGTGTTGCATCCTGAAATATATATTTGAATATATATATTGAGGAATCATTAATAAAATTTATAAAAACGTTCTTTATGTCAGAGCTGAATAAAAATCAAATATTGATCAAAGGTATATATATATATACATTTTTATAAAAATGACATGACCTATATATGGAAATGATACTAATAACTCAGAAAAAATGTTAGAAAATACACACACATAATTATTATTGAAATTTAATGCTTAAAGCATTTTTATTCTGTAAAATCATTACACTGCTTTATGCATAAAAACTCTGCGAAATATCACAATATTTTTTCAAGTATGAAATAGATAATAATAATAATAAAACAAAATACAAACTCACAATTCAGATTCATGTTGTCAATCTTTAGTTAAGCTAGAATTAAACAGAAATTATCATGGTATTTGATATTTGAAAAATAATTTTATACACACACAGGTATATATATATATATATATATATATATATGGAGGCGCGTGGGCTAGTGGTTAGAGTCGTGGAAAATGGACTCGTTGATTCGAGTTCAATTCCTAGACGAAGCTGTGGGCATTTCACATAGCGCTAATACCCTTGGGAAAGGTATGAATTCATATATTCTCCCTCCAGCTATGGACTAAATAGTAGGGCAGACTGGGCTCTTCAGCCTTGGGTAGGTAACCAGTCTAGGAGAGGGATAACTCTGAATTCAAAATGAGGTCAGTCGTTGATTGGGTTTGTGGCAACCTTTGATGCACCAATTCTTTCCTATCGACTGTGCCAAAAAGTGTGGATGGTACAATACAAGCCTTCACCACTATAAACAAATCCCTGTGTGGATGTTCATTGTGTCTATGAACCCTCATACATATATATGTGTGTTAGTGTATAAATATATATGTGTGTGTGAGTGTGTGTTTGTGTATAAATATATATGTGTGTGTGTGTGTATATATATATATGTGTGTATGTGTGTGTATATATATATATGTGTGTATGTGTGTGTATATATATATATATGTGTGTGTGTGTGTGTGTGTGTATATATATATTATACATATATGCGTGTATATATATATGTGTGTGTGTGTGTGTGTATACATATTCAGTTTTTTCTTTCTATTAGACTTGTTGCCCTAAAAAGCTAGAGAATCCAGACTGCATTACTATTTTACCATTGCTGGGTGGGTGGGAGAGTTAGATTCATGCCTTTCCTAAATGCATTAGCACAAAGTAAAATATGTGTGTGTGCATTATATATATATTATATATATATATTATATGTGTGTGTGTGTGTGTGTGTGTGTGTGTGTTGTTCATAATTTGAATTCAGTTTGCCCTTTTCTTTTTCCTATTTTGTTTGCACCTATAATGCACACACAAAATATGTATATATATATATATCTTATTATAATGGAGATTATGTGTTTTTCTGTCTGTAACCGGAACTATATTCCTACTCAAGTCAAAATACTCTTAGTTATTGACATCACATTCTCCATGATTTTATTCTTATCTAAACCTCAATTATTAATAAAATTGTCTTACATTATTAATACTGTTAACTATGTCTACATATTGACAACATGCAATTATATTTATATATACAACAAAATAGCGGTTTACAGTGTGAACGGGAAGGCTAATTTGCATATTTATATTGAAAAATCGAATTTAATAAATATGTGCTTAGTATTATTGATTTCTAACTGTTTGGTTTTATTTTAATGAATATAAGCACAAATCTCTTCAATGAATCTTAAATGAAATCCATTAACAAGATAAAATAACTGTCATTTTATTCTTTACTTCCTCTTATAACTAAATACTTAAATTAGAAAAAATAACAATGAAAGACGAGAGTGATGGAAGATTAAGTTTCAGTTGTTCCATTTTTTATTATACTCCCTTTGTTTCAATCTTTTATTATACTCCCTCTGTTTCAAATCTTTTTATCTGTATTCTTATTTAGTTTCATTAGCCTTTCTAATTTAATAAAATATTTTATTACATTAAAACTTAAATACTTGCACCCGGAGGGTGCATATATTTGCTAGTATATATAAAGTAAGTAAAAGTAAAGTTGGCAGAGTGTCCTTTTGCCAGTATCAGCCAGACAGTGAGGAAGTCTATCCCCTTTTTGCCAGCGCTAGACCAGGTAGATTATTCCTTTTGCTGAGGTGGAACATCACACCTACCATCAGCTCTACACTTTACTGCACTGATCAGATTACCCAATCTCGGCTACTCCTACACTGAGTTGGCGGGGACCAGTATCAAACCTGGAACCTTGTGGTTTTGAGGTGGGTGCTCTACCCCCTAAGCTAAACCAGCTCTCTCTCTCTCTCTCTCTCTCTCTCACTCTCTCTCTCTCTCTATATATATATATATATATATATACACACATTGCAGTAGCTAGTAATATCCAGGAAAGGTGGGGGTTATGCACTGTTCCTTTGCTAAAAAATTATTTTAATCTTTAAAAATAAGCTGTTTGGATAGTCGCTAGCAACAGCTTCTGTAGAAGAGATTTTTATCTCGAAATATTAAGAATAAATGACAGGTTAACAAACAACACCATAGTTACCTTATTTTCCTTTACACTTCCATTGTGATAGCCCTCAAAACCAACCACCAAACCAATATAAACACAATGCTTCAAGCAAATTATAAAACACTTTTGTATATATATATATATATATATATATATATATATATATATATATATATATTTATAAACAAATTGATGCAACAGGTTTTAAAAAACCCTACCTATTTTGCCCACAGAGATTTACCTGTCCTTAAGATTTGAATAATATTTGTTATCTCATCCCTTTCTCCATATTCATTGTATATCCTTAAAAACTTTCTTCCGACCCCTTGTGTGCATGTGAGCGTGTATATGTACAGAGAGACAGAGAGAGAGGGGAGAAATAAATAGAGCAGTTTTATCCATCTCCGGATTGTGCAGTGATGGGATATTTCTTAATGATACAAGGGTATTATGTTCTTATCTGCTAAGCTGCTGTTAATAAAAATTCCATGAGTTCAATCTTTAACCAGCTTACTAAATACTATCGATCCATTTCCATCTATTTTCCCCCCTTTTGCCTCTGTTGCTTCATCAAAGTGTGGATACACACCCACACCAAAACTATTCAGGCTATTTACTCAAGAAGCGATCATTAATAGAAATAAATATTTATAGAAGAATGATAAAAAAACATAATAAAAAAAGTGAAAAAAAAAAGTGAAAAAAAAAAAAAGTGTGGAAGAGGGAGAGAAAGAGAGAATGATTACAAGGCAATATAATGAAACATTTATCTTTTCTTTCTATATACATATATGCATACAAGTGCACACACACACAACATACATCATACATACCACACACACACACATCCATACATACATACACGTGTGTATATAATATTATATTACACACCACGCATACATATACAAACACACATACAATACATACATGTCACACATAACACAACGCATTACTAACATATAATATTATACACGACACACACCTACAGATACTATATACACGCACACACTACATATACATACACACGCACACACCTACATAACATCACACACGCACACACACCCTCCCAAAGCCCCCCCCCCCCTACATATACACACACACACACACACTCTACATATACACACAATTATATATATATTTATATATATTATATTTACACACATATTACACACGCACACACATTATATATACATATATATTTGAGAGAGGCAGAGGAATGGAAATATCCAACGCTTATATAAAATGTAAAATCCAATGAAAAAAAGATTCAGGGTGGATATATATATATATTTAGGCACATATATGTTATATGAGAAGGTAGAGCAAAATGGTATTGTGTTAGGAAAATGGATGTTATTGTTAGTTAGATTGATGTCGATGAGTGCAACGTTTCAGTCTGCAAACCTTATCAGAACTTTAGGAATAGATTCTTGATTCAGTAGAGACATTCTTCTTTCTAATGAATTAGGAGTTGTGAATAAAGGTGGGGGGGTGTCGGTTGGGGAGGGGGGATTTTCCTTTCTCTAAAGGGTGTGTTTTTTTTTCCCCCCCCCATGGTGGATTCTGATTAGTGCCAAGGTGTTGGGTTATATGTATGTATAGTGTGGTGGCATAAGGATTGGGTTATGAGTGTATACATGTATATGTATACAATAAATATGTCGATTAATATATATAACACACAGCAACAAATTGTCTGATATACAAATTACATTGGAACCCTACTGTCAGCAACAACATGATGCATGGATAATGATACATTCATCCATACATACATCCATACATCCCCCCACTACACGTTTCAGGTATCGAATTCTTTTCTGATGTTTTGCATAATATAACTGAGAAGGGTTGTTTACACTAAAAATAATAATATGGCATTAAAATAAATACAGTATAAAGGTATACATATCTATTTATTTGATGCCAATAGAACAGTCACAACCTTAGGTTTCATTCAATGCAAAATAACATGCATTATCACGGTGACGTTGATCGAATTACAAGGAAAATGGAAAAAACGAAAAATGCTATATTATATATATTTATATATATATATATTATATATATATATATATATATGTTGTGTTTTGGTGTGAGTGGTTTCATGATATGCTCCAATAAATGAAATTGATGAAACATAAAAAGTTAAAATAATAACTACTGTTTTTTCTAAGCAAGTCGCATGGATCGGTGGATGTCTGGTTTTAAAATTAGACTAAATATTGAAGAAGTGGCGTTATACTTGCCAGATGTCACTCTGAATTGCTGATTGTGATACTGCAGTACCACATACGCACGCATGCACACACACAACACACATGTGGGTTTTTACTTTTAAAATTTTTATGTCAAATTTTTAATGCAAAAGAAATCTTGTCAGCAGTATTTAAAAACTGTCCCAAGCTTTTTTGTTTTTGTTTTTTTCATATGGTTCAAATACTTTTGCCAGGATTTTAAGACCCTCTTAATTATAGACCCTTGTTTTGATACCAAGGAAATGACAAGAACTAAGCAATAATTTTTTGATTGTGGGGGGATAATTCCAATTATGTTCTCTAACAAGAGATGAATTTATAAAAAATTAAAGGATGCTTTAAGTTTCAAAATTTCCAAAATGACTGAATCTGGGAAGGCTGGCTTGGTTTTAGGGAACAATTTGAACATAGTGAACAATTACTATTAAAATAATCAATCATAAATATTGAAAATTGTTGTCAATTTAATGACCGATTGTAAACCCTGACATACTCCATGCGAATGGATATAAAAAAATGTGTAATGGAACTAAAAGAAGCCCATATGGTTTGGAAACCAAAGGGGCATTCACTGGACATAACACTTTTCATTAATGAGCGTTACATGGCCCAGGTCGTCAGGATCTTCATTCATTGGCGACGAGGTGACGTTACGAAAAATTTGGGAGAACAAAGTTCATGGGTATCTGAGAACCCTTCAATGCATGAGTATTGATGAAATAATTATTTCTGAAAGCTGCAACCATGATATCAACCACCACCTATTTTGGTATCTAAGGTGTGTAGCAGAGTGTAGTTTTGATCTACGGACCTCTGCTACCAACCTATATACCAAAATATGGTGGTGTGGTTGATATCATGGCTTGCAGGTCTTTGTGGACTAAATTTTAAAATGCCATCCTTTGGCCAGTTTGAAAAAGGCTTAAAGAAAGTCCTATTATGCGCAATCCCTTTGGTAAGCGATATAATCCTATCCTACGTATTGCGTAAAGGTCATGATTTAATCCTATGTCCAATTGTCTAGAGTTGTCAACAGTAATTATGAACCAGTGGGGTGGTCTTAAGTATGGTAATCAACCTCAGAAGTACTGCCAGATGATGCCAAGAGTTAGATGTCACATGATTCTGGACCTAGTCTATAAGTAAAAGCGGCATTAGCACAACCTTAATATCAACAAAAATCAACAGTTGTGGCCGGGTCAGGCCAGAAAATAAAGACATAAGAAAGGAAATGAGTTAAACCAAATATTAACAAAACAGTAGCTACAACATATACAAAATTAAAGCGTTACCACGAGGCTGTCTTAGTAGCTATCTGACATGAAATATCAACTCTCGCTTTAAGTGCAGAACCTGCTGATATTTATAGTGGTTGGAAAAGTAATGCTTTGCTGGTGATTTACCAAACAAGTAATTATGAAAAATATAAGTTGATTTTTATTTTTCCATAAAGTTGTGCTTGAAATCCAGAAAAATCAAGGTTTATCAAGGAAACATTGTTAAATTTTGAATGTTTCCATCAAAATGCTAAATATCCTTGTGAACATAGGCTGAAATGTTACCAAGTTGAAAGATGTCCACTAGTCGGTGTCGGGTGGTGAAGGGTTTCATGCACCCACCAAATCAACAAAAGGCCCTTACTCATGTTACCAATTTATGATTAGAATTAAATCTGTTGACGGACCCTGTTGTAAGAATCCAAGGGAGCCGAGTGGAACAAAATGACCGGACCATTGTAATCCTCAGACCCGCTTAGGCATGATCGGCGCGTAGTCACATGATGATAGTTAATTTAGATTGTTAGTTTCACCTGACATGAAGTGAGAGCACATGCCGTCTCCTTTCTCTGGGGTGTTATCTCCCAGCATGGGGAAAAACATGGGCTTAGAAAATAAAAATCGTTGATCAAGAAAAAAGTTTTGGTTGAGTTAATAAATTTCGTTATGACTAAAACTGGCCCTTAGAAAAAGAAGAAGCAGTTTAGGAAGAATTAGACGACAAACTGAAAACCACGAACAAGAAGTGAGAGAAGCAAGTAAAGCCAGAACATGAAACAACAGTAAGTCCTTAATTGTGTCTGTCTAAATATCTCGTTCTATTGAAGAATAAATCAAAGTTGCCAATTCCATCGAGATTGGGGAAGATATGGGGCAACCAAAACGGTCATGTCACCCAATAAACCCGAATAGTCGCCGGTCTACTGCAGAAATTGACAGCAGGTATTATTAAAACTTACACGTAATCATCAAATCAAGCAGCCAATCATGAACCTACAAGGAAGGAAGCAACCAAAGTGCTCCATTAGCTGTTGAATTGGAAGACATGGCAACAAACGGTTGTAACCCGAATTACCACCCGAAATAGTCGCAAAGTGTCTACTTGCAGATGACAGAGTATTATAAAATCACAGTATCATTCAAATCAAAGCAGCCAATCAGAACTCCAAGGAATGGAATCACCTAAGTTCTGAATTCATTTCACTTCTTGATTGCTATACTACAAACTGGTCTTGGACACTGCTTGAGTGGACATTAGTTAGCTGCTGTTATTCAACCAACAGTAGACTACACTGACCTCAATATCTATCATTCTGAAGTCACTCTCTGCATGTAATTGACCCAATGATGGGCATATAATGCATATAACATTTACTACAAGATCAATTTTCAATAAAGTCAGTATTCACGTAGGAAAAATATTAAACCCCACAGCTTCCACCTCTGGTTGGGATGGTAGGAGTAGTAGTCAGACTGAGGTGCCAGTGTTTCATGCCCCCACGTGAAATCTCCTATATAGAGCCCTCACTCTTAATACATGTCTTTATGAAGTAGTATCATAGATAATATATTAAAACCACTGCACCAAACTTGGCTTGGGGTGGTCAGTAGTAGTATTGCTGCCACTGAGTGTGGTGATTGCAACAGTAATGCAATGATCTACCACATGATACTACTTAGATAATTTTAAGAACTCCCACAGGCAGAGCAAAATATGTGTTATCAAATACTGTCAAATAGAGTAGCGAATATTATCATATTAGTGGTGATGGGATTTCCTAGATAATGTTTTGCTTTTGTAAAAGTAAACTTGGCAGGGCGGCCTAAATCGTAATCAGCCAGTCATCGAGGAGAGGCTATCCCCTGTTCAATAGCGCTAGACCAAGGAGATGTGTTTTTGTGCGTCGATGGTGGCGCGCCACACTCCTGCAGCTCTTACTTTCCCTGTCAATTATCCCTGTGCTACTCATTACGCTGAGTGGCGAGGACCGTATCGAAAAGAACTTGTGGTTTCTAGCCAAACGCTCTACGACTGACTACCCGGCCCCCATGTTTGTAGTACAACTTACTATATGGAGGGTGAAAATATATAATTTGGACTTTGGTAAGGATTATTAGATAAAGCACGTGAAGCCGCTTGCATAAAATAGAGCCAAAAGGGAAGAGAGACAACCAGCACAACTCCAGCAAGCATCAGCTGTTTGTTTGTAGTCTCTGCACCAGAGATTGCCATTCAAAAATGCTTCTGTTCAGCACTCACACAGTGCAGAATAAAAAAATAAAATAAAATTTTTTTTTTTAAACAGTTTTTGTTATCAGAATATCTTCACAATTTGATGGTTTTGTTTTTATTCTACGGACATATCAACCTCAGGGGTCATTTAATGCCGAAAGTTTTGAAATAACCTCAATTCTTAACTGGATAATACAATTTTATAAATACATTTTCTATTTAACCCATGAATGGGCNTGTGCTGTCATATTCTTCTCTTCAGTGCATTCACGAATGAAAAGCTACAATTACATTGTCAGTTTCTTATCAGTTTTCATGTTCAACTTAATCACAATATGATCCAGGTTTGTCTGCACCACAACCAACTTGCTTCCAATTCTCTTTGGCATCTGCACTCAACCTGAAAACTGTTAATGTACCATTTCAACAATAGGGGGAAAAAAGAAAAACCCTTTTTCTAAGGGGAAAAAAAAATCAGATCAATAAGAAGAATTTTTTTTATTACAACATCATAAATAATTACAGCTCTAAAAAAAAGATTTTATAAAAAAAAGTTGAGTTAATTTTCTTCAAAACCAAAGACAACAGGATTTTATGTTTTTCAAGTAGAACACTATAAAATGAAAACAGATATTATTAAGTATCTTTGGTTTTGAAGAAATTTTAGTTTGGTTTGTTTTGTTTTACGGCATATCAACCTCAGTGGGTCATTTAATGCCGATAAAGTTTTGAAATAAATCAATTCTTAATGGATAATACCATTTTTTTATAAATAAATTTTTCTATTTAACCCATAGATGGGACCCTAACAGGTACTACCACTCTGGGTCAGAGTGGACCAGGGAGCAATGGTGATGAAGGGGTGCTCCACATTCTCCAAACCTCCAAAACTGGAACCTCAACATCAGATAGAGTTTAACGTCATTCCCAGGACATGTAGACCTGCAGCCACCGCCTTCTAGCACCCATATGATAAAAAGGGGTTGGGGCAAGAAATTTTACTATTTATAAAAAATTGTTAGGGTTGTACTTATATGTACATCCCTAACAATTGTTTTATAAATAGTAAAATTTCTTCAAAATGGAAGATACCAGGATTTCATTATTTCTTCAGAAATATGGACAAGAAAACCACTTTTTCTAAGAAAAAAAAAAAGAAAAAAGATTATATCAATATGAAGAATTTCTTTTATTACAACAAATTAACTTTTTTAAAACTGATAAATAAATATAGCTCTAACTATTTTTTATCTCAATTTTTTTCAAAACCAAAGTTACCATGATTTTGTGATTCCTAGTGGAACATTATACAATCAAAACAGATATTAAGTATTACAGTATTGCCCATAAATTAAATTACAAAAAGGGATATACTTATTTTTGGATTGCTACATATTCTACAAGTTTTTGTGAGATCAAGATCTTTTTCTTGGATAAAATTTTCAAAGTTATTCAGTTGTGCACTGGGGATCCACCCTATAGACAGAATGTCTTAATTGTATTAAAAAGTGAAGGGTTAGAGAAATGACTAATGGTTACAGTTAATACCAAGTTGTCATTGGTATTTTTTTTATTACCACAAGCAAAAATATATGCCCTCTGGGCATAAGTATCTAAGTTTTAATATAGTATATTGAATTATAAAGACTAATGAAATTAAATAATACAAAAAAGATTACACTTATTTTAATTTTATTCTAATTGATTTCAATATAAAATTATACATAGGATTGCTTTTTATACATTTGGGAATAAAATAATAATATTTGAAATCAACAACACCGAGTAACTTTATTATAAACAGTTTTGTTAATACCAATATACAAATTATTCACAACATGTACTATGTAAACCTTTATTTCTTAATGATATATAACACACATCGCAGGATTTTAAACACATTAATAATAAGGGCTGTTTTGAGGAAAATTATCTCAGCTAGACCTTGAGACATTGTCAATAAATAAGATGCTAATTAAGATTAAATAATGATTATCTAATAACCATTGATAATATAATGTAAATAACTAAGGGAATTGTGATGTTGCTGGTGATGTAGTTCTGGTTACAGATACAAAATCTCTATTATAATAAGATGTAAAAAAAATAACTAGTATGACTTCTTTATACTGATTGTATATAGATTTCTGCTGTCCACCTTTTTTTTGGTATCCCAATGATAAGATGAGGCTTAAGATGAGTTTCCGTAAAACTGAGAATATAGAGAGTCATACTATGAATTCAAACTGAAATTATATATCATAAAATATTGCACATAAATAAATACACTTTTAACAATCATTTATAAAAGTCTTATTTTCTTCTAAACCAAATATACCGGGATTATACTATCTCTCGTCGTCGTCGGGGCGGCCTAAAGTCGGTATCAGCCAATCAGCGAGGGAGTCTATCCCCTTTTTACTTGCGCTAGACCAAGGAGATTATTTTAGCGTCTGAGATGGAGCACCGCACCTACCATCAGCTCCTTACTTTACCGCACAGATCCCTGTGCTACTCATACGCTGAGTTGGCGGGGACTGGTATCGAACTAGGAACCTTGTGGTTTCTAGCCGAACGCTCTACCGACTGAGCTAACCCGGCCCGTACCAGGATTATATCATCTCTAGTGAAACATTATACAATCAGAATTCATATTACTAGGTATTATTTATTACTAAACTGTACTGCAAAGAAACTGTTACCAAAAATATGAATATGTTGCAGTCCGAAAATAAATACACACCATATATATTTAGATATATTCATACAATTTTATTTTTGGTTCCAGAGATTTAATGCTATAATACTTGGCAAAAGAATAAAACTCAATGAATGTTCTACTAGAAGTAATAAATTAATAAAGTTGTACAAAAAATAATAGAATAATGGTGTATTAGAAATAATAATTTAGTAAAAATAATAAAATAAAAACGTTCTGCAAGAAATAATAAAAAAGATAGTTTTCTAGTAGAAATAATAAGATAAGAACATTCTAATAGAAATAATAAAATTATAACATTAGTAAGTAAAAAAGTAAAGTCGACGGGGCGGCCTAAAGTCGGTATCAGCCAGTCAGTGAGGGAGTCTATCCCCTTTTCACTAGCGCTAGACCAAGGAGATTGTTTTAGCATATGAGGTGGAGCGCCACACTTACTATCAGCTCCTTACTTTACCGCACAGATCCCTGTGCTATTCATACTCTGAGTTGGCGAGGACCGGTATCGAACTAGGAACCTTGTGGTTTCTAGCCGAACACTCTACCAACTGAGCTAAATAATAACATTCTAATAGAAATAATAAAATAACATTAGTAGAAATACTAAAAATGATAGAATAATAACATTCCAGTAGAAAAAATAGAAAAACATTCTAGTAGAAAAATAGAATAATAACATTCTACAAGAAATAATAAAATAACATTCTACAAGAAATAATAAAATAACATTCTACAAAAAATAATAACATTCTAGTAGAAATGATAAAATAATGTTTTACTAGAAATAATAAAATCCTTATATCTTTGGTTTAAAAGAAAATGAACTTTTTATAAAACAAAAATTAGTCAGGTGTATTTATTTATGGACAATACTATGAATTAATCTCCCCTTAAAAGTACAAGCCCCCACTTCAAAAAAAGAACAAGTTGGCTTTTACCTGAATAGTTTTCTAGAAGTAGCATGAAGATCTTCCCTTGATAACATACCTTTGGTTTTTTTTTTTATATTTATTAAAAAAGAAAAAAAAAAGAAAAAAAGAAAAGAAAAGAAAAAAAAAAAAAAAGCATTTAAAAAACAATTAAAACAATATCTTCTTAATATTGTTGATATTCATTTTTCCTCCTGTTTCGATCTTTGGCAAACACAAGTAGAATAAACTGAATGGTAAATCAGCCATATCAATCAGTGAACAAGCAAGTAGCATGGCCAGACACAGACAGCTATGACATTTACATGGGAATCACAATGGAATGACAGTTTAAGAAACAAAAAAGACACAAAAGAAAAAGAAAAGAACAAAAAAGAAAGGACTTCTTTTGTTATGCATGACATGTAGACGTCTCTCTCTCTCCCAAAGTAACAAGTAGGCCTTTTCATATAAGCAATATGAAAATTCACTGTGAATAATACAAACATTACTAACAGAATACATCTATTAAAGATATAGACACACACATATGCACACATGCATGTGTGTGTGTGTAGGTGTGTACATCGAATCTTATCCTTTTCTTTGACTGGACTAAGAGTTGCTATTTTCTTTCAGTTTGGCGTAAATAAAAAGTTTGTTTGTTTTATGGTATATCAACCCTTTTTGGGTTATTTAATACCAAGAAAAAAACAAGTCATTTTGATAGAAGTTTCTTTGCTTCAAGTTCATAATATCTTCAAATTGGTATAAATAATTTTCATTAAGTTGGATTGGTTTGTTTAAAGGCATAATAACCCACAGGGTTATTTAATGCCAAAAACTGTTAGAGTGTGAAACAAAAGTAATCAAGTTTCCATTCCTGGTGTAATTTTTGTAGATCTATTCTGTGGATGTATTGTATTTCATATCCGACTCATAACTTGATATATATATATCTTTTAAATAAAGTGTGTAAAATTATGTATCACCTAAGTTATAAAAGCAATGTCTATATAACATATATATATATATATGTTAAAGAAAAAGACTTAAATATCGGTCATATTAGCAGTTATAGATCTATTTCTACTATATGTATATATATATATACATATGAACTTAAACAAACTGCCAATTCTATTGGAAACTTATTTTCAATAAAAAGTTCATAAGTATATAAAAATACATATGGGTAGAAATAGATCTATAACTGCTAATATGACTGATACTGAAATCTTTTTATTTATCAAGTAAATTGATCTGTACAAAATAATTGAACATTTCAATGTTGACAAGAACAATTTTAACATTCTTAGAATCATCTATAACACCAACTAACCTGGTTATATATATATATATATATATATATATATATAGAATATATCTGTGTGTGTGTGATGTACATGTATGGAGTTGTATTTCACTTTTGAACAAAAATTAGTGAAATAAAAACAACAGAATTAATGGGGAGATGATAAAGAAAAAGAAAATACAGGAGATCAAAAACATTGATATAAGTTTCATTTCTTTTTAAGATTAATGCACAGTTTATCTTTATGCAAAAAATATGTACAACTTTTTATCAGTCCTTAGTATATATATATATATATATATATATATATATATACTTATATCTTTGATAAAGAACCGGTACATTTATACATACATTAACAAAACAATCCAGATGAATTTAACCAGAAAATGGTTTCCAGTAAACAAATGGACTGGCCATGTTTGAATGTACATTTTGTCTTAAAATAATTTTTTATGACTTGTCATTTTTTTTTTCTCATATTTTCTCCTGGTGATGACCAAAGGTCAAAACTAGTAGAACACTATTAAAAAATAAATAACATAAAAAATATTCCTATTTGTCTCATTACATTATATATATATATATATATATATATATATACTGCCTACTAAACAAAGAAATATATATATATAATTATGTAATGAATATGTAAATACCTTGGTACCCCCTCACTATAATCTGATTGGACAGTGTCATGTATAAATAGTCGACACTGTGCTGGGACCTATACCTATACCTATACCTACAACCTAAGCTTACTCGCTAGACTACACCACGACTGCTCGGAGACGTATTGCTATTCGACGTACCAATTACTACTACGATAATATACCAAATACCAACTTCAGAATATATCCCTTAACCCGGATATATCATATCATATATATATATATATATATATATATGCACACACATGTATAATATCACCATGGTTCAATAAGTTCATAGTCTCACTATTTTTGAAGAAATTTTATTTGGTCAAAAAAATAGGTAGGTACAAGTAGGTAATAAATTCAACTGAAATAGATTTATGTGCTTAATCATTCAATTATCAAATTAGACATCCTTAGTAAATTGATTGGACAACACAGATTAAAAGAGTGGGGAAACCAGATAAGCTATTGTAATACCTCACAGATCAAAAATGCTGAGAGGAAAGTGGATATCTGAAGACATCAGGAAGAAGGTACTGACTTTTCAGCAGTCTGGTTAAAGATATAAGACCATCTCAAAAATATTGCAGCTCCATCCATTGACTGTAAGACAAATAATTTACAAACGGAGGGCATTCAACATGACTTCAACTCTTCCTAGAAGTAGACCTTCATCAAAACCCAAATACTGCCTTGAGAAAGTTGCAGACCTCTCTGTCAGCATCTGGAGTAAATGTAAGTAAAAGTAAAGTCGTCAGGGTGGCATAAAGTCAATAGCCAGACAGCGAGTGAGTATCCCCTTTTCACTAGCACTGGACCAAGGAAATTGTTTTTAGCGCATGAGACGGAGCACTACACTTAGCATCAGCTCCTAACTTTACCGCATAGATCCCTGTGGTACTCATATGCTGAGTTGGTGAGGACCAGTATCGAACCAGGAACCTTGAGGTTCCCAGCCGAGTACTCTACCAACTGAGCTAATGTCTATAATCAGACAAAAATTGAATAAAAATGGCATTCTTGCTAGAAGGAAACCTCCGCTCTCAACGAAGAACAAAGTTGCCCATTTAAGTTTTGTCACACGGACAAACCAGAGGCCTTCTGGATGTCCATTCTCTGGACAGATGAATCAAAGATAGAATTGTTTGGTCACACTCCAATATACTCAAACAAGAACAACCAACACAATGTGGAACATGTCAAACACCTTTGACAGTTAAACACTTATTCATGGAATGCAGGTTTCTTGCTCAGAAACTGTTATTTTAAAGCAAACAATATGAAAGATCTGTTTGAAAATGTCAACATGGAGGATATTCCCTCTTTTTTGAGGGAAATAAAATTATACCATTGAATATAGACATGAAACAAATGAATACCATACAACATAATCCCCAATAATGCTAACACATTTTTAAAACCAATTACTAAAAACTATAAATATAAATACATGATATGTATAACTCCCTAACTGTTAGGCATGACATAAACCCAGACGGGTTGATATGCTGTTAAAATCAACAAACAAACAAAACTTCTATGTTTAGAGAAAATCAAACACTGCCTAGCAAGGAAAGAACTTCATTCCAACAGTGAATCAAGCTGGTGGAAATGTTAAGATCTAGAACTACCTTTCTGCCTCTAGACCAGGATGACTTCATATTATCCAGGGGAATATGAATTCTCAGTCCTAGCAACAAATTCTGGATCAGAAACTACTGCCAGGGAGTTGAAGCTAGGCCAAAAATGGATTCTGCAGCGAGACAATGGCCCTAAGTATACCAGCAAAACTACCAAGAAATGGATTAAAAGAAAAAGGATTCATACTCTGTTTTCACCTTGTCAAAGTCCGGATCTCAATCCAATAAATATAAGGTGTTATAAAAGATTGAAGCTATATTTACCAAGATAGAAATACAAGGTGTGTCATAAAAGTATCAAGTTTGAAGCTGTATTTACCAATATAGAAATGAACAATGAATGGAACATTAATTTTTTTCAGAATACAAGATGTGTCATGAAAGTATCAAGATTGAAGCTGTATTTACCAATATAGAAATGAACAATGAATGGAACATTAATTTTTTTCAGAATACAAGATGTGTCATGAAAGTATCAAGATTGAAGCTGTATTTGCCAAGATAGAAATGAACAATGAATGGAACATTAATTTTTTTTTAGAATACAAGGTGTGTCATGAAAGTATCAAGATTGAAGCTGTATTTACCAAGATAGAAATGAACAATGAATGGAACGCTAATTTTTTTTTTTTCAGAATACAAGGTGTGTCATAAAAGTGCTGAGTTTGAAGCTGTATTTAGCAAGATAGAAATGAACAATGAATAGAATGTTAATTTTTTCAGAATACAAGGTGTGTCAAAAAGTACAAAAAATCTCGATACTTTTTTGAGATCTTGCATGTTGAGATTTGATCTGAAGTTGGTGGTTCATTCCAGATGCCCCCCTCTAACCTCTCTCAACTGGCTGAGTTTTTGCTAGGTGGAGTGGGCAGAAACCCCTAATAGTAGATGTGAAAAACTGGTTAGTGGCTACAGAAGATGTTTGGTGAAGTATTCACTGCTAAAAGGATTTACACAAGGTACTAACTAAAAGGGTTAACATACTTTTGCACATATCATATTTTCAGTTTTGGTGAAATAAATCCCTTTTTTATAAATAAATAATTAAAATATTCTTTTTTTTTGTGTGTGTGTGTGTGTGTGTTTATTATTTAGAAATTCTACTTTACAAATCAGTGTTCGGATGCACATTTAATAGGCTTATTTAAAATGTGTTCACAATAACAATGACCATGTCTGGGGGTTTCACAAACATTTGAGTGGCATTGTATATATAATCATCAGATTGAATGAGTATTTGCTTAATAAATCCGACATATAATAACCGGGTTTATATAAAACAGATAATATATGTAAGTCTACTTTTGTAAGAAGCAAATCAGCTTATGGTTAGAGATGTGCAGTCCATTTCATTTTTGGTTAGAGATTTGTTGCAAAATTTATTGTGTTTAAAAATTGTCATAAGTGCATCCATTTTCTGCAGATTACAAGTAAACAAACTAGATTAAAATTTTTCCTCTTCTTCATATGTCTATTACAGTGGTACCTTGACTTATGAAGCTCTGTCGGCTGTGGCTTTAGAATACACCGACTGCACCTCTGCAGAGGGGTAAGACCCCTCCAATGGGGCCACCTATTCGCATGGGTAGCAACCCGTGATGCTTAAAGATGGAACCCTGGTGGCTGAGCAGTCCATTTCATTTTTGGTTAGAGATTTGTTGCAAAATTTATTGTGTTTTAAAAATTGTCATAAGTGCATCCATTTTCTGCAGATTACAAGTAAACAAACTAGATTAAAATTTTTCCTCTTCTTCATATGTCTATTACAGTGGTACCTTGACTTATGAAGCTCTGTCGGCTGTGGCTTTAGAATACACCGACTGCACCTCTGCAGAGGGGTAAGACCCCCTCCAATGGGGCCACCTATTCGCATGGGTAGCAACCCGTGATGCTTAAAGATGGAACCCTGGTGGCTGAGCAGTCCATGACATGCAGCACTCCACTTAGTTCCTTATGTAGGCTAGATGGGTGGTTGGAGAGATCCCCTCCGATTAATCAGCTGGTCACAACAAGCCTTAGCACCTATATGATTGTCCCAACCCTATTGCTCTTATGGCAAGCCCCAACTCTTTTTATCATATGGGTACTAGAAGGCGGTGGCTTAGGGTGTTCATGTCCTGGGAATGACGTTAAACTCTAACTGATGGTGAGGTTCCAGGTTAAATCCTACTTAATGGACATAAATTCCTAGTTCCTAGCTAGTCCTGTCCACAATATAAAATTTTGCATAGATGTATTGGATCTATACAGAGTGGAATGGAGGTGTTTGTTTTGTTTTGTTTTACGGCATATCAACCTCAATGGGTCATTTAATGCCGATAAAGTTTTGAAATAAATCAATTCTTAATGGATAATACAATTTTTTTATAAATACATTTTTCTATTTAACCCATAGACGGGACCCTAACAGGTACTACCACTCCGGGTCAGAGTGAACCAGGGAGCAATGGTGATGAAGAGGTGCTCCACATACCCCAAACCTCCAAAACTGGAACCTCACCATCAGATAGAGTTTAACGTCATTCCTAAGATATGTAGACCTGCAGCCACCGCCTTCTAGCACCCATATGATAAAAAGGGGTTGGGGCTTGCCATACGGGCAATAGGGTTGGGAAAATCATATAGGTGACGTGACCAGCCGATTGATCGGAGGGGGCCTCTCTGACCGCCCGTCTAGCCCAAGATAGGGCCAAAGTGGAGTATTGCATGTCATGAACTGCTCATCCACCTGGGCTCTATCCTTAAGCATCACAGGTCGCCACCCATGTCCAACAGGTGGCCCCATTGGGGGAGTATTACCCCTCTGCAGAGGTGCAGTCGGTGCATTCTAACGCCCCAGCCGACAGGGCGGTGGAATGGAGGTGCATTGTATAATGGTTACCATTGTAGGAAAAGGACACAGTGAGACAAGTTCAAATCCTGGATGAGGTTGTTTGCATTTCACATACTGCTAATACCCTTGGGAAAGGTATGAATCCAATTATTCTCCCTCCAGTTATGGACTCTTCAGCTTTGATTTGTCAACCAATCTAGGAGAAGGAAAAACTCTGAATTCAAAACTATCAAACTCTGCTTAAGAAAATTACCCAGTGTCGCATCCTGCTTGTGTGGAGGGGTTGGTAAATAAATATACAGTGAGTGGAATAAAAAAGTCTTTAAACCCAGAAATGTCAAAGAAGGACAATTTACAAAGCAAGACATAAGGGAGTTTTGTAAAAGGTAGCTCAACACAGCTGCACACACAGAAGAAACTGTTATATAATAATGGTATACAGATTTACAAACACACAATAACAAATTGTTTCTGGTTTGTCATTTTCTGAATGGCCTTTGTCTTCTTTCGTTACTGAACAAGAAACAAAACCATTAAAACCATAAATACTGATATTCTGTTAAATCAACGGAAATATTCGTGCTTAATGGGGCTGTTGATGTTGGATAGTAGTCAGTTTATAAGCCCAGTTTAGTTCAGACCAGGTCGGCCACCTTGTGCTAACGTGGTTGTTTAGTGAGCTTAGCTTAGTTTAAAAACAAGGCCAGAAGTATAGAATACCCAGTGAGAATCAAACTCATTAGTCTCCTGTCCAAACATACTGACCATTACATCTGGATCTCTTCATATAGTAAAAAAAAGTAAAGTCGTTGGGGCGGCCTAAAGTCGGTATCAGCCAGTCAGTGAGGGAGTCTATCCCCTTTTCAATAGCGCTAGACCAAGGAGATTGTTTTGGCGTCTGAGGTGGAGCGCCACACCTACCATCAGCTCCTTACTTTACCGCACAGATCCCTGTGCTACTCATACGCTGAGTTGGCGAGGACCGGTAACGAACTAGGAACCTAGTGGTTTCTAGCCGAATGCTCTACCGACTGAGCTATCCCGGCCCCTTCTTCATATAGAGTAGTGGTAAATAAATCGGTTTTCATTTTAATTGTATATTTAACTCTCTGCATCAGTACAATGTGACACAAGGTCAATTTCTTAAGCAATGTTTAACAGGTTTGAATTCAGATTTCCTTCTCCTAGACTAAAGAGCTCAGTCTGCCCTACAATTTATCCAAGGCTGGAAGGAGAATAGTTGGATTCATACTTTTACCTGAGGGTATTAGTGCTATGTGAAATGCAAACCGCCTCCTCCAGGATTTGAACCTATCTAGCTCTGTCTATTTCTTAAGACAATAACCATGAACCCACATGTCTCTATTATATATATATATATATATATATATATATATATTGGAGGATATGTGCTTAATTGAAGTCATACCTAATTTTGAAAATTAATTAGTTAATAATTAATGAAATTTAGGCGGGCATATATGTTCAAATGTAAGGCTAAACAAATCGAGAAAATGTCAATCCCTGAATGTACATTTCGACCTTACATTTGAACATATATGCCCGCCTAAATTCATTAATTATTAACTAATTAATTTTCAAAATTAGGTATGACTTCAATTAAGCACATATCCTCCAAAAATTGTCGGCTTAAAGCCATATAAAAATAAACACATTTGTTTGTTTACTTAACCTCATATATATATATATATATATATATATATATGGAGGTATAGGTGGCTTAGAATTGGCAAGCTGAGATCAAATTCTGGCTAAGGTTGTTTGTGCATTACTTTGTGCAAAAACCCTTAAGAAAGGCATGAAATCACTTCTCCCTGAACAGTTATGGAGGCTGAATAGTCCAGGATTTGGACTCATGTTGCTGTGTCCATTTCCTTCAACCATAATTATTACATGATGGGTGCATGCAGTGGACTGTATAGAAAGATTGAATGTTACATTATTCATTGACCTTATTACAGGCAAAGTACATTAATCGTTTTTTTCTTTTTCAAAGATTTTGCTGAAAAAATTAGGTTTGTCTTTTAAAGGCTGATGCATCTTTGATATTTGGGAATACAATTGGATTTTTTATTTTTATTTTATTTTTTAAAATTCTATTTTATTTTCATTTTTTTAGTTTTAATAATTGAAGAACTAGCCTGGATATTTAAATAACGCTTTTGTTCGGTACATACCTGTTCTTTGTAAATGAGAAGAGATGACTTTCCTGCTAGAGAGAGAAAAAAAAAAAAAGTAAAGATTTATTGAAAAAAAAAAAAAAAAAAAAGAAAAGATAAATGTTTAAGGTAATGGGGAGGGAGGAGGGAGGGATTGAGGAGAGCAGTAGAGACTTGATTTTTTTTTAATTTTTTTTTTTACATTTTTACATTTTTTTTTTTAAACAATCCCTCTACTTTTGTCATGCAGCAAATAAATTTAGTTTTTATTTGTGATTTTCATGCTTTTGTTTTACGTCTAAATTTTTATCTAATTTTATTTTGATCCAAAACTGTCATTGAAGACATTTTTTTTTGTTTTGTTTTGTTTTTGTTTTCTTTTTCTTAAAAATAGATTCAATCATTTCCTAACTCCTAATTTAAGAAACTGGAGTAAATATGCAGACAACACAGCAACTCAGCAGGGAAATGGTATGGAATTCTTAGAAGAGGAAGGATTTGAAAACATGGCTGAGTATAAAATATGGTACGTCGTCGTCGTCGTCGTCGTAGTAGTAGTAAAGTCAGTGGAGTGGCCTATGGTCGGTATCAGCTGAACAGTGAAGGAAATCTATCCCCTTTTCACTAGCACTACACCAGGAAGATTGTTTTTGTGTCTGGGGTGGAGCACCACACCTACCATCAGTTCCCCACTTTACTGCACAAATCCAAGCCTTGCTACTCATGCTCTGAGTTGGCAGTGGCCTGTAGCTTTGTGGTTCTGAGGTTGATGCTCTATCAACTGAGCTAAACCAGACCTTACCAATAGATTTTTTTTAGATGAAGCATTGTCAACTAATATTTCTTTCATCTTAATTTCAATTCCTTTTAATCACACCATCATAATGGCATGGTTTGAATGAAGATTAAGGGGGTGGTTCACTGCAGGCATGTTTGTGGCTGATAAAGCTAATGCAGGACAAACAGTCATGGTCACTCTCTCTCTCTCTCTCTCTCTCTCTCTCTCATTATAAAGAATATTGTTTCTTGCAGAATCTGGAAGAATGGAATTTGGTCATTGGTTACATTGCAATGTTCTTAAAAGATTTCAATCTTTCTCAAGAATCATTTTTGAATTCTTCAAAACCAAAAGAAGCTCTCGAGGTAAGATTTTGAGTATTTGGGAGGAAAGTGGACCTGGGAGTAATTATTTAAGAATTTGACTGTTTTGTTTTATGGTACATCAACCTCAGTGGGTTATTTAAGAATAAATTACATTTTCTTTTCATCTATTTAAGAGTTTCAGTATTTGGGAGGCGGTAGGTTGGATTTTACGGCATGACAACCCCTTTTCTATCTGTAACTGAAACTATATCAGACTAACAAACAACCGGATATTGACGGTGTAAATGAAAAAAAAATGACCTAATGACATGTAATTGAAAAGGGGTGCCTTAAGGTAATATGGTCCTAATATTTTATAACATTAAAACTTAAATAAACAGGCAGTCATGGTCACAATACCTGCAACTGAAGGTCTGGATAGGTTGGTTTGGTTGTTTAGTAATCAACCCTTTTCCGGTTATGTAATGCTGAATCAAGTCATTTTGATAAATAAAGGATTCCAGTTGCTTACAGTACCTGATGTTGCTTAAGTCATCACCCAGTTAATAAAGGTGTACTCCACACTTCTGATCTCCAGAACTAGAGCCTCAATATTAGATGCAGTTTACTGTCATACCTATAGCCCTCTTTTTGGGGGTGCTGTCTTACCCTGATACAAGGAATGCAGTCAGTGTATTCTAAGCCTCGCCAACAGGTAGATTATATATTTGGTATAGTAATTGATCAAAAACTCGACAGTGATTACTGGGTTTGGCCAAGGTTTCACTCTTAACGTCCTATACTGCCTCATTCCACCTGGCTGGAAGTTACATTCATTTTCCTAATCTATCCCTTCGTTTAAATGTAATATTAAACATATTTAGAAGTCTTTGATTTAAGGGAAATAACAGGTAACTTTAAATGAAAAGCCATTTTTAGTCATTTTTTGATAAATCCTTATAGGAATGGGTCTCTGGACTTTAAAATTGTTAAGAGTTAATGACATTGTTTTGTGTTTCTTCCTCATGCCCTTTTGTCCATAAGAGTGGCCCTGCATGTATTTTCAAAGGTTGGTTGGTTGGTTGGTTGGTTGGTTGGTTGTTTTATGGCATATCAACCATTTTCGGATCATTTAATGCCAAATCAAGTCATTTTAAAATTTGGTTTCTTACAGTACCTGCTGTTACTTAAATGGTCACCCAACTAAATATTGAACAAGCTCATCCCTGCTTAACTTCTGTGATCTAGTAGAAACTGGTGCTTTCAACGATACTTGACTGTAAGTATTTTCAAAGGAGGAGGAGACAGCATGGTAAGTGGTGAGATGCCAAACGCCACGGTTCTCAGCTTGGGTGGACTATCAGTGATGTTTGATGTGACAGGCACCAAGGGATTTTTTCAAGCAGTCCTTGTATCACTTCTTTGGTGTTCCTCTGTCACAATGGCTAGTAGGGAGTTTGATGTACAGGGTGAATTTTTTTTATCACAACTTATCAGTCATTGGTAAATGGTGCAGATAAGACAAAAAATAAACTCAAGACAAGAATTGAACTCTCATCTCTTTTACCTAGGGAAGCCCATCTCAGTAAAACAGCTACTCTACTGATTTGGACATAAGAAACTTTTTCTTTTTTTGGATTTTATGGCATATCTACCTCTGTTGGGTTATTTTATGCTGAAGACGTTTTGTTCTGTTCATTCTTGATGGGTATTGAAAATTATTTTTTAAACTCAATTTTTAAAAAAAAACGCATTTTTGTTAACTCATTTTCTTCTATTTAACCCATACATGGTACCTGCACTACCACTCCAATTCAGGGCGGACATGGGAGTAATGGTGATGAAGAGGTGTTCCACACTTTCCAGACCTCTAGAATTGGAATGAGATATAAGAGCTAGTGGCATGACTGTTATGATCTTATTAAATTGATAACAATGTAAGTTCAAATCTTGGATGAGGCTGTTTGCATTACATATAGGGCTAACACCCTTAGGAAAGATATAAATTCAACTATTCTTTCTCCAGCTATGGCTAAATAGTAGGATAGACTTGGCTTTTTAACCTTGGTATGGCAACTGGTCTAGAAGAAGGAAAACTCTGAATTCAAAATCAGTTGTACTCCACTTAAAAAATGACCTTATGTCACATCTTACTCATGGAGAGGTTGAGTAAATACATATATATATATATTTATCAACCCCTCCGCACGAGCAGGATGCGACACAAAGTCAATTTCTTAAGCGCAGTTCAACAGGTTTGAATTCAGAGTTTTCCTTCTCCTAGAGCAGTTGCCTAACCAAGGTTAAAGAACCCAGTCTGCCCTACTATTTATCCATAGCTGGAGGGAGAGTCAGATTCATACCTTTTCCAAGGGTATTAGTGCTAAGTGAAATGCAATTACCTCTGCGAGGATTTGAACTCGGGGCAACGAGTCCATTTCCCAACCATTTAACCATTACACCACACGCTTCCATAGTAAATACATATAAGAGCTAGAGGTTCTAGAAGATTAGATCTATATATTATGATATTTCTTGTATCTTGATATCAGTTGCTTTTCATTGCAATAGCCCAAACAATATGGCTGGGAGTAAAAAGTATGGATAAAAAATAAAGAATAAGTTTCTAGCTTCACATCCCTTTAACTTCAGGAAGCCTATCTAAGTATAATAGCTGCTTAACCACTTAAGCTACAAGAGCCAACAGTACAAAATATCAAATCTAATTATAAAGGCATTTCTTGTTTTCCAATTTCAAAGAGTGCTCTGACCAAAACAGTTTCAGTTATTCCCTAGATCTTCAGCAAACCATGTCTATTTTCCATTTTCTCTGGGATTTTTCCAAGGGCTCCAAATATGAGTGGTATCACTATCACCTTTATGTTCCATAGTTGTTTTGGGTTGTTTTTTCAGTTCTCAAGCAAGTTTCAGTTTTTTTTTGCTTTCCTTTAATTTCACTCTGTGGTCCATGAGAAAGGTAAAATCTCTTGCTGATGTGACCAGCTAAGTAAGGGCCAAAGTGGAGTGTTGCATGTCATGAACTGCTCAACAACCAGGGTTTGGTTTGGTTTGTTTTGTTTTACGGCATATCAACCTCAGTGGATCATTCAATGCCGATAAAGTTTTGAAATAAATTCATTTTTAATGGATACTCAATTTTTTTTATAAATACATTTTTCTATTTAACCCATAGATGGGACCGTAACAAGTACTACCATTCTGGGTCAGAGTGGACTAGGGAGCAATGGTGATGAAGGGGTGCTCCACATTCCCCAAACCTCCAAAACTGCAATCTCACTATCAGATAGAGTTTAACGTCATTCCCAGGACATGTAGATCCTCAGCCACCACCTTCTAGCATCCATATGATGAAAAGGGCTGGGGTTGCCATAAGGGCAATAGGGTTGGGGCAATCATATAGGTGCTAGGGCTTGATGTGACCAGCCGATTGATTGGAGGGGGCCTCTCTGACCGCCCGTCTAGCCCAAGAAAGAGCCAAAATGGACTGCTCAACCACCTGGGTTCTATCCTTAAGCATCACAGGTCGCCACACATGGCCAACAGGTTGCTCCATTGGGGGAGTCTTACCCTTCTGCAGAGATGCAGTCGGTGCATTCTAATGCTCCAGACGACAGGGAGGTCAACAACCAGGGAATAAAGTACAAAATACAAACATTACATATATTATCTACTTGTCTTGGTTTATTTTTTGACAAATTTTGGAAGGAGTTTAGTTTTTGCATCACCAAAAAAAGGAATAATAATTGAAACTCTTCAGAATTATTAGGAGTTGAAAAAAAAAAAAAAGAAATAATAGATATTAATTTAATAATAATGTAGGTCTTTTTTTACCATTTAAAGAACCACTGGCACTTTATTCAGGGCAGGCAGCTATTAGATATTATTGTTTTTTTTTTTGTTTGTTTTTTTTTGTTTTTTCTTCCAATCTTTTCTAATATTCATAAAACCTGCTCGCAAAGTCAGGACAAAGTGTAATTGGAACAGAAGCAAATATATTGATCGTCTCCCTAGAAAACATTAACAAATAGAATAGAAGAGTTTAAAAAAAATAGAAAAAAAAATTTTTTTTTCATTACTGAAAATTATAATGATGGAATTCATTAAAAAAAAAAAAGAAAGAAAAAAAAAAGAAGTAAAACAAGGAAAAAGAACATTTTCTGGTTATATTTAGTAACTATTTTTTCTTTCTTTCTTTTTTTTTTTTTTTTTTTTTTTTCCTGAAAATATGGATCAGTCTTAAAAATCTATCAGATTCTTTTCACGTCTTAAATGATAAAAAATTCAGGATTTTTCTTCTTTTATAGCATCTGAGTTTACAAATTCAATTCTTGTCAGTGGTGGACATTTTTTTTTTTCTTCAGTTTTTATTTTCTTTATTTTATTTTGTAGCAATGGGAAATATAAAATAAAAGAAAAGAAAAATATCAAAAAAAAAAAAAAAAAGATAGAAGGCAGGAATAAATTAAATTTCAAAAAGGATGTATAAACCAGCAGATGTAGTTTAAAAAGAAATTTCATTTTCATCTGCTGATCGTATTTTTAGTCAGTTCAGTATTTGATTCCTGAACAACATGTTGTCTGGAACTTTCTCGAAGTGCAAGTGAAAATATATTCTATGATAGATATATTTAAAGGTAGAAAATAATGGATAGGTTAAAAGGCGGAAAAATCCAGGAGAATTAAAAGCTCAAGAGATTTTATCTATTTTATCATTTAATTAAAATAAAGAATAAGTCATGCATTAACTAGCAGGACCTGTGGATATACCACAGTATGATAATTTGATTATTAAAACATTTGATATGTTTACTTAAGAGCTATGGCAAAATAGTTCAATATGTAAAAAGTATAATAATCTTTATTTAACTCTCTCTCACTCTTTTTTTTTCTATCTTTCCTTCTTCTCATCTTTTCATTATGTTTGATTAAAACATTAGTGTCATCACTTCAGTGCGCTCACCCCCACTCTATCTTTACCCTACTATTTTTCTTTCTTTCTTTCTTTCTTTCTTATATTTTTTCTGTGTATCATGTCCTATTTCTTTCCTTTCTTTCTTTATAATAAAAATGGAATGGTCTATTTTTTAGTTGACTTGGATCCCAAGAACACCAACCCAACCTTTTAGCAAGGTGGTGGGAACTGTAGAAACAATGATACTCACCACCGTGAAGAATAAGTTCCAATGATTTGCTTGGATTGGTGAAATGCTTTCTCAAACCCATGACAATACCACCATACCCTGCAATCAATTCAGTAACGTGCGAAAATGTACTCCCAGACTCTCGACATCACAAATCAAACCTACCGGCCCATAAAATACAATTTGATTATCCCAAGTATACTTATCCCATGGTGAGTATCATTGTTTCTACAGAAACATTGTGCTTTGGGCTTGTTTCTTTGCTAAGGGGACAGGGTGAATACAGCAGGTTGATGGAAAGATGGATGGGGCCAAATACAGGGAAATCTTGAGTGAAAACCTCATTGCCTCAGCCAAGACACTGAAGATGGGTTGTGGTTGGATATTCCAGCATGACAATGACCCAAAGAATACAGCTAAGACAACAAAGGAGTGGCTCAAGAAGAAGCCCATTAAGGTAATAAAGTGGCCTAGTCAGTCTTCGGACATTAATCCTTTAGAGAATCCATGGAGGGAGCTGAAGCTTTGAGTTTCTGAACAACAACCTACAAACCACAAGGGTTTGAAGAGAATCTACAAAGACTAGTGGGCCAAAATTGCCCCTGGGATCAGTAAAAACTTGGTAACCAGCTACAGGAAACACCTGTTTGTTTTGTTTTGTTTTACGGCATATCAACCTCAGTGGGTCATTTAATGCCGATAAAGTTTTGAAATAAATCAATTCTTAATGGATAATACAATTTTTTTATAAATACATTTTTCTATTTAACCCATAGATGGGACCCTAACAGGTACTACCACTCTGGGTCAGAGTGGACCAGGGATCAATGGTGATGAATGGGGTGCTCCACATTCCCCAAACCTCCAAAACTGGAACCTCACCATCAGATAGAGTTTAACGTCATTCCCAGGACATGTAGACCTGCAGCCACCGCCTTCTAGCACCCAAGGAAACACCTGGCTGCTGTGCTTGCCAACAAGGGTTTCTTCACCAAGTACTGAGTTATATTTTGCTATGGGGCGAAATACTTAGTTTTTCAATAAAATACAAATAAATGTTCAAAAATTGATATATATGTGATTTTCTATTTGTTAAAAATATTCTATCTCTCACTTTCAAGTCGAACCTACCCTGAAAATTATACACCATTCCGATTTATTTAAGGTGGCAAACTCAGAAAATCAGCAGTGGATGAAATACTTATTTTCCCCACTTTATATGTATGTGTATATATTCATACACAGACACAGAAACACACACACACACACACACACATTAAGTGGAACAATATTGCAACACCTTCAAGTACAATTTTGACCTAGATACAGTACATGCATAGCGTCTGAGTATTGTTATTTAGGAACCTGTACACATATTGATCTCTATATGTGATCATTTACAGTAATCCAACAATATTACCTGTACATCTAATCCTGAGTAAACTGAAGCCTATTCAGTGTTTTTCCAACACTGATTACATTTGAACCAATATCAGTAACATTTTAACCTTCCTTTTCGTTACCTATTGGGGCTAGCTTGCTTCATGTGGGTTCAATTCCAGATCATTTTTTCAACACTGATTACATTTGAACCAATATCAGTAACATTTTAACCTTCCTTTTCGTTACCTATTGGGGCTAGCTTGCTTCATGTGGGTTCAATTCCAGATCATTTTTCAACACTGATTACATTTGAACCAATATCAGTAACATTTTAACCTTCCTTTTCGTTACCTATTGGGGCTAGCTTGCTTCATGTGGGTTCAATTCCAGATCATTGCAATAACCCTTACAATTTTTATTTTATTTCCAAGAGTGCATATAAAAGTCAACTTTACATTATACTACTAATTGATTTAAATGTAAAATAGCAATAGGTTTTGATAAATGTGTATACTTCAATTAAAAAATACTTAATTGCTTAAGTATTTGTTAATTTTAATCTTAAAATGAGATTATGAAATATAGCTTAATTTTATGTACATTATAGGATTACTAATTGTCCTCATTTCAATATATTAATGTAAAATTTATATATATATATATATATATATAAAAGAAAGCACAATAACAGTCATATATATTTACCAACCTCTCTGAACAAGTGAAGGATGTGACACAAGGTCAATTTTGAAGCAGAGTTTTAACAGGTTTGAATTTGGAGTTTTTCTTCTCCTAGACTGATTGCTTATCTAGCACTAGTGATAAGGGGATAGACTCCTTCACTCTCTGGTTGATACCAACAATAAGCCACTGCTTACTTTACTTAACAAAAAGCTTCAATTTGTAAAAAAAAAAAAAAAAAAAAAAAAACAGAATAAGACTTATGAAAGAAGTTATATATGTAGTGAATTCATTCCTCACTGTGTCCATTAGTGTAAAAAGGTTAAAATGCACTAAAAATCTTCGTTTTCGAAACATTTGGCCCAGAAATTGGTTAGAAAATTTAGCAATTTCAATATTTAAAACAAATTTATTTTATTAAGATGAAACAAATAAGATATGACTAGAATTAATATTGAAAATATCCCCCCCATCACCACCGACACCTCCGATATGCTGCTTTTTACCTCATTAATTAAGCTGTAACTGGGATAACATTTTAAAAGATTGAAATCTATTTCCTCAAATGAAGGCAAAGTTTTGAAGAAAAATATTTTGTGGGCTAATTCTTTATGTGCATTTTCAACTTTCTCCATATGGGAGACGTTACAGTTCCAAAATCGATCTACCCTAGTGTCCATGCCCCCATGTGTATGTGCACCAGACAAAAGCAATGCTTAGTAAATATTAATTCGTTTTTTATAGAGATTTTTTTTTTCAGTGAAAATATTCTAACTTATTTGACAACTAAACCCAAACATCAATGCAGTTTATCTGCATAGTTTGATTTAAAAAAAAAAAAATGAAATCAAAATTTTAAAATCTTAAGCAGCTGTTATATTTACATGTATTTTTTTTTTTTTTTTGAGATTTAAGAAAATCTTGCTTTTAACTTTAAAGTTTATTATTTTCACTGAGTTTTACAAGAATTACCCTGACTTGCAACGAGGAGATGGTGGTTTTGTATTTAAAAGGCAACAACAAAAAAAAAAAAAAAGAAAAAAAAAAAAAGGAAAATATTTATCTTAAAGATAAAAAAAATTGTAAGGCTCAGCAGAATTTTTCAGTATAATAATGGATAAATGTATTTGAAGCCATAACCAGTTATGTGATATGTGCATGTATATACGCATTCTCTTTGCTGGTATACAAAAACATGCAGGCAGACATGTGAGAAAATAGACTCAGTGTAAGGACACTGAAAATATGGGTTGATAATTTTTTTTTTACTAATTGGAGTACAGCTGCTTTGAATTCAGAGTATTTTTTTCCTAGACTGGGTTGCCTTATCAAAACTGAAAAAAAAAAAAAAAAAAAAAAAAAAATAGTCTTCACTACTATTTATCCATAGCTGGGGGGAGGGATGAACAGATGGATTCATGTCTTTTCCAATGGCATTAGCTCAAAGTGAAACGCAAACAGCCTCGTCCAGGTACTGAACTTGGGCTATTGATTCTATTTCCTACAACAATAACCATTACGATAAGCACACCTTTAATTTTTAAACTGAGTACCGTTGGTTTGAATTCAGAGTTTTCCTTCCTATAGACTGGTTGCTTAACCAAGGCTAAAGAAACCAACCTGCCCTACTATTTCTTCATAGCTGTGAGACAAAAGGATAAATTCATGCCTTTCCCACGTGTAAACAGCCTCATCCAGGATTGGTCAAGAGAGAAATGAACAGATGCTTCACTTTAATCCGAGCCTAAATACCTCGGAAAAGTAGGCTGTTAAATCTAACAGCTGTTCTATGATTGGACAGGATGATCTGAGCATTTGCAGCACGGCTCCTTTGAAATAATCTTATTCTATTTGTATTATTTGGACTTTGTTCTATAACAATTAACGAGCCCACTTTCCTCGTTTTCTCTTTCCATACATGAAACATTAAAATAGATATAAATTTATTCATGTCCTGAAAAGAAGGGTTAACAAAAAGAAGGAAGAGGCAGAGAAAGGTAATTTTTCAGCACTGTCACCTAAACTAGTAAGAAAAGGTAGTCCTTAGGTTCATTACTGTTGTGAGGTTTTAAGGGGTCAAATAAGAACAAAACGACGGGTAACAAATGTAGAAAAATGTATTAATAGAAAGTAGACAAATGCAATAGAGAGATGTGGAAATTACGTCCGATGAACAGAGTTATTGGCACTCGCATTGGCTTACTGCTAAGCCACAATTATCCCAGTTATTTATAGTAACCTGTCGGCGCATTCCATTAGTCTTATAGGGTGTATCACCTATAACAATTACTTAGACTAACAATATAAAAAACGGCCTCCGGGCGATGTAAAAATAGATTTTTGAAACATATTGCCTGAGGGGTGGAAGTAAAAAATTCAATTTCAGCGAGTTTCTACCCTAAGTAAGTAAAATCATCAAATTCATTAAAGGATTAAAAAATAAAACAATTTGAAATGTAAACTTTAAATGTGTATTAAAATAAAACAAACTATATATAGATATATAATACCAGTCATGTATTTATTAAAACTTGTTTTAAAAAACAATGAGGACTGTCTAATGTTGCATATTCAAATTTTGAGTGTATTGATTGAATAAATGCTCAAAATTTGAACATGCCAAAAACTGTAGAATACATTTTATTCTGTTATGACGATTTGGGGAAATGTGATGTAAGCAGTGACATAATTTTTGTTACAGACAAAAACCGGAAGCGAATCTCCATTATTAATAGATTTAAAAAAAATATCTTACAAGTATTATTCGTATTATTGTCCTCATCTTTATTGTTATGCACACAACATTTCTGCCGATGTGCCCTACAGCTTTCTTCAGATATTTCTTGTTGGCCTCAGGGACCTTCTTGTCAAACTTGGGAGACTTTATTCTCTCAAATTATAAAAATTATCAAGACTCATCTCAAAAATTCAGAGAAATAGTATCTCACAAGTTTTTTACTATTACCAGTGTAAGAATGGTTCAAAGTTATATATACTTTGCATACAAAACTCCGATGAAGGTTGACAGACAAAAACATTTAATATAGTACAGCATATGGATATGACGAGATACAAAGTACATAGGTAAAAGGGTACATAAACAAAGAGTACATAAATAAAGATGAAGACACATTCATGAATGGTACAAGATAACATATAAAAGTACAGACATGAGACTAGGGATAGTCCATGCTGTGTAAAGAACTTACAGTAATGTAAGTGGGGCCAAAAGCTCGTAGTTACTGAAACAGGAAAAGAGGCTGAAAAGGTTTGAACCCGGCGCTTAAATACTATAGCCCCCTAGCGGGCACCAGCAAACTAAACCGGGCAGACAACTCTCCCAGGCAAATACGAAATTAATGCTACACCAGCAATCAGTGATAAATTATTCAGGTTAAAATATTTTATTTTTTCAAACAGTTACAGGTGAAAATCTTTTGGCATTAAAAATGACCATCTTGTATTTTACATTTGCAGGAGACGCGTGATGTACTGGTTAGAGTCGTAGTAAATAGATTTGTCGACCTGAGTTCAAATCCTGGACGAGGCCACAGTTCACATTGCGCAAATACCCTTGGGAAAGGCATAAATACAACTATCCTTTAAAAAATCTTTTAAAAAATCTTTTAAAAAAAGATTGTTCATTTTTTTTAATACCCATTAAGAATAAATAAAACAAAACGTCTTTGGCATAAAATACCCCAACAAGGGTTGACTTGCCATACAATCCAACCGACAAACCAACAAACAAACACTTGGCATCTACTTACGTGGCTTAATGTTTATCATATTAGGAAATGGACATGGCGAGCCGAGTTCAAATCCTGGACGAGACTGTTTGCATATCACTAATACCCTTGCGAAATGTATGGACCCAACTATATTCCACCTCCCATTCATGGGTAAATAATAGGGAAGACTGGGCTCTTTAACCTTGGTTAGGCAACTAGTTAAGGAGAAGGAAAATTCAAACCTCTGAAATCTCTGCTTGGAGTGGTCACTACTAGAAATTGGCTCAGTCCTACTTAGTGATCTATTTCACTAATTTAAAAAAAAAAATGTTACATTTCAATCATCTATACTAAAGTCCAACTGTTTGGTTTGGTTTCTTTGTTTACTTATTTTTTTTATTGGCATTTTAGTCTATAATATAGTTTTTGTGCCCATGAAGTTACAGCGCCTCCTGTGACTGTGAGGTCCAATGTTTGAAAAACATTCTTGAAAAAAAAAAATTCTCTGTTTAATAGCATATCTACACTCATAGGTTATTCAATACCAAAGTCATTATTCAATACCAAAGTCATTGTTGTACAAGTACAGTAAAATGTTCACTTATTGTGTAAGTTAGTAAGCACCTTCAAGTTACTGAAAAGTGAAAAGGACTTGACACATTGAGTAATTCAAGAGGTGTCGTCTTGGGTGGTTTAGCAAATAAACCCAAATGTCCAACAGTTTAATTGCCAGTATTATAAATAATACCTGATTATCATTATTAATAAATCAAATCCTGCCAACTGATTTGAGCTGCCAACTTGTGTCATCTCTAACATTTAATTCAAATCAGGAGAATAACCACAACTCTAAAGATGCTTCAATATATATTATTATCTAAGAGATATTTTCTAAGCTGACCTTAGTTTGGCACAAGGCAGTAAAGAAGAAAATCCTTACTATAGAAGTTATCATTATTTGTTTGTTATGCCTCCTTTTTTTTTAGGAAACATCTCCACACTCAACGGCAAGCCACTTAAGCCAGTAGAACAATTCACATACCTAGGTGGTAATATCTCATCCACAGTGTGCGATGTTAATACACGAATAGCAAAGGCATGGTCGGCCACAAACAAATTATCAGTCGTATGGAGATCCGATCTCCCTGACAAGCTGAAGCGACAGTTCTTTCAGGCTGTGGTTGTATCAGTACTGCTATATGTCTGCACCACTTGGACCCTAACGAAGTGTCTTGAGAATAAGCTAGATGGGAGCTGCACAAGAATGCTGCGTGCAGTCTTGAACAAGTTGTGGAAACAGCACCCCACAAGGAAGCAGCTGTACGGTCACTTGCCCTCCATCTCACAAACTATCCGAGTGAGACAGACAAGGCATGCAGGACACTGCTGGAGAAGCAAGAATGAGCTCATAAGCTAGGTTCTCCCGTGGAAGCCAACACATGGACATGCAAGTGTGGGGCGCCCAGCAAGGACCTACATTGACCAGTTATGTGAAGATGCTGGTTGCTCCGCAGAGGACCTCCTATGTGCAATGAATGATAGGAAAGGTTGGCGAGAGATTGTCATAGATATCTGTGCTGCATGCACGACATGATGATGCCTCCTTGGGCATCTCTTTTTTTTTTTTACTCTATTCGCACATCAACCTTTTAAAAAATAGAAATTTAAAAAAAAAGATTGAAAAATGGAGACAATCTTTGCATAAAACATATACAATATTAATTCAATATTATACAATATTAATATTCTTATATTATATTAACTAATTATATTATATTAACTAATTATATTATATTAACTAATATTCTTAATATCAATATACAATATTAATACAATATTATAAAATGAATTGAAAGATGGAGACAAATATTACAAATTATTATAAATATTAACTAATATTATATTAACTAATCATATCATATTCTTAATATTAATATACAATATTAATACAATATTATACAATGAATTGAAAAATGGAGACAAATATTACAAATTATTATAAATATTAACTAATATTATATTAACTAATTATATTATATAAACTAATTATATTATATTAACTAATATTATATTTTACTAATCATACTATATTCTTAATATTAATACAATATTATACAATGAGTACCTCCATACAATAATTCTTTTGTTTGTTTGTTTATTTATTGATTTTAACGGCATATCAACCCGTTTGGAGTTATATCATGCCTAACGGTTAGGAAGTTATACATATCATGTATTTATATTTATACTTTTTAGTAATTGGTTTTAAAAATGTGTTAGCATTATTGGGGATTATATTGTATGGTATTGATTAGTTTCATGTCTATATTCTATGGTATAATTTTATTTCCCTCAAAAAGGACAGAATGTCCTCCATGTTGACATTTTCAAACAGATCTTTCATATTGTTTGCTTTAAAATAACGGTTTCTGATTTGAGCAAGAAACCTGCATTCCATGAATAAGTGTTTAACTGTTAAAGGAGTTTGACATGTTCTACATAATAATTTTTTTCTTTTGTGAGCAATGAGAAGAATTCTGGTGTTATATTTTATATTTTTTATTGCTCTGTACATAATTCAATTTATTGACTATTATACACTGAGCTCTTTTTAGGGATTTATAAAAATCCTTGTATGAGTATATATGTTTGCATCTACAATAGCATACAGTATGGTTATACAGTGAGATTTTGATGATCCCAAATAGAATCCTCCCTTACTTACCAGTCATTTGGATTACCTTACATTTATATGTTAGAGTAGTGTAGACATGAAGTCAATGGTGCTTGGTTACTAACACTTTCTCACCTATATAAATCTCAAACCAAGTTTTGGTTTGTGATATGAAGTATTCCTATCTAATCTATTAATAATGGAGATTTGGTCTCTATTTATCTGTAACCGAAACTATGTCACTGTGTATGTCTACATCATTTCAGGAATTAAGTTTATCAATGAGTATCTAATTTATAGTCAGTATCATTACAACATAAAAATATTCAAATTCTATGCAAAAAAAAAGAATTGTCAAATTTTCAAGAAAATTTTGATACTTATTCACCTTTGAATGAATTTATGTTTAAAATAGTTTTTTTTCTAAATATATATTAGGGGAAATACTTTTTCTACTTGGTCACACCACACTTATTTCATTTTATGAAATCTGAACAAATTATATTTCATTTGGATGATTTCTAAAGTTTTCTCTAAAGATAAAATCTGAATAATTAAATCAGAAATTCTTAGAAACGTTTTGGAGGCCCTAACTGTCACAAAAAAAACCAACAAATATTTCAGTGGAATAGAGGGATACATTTTTTTAAGTAAGTAATTAATTTTTGAAAAATATTAAACGTTCTATTTTAATTTTCCTACCCTCTCAGGCAATATCTTTCAAAAATTTATTTTTACACTGCCTGGAGGGTGTTTTTTTTTTTTTGCTAGTACAAATAATTTTCACACAGTTGTAGGGTTTGAATAACTGATTATAATCCAATTGAACACCTTTTGTGGATTTGATGCTATTACCACCATGATTTTTTGGCTGATCCATTCTTCAGAATTTGTCAGAGAGATACATAATCCATACAAGAAAGGAAAATCCTATTTTTTTTCAGATTATTACTGTAAAATACTTTTTTTTCCTTCTCTCATAGATAATACATAAAATTGCACTCTGAAATTTTACCCCCTACATGCACACAGATACATGTATATAAGTCAGGTACAAAAAAAAAAAAATTGAAAAAAAAATCATTTTACACGGTAAATATTTATTTTTTAACATAATCTCCTCCTTTGTCTTGGCTTCACAAAACTATGCCCAGCATAGGAGTGAGAAACTCAAGTACAACTTCCTTTACCTGGATGAAAATTTTTTAACACATCCATAAAATCTATATAAGTAAAGTCGTCGGGGTGGCCTAGTGTTGGTATCAGCCAGACAGCAAGGGAGTCTATCCCCTTTTCACTAGTGCCAGACCAAGGAGATTGTTTTGGCATCTGAGGCATGCATCACACCTACCATCAGCTCCTTACTTTACTGCACATATCCATGTGCTACTCATACGCTAAGGGCCAGAATCGAACCAGGAACCTCGAGTTTCCCAGACGGACACTCTACCGACTGACCTAAGCTATAAACAATTTCTTTCACAAGAAATTTTCTGAGTTAAATTCTGCATAAATTCCCAAGTAAGTGAACTTATCAAGTTCTGAGGTGTTTATTCATGTTTCAGAAAATATTCCTCTGATATTTCAACCCTTTCAAAATAAGCTGGTACTATTTCCATAACTGTTAAATTCAGAGGTTATATATATTTATTTACCAACCCCTCCACACGAGCAGAATGTGACATAAGGTCAATTTCTTAAGCGGAGTTTAACAGGTTTGAATTTTCCTCTTCCTAGACTGGTTACCTAGCCATGGTTAAAGAGCCCAGTCTAGCTGGAGGGAGAATTGGATTCATACCATTCCCAAGGGTATTAGTGCTATGTGAAATGAAAACAGCTTCGTCCAGGAATTGAACTCGGGTTGATGAGTCCATTTACTATGACTCTAACCATTAGACCATGCACTCCATAAATTCAGAGGTTATAAAGTGACTGACGTGACCTATGTTTCTTGCCTTTTTCAATACTAAAATAAAGCAAAATTTTTTTTGATTTGAAGGAAATTTTAGTTGGAGAGGGCATGTTAATTTTTACCAACTAAAATAGTCCATCTGGCATATGAGGTTACTGCCTGTAAGTTGCGTCTCCAGAACTACATGGTAAATTACTACACGACATGTTGGTGCCACCAAGAATTCATTTTTCCCTTTGTTTTTATTCCTTCTTGTCCATTCAGTTCAGTGAAGTCCAAGGTGTAAGCACATGTGTCTTATACCTCCATAAAATACGACTTGTGTTCTCATTTTTACTGACACTATGAGTCAACTAAACCATTTCATATCAACAAACAATAATATACTAATATGCAGTAATAAGTAAAGATGGAATTTACTAGACTAGTGGTTCCCAACATTTTTAGATGGGATTATCCTTTTGTGGGATTATCTACATGCAAAAATTGGACTTCATTACCTACACAACAGAAGTTTCCTGATTTTCTAGTTTTTAAATAACAGCAGTACTTTCTATAGCTCTTATGAGGAAGTACATTTCAATAGTATTTGAACAAGAAAGGAAGGAAGGAAGGAAGGAAGGAAGGGAGGGAAGGAGAAAGGAAGGAAGGGAGAAACAAAGAAAGGGAGTAAGAAAGAAAGGGAGAAAGAAAGAAAGAGAGAAAGAAAGAAAGAGAGAAACAGAGGGAAGGAGAAAGGAAGGGAGAAACAAAGAAAGGGAGGGAGAAAGAAAGAAAGAGAAAAAGGGAGAAACAAAGAAAGAAAGGAAAGGAGTAAGAAATGAAAGGAGAAAGAAAGAAAGGGAGAAAGAAAGAAAACCTGTGTTAATAAGAGCCATTAAGGATTTTGAACAGGTGGCAATCAAAATTAACTTACTAGTTTGGCAACTCGTTCAAATTGCAATTGGATTTTACCTTTTTTGATTTTTGAAGGACAGAAAAAAAAGTATTTTTTTTTGTTGTTTTTCATTTAAACAATCTTATTAAAAAAACATTTTCAAAAAAATCTAGCATTCTCTTGTGACTGAATTTATCAAATACAACATTGAAAATCCAGAAAAAAAAGTTTTATCACTTTTTGTATGGGAATATAAACAATAGAGTCAACATTTTTTTTTAAACTCCTGGATGAGGCTGTTCTCATTTCACTTTGAGCTAATGCCATCAGGAAAGAGAGGAATCCATCTGGTCACCCTCCTACCAACTTATGTATAAAATAGTATTGAAGACTGGGGTTCTTTTTTCCAGCTTTAGTAAAGCAACCAGCCTAGTAGTAAAAATTATGAATTCAAAGTAGATGTACTCCACTTAACAATTGACCTTATGTCACATGCTACCTGTATTCAAGGGGTTGGGTAAACACAAACCTACAGTCGGGGGGGGGGGCACACCTACATTTCCTAATGGATCAATGTAGTAATCAAGCTGATTTAGTTCCCTTGAACTTGTCAGTTCAAATACTTATGACAAGCACTGTATATATCTTTACAAAAAATTTGTGGTCATCAGCAATTTAAAGCATATCAGGTCCATAGATCATTGCCCTTGACAGCTGAATTTGCAAACCTTTTATAGGTATTTACCAAGCTTAGCTAAATCAGGCACAAGGCAAACATTTTCTTAATCCAATGAATAAATAAATAAAAACCTGCAAATTTTTTTTTTTGTTTTCAAAATAGTTTTTCTTTCCAGAGAAGCTTGACACCACAAAGACCACTTATAAAGATTTTGAACACCGCAATAATGTACATTTTTTTTTCCTGATTTTGTTGTTGTTGTTGTTGTTTGTTTCCTGGCAAACATCAGGGTCTCATCTTCTAGGACTTGTCATTCACTTGGGTATTCAATCTGGACAAACAGAATGGCCAGCAACTCACACACTTGACAATCAACAAGTGGTTTGCCATCGTCAGAAAACGATTGAAGCAGCCAACAATTTCTTTCTTCCCAAATGAATTCTCTTTTTTTGATCTTTAAAAAAATTTATTCATTTCAAGATTTGAGAATTTTAAACTCATTTCCTTTCTCTCCTTTTATTGAGAGAAAGCTATGTTAAGTATTCTATGTTAGTATCGCCTTTGGCCATGATTGAACCTGCAAACCAGAGATGATTGTCACTTAGAACTGTATTAACTCAACCCTTATATCCATTGCACCATGTTTCTTGTTGAACTCGGAAACCTTCTCTTTGAACTCTGGAGCCTTCATATCATAATCAGGAGCCTTCATGAAACTTCAAACTGAACCATTTATTCAATCCATACGGGTAAACTGTTCTCATTCCATTAACCAAGATTGAGTAAAAGTCTTAAGCTATGTTAAGTATTCAATGTTATTATCACACTTGACCATGATTGAACCTGCAACCCAGATTACTTTTTATAACTTTGCAATTATATGGGACAATAAAACTTTGGAACAAATATTTATATAATTATAGATTCTAGTAATTATTTTTAATACAAATAATTTGTGCATGGTTTCAAATATTACTAAATAATTTGAACACAGTTATGTGGTTTCAATGTTGGTTGGTTGGATTTTATAGCATGGTTAATTATATGACAAAGATGTTTTTGCTTTATTCATTCTTGTTGAATATTCAAATTCTTTTAAACCCATTTTTCAAACAAATTTTTAAAAGTAATTTTTTATCAATTTAACCCACAGATGGGACCCTAATAGGTACTACCAATCCAGATCAGAGTGGACCTGGGAGTAATGGCACTGAAAGAGTACTCCACACTCCCCAGAGTTCCAGAATTTGAACTTTACCACTAGATGCAGTTTAGTGTCATACCCAGAACACTAAGATTTGATCTTTAAAAAAATGTTCATTTGAGATTTTTAAGACTCATTTCCTTTTCCTTGAGAGATGAATTTACTTAATTATATGGAAAAACTTATGAAGCCCATATATATATATATATATATATATATATATATATATGCACATGAATATATATTGATAATATAGTATGCTATATTTATAAGTGAAGAGTGCTCAATATCATTGATAGAGCGTTGTATGTCTAAAGAGAAACACAAACATTCACTTGGTTTGAAAATTGCGTAGGCAAGAAACTGTCACTTAGCAAGCACAGTTGACTTTATGTCTACGTTACCCTATCATATATATATATATGGGTGAATTTGTTTGCATTTTACATGCATCCAAATACTCTCCCTCCAGCAATGAGTAAATAGTAGAGCAGATTGGGCTCTTTAACCATGACTAAGTAACCAGTCTAGGAGAAAGAAAATTGAATTCAAACCTGTTAAACTGACCTTGTCAAGAAATTGACCTTGTGTTGCATCCTGAAATATATATTGGAATATATATATTGAGGAATCATTAATAAAATTTATAAAAACATTCTTTATGTCAGAGCTGAATCAAATATTGATTTAAGGTATATATATATATATATATATATATATATATATACATTTTTATGAAAATGACATGGCCTATATATGGAAATGATACTAATAACTCAGAAAAAATGTTAGAAAATACACACACACATAATTATTATTGAAATTTAATGCTTAAAGCATTTTTATTCTGTAAAATCATTACACTGCTTTATGCGTAAAAACTCTGGGAAATATCACAATATTTTTTCAAGTATGAAATAGATAATAACAATAATAAAACAAAATAAAAACTCACAACTCAGATTCATGTTGTTGTCAATCTTTAGTTAAGCTAGAATTAAACAGTTATTATCATGGTATTTGATATTTGAAAAATAATGTTATACACACACAGGTATATATATATATATATATATATATATATACATATATATATATATATATATATATATATATATATATGTGTGTGTGTGTGTGAGTGTATAAATATATATATGTGTGTGTGTGTGTGTATACATATATATACATATGTGTGTGCATATATATATACATATGTGCGTGTATATATATATATATATATATATATATATATATATGTGCGTGTATATATATATGTATATATGTGTGTGTGAGTGTATGAATATATGTGTGTGTGAGTATATAAATATATATATATATATGTGTGTGTGTGTGTGTATACATATATATACATATGTGCGTATACATATATATACATATGTGCGTGTATATATATATATGTGTGTGTGTGTGTATACATATTCAGTTTTTTTCTTTCTATTAGACTTGTTGCCCTAAAAAGCTAGAGAATCCAGACTGCATTACTATTTTACCCATTGCTAGAGTTGGATTCATGCCTTTCCTAAATGCATTAGCACAAAGTGAAATATGTGTGTGTTCATTATATATATATATATATATATATATATGTGTGTGTGTGTGTGTGTGTTGTTCATAATTTGAATTCAGTTTGCCCTTTTCTTTTTCCTATTTTGTTTGCACCTTTAATGCACACACAGAATATGTATATATATATATATATATATATATATATATATATATATATATATAAAGTAAGTAAAAGTAAAGTTGGCAGAGTGGCCTTTTGCCAGTATCAGCCAGACAGTGAGGAAGTCTATCCCCTTTTTGCCAGCGCTAGACCAGGTAGATTTTTTTTTTTGCTGAGGTGGAACATCAAACCTACCATCAGCTCTACACTTTACTGCACAGATCAGATAACCAAATCTGGGCTACTCCTTCACTGAGTTGGTAGGGACCAGTATCAAACTTGGAACCTTGTGGTTTTGAGGTGGGTGATCTACCCCCTGAGCTAAACCAGCACTCTCTCTCTCTCTCTCTCTCTCTCTCTCTCTATATATATATATATATATATATATATATATATATATACACGTTGCAGTAGCTAGTAATATCCAGGAAAGGTGGGGGGTTATGCACAGTTCCTTTGCTAAAAAATTATTTTAATCTTTAAAAATAAGCTGTTTGGATAGTCACTAGCAACAGCTTCTGTAGAAGAGATTTTTATCTCGAAATATTAAGAATAAATGACAGGTTAACAAACAACACCATAGTTACCTTATTTTTCTTTACACTTCCATTGTGATAGCCCTCAAAACCAACCACCAAACCAATATAAACACAATGCTTCAAGCAAATTATAAAACACTTTTATATATATATATATATATATATATATATATATAAACAAATTGATGCAACAGGTTTTAAAAAACCCTACCTATTTTGCCCACAGAGATTTACCTGTCCTTAAGATTTGAATAATATTTGTTATCTCATCCCTTTCTCCATATTCATTGTATATCCTTAAAAACTTTCTTCCGACCCCTTGTGTGCATGTGAGCGTGTATATGTACAGAGATGGAGGGAAACAGAGGGACAGACAGAGAGAGGGGAGAAATAAATAGAGCAGTTTTATCCATCTCCGGATTGTGCAGTGATGGGATATTTCTTAATGATACAAGGGTATTATGTTCTTATCTGCTAAGCTGCTGTTAATAAAAATTCCATGAGTTCAATCTTTAACCAGCTTACTAAATACTATCGATCCATTTCCATCTATTTTCCCCCCTTTTGCCTCTGTTGCTTCATCAAAGTGTGGATACACACCCACACCAAAACTATTCAGGCTATTTACTCAAGAAGCGATCATTAATAGAAATAAATATTTATAGAAGAATGATAAAAAAACATAATAAAAAAAAGTGAAAAAAAAAAGTGTGGAAGAGGGGGAGAAAGAGAGAATGATTACAAGGCAATATAATGAAACATTTATCTTTTCTTTCTATATACATATATGCATACAAGTGCACACACACACACACACACCCACGCGTGCACATACATATACATGCACACACACACACACATGTGTATATATATATACACACACACACGCATACATATACAAACACACACGCACACATACATACATACATACATACATACGCATACATATGCATACATACATATACATATATACACGCACACACCTACATATACATATATACACGCACACACCTACATATACATACACACGCACACACCTACATATACATACACACGCACACACCTACAAATACACACACACACACACACACCTACAAATACACACACAAATACACACACACACACACATACACACATATACACACACATATATATATATATATATATATATATATATACACATATATACACACACACACACACACATATATATACATATATATTTGAGAGAGGCAGAGAAATGGAAATAAATCCAACAGTATATAAATGTAAATATCCAATGTGAAAAAAAGTATTCAGAGGATGGATATATATATATATAGACACACATATATGTATATGGAGAAAGGTAGACAAACATGGTATGTTGTAGAAAATGGATGTTTATTGTAGGTAGTGATGTCGATGATGCAATGTTTCGGTCTGTTAAACCTTGATCAGAACTTTAGGAATAGAGTTCTTGCTTCAGTAGTGAACATTTTCTTTCTAATGAATTAGGAGGTTGTGAATAAGAGGGGGGGGGGCTCGGTTGGGAGGGGATTTTCCTTTTCTCTCTAATACGGAGTGTATCATAGTGGATTCTGATTGTGCCACAGGTGTTAGGTGTTTGTGTTATATGTATGTATGGTGGATGGCATAAGGATTGGTTATGAGTGTAAACATGTATACGTATACATATAAATATGTCTATATATATATATACACACACACATACAAATATGTCTACATACAAATACATGGGAACCCATACTGTCAGCACAACTTGATGATGATAATGATACATTCATCCATCCATACATACATACCCCCCCCCACACACACACACACACGTGTTCAGGTAGCAAATTCTTTTTCTGACATGTTTTGATAAATATAACTGAGAAGGGTTGTTTACCTAAATATAATATAATATGATAAAATAAATATATAAAGGTATTACATATCTATTTATTTGATGCCAATAGAACAGTCACAACCTTAGGTTTCATTCATGCAAAATAACATGCATTCATCAGGTGACGTTGATCCGAATACAAGGAAAATGGAAAAAATCTAAAAATGTATATATATATATATTGTTGTTGGCGTGAGGGTTTCATGTATGCTTCCCATAATTGTGTTATGAAACAAAAAATAAAATAAAACTACTGTTTTTTTAAGCATGCATGGATGGTGGATGTCTGTGTTAAAATAGACTAATATTTAAGAAGTGCTGTATACTTGCCAGCTGTCACTGAATTGTGTATGTGATACTGCAGTACACACACACACACACACACACACACACACATATGTGGGTTGTTTATTTACATTTTTTTCAAATTTTTTAGATGCAAAAGAAATCTTGATCAAGGCAGTATAAAAACTGTCCAAAGCTTTTTTGTTTTTGTTTCTTTTTCATATGGTTCAAATACTTTTGACCAGGATTTTAAACCCTCTATTATAGACCCTTGTTTGTATACCAAGGAAATGAACAAAGAAATAGCAATAATTTTATTATTGTGGGTGGATGATATACCAATTGCTTCAAAAACAGAAGATGATTTAATAAAAATTAAAGACAGCTTAAGTTCAAAATTCAAAATGACCGACCTGGGAAGGCTGTCTTGGTTTTTAGGGATACAATTTGAACATAGTGAAAATACTATTAAAATGAATCAATCTAGATATATTGAAAGATTGTTGGTCAAATTTAATGACCAATTGTAAACCCTGACATACTCCATGCGAAATGGATATAAATAAAATTGTGTATGGAAACTTAAAAAAGCCCTATATGGTTTGAAACAAAGTGGGCATTCCTGGAATAACACTTTTCATAATTACAGGTTACATGCCCAGGTACGCTCGAATCTTCTTCAATGGCGACGAGTCGAGTTACGAAATTTGGGAGACAAAGTTCCATGGGTATCTGAGAACCCTTCAATTGCATAGCATAATAGATGCACCATCAGACCAACCCGAGGACCCACTTTTCGTGGATAAAAATGCAACAATATATGCAGAATTAATCCAGTGCTTGGATGACCGAAGTCTCTCACTCGTAATGTGTGAAGCGAGAGATAATGGCAGGAGGGCAATGGAGATTTTAAGGACACTACTTGTCGAAAGGCAAGCCTAGAATTGTAGGGCTATATCGCCAATTAAGTTCTTTGAATAGAACAGATTATGAATCGATCACTGATTACATAATACAAACTGAGAGTATGGCAAACTCATTAAGGGAGGCCGGGGAGATTGTTAGTGATGGCTTATTAATCGCCATTGAAGGGCTTTCCCTCAAATTTCAAACCCTTTGCAACAGTGATAACCCAAAGGGATAAACCTATGACGTTCATGGAATTTAAAGTAAGTAGTTATGAAGAAACAGAAAGTATATACTCTAGGGAATCCGACCATAGAACTATACAAATAAAAACCCAATTTAAAAAGGGTAAAACCTCCAATCCCCGCTAACTAATTATACCAACTACCATAATTATCAGGACAGACCTTGAAATGATAACAAGAAGTCACCATTGCAAACAAATATAACATGTTATATTTGTAATAAAAAGGGCCACAAGTCCTACAACTGTAGAAATAAGAAAAAGGATATTTGTCAGAATATTAAGTATATTTCCCAAAAACAAACTTATTTTTTTGCTGCTGGGTATGACTCCTTATCATATAAGATGCATTTGCTCGTTGATTGCAGTGCCACTCAACATGTGATCAATGATAAATCTAAATTTATCAGTTTGAACCCCAATTTTGAGCCTGAAAATCATTTTGAGGAATTGGCGGATGGAAGCAAATCTAACAGCTTAGTTCAAAAACGCGGAGATGCGTGCATATATTTAAAAAAACAATAAGAGGCAAATTTGTGAATGCATTTTAAAAGAGGCTTTGTATATCCCCAGTTTTAAACAGAACATTTTTTCAGTCCAGGACACCACGGCTTCTGTGGCCCACATTAGTTTTGGACACAAAAAATCAAAATTGATTTACCCAAATGGCACGATATTTAATATAAAAAGAATGGGTTGCTTGTATTATTTAAAAAATATTATTTCTGCAAAGACTGCAAGCCATGATATCAACACACCACCTATTTTGGTATATAAGGTGTGGTAGCAGAGTGTAGTTTTGATCTACAAACCTCTGCTACCACACCTTATATACCAAAATATGGGGTGTGTTGATATCATGGCTTGCAGTCTTTGCGGAACTGATATTTTTTAAATGCCATCCTTGGCCAGTTGAAAAGGGCTTAAAGAAAATCCTATGTTATGGAATCCTTTGGTAAGCGTATAAGTCCTATCCTACGTATTGGTAAAGGTCCAGTGATTTAATCCTATGTCCATCGTCCATGAATGTCACAGTAATTATGACCAGTAGGGTCGGTTTAAGTAGTGTGTCAACCTCAGAGTACTGCCAGTGATTGGCTAAGAATTAGATCACATAATTCTGGCCTAGTCTATAAGTAAGAGCAGGCATTTAGCACACACCTTATATCACAAAAAACTCAACTGTTGTGGCCTGGTTAGGAGCCAGAATAAAGACATAAGAGAGGAAATGAGTTAAACAAATATATTAACAAAGAACAGTAGTACAAACATATACAAATGAAAGGTTACTCATGAGGCTGTCTTATCAGCTATCTGCTGAAATATTAACTCTTGCTTAAGTACAGAACCTGCTGCTATTTATAGTTGGAAAAGTTCATGCATGCGTGGCTATTTACCATAACAGTAATTATGAAAAATATAAGTTGATTTTTTTATTTTCATAAAGTTGTGCTTGAAATCCAGAAAATCAAGGTGTTATCAAGGAACATTGTAAATTTTGAATGCTGAGAATATCTTGTGGAAATAGCTTAAACTGTTGTACCAAGTTTGAAAAATGTTCATTAGGGGTTGTCAGGGCTGATGCAAGGGTTTCATGCCACCCACCAAATCAACAATAAGGGGCCCTTACTCTGTTACAATTTATATGTTAGCCTAAATTGTTGACAGACCCTGTTGCAAGAATCCAAGGGGGCCAAGTGGAAAAATACCAGGACCATTGGTAATCCTGACCCGGGAGGCATGAATCTCGCGTGTCACATGATGATTAGTTAATTTAGATTTTAGTTTCAACCTGACATTGAAGCGGAGAGCACGTGCCTCTCTCTGTTGGGGCTGTTATCTCCCCGCATGAAAGAACATGGGCTAGAAAAATAAAATCTTGATCAAGAAATAAAAGTCTTGTGAGTTAATTAATTGTATGACTAAAAACTAGCCCTTAGAAAAAGAAGAAGCAATTAGATGACAAGATGACAGCCAGACAAGAAGTAGTAAAGCAGAAATGAAGCAACAAGTAAGTCTCTAATGTGTCTCTCTCTAATATCTCTCTATTGAAGAATAATCAAAGTTCCAATTACCATCGAATTGGGAAGACATGGCAAGAAACGGTTGTAACCCAATACAAACCCGAATAGTCGCTAAGTGTACAGCAGAATGACAGGGTATTTATAAAACTACACAGTATCATTCAAATCAAGCAGCCAATCAGAACTCAAGAACCCAAATCACCCAAATTCATGAATGGATCATTCTTGATTTCTATATATACCAACTGTCTTGGACACTGCTTCAGTGATACTTAGTTAGCTGCTGTTATTCAAACCAACAGTAGACTAACTGACCTCAATATCTATCACCTGAAGTCACTCTCTCATGTATATACCCAATGATGGGGCATATAATGGCATATAACAACTCTACTACAAGTCAATTTACATAAAGTAGTAGTCATAGAAAATATATTAAACCCACAGCTCCACCTCTGGTTGGGGGATGGTTAGGAGTAGTATGTCAGGGCTGGTGCCAGTTTTTCATGCCCCCATTGAATCTCCAATACAGAGCCCTCACTCTACTACATGTCAATTTTCATGGAGTAGTATTCATAGATAATATATGAAACCCACAGCACCCAACTAGTTGGGGGTGGTCAGTAGTGGTATGTGCTGGCCCTGAGTGTTGTGATGTGCAACATATGGCAATGATCTGCATAATGCAATGATCTACACATGATATATTAGATACATTTTAAGACTCCCACAGCAGAGATAAAATATGTGTTATCAAATAACTGTCAAATATGAGTAGGAATATTATCATATTGTGTGGTGTGGGATATTCTAGAATAATGTTTTTGCTTTTGTAAAAGTAAAGTTGTCGGGGCGGCCTAAAGTCGGTATCAGCCATGCAGCGAGGGAGTCTATCCCCTTTTCAATAGTGCTAGACCAAGGAGATTGTTTTGGCGTCTGAGGTGGAGTGCCATACCTACCATCAGCTCCTTACTTTACCGCACATATCCCTGTGCTACTCATACGTTGAGTTGGCGAGGACCGGTATCGAACTAGGAACCTTGTGGTTTCTAGCCGAACGCTCTACCGACTGAGCTAACCCGGCCCCATTGCTTTTGTAGTTACATACTTTGAGGGTGAAAATATTAATTTGGACTTTGGGTAAGGATTATAGATAAAGCAGTGAAGCCGCTACATAAAAGAGAGCCAAAAGAAAAGAGAGACAACAGCAACTCCAGCAAGCATCACTGTTTGTTTGCAGTCTCTACACCAGAGATTGCCATTCAAAAATTGGTCTGTTCAGCCACTCACACAGTTGCAGATAAAAAAAATAAAAATAAAATTTTTTTTTTTTTTAAGTGGACACTATGCCATTGTCTCTAGAATATCTTCACATCTTGATTTGGTTTGTTTTGTTTTACGGCATATCAACCTCAGTGGGTCATTTAATGCCGATAAAGTTTTGAAATAAATCAATTCTTAATAGATAATACAATTTTTTATAAATACATTTTTCTATTTAACCCATAGATGGGACCCTAACAGGTACTACCACTCAGGGTCAGAGTGGACCAGGGAGCAATGGTGATGAAGGGGTGCTCCACATTCCCCAAACCTCCAAAACTGGAACCTCACCATCAGATAGAGTTTAACGTCATTCCCAGGATATGTAGACCTGCAGCCACTGCCTTCTAGCTTCACATCTTGACAGATGAAGTAAGCTTTACATGGTTAGTATTTAACTATACTCATACAGTTACTCTTTTTTCCCCTCCAACTTGTTTCTTTTTATTATGATGAGTGAATTACACTGTAATTATTTTGTGGATAATATAGCTGCTTTTAACCCTTTATTCAATTGACTGGGGTAGACTGTTCTCATTCCATTAACCATGAGTGGGTACACGTTTTAATAGCTTAAACTGCTGTACCAAGTTTGAAAAATGTCCATTAGGGGTTGTCAGGGCTGGTGCAAGGGTTTCATGCCACCCACCAAATCAACAATAAGGGGCCCTTACTCTGTTACAATTTATATGTTAGCATAAATTGTTGACAGACCCTGTTGTAAGAATCCAAGGGGGCCAAGTGGAAAAATACCAGGACCATTGGTAATCCTGACCCGCAAGGCATGAATCTCGCGTGTCACATGATTATTAGTTAATTTAGATTTTAGTTTCAACCTGACATTGAAGTGGAGAGCACGTGCCTCTCTCTGTTGGAGCTGTTATCTCCCCCCATGGAAGAACATGGGCTAGAAAAATAAAATCTTGATCAAGAAATAAAAGTCTTGTGAGTTAATTAAGTGAATTACACTAATTATTTTGTGGATAATATAGGTGCTATTAACCCTTTATTCAATTGATTGGGGTAGACTGTTCTCATTCCATTAACCATGACTGGGTACAAGTTTTAAAGTATTCTATGTTACAATCACCTGTGGTCAGGACTGAATCTGCAACCTACAATGATTGTTACTTAGAACTGTATTAACTCAAACCCTATATTCATGTGTCCAATTGGACAGATTGTGCAACACTTAAAAGAAACACTTGAAGAAGACTAGAGCGCACATTGGCCAAAACATTGTGTACATAATAAAAATAAGGACAACAGTAAAAAAAATCCAAATGATACAAATGATCAAGTCTCATCTCAAATGGGTTATGGTCAAGTCACGCTGAAAGCAGCAGTTCTCACTAGATCACTGAAGTTAAGTAGCGCTGAGACTGTTCAATACTTAGATGGGTGATGATTTAACTCTTAACATCCTATACCGCCTCATTCCACCCGCCCGGAAATCACATTCATTTTTCTAATCTACCCCAAATGGTAGCCTTTGTTTAAATGTAATATTAAACATATTTAGAAGTCTTTGATTTAAGGGAAATAACAGGTAACTTTAAATGAAAACGCCATTTTTTTATAAATCCTTTGAGGAATTGGGCTCTGGACTTAGAAAATTCTAAACAGGATGTTAAGAGTTAAACAGCAGAGGATAACGTAAGCAACCGAATATCAAATATGACTTGATTCAGCACTAAATGACCCGAAAAGGGTGGATATTCTGTAAAACAAAAACAACCAACCAACCAAAAGCCTCATCTCAAAAAATTCAGACCAAAAGAAAACAGACTTCAATAACTGTTATAGGTGATATAACCTATCTACATAATAGAGTGATCCTACTACTACTAAGTAGCAAAGACAATTGTAGCTTGAAGAACAAGCGACACGATTCAGTTCTAGACTGTATTGTCAGATGTAACTTCACTTTCCTTCTGTAAATTCTATTTTCTTTGTTCAAAACACTTGTATCAACTTTCACCAGTCGTTTGTCTTTATTTGTGACCCTTAACAACCCCACAACAATAACCCAACAAGAGTTGACATGCTGCAAAACCAACCAACCAGCCAACCAAATGCAAACCAAACCTTTAGATGATTGTCACTTAGAACTGTTTTAACTAAACCCCTATATTCTTGTGTCCAGTCGGACACATGGTGCAACATTTAAAGGAAACACTTGAAGAAGAATGGAGGGCATATAGGCCAAAATGTTGTGCATATAATATATTTACCAACCCCTCAGCACGAGCAGGATGTGACACAAGGTCAATTTCTTAAGCGGAGTTCAACAGGTTTTGAATTCAGAGTTTTCCTTCTCCTAGACCGGTTGCCTAACCAAGGTTAAAGAGTCCAGTCTGCCCTACTATTTACCCATAGCTGGAGGGAGATTAGGATTCATACCTTTCCCAAGGGTATTAGCGCTAAGTGAAATGCAATTACCACGTCCAGGATTTGAAGTCGGGGCAACGAGTCCATTTCCTATGACTTTAAGCATTACACCACGCGCTTCCTAAACGTTGTGCATATAAGAACAGTAAAAAAAATCCAAATTATCAAGCCTCATCTCAAAAAATCAGACAAAAAGAAAACCGGCTTCAATAACCCAAAAAGAGTTGACATGCTGTAAATCCAACCAACCAACCAACCAACCGAAACCATCAAGTAGTTCTTCCTTTTTCCACCGATGCACATTATCTAGAGACAGCTGAATGGGACAATGGCTTAGTGCTGACAAACTGTTGCATATTTATCATGTTTCAATGATGTCTACAGAATGCTGAACCTAAATGAAGTCCTTTTTGGCCAGCAAATAAGGACAAATGTCTACACTACTCATGCCATTGGACACACTGAAATAAATATTGATGTTATTGAATTGTATAACAAGCCACCAATATATTCTGTACATACAAGAAAATCTCCACTTTAACATTAACAAAATGTATCTGACATATTCTTGCTTATATAGGCACATAGATTTATACACTTGCAACTCTGTTCAACATGAACAAAGTATATCTGACATTCTT
>CM042142.1:54906228-54956228 GCA_023376005.1 Doryteuthis pealeii
TGTTTCTTGACAAACTCAGGAACCTTTTTCTTTGAATTCGGGAAATTGCGGACACATGGTGCAACAGATATAAGGGTTGAGTTAATACATTTCTAAGTGACAATCATCTCTAGGATGCTTGTTCAATCCTGCCTAAGGATGATAATAACATAGCATACTTAACATAGCTTAACACTTGTACCCGGTCATGGTTAACTGAATGAGATCAGTCTACCCCGGTGGATTGAATAAAGGATTCGGTTCGAAGTTCCATGAAGGCTCTTGAGTTCCAAGAGAAGGTTCCAGAGTTCAACAAGAAACATCAGATGGAGGCCGGAGGGCACATTGCCCAAAACATTGTGTATATAGCAATAAAGATGAGGACAACAGCCCAAAAGATCAAAATAAATTATCAAGCCTCATCTAAAAAATTCAGACAATTTTAAAAAAATTAGATGAAGTTGTTTAATTTATTTTTAATAAAAACAATGCTGGAATACATTGGCCAAAACATTGTATATATAACAATAAAGATTAGGACAACAGCCCAAAAGATCAAAATAAATTATCAAGCCTCATCTAAAAAATTCAGACAAAAAATTAGATAAAGTTGTTTAATTTATTTTTTAATAAAAACAATACCAGAATACAATTCTAAATCCGTGTGTTCAGTATCATAGAATTCATATGACAATTCAAAATATCCATTTGTAAAATTCACTTGATTAAAAAATCATAACAGAATTTCTTAATAACAAACAGCATTTAACAGATTAAAGTTAATTCAGAATTTTTAACAGGCTTTGAAATCAGAACTAAAAGCAGAATTAAGAAAAAAAAAAATTTCTTTTAAATACAATTTTTAATTTTACTTGAAGTGCAGAGTACTGTAAAATTTATCAACAGCACAAAACCATATTCTTGGGGGAAAAAAAAAGATCTTTTTTTATAGAGATAATTCCTTGATTTAAAACTTTTGCCTTTGGCTAGTTGCTTGTGGCTGAGACGTGAGGCAGCACAGTAGACACCTTCAAAACTACCTTTAAGCAAGCTTACCATTAATAATGCACACAAAAAGTCATGAAGGACAAGTCCTTAGGCCTAAAGATATTTTAGAATCAGACACAAGACTCCTGTCCCAGAATTCATCTCTTAAGTCAGATTTCTCTGGTAAATGATGTTGTTAATAATAATAATAATGATGATGATGATGTGAATCTTTCTTTGATGCAATGTTATGACTGTTTACCTAGAAAGACAAACGATGTCTCCTCTACAGAAATTGGGCAGAAAGTCTTTCAAAAAAATGAAAATAAAATGCCTTTATAATAAATTAGGTCCATTTGTCTCTCAAGATCAAGCATGAAGCATCATAAGTTGATTGAATAATTGATTGATTTTAATGGCATGTCAACTCCTCTGGGGTTACTTTATGTCTAGAGGCTGGTTGGTTGGATTTCACAGCATGTCAAGCATTTTGTTGAGTTATTTTTATACCAAAAACATTTCGTTTAATTCATTCTTTATGGGTATTTTTTTAAACTAATTTAAAAAAAAACTCTTTTTCTATTTAACCCCATAGATGAGACCCCAACATGTACTACCACTCCAGGTCAGAGTATTGGTAATGAAGCGTTACTCCACACTTCCCAGAGTAACTGATGTAAATAATAATGATAATGATGTGAATCTTTCTTTGATGTTGTGATTGTTTACCTAGAAAGACAAAGGATGTCTCCTCTACAGAAATTGGACAGAAAGTCTTTTAAAAAAATAAAAATAAAATGCCTTTATAATAAATTAGGTGCATTTGTCTCTCAAGATCAATCATGGAGCATCATAAGTTGATTGAATAATTGATTGATTTTAATGGCATGTCAACTCCTCTAGGGTTACTTTATGTCTAGAGGCTGTTTGGTTGGATTTCACAACATGTGTAGGGGGTTATGAACACAAAAAAGATTACACTTATTTTTACTTTATTCTAATTGATTTCAATATAAAATTATACATAGGATTGCTTTTAATACGTTTGAGGATAAAAGAATAATATTAGAAATCAAACTGGTATGCAAACTACTCCCACCATATACTATGTCAACATTTATTTCTTCATGATATATAACATACATCAATGATATGGGCTGTTTTGAGGCAAATCTATCTCAGCAAGACCTTAATAGAGATATTGTTAATAAATAAGATGCTAATTAAGCTGTAGGGGGTTATGAGATGTGTTCAATAATATCAGGAATGACGAATAAAAATATGACACAGTTTAGGTAGAAAATACGGAGAAATGATAAAATAAATGCATATAATTATAAAATAATGAATAAATTTATTCAGAGAATAAATTTGTGATAATCAACAAAATGTGAATGTACAAAAGAAATAGAATGTGTACATATGATGTGGAAAGGTTTTCTAAGAAATGTGAAATGCAAAATGTAAAAGTTCTTGTGTTAAGTTTGGAAAAGTTCGTTTAGATGTGGACAGAAATGAGAATCAAGTTTGTATATATGACCTGCTGAAACAGATTCCTGATGTTGACTGCGGTGTTACGATTGAATAGTAATAGTAGTAATTGTGTTGAGGCGGTGGAATCGTTGGGTCTGACACCTGTTTCTTGGTCGTGTTCTATCTGGTAGCGAGATGAGATCTGTGTGTTTGTTTGTTGTCGTCGGGTGTGTCCGGTTTGAGTGTGAGGTGAAGTCTGCCTGTCATTATTGATTTCTTCTCTGTCTTTTATAATTAGAAGATCGGATTGAAAAGTAATTAATTTTTGGCACAAACGCACGGACGTAGTGGTGAGCAATGCTAACCTAGCCAATCGATTCTGATTTTTGTGTAAACATTTGTTTTAATCACTTTTCCTTAAATTTAGGAAAAGGATTGTGTTGGTGTGTTTGCTTTAATCTCTTTTCCTTAAGTTTGGGAAAAGGACTGTGTTGTGTGTTTGTTTTAATTTCTTTCCCTTAAGTTTGGGAAAAGAAATGTGTACGTGTATTTAAAAAAATATAGAATTGTATTCTATACATGTCAACCATTTTGTTGAATAATTGATTGATTTTAATGGCATGTCAACTCCTCTAGGGTTACTTTATGTCTAGAGGCTGGTTGGTTGGATTTCACAGCATGTCAACCATTTTGTTGAGTTATTTTATACAAAAAACATTTCGTTTAATTCATTCTTTATGGGTATTGAAAAACATTTTTTAAACTAATTTAAAAAAACAAGATGAGACCCTAACATGTACTACCACTCCAGGTCAGAGTATTGGTGATGAAGCGTTACTCCACACTTCCCAGAGTAACTGATGTAAATAATAATGATAATGATGTGAATCTTTCTTTGATATTGAGATTGTTTACCAAGAAAGAAAAAGGTGCATTTATCATAAGATCTACCTTCATAAGATTATTGACTAATTGATTTTAATGGCATGTAAACACATCTATGGTTATTTTATGCTTAGAGGTTAGGGAATCACATTTGCTGTACATTCATACACCAGTTGTAGGCTGATCTACAAAAACCTCAATCAGTTCTGTGCAGATTCTGGATACTGTGTGGAAGGCCTGACAGGAGCAATGGCCAATAAAAGGTGTGAGATAGTCATGGGAATCTGTGCTATCATTGCGACTTGATGTAATATAATGATGATGACAATATACGGTTATGAAAGTTCTGACTGATTGATTTTAATGACATGTTAAATCTAGGGTTATCATATGCCTAGAGGTTAGGGAATCATATTCATTGTATGTTCATGTTGAAACTTTTTGTGTAGTTTTTTCCAAAATTCCAACTAAAAATGCCCACTCAATACTTGTAAATGGAGTGGCAAATATAAATTTACATCTACATTTAATTACATTTATAAATTTACATATGGAGGCACTCATGGTGACCCAAGTTCAAATCCTGGATGAGACTTTGCAGTTCATCTAGCACTAATATACTTGGCAAAGGTATGAATCCAACTATTCTACCTTCAGGTAGGGTATACTAGATTCTTTAACCTTGGTACGGCAACCAGTCTAGGAGAGGGAAAACTAAATTCAAACCTGTTAAATGTCTTTAGCATTAATCTTTTTGACTTATTAGTTACCCCACCCTCTCATGCTTAAAAAAAATCAGTACATTTATTTTCTTTAAATCAAATATATGAAGGATACACAGAACCCTTACAATTCTTTAAAATATTCTTTAAAACCTGTTTGTAATATGAGTAATTGCTGTTAATAAAGATTTCTTATCAACTGTTTTGCCAGTTCCTGAATAGAATTAAGTTTTAATTGAGTTTATGGGTTTTATAACCAACTATATCAATTTGAATACTAAACCATATCAATCAGTTAATTTCAGCTTTTTAAATTAAATCATATGTCAACTGGAATAATTAAAAAATACAACAAAAAACAAAAAAAAACTTTCATGTGAATTATTAGTTTTCGCATTGCAAAATGATTAAATTATTAAGTTAAGATTTTTTATAAATATCTCTAATATACAAATTATAGATTCTCATTTTGAAACTGATATAGACTAATATAAATTCTAATTCAATCGCCAAAATATATTTCTTTAATTTTTGTCAAAACTCTCTCTACTTTAATTGGAATATTTTAACTCGTTATCAAGTGACGGCATGTTCATTTTTCTTGTATAGAAAAGGATTAAATAAATTGGGGATTAATTGATGAAGAAGATGATATATATTTTTCAAAGAAAATGTGTTTTCCCATTACAGCAATGAAGAGGAATCACAGTGGAAATAGTCCACCAGATTTATAAGTGTTCAAAGGTCACCTGAATTTAAATATCTACTCTCAAATATGACCACAGCAGGTGACTTCAAAAATGAAAATAACACCTGCTACTTAATCAAATCTTGATATCTCTTTGAAGTTTGGACAAAGAGAGAGGGGAGGACTTGGTGTATTTGTCAGTTGCCTGGTCATCTCAAATTGATGATTATTTTCCATTTTATTCTTCTTTTTGATTAAGCATCTTTAACGATTAACTCGTGACCATGTTGTCTTTATCCTCCCTGCCTACAGATTATTATAACAACCACAATCCAATTTCGATAGAATCTCTCTATCTGTGAATACCTGCTCAATTCTAGAGGCTTTCTAAAATGCATCTTCAATGCTGCATGTCACAGCACTTGTTGACTGCAACTCAATTGTGCATTGATGTTTTCAAGTCTGTATTTTTATTTTTTTCTTCTTAATCTATGATGTTTTTTTTTTTGTGTGTTTCGTTTTGGGTTTTTTGTGATTTTTTAAAGAATCAAAACATTTCAGCCAATTTGTTCTCTGATCATCAACAGGTGTTTTTAATTTGCCTCTTATAACCTTCTTTGAACTTCAAAGGGACTTAAATATTTAAAAAAAAAAAAATTGAAATGAAAAATTTAAGAAAATTTTGTCAAATTTGATGCATCATTTTGGAAATTTCTTCCATTAATTTTATATAAAAATTTACCACACAAGCAGGATGTGACTAAGTGGAGATTAACAAGTTTGAACTCAGAGTTTTCCTTCTCCTAGAGTGGTTACCTAGCCAAGATTAAAGAGCCCAGTCTGTCCTACTATTTACCCATCGCTGGATGGAGAGTAGTTGGATCTATATCTTTTCCAAAGGTATTAGCATTATGTGAAATGGAAACAGCCTTGTCCAAAATTTGAACTCTGATCAATTTCATTTTCTATGTCTTTAACCCTTACACAACATGCTTCCATAAATCATATATAAGTAATAGGTCAGGTGACTGACTTGTCCACTCGAAAAAAAAAAAAAATGAAAATCTAAAGATATCTACTCTATCAGTTACAATAAATTCTTTGGTTTAACTTCTCGTCAGGACTTTCTGCTGGGTATTGATCTTCTTTGTTGATTTCTTCGGGCTGTCATTTCTTGTTTAATACAACAACAAACTCAACAAACAAGATTTGTTGTTTTCTTCCAAAGCTTTATTACAACTCAGTCCATAATTCTGCCCTGGAGGGAGAGCGACTCTCAGAGCCGACAAGAGCATCCACCCTCCTTGAAGGTCTGTTCGCATCTAATCTAAAACTATCTCATGTCTAATTGCATGCTTTCAAGGGGTCAAGTAAAAAGGTTATTACCTCAATAACTTCAGTAACATTCCACTGGACCCCGTCATTTTGAATCTAACGCATCCAAATATTCTTACTACAGGTATGTGCATAAATCATATGCTACTTATGAATTATGTAAAAGGTTTCTAAGTCTGACAAGAAATACCTGAAGAAGGTCAGAGGGTATATCAGCTGAAATGTTGTGTAGATAACTATAAAGATGAGGACAATAGTCTGAATAATCCAAATTATCAAGCCTCATTTACAGAATTCAGAGTGATACATAGGAATACTTGAAACCATAGAGCTGCATACAAATTATTTGTATTAAATAGGAACACTTGATATCATATAATTACAAAAAAAAAAATCATTCTAGACAAAATATGTAATTTAAAAAAAACATAATTGCAATGTTATAATGAAAATATAAATGTTTATAATAAAACATTTACAAATGAATCAAATTTTAGCATTAGATAACCTATAAGGAGTTGATGTGGCGTTAAATAAATAGACCAAACCCAAACTATTGGGAACTATAGCTGGAGGGGCCAGTTTAGCTCAGTTGCTAGAGCACCCGCCTAGGAATTGTAAGGTTTCTGGATTGATATCAGTCTCCGCTAACTCAGTGCATGTGTAGCACAGATTAGGTGATCTGTTTGGTTTTGTTTTACGGCATATCAACCTCAGTGGGTCATTCAATGCCGATAAAGTTTTGAAATAAATCAATTCTTAATGGATAATACAATTTTTTTATAAATACATTTTTCTACTTAACCCATAGATGGAACCCTAACAAATACTACCACTCTGGGTCAGAGTGGACCAGGGAGCAATGGTGATGAAGGGGTGCTCCACATTCCCCAAACATCCAAAACTGGAACCTCACCATCAGATAGAGTTTAATGTCATTCCCAGGACATGAAGACCCTCAGTCACCGCTTTCTAGCACCCATATGATAAAAAGGGTTGGGGCTTGCCATAAAGGCAATAGGGTTGGGGCAATCATATAGGTGCTATGGCTTGATGTGACCAGCCAATTGATCGGAGGAGGCCTCTCCGGCTGCCTGTCTAGCCCAAGATAGGGCTAAATTGGAGTATTGCAAGTTGTGAACTGCTCAGTTATCTGGGTTCTATCCTTAAGCATCACGGGTCGCCACCCACGGCCAACAGGTGGCCCCATTGGGGGGAGTCTTACTCCTCTGCAGAGGTGCAGTCTGTGCATTCTAACGCCTCAGCCGACAGGGCGGTGGGTGATCTGATCTGTGCGGTAAACTGGGGAGCTGACAATAGGTATTGTGTTCCACCTCAGCAAAAACAATCTCCCTGGTCTAGCACTAGGGGATAGACTCCCTCACTGTCTGGTTGATATAGACAATAGGCCACTCCACCAACTTTACTTACTTTTTTTTATAGCTGGTCACACTGAGTTAGCCTTAATCAACAGAATGCATACATCTTAAAGGTGAGTGCCAGAATATAAAAGCACCCCTCATATATCTGAGATAGATCAAAGGTTTCCATCAAGTATCTTTTAAGGCCAGTTCTTCCAAAGAAAAACTTCCATGTAGACGTTAAAAATCATCAGGGAAGCAGTGACCCCTACGACAAATCCATCTTCTTGTCGATAAGGCCCTCACTGGAAATGTTTGGCTCAAAAGACAAAATGTCAACATTGCTGGTAAATGGTTCACTGAAATGCTGATAGAGACTCCCCAAAAGAAGAATTAATGATTTTTCTGTTTCCAGTCTCATTTGTTTAGTCTTTTTTTATTAAATAACTTCACTCCCATCCATGGTTCACCATTTGTGAAGATTGGATGGACACTGACTTTTATTGGTTTCCACAAAATGTGTTGAGTACTTGACATTTCAAGGGAGAATGGTAAAATCATTTGTCATACATAGACATTAGCAAATACTAGTACAAAATAAAAAAACGCACTCCAGGCGATGTAAAAATAGATTTTTGAAACATATTGCCTGATGGGTGGGAGTTAAAAATTCAATGTCAGCGAGTTTGTACCCTAAGTAAGTAAAATCATCAAATTCATTATAAGGATTAAAAAATAAAACAATTTGAAATGTAAACTTTAAATATATATTAAAATAAAACAAACTATGTATAGATATATAATACAAGTCATGTATTTATTAAAACTTGTTTTAAAAAACAATGAGGACTGTCTAATGTTGCATGTTCAAATTTTGAGTGTATTTATTCTATGTTATGATAATTTTGGGTAATGTGATGTAAGCAGTGACGTAATTTTTGTTACAGACAAAAACCGGAAGCGAATCTCCATTATTAATAGATATATATTAATACTTGTAATCCTTAAAAGTACGGATGTTATTATCTTGCAACACCCTCTGGTTAAAAATGAGACCATCCAAATCATCCAAGATGAAATGCAAAAATACCCAGAACACCCCTTTTTGAGAGGCATTTCCCAATAGAAAAAGACGATAATTTTTTAAATTTTATTTTAGATATGTCTATAACTGAGAAGTTGGTTTGAGGATATGTACACAAACAAGAAACATATCTGAATTAAAAGAAAAGAATGGTGCTCAAGTTATTTGATATTCTGATGTTTTATTTACATCATCATCATCAGAATATTAAAAGGAAGTGACTATTTTATTCAAGACCCAAAAGGGATAGATTTAATCTAATATTTTGGTGTTTTATTTACACCATCATCAGAATAATATTAAAAAGAAGTGACTATTTTAATCAAGACCTAAAATGTATAGGTTTATTATTTGTTTGAAAGATATTCTTTCTTTTTCTTAAAATTAAATTTATGTAATTCTTAAATGTAAGTTTGGTTTGGTTTGGTTTACAGCATATCAACCTCAGTGTGTCATTTAATGCTGATAAAGTTTTGAAATAAATCAATTCTTAATGGATAATACAATTTGTTTATAAACTCATGTTTTCTACTTAACCCATAGATGGAACCCTAACAGGTACTACCACTCTGGGTCAGAGTGGACCAGGGAGCAATGGTGATGAAGGGGTGCTCCACATTCCCCAAACCTCCAAAACTGGAACCTCACCATCAGATAGAGTTTAACGTCATTCCCAGGACATGTAGACCCTCAGCCACTGCTTTCTAGCACATATGATAAAAAGTTAAATGTAAGTATTATAACTTCTATAACTTATCATTTCTAAATAACACAATGCTCAGGTCATTTTTCAACATATTTGCTGACAATGCATGTGACCTCAAGAAATTTTGAATATCTTGACAAGGCTTCTGAACAATCAACTGACTCTTTAATTTGATTGTTCAATCTTGTAGAAAATGACTTGTTTCTTCCATCAGCTCTAAGATTAACCTGTTACCTTTCCATTCAACATCCGACTCGCCCCCCCCCTTAGATTTTCACTTTATTTTAATGGATGAAACTTGATTAAAAGACAAACAATTCATATGACAAACACTTAGGTCTTCACTTTTCTCCTAATTTGAATTGAGACACTCATACATTACAGGAATTGCATAAAGGGCACACAGCAAAAAAATAAATAAATGATAGAGCAATTCTATCACTTCAGAAAGTATCTAACACCCAATGTTTTGTTGTACCTATACAAAAGCTAGATTTGCTCTTGAATGGAATACTGTTCTTATATCTCTGCTGGGCTCGTCGACCCGAGTTCAACTCCTGTATGTGGTAAATGTATTTCACTTAGCGCTAATACCCTTAGGAAAGGTATTAAATCCTACTCTCTCTCTCCAGCTATGGATAAATGGTAGGGCAGACTGGGATCTTTAACCTTGGTTAGGAAACCTGTCTAGGAGAAGGAAAACTCTGAATTCAAACCTGTTGAACTTCGCTTAAGAAATTGACCTCGTGCAGAGGGGTTGGTAAATATATATATCTGTGCTAGTTCCTCTTAGCTCATTTTGGCTACTTGGATAAGGTGCATCTCTATCCATGGTTTTCATAAGAATATATCTTGTGGAGATCAAAGCTACGAGTTTAGAAATATCATTTAACTCTTTGCCTACAAAATCTACCCCCATGGCTGTACATAATTTTCTTAGTATTTCTTTTTTACCTGTATGATGGGATATTTCAAAGTTCACTATCTATTCATCTCAGCACACATTCTATTCAAATAAAGTCCTATTATCATTGTAATCTGAGCCCTTCTGCTCAATTATCAATAATAAATAAAAAATATAATAATAAAAATAATCAGTTTTTGTAATTTGCTTACGATAGGATTGCAGTAGAGGGAGAGCCACTGCAAGCGGGATATAAAGTAGGCAAACAGTTAAACTCCTTAAGAATCCTGGGTCGCCACCCATGGCCAACAGATGGCTCCATTGGGAGGGTCTTACCCCTCTACAGAGGTGCAGTCCCTTGTCTATAAAGTTTACTTTCTGTAAGGTGCAGTTTTTTGTCTTAAGAGCAGGGCCCAATAAGCCCTCTCCTAGAATCCCTCAACTGGCAGGAAAGTGCTTGGGGGCCCTAGAAGTGCAGGTTTCATATATTTTCTATGAACACTACTTTATGAAAATGTCTTATCCCTCTACAGTGGTGCAGTCTGTGTATTCTAAAGCCCCAGCCAACCGGGCTTTGAAGACTTGTTAAATTTTTACAACTCTAAGATACTAAATAGTAATATCTATAATTAGAAATTAGTCTTTAACCTTGCTTACTAACCTGATAATCAGTCGCTACATAAATTGTTCAGAGTGATCGGCAAAACTTCAAAAGGCGTAAAGGAGTGGTTAGGCATAAAAAATTCATTAGAAACAAATTAGCAAAACACCAATGAAAAAATATACAAATATTTGGTACAGAATTTTTTTTTTTTGATTTTAAATATCAACCAAAAGAACTTAGACAAATTTTGTGTGAACAAATTTTTTGTTTGAATTTTCTATCAGCAGCAATCAGTGCTAGCAAGCAAGGCAGTGTCCGGAATAAATTAAGAACATTAATATTATAAATATCTTTATAATTAGAAAGGGAGAGAAAAGGGAGTGCACAGTGATCCTTCCTGTCCTCCAAAGCCACACAACAACTTTTGCACACAAAATAAACCAAGAGAAACCAGCCTAAATGTGCACTATTTTGCATAAAGATCGGTAATTTATGAGGAAGTGTGTCCCGGTCTCCTGCCTCATAAATTGCTACCCGGTGACTATTAAAATAACGACCCTAGCTACGGTGTTACTTGAAAGAAAACAACCAACTTAGGGCGTTAAATGTATTTTTTTTTTTGGTGGGGGCTTCTCTTTTTTGTCAAAATTCTTATTAATTTATAGTAATTTGTCGTAATTCTTATTAATTTATCGTAATTTAGCATAATTCCTGTTTAGATATGAAGATGGATATCTATCTATCTATCTATCTACCTCAATTTGTTCATTTTATACTTTGTTTATATCTATCTATCCACCCATCTATCTATCTATCTAGTCATCTTCATATCTATCTCCATTTGTTCAATATCCATCTATATCATTTTGTTTGTTTATCTACCTAAACAAGAATTATGACAAATTTCTGTAAATAAATAAGAATTACGACAAATAAATAAGAATTACGACAAATTACGATAAATAAATAAGAATTACGACAAAAAAGAGAAGCCCCCCCCATTTATAACCCATATGGGTTATTTTCTGCTGAAGACATTTTGTTTTATTCATTGTTGATGGGTAATCAATCTTTTTATTTTTAAACACATTCTTTTAAACTCATTTTTTCTATTGAACCCATAGATGGGATCCTAACAGGTGGTACCACTCCAGGTCAGAGTGGACCTGAGAGCAAGGGATGCTCAACATTCCCCAGAGGTCCGGAATTGTAACTTCACCATCAGACAGAGTTTAACATCATACCCAGTACATTAAGACCCTCACACACTGCTTTCTAGCACATCTTATTATAATGGAGATTGTGTGTTTTTCTGTCTGTAGCCGAAACTATATTACTATACAAATCACAATTCCTTTTGTTATTTACATCACATTCTCCATGATTTTATTTTTATTTAAACCTCGATTATTAATAAAATTGTTTTACATCATTAAGACTGTTGACCATATCTACATACTAATAACATGCAATTTTATTTATATATACAACAAAATAGCGGTTTACAGTGTGAACGGGAAGGCTAATTTACATATTGATATTAAAAATTTGATTTTAATAAATATATGCTTATTATTATTGATTTCAAATTGTGTTTTTTTTTTCTTATTGAATATAAGCAACAATCTCGGGGATAAATCTTAAAAGAAATTAATTAACAAAAAGAAATAACTGTAATTTTATTCTTTACTTCCTATTTTAACTAAATAGTTAAATTAGGAAAATTTACCAATGAAAGACGGGAGTAATGGAAAATGATGGAAAAGTTCGTTTCAAAGTTGTTCTATTTTTCGATTATACCCCCTCTGTTCCAAATCTTTTTATCTGCATTCTTATTCAGTTTCATTTGCCTTTCTAATTTAATATGATATTTTATTATATTAAAACTTAAATACTTGCACCCAGAGGGTGCATATATTTGCTAGTTTTCATAAAGTAGTGTTCATAGAAAATATATGAAACCTGCACTTCTAGGGCCCCCAAGCACCTTCCTGCCAGCTGAGGGGATTCTAGGAGAGGGGTTATTGGGCCCTGCTCTTAAGACAAAAAACTGCCCTGTACAGAAAGTAAACTTTATAGACAAGAGAAGAAATCTATGAATGTATAAAACAGACATTTTTATCTTAACAGAAATAAATAAAACAACTTTAATGTGAACAAATATATTTTTTGTTTAAATCTTTCTTAAAACATCTCAGTACAAGCAAGCAACTCAATATATCAGGTATCTAGAAAGTACAGTAACATTATAAATAACTTTGGACTTATAAACAAACCCCAGAAAACTATTTTATTCATTAGTAGGGCAGCAGTAAGAATATAACAGAATCCAGTGACTCTTTGTAGGGCTGGTTCTAGGGTCTCATCTCAGTACAAGTGAACAACACAGTATATCAGTGATAGGCCAGTGAGGTTGGTTTTGCTGAGGTGGAGCTCTACACCTACCAGATACTGCTTTACAACATAGATCAGATTGCCCAAGCTGTGCTACTCATGCACTGAGTTGGCAAGGACCTAGAACCTTAAAACTGATTTCTGTGATCCTATCTTCACTTCACTTTTTACTCCTGAAAATTTTGAACATAATGAAAATAACTATAAAATGCTAATTAGAATCATCCACTCTTTTCTAAATAAAAGCATCAATATCATCATGGATGACTGTTAAAATGGATTCATAAGTTTTCAAACACAAAATTATTTTTTATTTTTTAAATTGAAATAGATCACTATGTAGGCATAAGTCTATTATAGTAGTGACCAGGTTTGAATTCAGTTTTTCTTCTCCTAGACTGGTTACCTACCCATGGTTAAAGAGCCCAGTCTGTCCTACTATTTACTCATAGCTGAAGGGAGAATAGTTAGATTAATACTTTTCCCAAGAGTATTAGCGCTATATGAACTGTGGCTTCATTCAGGAATTGAACTTGGGTCAATGACTCCATTTCCTGCGACTCTAGCCTGTACACCACCTCGCTTCCTTAAATATTTACTAAAACTGATTTCTATTAGTTTTACGCCCGTCAGACAAATAAATTTGAGTTTTTTTTTTTTCTCAAAATACAAACTTTCGAAGCAAATCCCGAACGGTATAGCAATCTTTACATTTTACACATATATCAAAATAATTCTGAAACTTTCTAATATTACGGACATAGTGCTTTTTTTTTGCTTCTCATACATATTTTGACCAAATAGCCTTGAAGTTTGCACTATTGTATTTTCACTTCCACAGGTCCTAGAAACAAAAAAAGGGCCGTTTGTACTTCCAGGTGTCTTCTAATTGAGTGCAAAATTTCCAAAATATTGATAAAGATTAGCCACTTAGATTTTCCCAAGAAATGTATAGTGTAAAATGTATTCTCGGAAAAAAAATCCTATCACGCATTTTTGGTTGTTTGAAGCAAAATACGTTTTTAACACACTGTAAAAAATGATTCAATAAATAAGAACACATACAAATTGCATATTCAGAGAGATTATTTTATTTCCTTTCCAACCATATAAATATTTTTAAGATTGAACCATAAATATATGAGAAATTGTGATTTTAAATCAATAAGGTCCGATTTGTGACGTCAGTTGACAGGGTGTTTTTACATCCGAAAGTCACGTAAATTCGAGTTTTTTCTTCAAAATCCAAACTTTCAGAGCAAATCCTGAACGGCATAGCAATCTTTGAATTTCACAAATTTTATATGAAAATAATTTTGAAACTCTCTAATATTACGGACATAATGCTTTTTTTTTTTGCTTCTCTTATATTTTCTAAACAAATAGCCTTGAACTTTACCCTATAATATTTTCGTTTCCACAAGACCAAGAAACAAAAACAAAAAAACAAGACCACGTTTGTACTTCAAGGTGTCTTCTAATTGAGTGCAAAATATCAAGAATATTGATAAAGATTAGCCACTTTGATTTTGAAAAACAGCGTGTAAAATTTATCCTAAAAAAAAAAAGGTCATATTTTTGTTTTCAGCTGTTCGACCAAAAATACGGTTTTAACTCGCTGTAAAAAATAATTCAATTGATGAAAACCAATAAGAATTACATATTTAGAAAGATTATTCTATTCTCTTCCCAACCATGTAAATATTTTAAAGATTGGTTGAGAAATACTCAAGAAATTGCAAATTTAACTGCTTATGGTCGCAAATTTGAAAATGTCAACGTTTGTCAGCTAAATGCTTGTAATGCTACATATATTGGCATATCAATTGTCTTTCAGGTCATTTAATAAATAAATGACTCAGGTTGCTTACAGTAGACTCCAAAGTTGACAAGCATTTATGAAAACTAATTCGTACAGAAAGTAAACTTTACAGTCTTTCAAGAGAATCATCTTGATCTGGAAAATTGGAAATTTTAATGTTAACTTTTAATTTAACTGCATATTTGTTTTGCACTTTGCATTTTTAATTCACATGTTTATCAGAATAATAACAACGATGAATATTTATGAAATGAGATCAAACCATATTTGTTTGAAATGCTCAGTCAAACAAAAAACAAACAAACTTTACAACAGTGACTGATTTCTCCTATTGATGATTAAATAAAATGAGAAATAAAAGAAAAAAAAAAAAAAAAAAAAAGAAAAAAACTCTTTTAATCAGTCGAAAACTATCAGCAAAACACCCCCCCCTCCCCCTCCAAATTACATTTGTTTTCATAATCCTTGTTAACAGATATTTTTGACAAATTTCTCTTGAATATATTTCCAGCGGAAATTAATAAACAGCGCTTAATTTCTAAACAGGATTACAATAATTCCATATTCAAACCAGTCATAATTATTCTCCGATTAATCTTATTAAATCTGGAGTTTTATTTACGGTAAAATTTGCACCAGCAAGGTCACCCAATATTACCAGGGAAAACTAACTCATCATTCTGCTGAGCTGTCATCATCATCATCATCATCATCATCATCAAGTAGTGCTGACTGCACAAATTCCCTTGATTTTTGATTGCCATCCATCCCTATCAGCCATCGTTTTGGTAAGTCCTCTAAATGGCATCCAGTGTCTGCACAGAGCTGATTGATGTAAGCTTTTGCTGTTTGGCCAACACTAGCATGTCCATGTGTAGGATTCTATAGGAGAACATCACTTATGAGTTTGTCATTACTTCTCCAACAGTGCCCACCATGTTTTGTTTATCTTACTTGGATGACTTGTGAGATGGGAGGTAAGTGACCTTACAGTTTTTGTTTTGTAGGGTGTTGTTTCCAGTATTTGTTCAAAACAATACATAGCATCCTTGTGTAGTTCCCATCTAGCCCTTTAAATGTTTCCTTAAAGTCCAAGAACTACACAAGGATCCCTCATGCTGTTTTGAACAAATCCTGGGAGCAGCAACCCTACAAAAAAGCAGCTGTACGGTCACCTGCCTCCTATTACAACAAACCCTCCAAGTAGGATGAACAAGACATGCTGGACACTGATAGAGAAGCAAGGATGAACTTGTCAGGGATGTCCTCTTGTGGACTCCTACACATGGACACACCAGTGTAGGCTGACTGGCAAAAAACTTACATCAATCAGCTCTGTACGGATTCTAGATACCGGGGCAGATAACCGATAGGGCCAAGTGAGTGAGACGTGGGAATCCATGCTGTCAACAGAACCTGATGATGAGTATTGCCATACACTAGTACTGATACAACTACAACTTGGAAGAGCCAGTTTAGCTCAGTAAGTAGAGCATTTGCCGAGGAATCACAAGGTTCCTGGTTTGATACAGGCCCTCGCCAACTCAAGATATGAGTAGAACAGGGATCTGTGCAGTCAAGTTAGGAATTAGAAATAATCTTCTTGGTCTAACACTAGTAAAAAGAGGATAGACTCCCTTGCTGTATGGCTGATACTGATATTAGGCCACCCCGCCAGCTTATATATATATATGTATGTAGTATATTAAGAAAGAATGAAAAAACACAGATTTAAATGAGTTAAGTGGTGAGTTTATTGGCCGAAAGGGCCGGAATGCGAACGGACGACCAAAGTCAACAACGCCCCGGGGCCGTGGAGCGACCACTTAAGTGCCTACACCCCTGGAAAAGGGAATGCTAATAGCAACTGAACAAACCCCAAGGGGAGGCTTGCTTCTTGCAGGGCACCCCACATTCAACTAACCTTGTGTCACATCCCAATGCTATAAGGGATTGCTAAATACTGATACATTATCTAATATCAATAATATTTTGTGCGATTCAAAAATTAATTGAATTTGAACAAGGAAAAATATCAATAATACTAATGCCGACTTTCGACGGTTTTCTTTGAAGTAGTACATGGAAGAGAATGGGTGAATAGTTGGGCAAACAGGGTTCTTTAGCTTTGGTATGACAACTAGTCTAGGAGAAGGAAAACTCTGAATTCAATTTCATTCTGCTTAAAAAAAATGACCTAATCTTACCTATGGTAAGGAAGTTTGGGTAAATACATTCTTGGTTCCATTAAGAGATGGTCAGGGCGAACAGCTGGGTTATCAGTAATTAAGTAGCTTGTTCTCTACAGATTAGTCATGATTCTGCCTATCAAATCATCTATGATGAGCTCAGCTTCCATAAAACAAGAGTGTGGATATTTTTTAATCTCCCTCATACATAGTTACACAATTATAATCATTGCAAGATTTGATTTATTTTACTTATGTGCTGTATAATAAAGTCTTTTTCTTTATATCACTTCCGTCAAGATTAGAATTATCCACATTTATAAGTAAGAAGGTAGATTGGCCTATTGTCGGTTACAGCTGTACAGCGAGGGAGTCTATCATATTTTGCTAGTGCTAGACCAAGAAGATTTTTTTTTCTGAGTTGGAGTACCACATCTGTCAGCTGCCCACTTTGCTGCACAGATCAAATTGCCGTACTACTCGACTAAGATAATTAAGAATAAAGTCTATCCTCATTGGGTTTGGTTGATCACCACCCCTCAAGGCTGATATGCTTATGAGTTGGTCTTTTTTCTTTGAAGTTGTATGGCGAGGAAATCTAGCAGAAATAGATTTTTCATGAACTAAGGTAAAAGAAAAAAAAAGTGGAGAGCTGATGGTAGGTGTGATATACCACCTAAGACACCAAAAACCATAATTCTAATTATTAAAAGATTTTATATATTTTATTTATGTGTTATATAATAAATTGACCTTGTTCTTTATAACACTTTCTTCAAGCTTAGAATTATCCATTCATTGTTAGTAATAAAGTCTATCCTCATTGGTTTGGTTTGTTTTACGGCATATCAACCTCAGTGGGTTATTTAATTACCAATAAAGTTTTGAAATTAATTCATTCTTAATGGATACTCAATTCATTTTTTATAAACACATTTTTCTATTTAACCCATAGATGGGACCCTAACATGTACTACCACTCAGGGTCAGAGTGAACCATGGAGCAATGGTGATGAAGGGAGGCTCCACATTCCCCAATCCTCCAGAACAGGAACCTCACTATCAGATAGAGTTTAACGTCATTCCCAGGACATGAATACCCTCAGCCATCGCCTTCAAGCACCCATATGATAAAAAGGGTTGGGGGTTTGCCATAAGGGCAATAGGGTTGGGCAATCATATAGGTGCTAGGGCTTGACGTAACCAGATGATTAATGGGAGGGGAGCCTCTCTCAACCGCCTGTCTATCCACCCCTTCAAGACGGATATCCTTATGAGTTTGTCTTTTTTTTCTTTGTAGTTGTATGGTGTGGAAATCAAGTAGAAATAAATTTCTCATGAACTAAGGTAAAAAAAAAAAAAAAAAAAAAAAAAAAAAACAAAAAAAAAAAAAAACAACCTATCTTTACTGTCTGTCAATTCAGCAATGAAAATCTATTTTTGTTCCTTTCAGTATTCATTAATTTTTTTTTTTGTTTTTTTTTTTTTGCCAAGTAATTCAAAGATCAATTGTTCAAACCTTATTCTCTTTCTGATATTGTCTTCTGTAACTAATTATAATATTTATGAAGGTTTCTTGTACATTTTCTGATGATCTCAATTCCCAACTGCTAAAATAGGTGACTAAACTAATGCAATTTTGATCACATGTCAAACCAGTAAAAAGCAATATGCATAAGAAATATCCACATTCTACAAATATATAACTGCCAAAATATATAACAATATATGTGAAAGTGTGTAATGTAGGTATATACAAGGTTCTACTTGAAGGTTTGGGGAATTTTAACATTGTACATTAGCCAAGTAAAGGGGCCGGGTTAGCTCAGTCGGTAGAGTGTTCGGATAGAAACCACAAGGTTCCTAGTTCGATCCTGGTCCTCGCCAACTCAGCGTATGAGTAGCACAGGGATCTGTGCAGTAAAGTAACAAGCTGATGGTAGGTGTGGCACTCCACCTCAGACGCAAAAAACAATCTCCTTTGTTTGGCGCTAGTGAAAAGGGGATAGACTCCCTCGCTGACTTTACTTTACTAACATTGGCCAAAGGTTGCATGGACTTTCCCCAGACGACTGTTGGTTGAATCTATCATAGAAACACTTGATACCATTCATATATATATATATATATATATATATATATATATATATATATATATATACTTATAGATTGTCATAGATCTATTTGTGTTACTAATATATATATATATATATTATATTATATATGTAGTTTACTATATTCACAAATAAAGAGTGCTCAATATTGGTGATAGGGCATATATATCTAAGTTAGGATAGCATAGACACAGAGTCAATGGCGCTTGGTAACTGTCAGTTTCTCACCTATATAATCATCAGGCCAAAACCGACAGTTTCTAAGCACTGTTGGCTGTATCTATGCTATCCTAACTTTATATATTTGAGGAAGCTACAGTTGATTATAAATTTTACCGAAAAAAAAAGAAAGAAAAAAATTTTTTTTTTCCGTTTTCTTTTAGCTAACAGAAAAAATAACAGGCCTAGATTATTCTAAGCCTATATGTATTGGTAGCATGCCTAAATCTACCAAAAAATCTAATAACATCTGGCAGTATAATAAAAGTAGTGACATTCACTGAATATGCTCTATCTTTAATTTGCCACTCTTAACTGATTATTATTGTAAAATCTTCTAAGCCATAGTTGTATCAGTGCTACTCTATGACTGCACCACTTGAACCCTAATGAAGTGCCAAGAGAATAAGCTGTATAAGAGTTGCACAAGAATGTTGCATGCGGTCTTAAACAAATCGTGGAAACAACACTCCACAAGAAAGCGGCTATATGGCCACTTGCTGACTATCACACAAATCATCGGAGTAAGATAAGACATGCTGGACAGTGCCGGAGAAGTAAGGACGAATTCATAAGTGATGTTCGGTGGAAACCTGCACATGAGTACTCCAGTGTGGGCTGTCCAATAAGGACCTATATCGATCAGCTTTGCATGGATTCTGGATGCTGCGCAGAGGACCTCCCGGGGGCAATGACAGATAGGGATGGTTGTCGAGAGATTGTCATTGATATCTGTGCAGCCAGCACAACTTGATGAAGATGAACCAAGACATGCTGGACACTGTTGGAGAAGCAAGGAAAAACTCATAAGTGATGTTCTCCTGTAGAAAAATGCACATGGGCATGCCAGTCTGGGCTGCCCAAAAAGGACCTACATTGATTAGTTCTGTGCAGATTCTAGATGCAGCACAGAGATCCTCCCATGGGTGATGACAGCTAGGAATGGCTAGTGGGAGATTGTCATGCATGACAATGATGATGGTAAATACAGTAAAGAAGGTATCTGAGAGATATTTAGTTAAAACCTGAATAAGTAAGTAAAGTTGTTGAGGGTAGCCTAAAGTCGGTATCAGCCAGGCAGCAAGTGAGTCTATCCCCTTATCACTATCACTAGACCAAGGAGATTGTTTTTAGCATCTGAGGTGGAGCGCCTGTTAAAGTAAGTAAGTTCCGTCGTCCACGAAGGTTCAAAGGCAATTGAGTGGCTAAGATCAGAACAGCCAGTATAAATAATAATATCAGCAGCAGAGTACTGCCAGTGGTTGGCCAATAGGTTGGTCACATGGTTATCGCAGAGTCTATAAGTAGAAGTGAGCATTTGACACACGCCTTATAACCCCAATACTTCAACAGCACCACACCTACCATCAGCTCCTGATTTTACTGCACAGATCCCTATGCTACTCATACGCTGAGTTGGCAAGGGTTGATATCGAACCTGGAACCTTGTGGTTCCCAGGTGGACACTCTACTGACTGAACTATTTCTCAATATCATTACACAGAGAACAAAGACTGAACCCATTTGAACAGGAAAATATGTTATATGGTTGGTTAATAGGTTGGATTTTATGGCATGTCAACTCTTGGGTTATTTTATACCAAAGACACACTAGTTGTTAAGGAAAAAAAAATTAAATAAATTAATTAAATATATATATATATATATTTAAAAAATATTATAAAATATAAAAAGATAAATTGAATAGGATATAAATAAGTAAATAAACAAATAAATATGATAATATTAATAATAATAATAATAATAATAATAATAATAATATTAAATGATTAAATTGATTTTACATCCAACAGGAAACATCACCATGGTCACAAAACACAAATACGCTTTTTCATTTGCACATACACACGTACAAAATCCTGCGCTAGGATACAGTCTTAACGTCACAACCAACACGCATTTTCAATGTTATGCGCATTACAACATACACACACGTATAAACAAAAATAAACGCATTCACGCTCACACGAGAATACAGTTATTTAAAAAATAACATCATTTTCAAAAAAAAAAATAAATTGGGAAGAAATGCCATAGCTGGACTGCTTCAGTTCAATTCTTTTGATAAAGAGGTATTACCTCGAAAATTCAAGAAATAATAAAAATACATGTCAACACACAACACCATTGTTACCGTATTATTATTTTTTATTTATTCCAAACTGCATTGTGATAGCCTTCTAAATCAACCTCCTAACCAATATACATATATATATATATATATATTCCATGTGCTGGTTTCAACAGAAGGATGTCAGCACATGGATATGCTAAGCAGGTTGTCCAGCAAAGATCTACATAGACATGCTCTGTGCAGATACTGCATGCTGTGCGGAGGACATCCCAGGGCCAATGAATGATAGGGATGGTTGTTGGGAGATTGTCATAGATATCCGTGTTGCTGGCATGACATGATTATATATATATATATATATATATATATATTGGAGTCGTACCTAATTTTGAAAATTAATTAATTAATAATGAATTAGGCGGGAATGCCTATATAAATGTATGGCTAAACAAATCGAGAAAAATCAATCTCTGTATGTACATTTCGGCCTATTAGGCCTCATCAGCAGAGATATATATACTCCACAGCAATACCAGTCCCATACTTGAGGGAGAGAGAGAGAGAGAGAGAGAGAGAAATAGAGTGACAGAAAGAGCCTACACTAGACTGACAGCCAGAAAGCAATTCTACACATGCAGTTGACACCCTGCTTCTGGAAACTCCTGTGCACCTTTTTTATGCATTTTGTATCACCCACGCGGTTTCCGCACCTGCCAAAACTGCATTATGCCACCGTGAATTCAACACCCCATAGTACATTTACCAACCCCACTCTCTTGAACACCTGTGTCCTCTTCTGACCAACAGTCAACATGTTGTTTGTGTTTTTATTTCCTATTCAACGGCTTTTGGGTTCAAGAGGGGTCAGCATCCATCCTCATGTTTCTTATCTCCGTTATTGGTGACACCAATGTAGTAGAAAGTCTTACTTTTCAATCAATCCAAATCTTTATATCTTTATAGTGTTGTAAGTGGCATTTCATTCATTTTTAATGAGGATTTTATTATGCACACGGCAGTATTGCTAATTCAATTTTTATAAAGTTTATTCTGAATGCAGTAACACATTCAGCTACCATACTTCATTGTTAAGAAATGTTTTGATACATATAAACCAATAGATTTTATTTCTTTTAAAACAGAAGCAATTATACATAACATCATTTCCAATTAAAATACCATAAATATGTGATATACAACACAAATATTTTAATAATCACAATCAAGAGAAGCAATAAATAAAAAGAAAAAAAAGTAAGATTTAATAATCTTCAAATCAAGAAGACTTGCGGTTATTTCCTATAAGTCTAATGATTTTGACTATATATTAAATACTCATTGATAAACTTATGTAATTCCTGAGGGTATTGTAACATAAGCAGTGACATAGTTTTGGTTACAGACAAACAGACACCGAATCTACATTATAAAGATATATATATATATATATATATATATATATTAATTCGGATACAAATGGTATTCTTAAATATTAGTCTGTTTTAACACTGACATTCACCATCTAATCATTCTTTTAAAAAAAACTGTATTTTTATTTTTAATTTTTTTTATGACAGAAACATATATATAATGATTTGAAGATTATTATGAAAGCAAGTCTGTTTATTTCCTATAAGTCTAACATAAACGAAGGGGAACCACTCTTGTCTAATAAATTATTTATTTATTGATATACTAGGAAAAAAGAAGTTAGGGTTAGGGTTTAGGGTTAGGGTTAGTTTAATGGGAAAATAAATAAATAATTTATCAGTCAAGAGTGGTTCCCCTTTGTTTATGTTAGACTTATAGGAAATAAACAGACTTGCTTTCATAATAATCTTCAAATCATTATATATATGTTTCTGTCATAAAAAAATTTAAAAATAAAAATACAGTTTTTTTTTAAAAGAATGATTAGATGGTGAATGTCAGTGTTAAAACAGACTAATATTTAAGAATACCATTTGTATCCGAATTAATATATATATATATATATATATATATAATATATATCTCTTTATAATGTAGATTCGGTGTCTGTTTGTCTGTAACCAAAACTATGTCACTGTTTATGTTACAATACCCTCAGGAATTATATAAGTTTATCAATGAGTATTTAATTTATAGTCAAAATCATTGAGACATAGAATAAATCTTATTCATTAATGATGTCTTTATGAAAATCTGAGTTAGATTTACCTCAAAACAGCCCACGTTATTAGTGCAATGTGTCAAATATCACTAAAAAAAAAAAAAAGGTTTGCATAATATAATATATATATAGTGCAGTTAATTTGCATATTGGTTTTAATAAGACCGGGTTTAATAAATAATTACTTTGTGTTATTGATCTGTAATATTATTGTTTTATTCTCCAACATATCAAAATCAATCCTATGAATGCTTTTATATAGAAACCTGTTAAAACATAATTAAAATAAGTTTAATCGCATTTAATTTCATTAGTCTTTCTAATTTGATATATTTCATTGCATTAAAACTTACGCCTAGAGCATGTATATTCATGCTAGGATATATAATATTGATAATATAGTTTGCTATATTTTTAAGTAAATAGTGCTCAATATCAAAGATAGAGCATGTATATCTAAATTAGGGTAGCATGGATATGAAGTCAATGGCGCTTAGTTACTGACAGTTTCTTGTCTAGTATTATCTGCATTATTCGGACTATTGTCCTCATTTTCATTGTTATCTGTACAACGTTTCGGCCAATGTGTCCTCCGGCCTTCTTCAGGTATTTCTTTTTGGACTCAGGAACCTTCTACACCAGCTATGGTTAGCAGAATGAGAACAGGATATCTCCGTGGACTGAATAAAGGGTTAGGTTCAAAGTTCTGTGATGGCTCCCGATTACAACAAGAAGGTTCCCCGAGTCTGAAAAGAAAGTTCCCCGAGTCCGAAAAGAAATACCTAAAGAAGGCCGGAGGGCACATCGGCTGAAACAAAAAAAAAATGAACTTCATTATGACAGACCAGGAAAAAAAAGGTGACCTGAATGAATCAATGTATAATAGTAGGAAAAACCTTATAAAATATGAATCAAAACATTTTTGTTTGTATTTCTATCGGTTAACTTGTAAAAAATATACTATAGAGTCATCAGTGTGGACTAAAGTCGGTATCAGCCAAACAGCTAGGGAGTCTATCTCCTTATCACTAGCACTAGACCAAGGAGATTGTTCTTGCGTCAGAGGTGGAGCGCTACACCTACCATCAGCTCCTCACTTTAATGCACAGATCCGTGCTACTCATACGCTGAGTTGGCGAGGGCCGGTATCAAACCAGGAACCTTGTGTTTCCTAGGTGGATGCTCTACTAACTGAGCTAAATCAACCCCCTTTTTTTTGTATATGTTTTTTTTAATTTTATTATTAATGATTGTATTACATGTTATTTTTGGTTGTACATGTAATCATTACAGTGAATGAATGTCTTCATGTATTTAATATATCCAACATGATATTCTGGGTTAGGTAAATGGCTTATATATTTTTTATTGCATAAGCAACTACACAAGAAAAAAAAATAACTACATTACGGCAGACAAGGAAAAAAATGTGACCCGAATGGATCAATGTATAATAGAAAAAAAACCCTGTCATAGAAATACAAACAAAAATGTTTTAATTTATATTTTATATCAGTTAACCTGTTTAATACACTATAAAAACTCTCACATCAACTTGTCTTTTGAATGATTTTTAAAATTTTTTTTATTAATAATAATTGTATCATATATTACATGTATTATTATTACTAGCAAATATATGCACCCTCCGGGTGCAAGTATTTAAGTTTTAATGTAATAAAATATTGTATTAAATTAGAAAGGCTAATGAAACTAAATAAGAATACAGATAAAAAGATTTGAAACAGAGGGAGTATAATAAAAGATTTGAAACAGAGAGAGTATAATAAAAAATGGAACAACTGAAACTTAGTCTTCCATCACTCTCGTCTTTCATTGTTATTTTTTCTAATTTAAGTATTTAGTTATAAGAGTAAGTAAAGAATAAAATGACAGTTATTTTATCTTGTTAATGGATTTCATTTAAGATTCATTGAAGAGACTTTTGCTTATATTCATTAAAATAAATCCAAACAGTTAGAAATCAATAATACTAAACACATATTTATTAAATTCGATTTTTTAATATTAATATGCAAATTAGCCTTCCCGTTCACACTGTAAACCGCTATTTTGTTGTATATATAAATATAATTGCATGTTGTCAGTATGTAGACATAGTTAACAGTATTAATAATGTAAGACAATTTTATTAATAATTGAGGTTTAGATAAAAATAAATTCATGGAGAATGTGATGTCAATAACTAAGAGAATTGTGACTTGAGTAGGAATATAGTTTCGGTTACAGACAGAAAAACACACAATCTCCATTATAATAAGATTTGTAAATTTAATCATTATGTCTTTATGTATTTAATATATCCAACATGATATTCTGGGTTATGTAAATGGTTTATATATTTTTTATTGTATAAGCAACCATGTAAAAAGAAACATTAATTGCATTATAGGAGACAAGCAGAAAGATGACACTTGAAGTATTTTATAGAGAAACAATCATGTGCTGAAAAAGGAAAATCAGTCTGTTGGCAGATAATTGAATCTCTATACTTTTAAACTGGTAAGAAAACACATTTGGATTCTATCATGTAAATATATATACATACGCACACACACATAATATAGTGAAAAATTGAAAAAACACAAGTTCATAAAACAAGTGATGTTTATTTCGCCAACGCTGCAGTGTTTTGATCTGTTTCAATAGATCTTCATCAGGGCTTTTGTTAATTTGTGGAAAAATAAATTTATCACAGAGAATAAGAAGACTGTGAGAGTCTCTTCTTGCTTTGAAGATCTATTGAAATAGATTGAAACACTGCAGCATTGGCGAAATAAACATCACTCGTTTTATGAACTTTTTTAAAATTTTTCACTATATAACATACTGTCAGATTCACTTCCATTTCATATATATATAAGTAAAGTAAGTCTACGGGGCGACCTAAAGTCAGTATCAGCCAGTCAGCGAGGGAGTCTATCCCCTTTTCAATAGTGCTAGACCAAGGAGATTGTTTTTAGCATCTGAGGTGGAGCGCCACACCTACCATCAGCTCCTTACTTTACCGCACAGATCCCTGTGCTACTCATACGCTGAGTTGGTGGGGACCGGTATCGAACTAGGAACCTTGTGGTTTCTAGCCGAACGCTCTACCGACTGAGCTAACCTGGCCCCTATAAATGTAAGGTAATCCAAATGACTGGTAAGTAAGGAATGATTATATTTGGGATCATTGAAATCTCACTGTACAACCATACTGTATGTAGGTGCAAACATAAAAAATCCCTAAAAAGAGCTCAATGTATAATAATCAATAAACTAAATTAAATATAAAGCAATATTTAACTTTCAAAGAAAGATAAACAAACCGTCATCCTGTTATATTTTTATTTCGACCAGAAACTCAAAAAATGAATCTAGCCTCATCAGACGGGTTTTATAAATACCTTATTTGTAAAACCCGTCTGATGAGGCTAGACTCATTTTTTGAGTTCTGGTCGAAATAAAAATATAACGGGATGATGGTTTGTTATGTTTTTTCTTTGAAAGTTATATATATATATATGTCATTCACAGACACCATGTTTTGATGTATCGTGTCTCCACAGTGTGGCTAGACTTAGCAGGCTACCTCCAGCCAGGATCAAAACCCAACTAATTTTTCATCAGTCAGAGTCCTTAACCATCAGCACACCTAAAGCAGGGAGCAAGAATTTAACTGATAAATATATACATATGTATATATGTAAAGGCCATCAGAGAGCTCCATCCATTTTTTTAGGAGAGCCCTGCATTTTAAGCGTAATTGGTGGCTGTCAGCAAAATCCTCTCCAGTGAGCTCAACCTATCAGGAGTGGGGAGCATATATATATATATATATATATATATATGTTGTTCTGGTTCCAACGGGAAAAAATTTAATATTTTATAAAAAAGAAGAAGGTCCGCAAAATGTATTATGTTCTCAGAAAAAATGTTTTATTCTTTTTATCTTACATATATATATATATATATATATATATATATCTGTTATTCACAATCTGAGAACAAGTGAGATGTACCATCAAGCATTTTAGAGAGATAAGAAAAATTCTTAGGTATTCTTGTAGACTTCCTAGTCTTTTTTTTCCCCCTATTTATTTGTCTTTTATCTTTCCTTTTATGACATGTCTCTGACAGTGTTTCATGACAGAACAGACATAAAAGTGATAAAAGATTTAAACTTCATTAAGCCTGTATCATTAATATTCCTGTTGATTATTATAGCCAAATGCTTAATTAGTATCATTACCACTTGTTTAGCTTCCAAAAACTCAGCCAGTTTAACCTGAAACAATAGCAATTAGAATTAGACGTTTTTCTTTTTTTTTTTTTTTTTTCTTTTATGACAGTTTTTAAAAAACTTTTTTATTTTATTTATTTGAGCTTCTGAAGCAGTCAGGAAGAAAGCCATTCACAATTTCCAATTTTTCAGACTGAAAACAAAAATAAAAATAAGACTCGTTCAGTGATTTACGATTGTCTCTTCAGTTTTTTTTGTTTTTTTCTCTTCTTTCTTTCTTTTTAATTCAAATTTCTATTCTATAATTGCACAAACCTTGCATGTGTGTACACGCTCATGTGTCTCGAGGGTGGCAGGTGCTAACGCTGACCATTAAATCAGGAATATCTAATTCAAGCCTCTGATCTTCCAAAGACGAAGAAGCTCTTGGCCTCAGTTACTCTGAGAATTACAGGTGAAATTATTATAAAATTCTGATGAAGGATCATAAACCTCTTTTAACATTGTTAATGAGGGCAGTAATTTTCATAATGAAAGTAAGAATAATGTTGGGTGAAGGCCAAAAAGGTGAGGATAGTTAAAATTATTGGATAAATGACAATTTTATATTTGCTGAAAAGAAAATTACTTTGACAACTAATACAAAAATTATATATATAAAAATAGGAAACATCTAAAAAGCCAAATTTATTTATTATATATAAAAAAAAGCAAGAAGATAAAAAAGAGATATGTGTAAAATATCAATAACTCAGATTTAATTTTTGAATCTATGAAGAAGAAAAATAATGATTTGATAATATAGAAAAAATCTCACAAAATATTGTTAAGTTGATAATAAAAATGTTATTGGTAAAAAATGAAAAAAAAAAGATGCCAGGCGAAAAAATACCAATATACTAACAAAAAAATTAAAATTAAAAAATATCACTGAAAAATTAAAGAAAGAAAGAAAAATATCATTGGATAAAAAAATTGAAAGAAAAATATCATTGGATAAAAAAATTGAAAGAAAATTATCATTGGTCAAAAAAGAAAGAATTTTGTCCAATGGTATTTTTCTTCTTTTTTTTTTTTTGACAAATGATTTAAATTTTTTTTATTATCCAAAGATATTTTTTCAATTTTTAAAAATTCAATTTTTTTATCCAATGTTTTTTTTATTCTTTCTTTTTTGACCAATGAAATTTGAAGAAAGAAAATATCACTGGATAAAAAAAATACTGAAGAAAAAGAAAAGGAAAGAAAAACATCACTGAACAAAAGAAGAAAAAAAAGAATGAAAGAGAGATATAAAATAAAATAAACGAAAGTGCATTAAAAAAACTGAACAAAAAGTAAAAGAAATAAAAAATTCAAAGAAAATGATTAGACAAATATTATTGGCTAAAACAAAGGAAATATCATTTGATAAAAAAAAGAAGAAAAAAATATCAATGGAAAAAATAAAGATAATTTTGAAAAAAAATCTAAAATGCCAATAGGGAAAATATTAGACAAATTTAATTTTTCTGATATAAAAAGGCATAAAGATACATAAAGAAACTGATTAAAAAAATGTTTCTCTTCATTATTTTTTCATGTGATACAATAATCTTAGTTTTTTCTAATGTGGAATCCACCAGAAAATCCAAATTGTAATAAATTACTAATTTCCTATTTCAAGTCACCTTGATTCTCCACTGACCTATGAAAGGGCATTGATATAAAATAACTCACACAAGTGTATTGAGAAAAAATACCATGTGAAAGTGTATTGATATTAAATACCATGTAAACGGATAGTGATATAAAATAAAACCTGAAACTGAATTGATATAAAATGACAAAATTTATTAATAATGGAGATTCGCTTCCGGTTTTTGTCTGTAACAAAAACTATGTCACTGCTTATGTCACATTACCCAAAATCATCATAACATAGAATAAATACACTTAGAATTTGAACATGCAGCATTAGACAGTCCTCATTGTTTTTTAAAACATGTTTTAATAGATACATGACTGGTATTATATATTATATATAGTTTGTTTTATTTTAATACATATTTAAAGTTTACATTTCAAATTGTTTTATTTTTTTATCCTTTAATGAATTTGATGATTTTACTTACTTAGGGTAGAAAACTCGCTGACATTGAATTTTTAACTCCCACCCTCAGGCAATAGGTTTCAAAAATCTATTTTTACATAGGGGGTGTTTTTTATTTTGCTAGTTTATATAAAATAACAATAAGATCATTCAATTTGGACATGACTTTCTTATAAAATCATAATGTCCATTTTCTTTATGGTCTTTTCTCTTTAGAAATGTCTATTTTATGTTTATATGTTTTTGTCTTGTAAATAAGTGAACACACATGGCGTAATGGTTATTGTCATAGGAAATGGACTCAGCCAGCCTAGTTCAATTTTGGATGAAGCTATTAGACTTTCATATCACGTTAATGCCTTTGGGAAAGGCATGAATCCATTTCTTTCCCCTATAATCTAAGCGTAAAATAGTAAGGTAGACTGGGTTTATTTAGTCTTGGTATGAAAACTACTCAAAAGAAAAAAAAGGAAAACCAGTAGTACTCTGCTTAAAAATTGATGTGTCACATCCTGACCATGGCAGATGGGGATGTGTTAATACAAATACACAACATTTATTTAGCAATAAACACAGACATTACATTTATTAACTATTTAACTGTATGAAAATGGATAATTAAGCAGGCAGTGTGACAGGTTTGGACCTGAAATTTTCACTGTATAATGTTCACACTATAAGACAGATATTCACTATTGAATTATGTGAATTGACAAGGAAGAAAACTATGTTAAAAAATTAAAGTTTTTTAATCTTTAGGGTGAGTTTACTAATTTACCAATGTGCACATATGCACACATATTTTCATGTGTATACTCACATATGTACAGTTAGTTTGATTTCCTTGAATATATATGATTACAAGGTATTTAAGTGTCAAATATAGTTTATCCTCACTGCAAAGAAGAAAAAACTTTATTCCTTGTGCAAAAAGGATCTTCATTCATCAATAAATAAAAGTGTTTTCTTCTGAATAACTAGTAAAAATTTAAAGCTTAGAAACTATTAAGAAAACATTAAAAATATTTTAGATCTTGGTTTCATTTTTAAGATGAGGATTTTTTAGTTATTAAGAGGGTGGAAAATTTGCACTCATTAGTTGGCTGTAAAATCTTCCATAGTGTATATTAAAAAAAAAAGGAAAAACTTTTACACATACTGTATATATTATTAGGGAAAAGTGTGAAAGAAAAAAGAAAAAAGAAGAAAAGAAGAAGAGAGAAAGAGAAGAAAGAAAGAAAGAAAAGAGAAGAAAAAGAAAAGGAAGAAAAAGAAAAGAGAAGAAAGAAGAAAGAGAAGAGAAGAAAGAAAGAGAAGAGAAAAGAGAAGAGAAGAAAGAGAAAGAGAAGAGAAGAAGAAGAAAGAAGAAAGAAAGAGAGAGAAGAGAAAGAAAGAAAAGAGAAGAGAAGAAAGAAGAAAAGAGAAGAGAAAGAGAAGAGAAAGAAAGAGAAAGAAAGAAAAAAAAGAGAAGAAAAGAAGAGAAGAAGAAAGAGAAGAGAAGAAGAAAGAGAAGAGAAGAAGAAAGAAGAGAGAAAAGAGAAGAGAAAAAAGAGAAGAAAGAAAGAAAAGAGAGAAAAGAAAGAAAAGAGAAGAGAAGAAAGAGAAGAGAAAGAGAAGAAAGAAAGAGAAAGAGAAGAAAGAAGAGAGAGAGAAGAGAGAAGAAGAGAAGAAAGAAGAGAAGAGAGAAAAGAAGAGAAAGAGAAGAAAGAGAGAAAAGAAAAAGAGAAGAAGAAAAGAGAAGAAGAAGAAGAAGAAAGAAAGAAAGAAGAGAGAGAAAGAGAGAAGAAGAAAGAAAAGAAAGAGAAAGAAAGAGAAGAAAGAAAAGAGAAAAAGAAAGAAGAAGAAAAGAAAGAGAAGAAAGAAAAGAAGAAAGAGAAGAAAGAAAGAAAGAAAAGAAAAGAAAAGAAAGAAAGAAAGAAGAAAAGAGAAGAGAAGAAAAGAGAGAGAGAAGAAAGAAAAGAGAAAGAAGAAAGAAAGAGAAAAGAGAAGAAAAAGAAAAAAGAAAAGAGAAGAGAAGAAAGAAAGAAAGAAGAAGAAAGAGAAGATGAAAAATATTTTAGATCTTGGTTTCATTTAAGATGTGAATTTGCACCTATTTAGATGGGTGAAAAATCTTCCAGAAAAAAACAAAAAAAAACAATTTTCAATAGTGCATTTAAAAAAAGGAAATACTTTTGCATATACTGCATATATTAGAAAAGAGAAAAGAAAGAAAAAAAGGAAAGAGAGAAAAGAATCCAAATTTTGTGCAGTTCCATCTCCAGTCATGTAAAACTTTTCATCATTGACAGTATAATAAGTCTGAGAACAAGCATAGCATCTCATTAGAATTAATTCTATTCTTCGAAAACAAAAGGGACAGAAGATTGCTTTATCTTCTATGAACAATAAGAAAAGGAAGCCATGTCTCTATATATTAGCATATGTATGTATGTACATCTGTGAACACACACACCCACAGAGGAAAATATAAGCATACAAAATATATACATACCAATATATCTATCCACACATATGAGTATATATGTTTCAATGCGTGTGTGTGTGTATGTAGATTATTGCTTAATATGGAAGCCCAAAGCAATCAAAGCCAAGTTAAACATTTCCGTATGGTCAAAGAAAAGTTCACGATTTCAGAAGCCATATTTGAAATAATTCATGGCAAGAAAATGAGTGAAAAGGTCTTTGAAGACAATAATAGCAGAGGGAGAATGTTAAATTTCCAGACTTGGCTTCATTTACAAATCAGGTAAAATTTGGAACCTAAGAAACTAGACAATCCAGTTAACTAAGATTCATTTTTGTTCCCATCATTCCATTTAAAAACCAAATTCACATCACAGTATATTGCAGTCCAATGATTTTAAAGGCTGACAACTGAAACAGCTCTAAGGTTTGACTCAACCCTACAACATGATCTATTGTCAACCTTGCAAATGAAATTCAAATTTGATTTTTCCTTTGAAGCTTGTGACTTGATTTCTAGCTTTGCTTCATTACTTTGGAGAATCTCATTATCATGATCCAATTTGTATATACAGGCAGTTTCAGAAATATTGATATCATTTTTTAATCTTATAACTTGACTAATTCTCATTCAAATGATCTCAAATTTTAACATCAGGTGTAGAAACAACTGAGAATTCTAGGTTTACTTTATAAAAATTAGCAAGGAGAAATTTATCTGATGCCAAAGCCATACTTATAGAAAAACAGAAGTGGTACAATTCTTAACCCATAGCTGAAAGGATGAGGGGGTTCATAAGTTTCCCCAAGGGTATTAGTCTGAAAGTGAACATAATAGCATGCTATGCATGGGGAGGACGGCCCCAGCCCCTGAGATCACACCATTTATTCTACTAACTAAAGTTTAAGGGAATATTTCACAAGTAACTATGGAGCAGAGAGAAAATAGGCAGTGAGGTTTAAAAAAACAAGTTACAACAACAATTATAAATGCTACTATAAGGGTTTTATATACGTCAAAATGTACAATGCATATATACACATATAGACGTTAGTTTCAAAAATGGAGGTTAGTGTTGTAGAGAGTTCAATAATTCGTTTAGTTTAGGTCTTTTACATATCAAGGTAAGTTGTGGTGCACTTTGTGCAACAGTTATCATCACAGGAAATGGAATCGGCAATCTGAGTTCAAATCCTGGATGAGCTTGTGTTGCACTTTGCACTATTGCTCTTTAGAAAGATATAAATCCATTTCTTCTCTCCTCTTTCAGCTATGGGTAAAATAGAAGGACAGATTAGGTTCTTTAGCTATTTAGGCAACCAGTCTAGGAGAAGGAAAAAAATCTCAATTTAAACCAGCTTTACTCTGCTTAAAAATTAACCTTGTGTTGCACCCTGTCTGTGGTGGGTGTGTACAAAAATCAAAGTGAGCTGATTGTATTATTGTGTCAAGTATGTACAACTGCATTGTAAGTAAAGTAAAGTAAAGTCGTCGGGGCGGCCTAAAGTCGGTATCAGTCAGTCAGTAAGGGAGTCTATACCCTTTTCAATAGCGCTAGACCAAGGAGATTGTTTTTTAGCATCTGAGGTGGAGCGCCACACCTACCATCAGCTCCTTACTTTACCACAGATCCCTGTGCTACTCATACGCTGAGTTGGCGAGGACCGGTATTGAACTAGAAACCTTGTGGTTTCTAGCCGAACGCTCTACCGACTGAGCTAACCGGCTCCTTTCTAATAAGATTTGGTTTGGTTTATTTGCTTAATAGTATATCAGCCTTTGTGGCTTATTTAATACCAAAGCCATACTTATAGAAAAACAGTAGTGGTACAATTCTTAACCCTTAACCAAAGGATGAGGGGGGTTCCTACCTTTACCAAGGGTATTAGTCTGAAAGTGAACATAATAGCATGCTATGCATAGGGAGGACGGCCCCCTTGAGATCTCACCATTTATTCTACTAACCAGTCCAGAAGCCAAAGCTACTGGACACAGGGCACAAAGGTGAGGTATTGTCAAGATGGACAAAAGGTCAGTACATTGACACAGTATGAGAAGAGATACAGAGAATGCTGAAATTTTCCAATAAATATCTATTAAATCTATTTATATTTCCATTTTCCTTCTTTTGACTCAACTCTGTATTTGCTACTTTCTCTTCTTCTCATCTGTTAATACAATGATGACAAAGCCAGGCAACCTTTATGTTATATAGTACCTAAACAATGATAATGGAATCATCTGTTTTCCCTGATGAAACATCAGAAGGGAGAAACAACGATATCACACGAGACTTAATAATTCAACTAGTAATTGCTAATTACTCTATTCACCTTGTATCGTTGCTTAGTAAACCTTTTCCCTATCCTAAATACTCGTGTTTCTTCCTATGATTTCTCTGTTAATTTTGATACTTGTGTTACAACACTTTACAATTTTGTGACTGTTGGTTTCAGGGGCAACACAATGTTTCAAGGGCAACACAATTTTTCCCTGGATTTTATTTACCGCCCTGTCGGCTGGGGTGTTAGAATGCACTGACTGCACCTCTGCAGAGGGGTAAGACTCCCCCAATGGTGCCACCTGTTGGCCAAGGGTGGCGACCCGTGATGCTTAAGGATAGAGCCCTGGTGGATGAGCAGTTCATGACATGCAATACTCCACTTTGGCCCTATCTTGGGCTAGACGGGCGGTCAGAGAGGCCCCTCTGATCAATTGGCTGGTCATGTCAAGCCCTAGCACCTATATGATTTTCCCAACCCTATTGCCCTTATGGCAAGCCCAAATCCTTTTTATCATATGAGTGCTAGAAGGCGGTGGCTCGGATCTACATGTCCTGGGAATGACGTTAAACTCTATCTGATGGTGAGGTTCCAGTTTTGGAGGTTTGGGGGAGTGTGGAGCACCCCTTTGTCACCATTGCTCCCTGGTCCACTCTGACCCAGAGTGGTAGTACCTGTTAGGGTCCCATCTATGGGTTAAATAGAAAAATGTATTTATAAAAAAATTGTATTATCCATTAAGAATTGATTTATTTCAAAACTTTATAGGCATTAAATGACCCACTGAGATTGATATGCTGTAAAACAAAACAAACCTAACTGGATTTTATTTAAACCCTTTCCACTTTTCACTAGCACGGTCTTAGACTGCAGTCCCTGTCTCAGGTGACACTGTGTTTATATTGTAGTGGCTCATTTCTGATTGGTAGATCAAACCAATAAGCATGAGCAGTTCGTCATATAAATGGACTAGTCTCCTCTCGCGAACCTCTTTTTTAATCATGTCTGGTTTCAGAGGAGGCAAGCATTTTTTTTCTCTGCAGTAAAGGAAAGCAATACATAATCTTTCATTCTTTTTTATACATCTTGACAACACCTCACCTAAATCATGCATCTACATCCAAGAAAAAGTACTTGCCCACTTCACTCCTCTCTTGCTACAGCGACAATCTTGCGTTAATTGTAAAACCATGATATTTTGTGATGATGAATTAAATGACAATTTTATTTATTTATTAAACAAAAAGATAATTCAGAATTTATAAAAATCAAACAATTGCAGTTGACAAAGATCTTGAACTCTTTATTCTCAGCCACTCACCCTCTAGAAACTTTCAAAATAATTAATGGAATTTCTAATTATGGTAGACATTTTTTTTTAAATATTTCTCCTCAAACTGGAAATTTACTGTCAAGGCAGATTTCAGAAACAAAGTCTATTAACCAATTGGATTTTTTGTGCTAATAGATTGATATAATTTTGGAACAAATTGCCTCATCAGATCAAAAACAGCAAGAGTGTAAAACAAATTTAAATTAAATTAGATGATTTCAAAAATAATAGTTAAAGGACATTTTTGGGAACTACCGTGTTTCCCTGAAAATAAGACAGGGCTTATATTAATTTTCACTCGGAAATATAACACTTGGGCTTATTTTTGGGGGGATGTTGAGTATTTGCTTAGCATGATGTGATTGTGAAGAATGCTTATTTCTTTCATCTGTCTGCCACTCTCAACTAGGGTTTATTTTAAGGGGAGGGCTTATATTAAAATCATCCTGAAAAATCGTGCTAGGTCTTATTTTGCAGGTAAGTCTAATTTTTTGGGGAAATACAGTATCTATGTGCATGTGGTTCTGGACTGTATATTAATCTTTCAAGTTAGTATTTCCAATTTTATTGAAATCATTTTACAATGTTTAGCTTGGTACAAAGCCAGAAATACAAGGTGTGTCAAAAAAGTATCAAGATTTTTTTGTACTTTTTGACACACCTAGTTTTTTTTTTTTAATTAACGTTCCATTCATTGTTCATTTCTATTTTGGTAAATACAGCTTCATTTTAGGCTTATTTTAAGGGGAGGGCTTATATTAAAATCATCCTGAAAAATGTGGCTAGATCTTATTTCAGGGAAACATGGGAATTGGATAAATTACTTAACAAAATGTGTTGTGTTTATAGATACTGTGTTAATATTGTATATGTCCTGAACAAAGATTTTCTTTTTTTAAAGGTTGATATGAGAAGATAGTAAAAAAGAGAGATTCCTAAGGAGGCATAAAAAAACAAATGATAATAATAAAGCAAATTTTCCAGTCTAAATAAATTAAAAGAAAATTAAAAAAGATACAAATTTACTTAACTCTTACATATAAAGTGTAAAACAAAAAAAATTAACCACATGGTCAAAAGATCTGTTTAAGTAAAGGTTTAACTATGTACAGATGCTGTTTAACATTCTTTAGACTCATTTTTGTCTATTTAACTGATTAGATGAGACCCTAACTGGTACTGAACTCAGGGTCAGGGTGGACCTGGGAGTAATGGTGATGAAGGGGTACTCTACATTCATCAGAACTCCAGAATTGTAACTTCCCCATCAGATAGTTTAACATCATACCAGGACACCAAGACCCTCAGCCACTGCATTCTAGCACATATTGGATAAAAAGGATTAGGGGGTTTGCCATAAAGGCAATAAGATTGGGATAATCATATGTTTTTTCTTTATAACCAGGATATCTTTTTAACAACTAAATCTGTAGAGATCTTTAAAGGAACATTATTCAATAGATATAAAGACAGCAGTAAACAATCTAAAACCTGATTGAAGGCACTCTACGTGGAATGGTTATGGTTGTAGGAAATGAACACAGTGACACGAATTCAAACCTCAGACAAGGCTATTTTCCTTTTACATAGAAAGATATTAGTCCAACTATTCTCCCTGTAGCTATGGTAAATAGTAGGGAAGAATACGCTCTTCAGACTTGGTTAGGCAACCGATGTTTGATGTGTGCAGCTGATTGATTGTAGAAATACTGTAGGTAAGAGGGAAAACAAAAACAACAAAAAAAACCAAGTAGGTATAAGTTTTTGGGTAAAATATGAGAGTAGCACTAGATCTCCAAGATAGTAGAGCTGGCTATACTGAAAATCACCTTTTGAAAGTTTGGCTTTTTAGCGGGGCCCAAATACCACCTACTGATACCAGGGAGAAATATGCAACTACCCCACTCATCGTATAAACACTCAAGCTATAAGCTTTACAATTCACTTGAAGAATACAGTTATCCCCCGCTTTTTATCTGTAGAGGGAAAATAATTCCAAACCCACAGTGTATGGAAATTGTCATATCACCAACTCCAAGAATGCCAAGAGCAGATTCAGTTGTTCAAAGAATTTTTGGTTTGTTTTATTTATAGTAAGAAACTGTAAGAGTTCGACAACATACTTATGTTGTATACCTTCTTATGTCTTACTCTGGTCGTATCTTCTTCTGGCCGGATTTGTATCTGATCGTCTATCATCTATCTTGGTCTGGTATATCTTCTACAGGTCTGGTATTTCTTATATGGGGATTCCAGGTCTGGTCTCTGTTGGGGATCATTTCTTATCAGAAGCCCTGTGCTATTGTTAGCTTTTAGTAATAACAACAAGACTTCGATTTACGATGATGTTACTTTATTCCATAAACCCCCAGACCAGACAATGCGCGCAGATCCTTACATCTTGCTAGCTTCGCTTCTAAGTTCTAACTGTAACTAACAGAGTTGCTTACCCCTTAAACCGGAAGGGGCTTCTATCGGCTTCCGATTCTCACGATCATCCCCAGAACACAAGGTCAGAGTGAGGTCAAACGCTGTCACTCAATCTCAAGGCCATGAGCTGCACTAATATGATTTCTACACTTTGTCATAATCATTAGGTATCTAATGATTATGTAACACTTACAGAAGTAGTATCTGTGGTCAAACTCAATATATACTATGTTCTTTTCCTTAACATATATAACTTATAAGTTAGGTATAATAAAGAATGAACATCAATAAATAACAATATTCTATAATAAGTTTTATTAGTAGGACCTGATAAGAATATATAAGATATTGTATATATTTTCAAGATATTGACAAATAAAAAACAATTATTTATAGTATATATAAACAAATAAATAACAAATAAAATAAAATACAATAAATAACAATATTCTATAATAAGTTTTATTAGCAGGACCAGTGGATATACCACAGTATGATAACTCAATTATTACAATGTTTGATATGTTTACTTAAGAGCTATTGCTAAATAGTTCAATATGTAAAAAGTATAATAATCTTGATTCAACTCACGTGTACAACTGATAGAATCATTTAGTAAAAAACATATAAAAATTCAACTCTTGTAGTTTTATTTTTATGTACATTTTAATCATTGCATTTCAACATTTTTTTTATTACATTTTAAATCTGTTTCAGGACTTTATAGACACCATGTATATAAAAAAAAAAATTAGCCAAAAGATGATTAATAATTTTCTAGCAGGACCTGTGGATATCCCACAGTATAATAATGTAATTATTACTACCTTTGATATGTTTACTTAAAAGCGATTGCAAAATAGTTCAATATGTAAAATGTATAATAATCTTGATTTAACTCTCTATAACTCTTTTTTTTTCTTTCCTTCCTTCTTTTCATTAAGTTCAAAGGAAATAGATTCATATTATCATTTCAGTGCACTCACCCCTTCTGTCTTTCCCATACTCTCTTTCTTTCTTTCTTATATTTCTTGTGTTGCATGTCCTTTTTCTTCCCTTTTTCTTCCCTTTCTTTATAATAAAAAAATGGAATAGTCCAAAACTTAGCGGAGGTGACGACACTCATAAGGAATAAGTATTTGGTAGATAAGCAACACCAGATAATCAGGATTTGCATTTTTCCATTTCATCTTAGACAATTTGAACAGTCTCATTTTTAATCGGAAGATGTTGCAAGATGATAATGGTTGTACAATTTAAGAATAAGAGTATTAATAATGATAAAAGCTAAAAGATTTGTTTTTATCAAAGATCTTAACAACTTCAGTATACATATTTACCAACCCCTCCACACAAGTAGGAAGCAATACCAGGTCAATTTCTTAAGTGGAGTTTGACAGGTTTGAGTTCAGTTTTTTCCTTCTCCTAGACTGGTTGCTTAACCAAGTATTAAAGAGCACAGTCTGCCCTACTATAGACAAACTGACTGTTAATACAATATATCTTTATACTAGTAAAAACATAAAAGTGTAGACAAAACTTGACCAATGACTGTGTTTTTCCAAAAAGAACAGTCAAACGCTGACCAGACCTTCAGCTGCAGCCACTGCAAACGTGCCTGCCTATGCCACATAGGCTTATTAGCCACAAATATGCCTGTAGTCAATGTGGACCACCCCCTTAATCTTTGTTCACAATGCAAAGCCATGACGATGAAAGGATACTTTTCCCTCCTACTAAATTTTAATTAAAAAACCACCATGTGCAAATGCGTGGTTTGGGGTAAGCTAAGGAATTATGTGACGAGTACCCGTTTACCACAATGGTCATGTAATAATATCTTAGGTATCCCAAAGAGGAGTGACTGAAAAGATTCAAATAATTTGGCTTTTTTTTTTATTTGTATAAATTTTGTGGTTTTCAATAAGAAAGTTATACTATGCAATCTTTTCACAAAGGTCTGACTTTCATATGAGACAAATATGACCAGGCACTCCCTCTGCTTTCAAATATTCAAGTTACAAAACTTTCAGACTGTTTATTAAAATTCTAAGCACGAGGAGTTCAACTTTTGTGCAATAGATGGCATTACTGTAGCTGCTCAGTAATGCCATGTAAGTTGCAACTCAGTTATTTTTGCCTTTCTGTGACACCATATTTATGTTTGTTTAATTGATTTTAACGGCATATCACCCTGTCCGGGTTATGTCATGCCTACCGGTTATGATCTAATACATATTGTGTATTTATACATATACTTTTAGTAATTGGTTTTAACAATGTGTTAACATTATTAGAGGTTATGTTGTATGGTATTGGTTTGTTTCATGTCTATATTCTATGGTATATTTTTCTTTCCCTCAAAAAGGAGAGAATATCCTCCATGTTGACCATATTTATGGTTATCTATAATTGGTGGTGGTGATGGGGGGGGGGGTCGCCATGGCGTAGTGGCTAATCTGCTGGACTGCAACATCAGAGTAAATGAGTTTGAACTCCAGTCATGTTACTACATTGATTTTCAGACTACTACCATTGGGAAAGGTATGAATCCCCTCATCTCTGAGTTATTACTGTAATAATTTTGAAATATGAAGGATGCTAGCAACTTCCAAAAATAAATCTCTATATTAATACTGTTGTTCCTAAATCTTCCAACCATTATCATCTTGCAACACCCTCTGGTTAAAAATAAGGGTGTTCAAATCATCCAAGATGAAATACAAAAATGTAAATCCTGATTATCTGGTGTCACTTATCTGCTGAATTCTTATTTCTTATGAGTGTCATCACTTCAGCTAAATAATGGACCATTCCATTTTTATTATAAAGAAAGAAAGGGAAGAAAAGGACATGCTGTACAGAAAAAATATAATAAGGAAGAAAGAAAGAAATTGTTTATTTTAGGCCAAAGACGTTTTGTTTTGTTCTATTCATGCTTAATGGATATTGAAAAATTTTTTAAAAACTTATATTTTTCTATTTAAACTATAGATGGAACCTTAACATTTACTACCACCCCCAAGTCAGGGTGGATCTGGCAGTAATGCTGATGAAGGGGTATTCCACACTACCCTGAGCTCCAAAATTGGAACTTTACCCTTAGATGGAGTTTAACATCTCTATAGGTAAGCTTCAATGGTATAAGAAATAACTTTAAAAAATCAATGATTATTTCAATTCAATAAACTAAATCATTAATGATAATAAAGCTTTTTCAAACAAAAAAAAAACTTACTATAGAAGAACAATAAATTTTTAATCAAAAACTTTATTGAAACAAATAATTTATAATGGTAAAAATATTAAGCAATATCTATATTCTTCATTCAATATACATGTAAATGAAAAAGATTTAAAAATAAAATCAAAATCAAGATCAAGATCTTAATAATACTAGAGAAATAATTGAATCTTTTAGTGAAAAGAAAACTAATCAGATTATTTTTATTATTTTGAAAAACAGACTTAAGAAAGCAAAGATAATTCAGTGAATTTTCAGAAAGATTTCATCTCTATTTTGTGAGATAGAAGAACCCTGCTGTTGAAAATGCCCTTTCAGATTCTACACTTTTAGGCTTAATTGAAAGTAATGCATTATAGAGATTGTCTAGATTTTTTTACTCTTTTTCTTTTTAAAGATACTTCAAAGCTCTTAGATTCCGTGTTGACATCAAAATTTGCTGAGGGTCCTTTTCTCAGAAGAACCATCTCTGTTCTATTTTTTTGCAAATATTCTTCAAGCAATGGGTCATCATTTGCCCTTTTTCCATCTTCTATTCTTTAGAGCAGCCAGGTTCTTGTTGGCTTACATTTTGTTTTTCGTGCCAATACACTATTTTTGACTGGTTGGATTTTGTGGCAACCTTATTGGGTTATTTTATGCTAAAGATGTTTTGTTTTACTCATTCTTGATTTAAAAAAAATTTAAACTCAATCTTTTTTAAACAAATTTTAAAAATTCATTTTTTTTTAAATTTAAGCTATAGATAGGACCCTAAGAGGTACTACCACTCTGGGTTAGAGTGGAACTGGGTATAATGGTGATAAGGCAGTACCCCACAATCTACAGAACTGCAAAATTGAAGCTTCCCCATTAGATCACTTTGGAAAAAGGCCTTTTAAAAAGTCTATCTAGTTTTTTAAGAATAACTTTAGAAGAAGGTAAAAAAAAGATCATCACCCTGATTTTTCAAAGTTCTATGGTTATGAATGTATTTAAATAAACTCACAATCTCTGTCTTCTCATTGAATGATAATTACTCAGGTTTTCTTTTAATGTATTTGCCAGTGGAGAGTATTCTTCTCTGAAAGTTTCTTTATAATGAACTTGAAGAACACTTCAGTGGTCAGAAATATTGCATCTCTTGAAAACAGATCTTTAAGAGCTATCATAAAGGAATGAAGCATATTACTGATGCCTTCCAAAATTTCCCACTATTTTGATGGGATTGCTTCAGTGGAACGAATTACTTTCAATACTTTGGGGATGTATTGTTTCAGCTTCAGAAATCTTTCTATCATGCTTAAAAGACTATTCCATGTTGTCTTTGCAGTTTAGGATTAGCTTGAGTTCATTACAGTTAAACTTGTCTTTTACAAAATCTTGAGACTTGCTGTTTCTTAGTGGAGCTTTTATTATGTGTTCATCAGAATCAATCCCAAAATTATCTAACCCTATTTGTTATAATCTTTCTATTATGCTTAAAAGACTATTCCATCTTGTCTTGCAGTCTTTGAGTTCTTTCCCATTAAATTGGTCTTTTTACAAAATCTTGGAGCATCTCGTTTCTTAGTGGGGATTTCCAAAACATTTGACCGATTCTTCTAACTTTATTTATTATATCACAGAAGCTGTATTGAAGTAATGGAATTTTAAGAATTCTTTGCAGTTCTAGAAGCAAGATATTAAAAAAAAAGGACTTTATAATTCTTCATATATTTTGCTAGTTGCAAGTTTGGGTCATCCAGCAAGGATCACACTTGCTACTAAACAGTAGGGATCTTATCTTATGAGTCAACATATACCTAAAAAATGTCATTGTGAATAAAATCTCAAATATAATTTAACATGTTTATACTGAGGAAAAGTACAAATTTAATTTGGAATATTTACTGATGAAATGATATAATCAAAATTAATTGATTTGCGGGACTTCCCACTGTTCTTCATGAGTAAAATAAAATCTTCAAACTCATGATGTTTAAATATTCCAATTCCACATTCCAACACACTCTTTTATTTCAGTACTAATTATTAAAAAAAAAGGTAATTTATGAGGAAGTGCGTCCCGGTCTCCTGCCTCAAAAATTGCTACCGGTGACTATCAAAATAACAACCCCAGCTCATCGTAATTCTTGTTCATTTATTGTAATTTGTCGTAATTCTTGTTTAGATATGAAGATGGATATATAGTTTGGAATAAACTGAGATAGATAGATAGATAGATAAACAAACAAAATAATATAGATAGATATAAACAAATGGAGATAGATATTTTCGACAAGTAAATGTATTTGGTGGGGGGGTTGCTTCTTTTTTGTCATAATTCTTGTTTATTTAAACTAAAAACAAGACATTAAACAAACATGAATAAAAAAAAATCTTAGTATTTAAAGTAATATAGATAAATATGAACAAATTGAGATAGATTGATAGATAGATATGAAGATGGATAGTTTTGAATAGACTAGGCTGGGTCGTTATTTTAATAGTCACCGGGTAGCAATTTTTGAGGCAGGAGACCGGGACACACTTCCTCATAAATTACCAAAAAAAAAAAGCTTAATTGTTTTGGTAACTAAAAAAAATCATTAAAATTTTCAGACCAATGGGTACCTTTATTTGAAATTTCATTGGATGTGACAGTAGCATTATTTTCTTCCTCCTCAACTCCCTTTCTTCACTTTTACAGTGATTATCTGATTCTTCACTGACATCCTTCTCATACTGGTCACTTAATAATCTCTTTTTGTACAATACTGTAGAAATAGCTAGATGTTTTGCATGAACTAAACACTGTTGATTCTCAGGTAAGATTTCTTTCTAAACTTAACTATGACTGAGGCACTATCAGTTTTGTATGCTATTATGTGTTTATCAAAATCAAGGCCAAAAGCAGCTAACATCTTTTTGACAATCTCAATGATTTTGATTAAAACTTCCAAGAATTTTAACTAAACACAATGGCCAATATTTGTCTTTGTGATGCACATTAACATTCATATTCATGTATCTCACATTTTTGCTGATATATATATATATATATATACGTTTACCAACCTCTTTCCAACATATGCGAGTTACAACATGTACTGATACTGATTTGTTATATTTGATACTGGTATTTCAATATCAGTATTCAGGCCTACTTGATACATTATGAACAGCTTGTATAATACATCTTTCAGCTTATATATATATATATATATATATATATATATATATATATATATATGAAGTAGTCAAACACATACTGTCATGCCATAAGTCACCCAAAAAGTGTGATATACATACCAGTTTAAAATGAACAAGAAATTCTGGGGAAGCCAGCTAGTGTAGTGGTTAGAATGTCCGCCTGTCAGCCTGACAAGTAGGGTTCAAATCACGCACAAAGCACTGCCCTGTTTATAGCTCTGCTGATGAGGCCTAATGGGCTGAAATGTACATACAGAGATGACTTTTTCTCGATTTGTTTACGCTTTACATTTAAACCGATATGCATGCCTAATTCATTTAGTTATAATTAATTAATTAACAAAATTAGGTATGAGTTTAATTAAGCACATATTCTCCCCCCCCATATATATATATATATATATATATATATATATATACTTCATAGATGTGTATGTGAATACATATGTATGATTATAAGTATAACTTTATTGATGTGTGTGGTTGTGTATTATAAGACATGCATTTCTTCAAATCTTCAGTAGTTCAGTGATTCATTATATGTATACATCTTTTGGCTCTACTATATATATATATATATATGTTCACTGTTTAAGCAAGAACTCAATCCGACATCCTAAAGATGGTCTAACAGACTGAAACATTATAACATCAACATCACCACCTACAATAAACATCTATCTTGTACAACATCCCATGTCTATCGACCTTTCAACACACACATACACACATATATATATGTATATATATATATATATATATATATGAATTAAACATTTTTTTGAAAAAACAAATGATGTTATTATTTTCAAAAAATGTTCTATTCATACTGTCGGATTCACTTCCATTTACTTCACATATATATATATATGTTTTTATTGGTCAGTCTGGTTTTGCTAATTTAAATGACTACTGTGGTTAGTACTATTTATTTGTCTTGCTCCTTTTCTCTTACAGTCAGATTTTAGCCCTGAAGAGCTTTATGCAAAACTAATGTAGGTTCGTCTGACTCATTAGATTATCTTTATTATTGGCTCTACTAGGTATTGAGCACTTTTTACTTATTAGCTTTCTCCTAGCGGTTATATGAATATATATATATCTTATATACATATATATATATGCATATAAATTGTTTTTTCTTTTGGCCAAATACTGTACCAATAGATTATTTTTTGTTGGTACGAATATCTTGGTCCTTTCTTTTTTTTCAAAAATTTTTTCTTCCTGGTTGATGTTTGGTAGTATATTTTTACAATCAAACTTTCTGCTGTTTTTTTTTCTCTCCGCAAGGATCTACCAACACGCTTGGTATATTAAATTTATATATATATATATATATATATATATATATATACACAAATTTTTCTCTTGAATATTATTCTTTTTATGTGTTAGTGCTTATTTTCATTAGGCTTTTCTCTATATAAATCCCATTTCATTCAGCAAATTTCTTAAGAGTTCTGTCTCAACCATTGACTTCTATTTCAACTCATTTGTTTTACATTTGTTTTCTTGTACATTTTCTATTTTCAAGACGTTCATTGCTTTGAGATTTCTATTCAGACACTTTGATGTCTTTTGTGGTCTACCAATATGTTTTCCTTTTTTAACCATCTCATTGATGCAGTTTAGTGCCATACCAATGACACTCCTTTTGTTTGGGGGGGAGGGAGGCTGATAGGGGGGGGTCTTAATGAACAGTAAAATAGGTGGAGTGGTGGTCTATTTCCTTTTTTTTAACCACATGATTTTTGTTTAATATTTGAACCAAATTTTAGACACAGCTGACTGAGAACAATCAACATATTTTGTCACACTTCACTGTGGACTGCCTTTTTTGAACAAGTTTATGATCCTTTTCATTGTTTCAATTGATAATTATTTTGTTGAAATCATGATTCCTTTCAATTAAACATGCCAAACCGCTTGTTGATATCTGGAAAGAACAGCCCTTTAACTAGAGACCAATTTGCATATCATAGAGCTTCTGCTGATTTTTGTTTCGACCCATAGATAAGACCCTAACAGGTACTACTATTTCAGGTCAGAGGGAACCTGGGAGTAATGGCATTAAACTCCACACTCCCCAGAGTTTTGTGTTTAGTGTCATACCCAGGACACTCCTTTTTTTGAAGGGGTTGCTGACAGGGTGGTCTTAATGAACAGTAAAATAGCGGAGTAGCCTATTGCTGGTATCAGTTAGACAGCGAGGGAGTCTATCCCCTTTTCACTAGTGCTAGACCAGGGAGAATTGTTTTTGCATCTGAGGTGGAGCGCCATGCCTACGATCAGCTCCATACTTTACCACACAGATCCAAGCAGTGCTACTCGTGTGCTGAGTTGGCGAGGGCCTGTATCAAAGCTGGAACTTTGTGGTTCATGGCAGATGCTTTACTGACTGAGCTAAACCAGCCCATTATGCTGTAAAATCAAATGAGCAAAAACAAAACACATAGTTGCATACAAATCTTATTATAATGGAGATTCAGTGTCTGTCAATAAGTGAAACTAAATCACTTGCTTACATCACAATACCCTCAGGAATTGCCTAAGTTTATGAATGAGTATTTAATTTATAGTCAAAATCATTGATACATAGAATAAATATTATTCATTAACAAGGTCTCTATGAAAATCTGAGTTAGATTTGCCTCAAAACAGCCCATGTTATTAGTGTATTTAAAATCTTGCAACATGTCTTATATATCACTAAAAATAAAGGTTTACATAATATATGGTGTGGTTGATTTGCATACTGGTTTTAACAAAACCAGGTTTAATAGATAATTACCTGGTGTTATTGATCTCTAATATTATTGTTTTATTATCTGACATATTAAAATCAATCCTATGAATGATTTTATATATAAACCAATTAAAATATAATTAAATAAAGTAATCTTTTTACATGCGTTCTTAATTTTGTTAGTCTTTCTAATTCAATATATTTCATTACATTAAAACTTGTTAGCTCAGTCGGTAGAGCGTTCGGCTAGAAACCACAAGGTTCCTAGTTCGATACCTGCCTTTGCCAACTCAGCGTTATGAGTAGCACAGGGATCTGTGCGGTAAAGTAAGGAGCTGATGGTAGGTGTGGCGCTCCACCTCAGACGCTAAAATAATCTCCTTGGTCTAGCGCTAGTGAAAAAGGGATAGACTCCCTCGCTGCATGGCTGATACCGACATTAGGCCGCCCTGACGACTTTACTTTTTACTTATGACTGGAAAGGTGCATATTCTTGCTAATAACTTTAAGAAATGCTATAAACTCTATATAAGCAGAATTTCTAGTTTGTTTAATGTGAAATGAAACTTGTAATTATATAATCATTTTATTTCTTCAGTCACTGTGAATGTTTGTTGGTTTAGCCACCTATTCACCATTTACAAGACTTCTGTTGTAATAAGCAATTTCTAGAGAAGATATTATTCTCTGATGCTGCTGCAGGTGTCAGGTGGTTCTACTCGTCAGACAAATATTGGTCAAAGTATTCCTTGCCCCGGGCTGACTGGGTGATGAACAAGATTCTCTCTGGTCTTCGTTCTAGTTGCCACATGAGGTGGTTTCTGCCACTGGGAAGAAGTCTCCATCTTGTTCTAATGCTTCTAGCTATCTGACTTAACTATTGCTGTCTATTGGAATAGCAGACATCTGGTTTATATAAAGTTATAAATGTTGGTCCCCAGCCACACCCTCAGAAATTAGAAAATTTGGCCAATCAGAAAACTGTTTTAGTTTTATATTGCTTCTATTTATTTTTGCCTTTTTTTTTTTTTTTTTTTTTTTTTTCAAATCTAGAGTTTGATTTGTGATTGATTTTGTTCCCATGAAAATATAAAAATACCACTGTTTCTATTCTATGCATTGCTAATCCTTGCTCTACTTTTAGACAGCAGATTAGGCTATGTCTTGGTAGGCAACCAGTCTAGGTGAAAAACATTCTAAATTAAAACCAATTGCTGCAGTTATCCTTACCCTATTGCCTCACATATTTTTTTGTGGAAGACAGAAGATTAAGAAAGACAATCCTAAAAACAGCAATAGGCAAAATAATACAGCAGATTAGGCTATGTCTTGATAGGCAACCAGTCTAGGTGAAAAACATTCTAAATTAAACCAAGTGCTGCAGTTATCCTTACCCTATTGCCTCACATATTTTTTTTTGTGGAAGACAGAAGATTAATAAAGACAATCCTAAAAATAACTATAGGTAAAATAATAAAGATTAGGCTATGTCTTGGTAGGCCACCAGTCTAGGTGAAAATCATTCTAAATTAAACCAAGTGCTGCAGTTTCTTTTTCCTTACCCTATTGCCTCACATATTTTTTTTTGGTAGAAGACAGAAAATTAAGAAAGACAATCCTAAAAATAACTAAAAATTCTTAAAAACAAAAGGTAAGAAAGTAAATTTTTAAAAAGTGGAAAAAAAAGGAGTTAATTGTTAATAGTTAATTGATTTGGTTTGGTTTGGTTTGTTTTACGGCATATCAACCTCAGTGGGTCATTTAATGCCAATAAAGTTTTGAAATAAATCAATTCTTAATGGATAATACAATTTTTTTATAAATACATTTTTCTATTTAACCCATAGATGGGACCCTAACAGGTACTACCACTCCGGGTCAGAGTGGACCAGGGAGCAATGGTGATGAAGGGGTGCTCCACATTCCCCAAACCTCCAAAACTGGAACCTCACCATCAGATAGAGTTTAACGTCATTCCCAGGACATGTAGACCCGCAGCCACCGCCTTCTAGCACCCATATGATAAAAAGGGGTTGGGGCTTGCCATAAGGGCAATACGGTTGGGAAAATCATATAGGTGCTAGGGCTTGACGTGACCAGCCAATTGATCGGAAGGGCCGACCCGTCTAGCCCAAGATAGGGCCAAAGTGGAGTATTGCAAGTCATGAACTGCTTATCGCCTGGGCTCTATCCTTAAGCATCACGGGGTCACCACCCACGGCCAACAGGTGGCCCCATTGGGGGAGTCTTACCCCTCTGCAGAGGTGCAG
>CM042142.1:54966228-54993728 GCA_023376005.1 Doryteuthis pealeii
TATATATATATATATATATATATATGTAATATAGTGTACAAGTAATAAAGCATAAAGAGTCAGAAACTGCCTTCCTAGGTTTCTCCTAATGGCTCATCAGGTTAATTCTGACTCAAGTACAAAACATATATATATGTAAACAAACAGACAATATTTGATATGGCCTTCGCCGACAATTTTTGGGAGAATATGTGCTTAATTGAAGTCATTTTTTCAAAATTAGGTATGACTTCAATTAAGCACATATTCTCCCCCCGACCAAAAAAAATATATGTATAGAACAAAACTATATATATATATATATATATATATATATAGGGTCATCCACAGACACGTGTCTCTTCAGTGTGGCTAGACATTTTGTAAGCTACCTACAGCCGGAATTAAAATCCGATCGGTTGGGTGACAGTCCGGCACATTAACCATTAAGCTGTCTTCACTTACAGAATGGGAAGGGGATCTTAACTGTTTTAATACACACATCGCTTTGTGTGTAAAGGCCGTCACAGAGTGCTCCATTCCTGATATAGAAGAGTGTCGCGTTTATGCTCGAGTTGGCGGCCGTCAGCGAAATCCCCCCCCCAGAGTGCTCAACCCTAGGGGATGGGGAGCATATATAGGGTCATCCACAGACATGTGTTTTAACTTATCAAGTCTCTTCAGTGTGGCTAGACATTTTGTAAGCTACCTACAGCCGGAATTGAAATCCGATCGGTTGGGTGTCAGTCCGGCACCTTAACCATTAGGCTGTCTTCACTTACATCCTGATGAGCCATTAGGAGAAACCTAGGAAGGCAGTTTCTGACTCTTTATGCTTTATTACTATTATTTGGCTCTATTTTGTGTATTGAACACTTTAACATATCTAACTTAGACAACTCTTTCGGTGTTTTTTTCTTTTGGCTATTACACCCTGATACCAGTTGACTATTTTTGTGTGGTATGAATGTTTAGTTTTTTTCTTTTTTTCTATATTTTTTCTATCCAGGCACCTGTTTGTATTTCGTTTCTATATATACAAATTGTATTGTCGGGAGTTTTTCATGCCAAGGTTTTAAAATATATATATATATATATATATATATATATATATATATATAATATATAATGAATAGAGAAGGAAAAAATGAGAAAAGTATTGGCATAAAAAGGTGCTCAATGCTAATAAAGCAGATCAGATTTATAATCAATGGTAATATTATGGATTTACACTCATAACTTGAAGTTTCATGGTAATGCAATCATCAGATGAGTCCAATGGTTGAGATCTTAAAAACCAGTCGTGAAATGGTTGAGATTTTAAAAACCAGTAATATTTAGCGTTTATATAAACGTGAAGCGTTTTCACGCGATTGGAAATATAAAGCTAAAAATTGTTTTTTATAAAACTGTGGCTTTTTTAACGTTTATGTGACGGGGATCGTGTTCACGTGATGTAATGTTATGACGTTAAATTTGTGTTTAAAAAAAACATGATAATCAAACAAACTTGCTTTGGTTTTAATGCACACGGTGTTCAGATGAACATTATATATACTAGCAAATATATGCACCCTCCGGGTGCAAGTATTTAAGTTTTAATGTAATAAAATATTGTATTAAATTAGAAAGGCTAATGAAACTAAATAAGAATGCAGATAAAAAGATTTGAAACAGAGGGAGTATAATAAAAAAAAAAAATAGAACAACTGAAACTTACTCTTCTATCACTCTCGTCTTTCATTGTTATTTTTTCTAATTTAAGTATTTAGTTAAAAGATGAATTAAAGAATAAAAATGACAGTTATTTTTTCTTGTTAATGGATTTCATTTAAGATTCATTGAAGAGATTTTGTTTATATTCATTAAAATAAAACCAAACAATTAGAAATCAATAACACTGAGCACATATTTATTAAATTCGATTTTTTAATATCAATATGCAAATTAGCCTTCCCGTTCACATTGTAAACCGCTATTTTGTTGTATATATAAATACAATTGCATATCGTTAGTATGCAGATATGGTTAACAGTATTAATAATGTAAAACAATTTTATTAATAATTGTGGTTTAAATAAAAATAAAATCATTGAGAATGTTATGTCAACTAAGGGAATTATGACTTGAGTTGTAATATAGTTTCGGTTACAGACAGAAAAACACACAATCTCCATTATAATAAGATATATATATAAATATATATATATATATATATATATATAGGTATATGTAAAAACAAAATTTCTTTTGCGATGAAACAAAGAAAATACAGTGCTCAATCACAGTTTGTAAGAGCTAATATTTATTTATTTTACAATGTTTTCATAGATCAATGTTCATTATCAACGACCGCGGTTTCATGCCGAAGCAATCATCAGGTTGAAAAGTAAGATCCAATGGTGTTTGTTGTGGTTCTTTGAGTAAAGAACCACAACAAACACCATTGGATCTTACTTTTCAACCTGATGATTGCTTCAGCATGAAACCGCGATCGTTGATAATGAACATTGATCTATGAAAACATTGTAAAATAAATAAATATATATATATATATATATATATTATTTTTGGATGTTTGTTTATTTAGAAACGTTGCGGATAAAGTATATTAAATTTTTACTTGAAGGCACTTACAACGCATGTATCGCATAAAATTCGATACTTTTTCTTATAGAAAATGAACTTGACAAGTGTAATCCCAACAAAGGATGGTTCGATGTGTAGAATACCGTACAGACTGTTTCGACTTTATTAAGTCTCATCAGCGGTATATACTAACGATTTCCCTCCGACAGAAATCGAAACCGGGACCTCAGCAGACACAGTGAAACACTAGTGAAACACCTTATCGCCTCGGCCACAGTACACAGCTGACCATCCTAGCGGAATTAAGCTTGTCAAGTGATACTCACGCCTCTACCATAATAGGTAAGGGGGCGTTATTGAGAGAATAATAACAACAAACAGACTGTGTCTGCTGAGGTCCCGGTTTCGATTTCTGTCGGAGGGAAATCGTTAGTATATACCGCTGATGAGACTTAATAAAGTCGAAACAGTCTGTACGGTATTCTACACATCGAACCATCCTTTGTTGGGATTACACTTGTCAAGTTCATTTTCTATAAGAAAAAGTATCGAATTTTATGCGATACATGCGTTGTAAGTGCCTTCAAGTAAAAATGTAATATATATATATTAGTTTTAGTTACTGTGTATAAGGTTTGTATTTAACTGACAATCATCATGCAGCATTGATTTCTATATCCAATTACCAAACTGTCAAGTAAAATAACTCACCAGCAGTTTATAAAAGCTAAAAGATGCTCTATATCTGATCGAACAATCTAAAACAAACCAAAATTGATACTAAGAGTTTCATGTTCTGCAACCAAGTTCAGGCAATTACATATGGTTGAAAGTGCACACACGAGAAAAATGGAAATGAATCTGAAAGATGTTGAAAAGATGAATGGAAGAAAAAATATATATTTTGGAATCGATTGAATTTATTATTGTTATATGTAGACATGTGTTTTGACCAAAATTTACTTACTCATACAGTTTTCTATTTAAAATTATTTTAGATATAAAATAAAATAATAATAGAAAAATTTAAAAATTAAGCATATAAACAAATTTTGTGTTTTTCTATTATTATTATTTTATTTTATATTTAGAATAATTCTAAATAGGATACTGTATATGTAAGCAAAATTTAGTTGAAACATGTCGACATATAACAATAATAAATTTCATCCCTACCAAAATATATTTTTCTTTGATTTATCTTATATATATATATATATATATATATATATGAGAGGGTGGTCCATAAAATGCATAAAATATAAAATTAAATTTAGATTAAAAAGATCCAAAAAGAAAGTCTATAAAAACAACAGACTTAATAAAGATGACTTCAAAAAATTTAGAGCCGGTCTTAAGTGGGAATTTTTTCAAAGTTAAATTTTAGGCTTTAATTTTTTCTTTTCTAAAATAAGGTAGTGCCATGTCTATTTTTAACATGTCTTTTAAAACTATATTTTAACATGACAATCTATTTTGTGACTATTTTTAAGCTATTTTCACACACACACATATATATATATATATATAATATATATGTGTGTACAAAGTTTTGTAGAAAAAACAACAAGATGTTAAAAGTTTTGCTGACAGAAATCTGTTTCGACATTATGAAGATGTCTTTATCAAAGCAACATTGTAAACGGAAAAACGAAATAAATATATCATTAATCCCGAGGCACAGAACGCTCTCGATCAGTAGCGGAATTTTCAAAAAAAATTTTTTTTTTTTTTAAATACGTATTTTTTGTTAAAAATAAAATAAATTTATTTTTTAAATTATTAGCATTTTTATCATTAAAAAATATGTATGTGTGTGTATACATATATATATATATATATATATATATATATATAGGTGTGTGAGGAAAATTTATGGAAAAAAGTGTATAACAAAGACAGTTACATTCAATAAATATCTTGCCTCTGTTGGTCTTAGGGGCTCTATAACTTTTCCTCACATTTTGTTGGACTCTTTCCTAACCTGGTATTTTCTTGTATATATATATATATATATATATATTACACACACATACATACTATAGTGTTACAACTAAATGAAACTTTAAAAGCTCTTATTTGCATTTTCAAACTTGTTTTATTCAAACGGTTTTTGTTTCAGACCATCGAGCACTTTTTTCAGAGATTAATTATTGGTTTTATTCAACAAATTCTAAAAATATACATACACCATGTATATATGTGCGTGTGTGTATGCTCTATCCCAGATATTGAGCACTCTCACTATATATACATTGCAATCTTTAAACACTGTAATCATATATACAAATATATTTAATTAATGTGATCAGGTCACTGATTTGAATATCAAGTACTTAAAATCTATTGGCTGAATCTAACAGTTTAATTTGCATATAAAATAAATAATACTTACCTAAATCCTGGTAAAAACAAAAAAAAAAAAAAACAATGGCTGATAAAATCCAGTGCACTTTGCTTGAAAAAGGTAGATTAGGCTAAACAAAAGTGTTACAAAAAATAAGCCAAAAAAAAAAAAAAAAGTGAAAAAAATTGTAGAAAAAAGTTAGAAAAAATTTGTTAAATGAAAAAGAAATGCGATAAAAAAATTGTTAAAAAAAGATAAATCAATAAAATGCAGGGACAATGGAAAAAGTAGGGAAAAAATAAATCATGCAAATTTGGAATACAATTGTAAAGTAACAGAGAAAAAAAAAGGAGAGTAACTAAGAGTAAAAAAAAAAGGAGAGTAACTATGAAAAAAAAGGATACTTACTTTTCAGGTGTTTTTTCTTTGATGAATACATCTTCCTCATATAATGCAACATTTTCCAGTTTAGAACTTTAAGATAAAAAAAGAATCAATTAAAGCAATTGTTAAAACAAGATGGCAATGATACAGCTAATTCTATGTGCAAATCATCTATATCTATCTATACATATAACAGGCAGTTGGTGCATATGTATGTATGAAACTATGAAAATTGGACACATGGCCGAGTGGATAAGGCAGTTAGGTTAAGACAGTTCTAAGTGACAGTTATCTCTGGAACCCGAGTTCAATCCTGAGTGAAAGCAGTTAGAAAAATTAATTAATTAACACAACTCCTACCCCAGCTATGGTTAGCGGAAAGAGAACAGAATACACCCGTGGAATAAATAAAGGTTAGGTCAAAGTTCCGTGTTGGCTCCCGAATACGACAAGAAAGTTCCAGAGTTCGAAAAGAAGGTTCCCGAGTCCGAGAAGGTTCCTGAGTCTGAGAAGGTTCCCGAGTCCGACAAGAAATACCTGAAGAAGGCCGGAGGGTACATCAGCCGAAACGTTGTACAAATAACAATGAAGATAGGGACAAATGTCTGAATAACGCAGATAATACTAATCTTCAAGCCTCATCTCAAACATTCAAAGAAATAGTATGAAAATAAAACATTTAACTAATTAACTAAATTAAAATAAATCTATATCTATCTATACATATATAAAGGATAGTCAGTGTGTATGTATGTCCAGATGAAATTATGAAAATAAAACAATTAACGATAAAGTAAATATATATACACATTAAATATCATCAGTTCTCGCATTTTATTCAACAAATGATCAAGATTTTATTTATATTTGAAGATATTCAAAAATCAAAAATATACATAGAAATAGCATTGAAATTCTACTTAAAAATGTCCAGCATTTGTAAATCTTAAAAGTAAACAAATTAATACACCAGGCCCCTTCCTCTCTCTCTACTCAGGCAATGCTGGGTAGCCGCTTCTAGTTCTCCTTAGAGTGAATGATATTTATACTTAAAAGAAAGGATCATGCATAATTCATACAGACCAATATCCTCATCTTTTATCATTTCATCTTTGTTTACTTGAATCTTTGTTTGTTTTCAACAGTTTGATAGAAAGGATCATCTGGTGCCCTTGGTTCTTCAGGTTACAAATGCATAGAGTTTCTTTTATTCATTAAGTAATCCCTTGGAGTTTTTATTTTGTTTGTTTGTTTGTTTAAGTTAATTCCCAATCCATTATCTATCAGTCTCTTTGTAAAGAAACAGAATAAGGAATCTAAAAGAATTAACATCTAAATTACTTATGAGTATATATATATATATATATATATATATATATATATTAATGGACTCTCCCGTCGATTATCGACATATGAGGGTTCATACACACAATGAACTCCCACACAGGGATTTGTTTATAGTGGTGAAGGCTTGTGTTGGACCATACACACTTTTTGGCACAGTCGATAGGAAAGAATTGGTGCATCAAAGGTTGCCACAAACCCAATCAACAACCGACCTCAGGAATTTTGAATTCAGAGTTATCCCTCTCCTAGACTGGTTACCTACCCAAGGCTGAAGGGCACAGTCTGCCCTACTATTTAACCCATAGCTGGAGGGAGAATATATGGATTCATACCTTTCTCAAGGGTATTAGCGCTATGTGAAATGCTAACAGCTTCGTCTAGGAATTGAACCCGAATCGACGAGTCCATTTTCCATGACTCTAACCACTAGCCCACATGCCTATATATATATATATATATATATATATATATATATATATACATACATACCAATGCATCCACATGAGCAGGATGTGATACAAGGTCAATTTCTTCTTAATCAGAGTTTAACAAGTTTGCATTCAGTTTTTCTTCTCCTAGACTGGTTGCCTAACCAAGGTTAGAGCCCAGTCTGCCTGTCCTATTTACCCATAGCTGGAGGGAGAATAGTTGGATTCATACCTTTCTCAAGAGTATTAGTGCTATGTGAAATGCAAACAGCCTTGTCCAGGATTTGAACTCTAGCTGACAAATCCATTTCCTCCAACAAACCATTACACCACATTTTTTTTCAAAAGAAAAACACCACAGCTTTGTATAGAAACATAAAATAGAATGTAATAAATATCTGGTAATATGTTTTAATGCTGATTTTTTATAATATTTTTCTTTAGTGTAATTTGAAAACTTAAATGTTTTAATGAACTCGGAAAACTCATAACTCGAGGCACTCGTAAGTCAATGTACCACTTTACCTATATGTTAGGATAACATAGACAGAGAATCAACAGCTATGCTATCATCAGATCAAGTGATTACCATGTAATATATATATATATATATATATACATATTAATATATATATATTTAATTCGCACATACATATGCACGTGCAATCCCGCGCTAAGATACAGTCATAACGTCACAACCAACACGCATTTTCATGGACATGTGCATGACAACATATGCGCAAGTACAAAAAAAAAACTGCATTCACGTAAACATACAACACGTGAATAGAGTTATATAAAAATACCATCATTTTCAAAAAAAAAAAAAAAAATTCATTTAAAAAGAAATGTCATAACTAGACTGCTTCAGTTCCAGTGATCTTTTGAAAAAGAGATTTTATCTCGAAAATTCAAGAATTAAATACAGGTTAACACACAACACCATTGTTATTGTATTATTATTTTTTTTCTTTACACCTGCATTGTGATAGCCTTCTAAATCAACCTCCTAAACAATATATACACAATGCTTCAAGCAAATTATAAAACTCTCTTAAATATATATATATATTGTGTGTGTGTGTGTGTATGTGTGGTAAAGAATAAAGGAAAAAGTGGACAAAAAGAGAGCAAAACTCAAACAATAGTTTAACTTCACCACCAAACTCACCCCCCTCCCGCTCACTTTCTCTTCTATAAATCCAAATGTATGTTGCACTGGTGCTTTAATAAAATTGACCGATGAAGTCCTGCTCAATGTAGAACGAAATATATCTCCTACATTGACTTGTTTGAATTTTGCTCTCTTTTTGTCCATATTTTCCTTTATTCTTTACCACATTCTGTTGGATTTACTCCAACCCTCCTATCCCATATATATACCATATATCATATATATATATATATATATATATATATATATATATATAAATAATAAAATTCGAAGGCAATACAATGCGTAAAAAATAAAGACAAAAAGATGTTTATATGTCTAATCGATTTCAAAGCGAAGCTTTATCGTCAGAGACGGATTTCAGAAGCTTTATCGTCAGAGACGGATTTCTGAAATCCGTCTCTGACGATAAAGCTTCGCTTTGAAATCGATTAGACATATAAACATCTTTTTGTCTTTATTTTTTACGCATTGTATTGCCTTCGAATTTTATTATTTTATAACATACTTAACAATGCTTCAAGCAAATTACCAATTACTTTTATATATATATATATTATATATATCATATACTATTTTATATACTGTTGCATGAGGCATACTCAGAATGATAATCTAGTTTGTATTGCAATATTTATTTACATGGCCATATAATATTAATTTTGGGGTTTGTTAATTTAATTACTCGATGATGCTTACTTTTTATGTTTTTCTAGTGTTTTTATTCATTATTATCATTATTTTATTCATATTTATTTTTCCTTATCATTTATTTCTATTTATTTAAAAAAAATCTTTGACACTTGCCAATCACTATTGACTGTACCTTTGCTCTACAAATTAATATTAATATTCTTGTTCCTTAATTGCATGACAGTTATGATCTTGCAACACCCTCTGGTTAAAAATAAGACCATCCAAATCCTCCAAGATGAAATGTATTACCATATATATATATATATATATATATATATATATATATTAGATATGGCCAAAATTTCACATACCTTTTACCGGGCCCCATGAATTAAACTTCAACAAAACTTGGAGAAAACTGTAATTTTTGCTGTATTATGAAGCGGGAAGATTGAAGAAATCTCATGTTAAAAATTATTTGTTTTAAAATAAGAGAATTTTATAAATTATAATCTGTATATAAAAAAATTTTGTTGATGTTTTTTCTCTTGAACATGTGCTTTTTCTTTTTATTTCAAAGTTCAAATTAAAATATTCACAGAAAACTTTTTTCATATGTAAGTTTAGGCTCCATTCTTAAGGGAAAAAAAAAATTAAAATAAGTTATAATTTAATTTTAAATTGTTGTTATAAAAGTTTAAAGAAAAGGGAGGTACAAACATAACAAAATTTTATTCATGCCTTTACATATATTTTATATATATATATATATATATATATATATATATATATATATATTATATACATATTATATGGGAGAATATGTGCTTGATTGAGGCCTAATAGGCCGAAATGTACATACAGAGATTGGTTTTTCTCAATTTGTTGAGCCTTACATTTGAATAGGTATGCCCACTTAATTCATTAATTATTAATTAATTAATTTTCAAAAATTAGGTATGACTCCAATTAAGCACATATTCTCCCAAAAATTGTCGGCTAAAAAAAAAAAGCCATATCAAAACACATTGTTTGTTTACTTCTCATATATATATATATATATATATATATATATATATATATAAAAGATTGTATGGCACCAATTTTTGAAGAGAGGAATAATTTTTTGTTTTGAAAATCAGCAAACTCCTAGGCTTTACTTAGGATTGAATACCAACTGCTAGCACAGGATGAAAAACAGACAGGAACATGTCTAAGTATATTTAGTATTATATATATATATATATATATATATATATATATATATATATATATACACACACACACGTGTGCATACACAATTTAAGGCAAAGTGTGTAGTCTCTTATTTGCCTGATGCTTTTTGCATGTATTGGAAAATTAAATGTTTTAGGGAATAGTCTCATACCAATATTAGTAAATAGTAATAAATATTAATAGAAAAAAAAAATTTTTTTTTCTTTCATTTGTAAATTTTAAGGAAGTTTGTTCTTTTAAAGAACCTCGGTAATCACATCTATTCAGAGATCAATTTTTGGACAGACAGATAATTAAAATGTCTTGTCAAAATAAGAGACTAAATTTTAGTTTCACTTCTATTTTTTTTTTTTTTACTTTCCTCTTTTAAATTTTTTTTTATTTTTTTTTATTATCCAGGATCTGAAGGAATGTAGCGGAACTTTGAGAAGAGCAGAAAGGAAGCTTTTAACCAAATGGAAATATGTGAAGAAAACCAAGATCAAAAGAATTCTTGTTGTTGTTATTGTTAATTTTCGTTTTTAAATAAATAAATAAATAAATAAATAAATGCAAGGAATATTTTGCCACAAGTTGACTTTCGATTTTGCGTGCCTTGATGCAGTCGTCAAGTGAGTGAAACACAAACATCAACTGCTTTTCTACCGTTCTTTATATGACATACAGGCATGTGCATAAAAGGCAATGTCTTTCATCCAATCATCTTCAGATATTTTTCTGTTCAAGGAAGAATAAAGAAGAGTCTATAAATCCATACTGCCGTCCATTTTATCTTATGGAAAAAAAAAAAAAAAAAAAAATATTACTACTACAAAGTCTATTGATATCTAATACTTTTTAGCTTACTGGCATCTTTGATTTTATAAGTACATTTCAGATTTGGAAGTACTATATTAAAACACAATGTGATAAATTCTGTATAAAAATTTAAAAAAATGAAAAATAAAATAAAAAAATAAAAAATGAAAATCCGGATTTGAATTATACATCTATATATTAATACTGGTGTTCCTTAAAAGTACGATAGTTATCATCTTGCAACACCCTCTGCTTAAAAATGAGACTGTCCAAATCATCCAAGTTGAAATGTAAAAATGTAAATCCTGATTATCTGGTGTTGCTCATCCGCCAAATTTTCATTTCTTATGAGTGTCTCTACTTCAAGTAATAATAGAAAGAGAATCTATTGATATCCAATACTTTTAACTTTCAAGCATCTTTGATTTTATAAGTACATTTCAGATTTGGAACTACTATATTTAGACACAAGTGATAAATTTTGTAAATTAAAAAAAAAAAAAGAAAAGAAAATCCAGATTTAAATTATACATCTATATAGTAATACTCATGTTCCTTAAAAGTACAACCGTTATCATCTTGCAACACTTTCTGGTTAAAACAGAGACCGTCCAAATCCTCCAAGACGAAATGTAAAAATTTAAATCCCGATTATCTGGTGTTGCTTAGAGAAATTAAGAGAATCTATTGAAATCCAATACTTTTAACTTATTGGAATCTTTGATTTTATATGTATGCTTCAGATTTGTTAGTATCATATTTAGACACAATGTGATAAATTTTATATTAAAAAAAAAAAATCAAAGATGAAAATCCAGATTTGAATTATACATGAATACACTATTTTGGTTGGTTGGATTTTATAGCATGTCAACCTTTGTTGGGTTATTTTATGCCAAAAACATTTTGCTTTATTCATTCTTCATGCGTACTCAATTTTTTTAAAACACATTTTTCTATTTAACCCTTAACAGGTACTACCACTCCTGCCAGAGTGGACTGGGGAGCAATGTTAATGAAGGGCTATTCATTTCCCAGAGATTCAGAATTGGAACTTCACCATCAGATCAGGTTTAACATCATACCCAGGACACTAAGACTCTCAGCTACTGCCTTCCACCAAAGTATTTTTGCAGGAATTTGCAATAAGATATCTAATAAGATATTAATAAGATATCTAATACTTTTTAGCTTACTGGCGTTTTTTGATTTTATAAATATATTTCAGATTTGGAAGTACTATATTTAGACACAATGTGATAAATTCCGTATAAAAAAAATAAAAAAATAAAAAATGAAAATCTAGATTTGAATTATAAAAAAAAGTAAAGTCGTCAGGGTGGGCTAAAGTCGGTATCAGCCAGTCAGCAAGGGAGTCTATCCCCTTTTCAATAACGCTAGACCAAGGAGATTGTTTTAGCATCTGAGGTGGAGCGCCACACCTACCATCAGCTACTTACTTTACCGCACAGATCCCTGTGCTACTCATACGCTGAGTTGGTGAGGACCTGTATCGAACTAGGAACCTCGTGGTTTCTAGCCAAACGCTCTACCGACTGAGCTAACCCGGCCCAGATTTGAATTATACATGAATACAATATTTTGGTAAATTTGTTGACTTGTATCAACAAAGGAACTTCTCTTTACAGTGGTCCTATTCTTAGCTCAGATGAAATGCAATGCTAATTTAGCTATCATTAAGGGTCACCTTGCAGATATAACTAGTGCACATTATTTTTGTAGTAAGATTGGGGTACTTACTGCTCACATAAATCCTCAAATAGGATAGACAGGGCTCCTTAGCATTGGATGGCAATCCATCTAGACATTGTTTTTGCTGAGGTGAAGCACTACATCTACCATCAGCTTCCAGATGCTATACTTCCCAGAACCGATTGTTGTATACTCTCTTTCTTTACTTGCGTCTCTTCTAGCGTATGGACTTCGTCTTGGGGACTTCGTGTCTGGTCTTCCATTGGGGATTTCTCTTTATCAGAAGCCCTGTGTCATTGGTAGTTTTTAGATAGTAACACAAGACTTCGATTTACTTAGATCATATTTTATTCTGAAATCCCCACCAGATTACCTGCACAGATTGAGTCAGCAGCGTGCATAACACGACTTACCACCGTCATGGTCTTGGCCAATCTGCCTAAAATCTCTTTCTAATCTAAACCGGAAGAGGGTCTTCTCCACAGATTCTCACGGTATCCACCGGAAGGATCAGGATGAGGTCAAGCCTTGTCATTCAATCCTTCAAGGCCGTGGGCTGCAACTTATAACAGCCATTTTGGTTTCTACACTACTGTACATAAGTATTAGGAATCTAATAATTATGTAACACAATTACCCAAGCTGTGCTACTTATGTGCTGAGTTAGAATGGACCGGTATTGAACCCAGAACCTTGCACTTCCTAGGCTGATGCTTAATTGAATGAGCTGAGTCTGTTATAAAACCTCCGCTGTCTATACCTTATCCTAAGGAAAGACTGGGGGAGTAAACCTCAACTCAAAGCCAGAGCGGAGCTAAGAGTAATGGCAATGAAAGGGTACTGCATACTCCCCAGATGTCCAGAACTGGAACCTCACCACCAGATGCAGTTTAGTGTCATATCCAGGATACTTCTAAAATTGTCTCATACATTATGCAAACTAAAAGCTGGTCATTTTCTACCTTCCATGCACTGTAGAGTGAACATTGCATCATAAACAAAAAATATATATTAATGCTTTTTGCCGACACAAATAGCACAAGAGCATTATCCATTGTAAGCAAATAAATATATTAAGCTCTTGTCCCAATATCAAATAATGTATTTTGTTTTTCTCCTCTTTAGAGTCAAGATTGTTCACCAATCTAATACTCAAAATATAACCTATGACTTTGTGGCATGCAATCTTCTGCCCAGTCACTAAATTCTACACAAATATCTAATGGAGCATTGTATTCTTTGAAAGCATTTAATGTTAGATCACTTGGGAATCTGTAATGACTTGTCAGTAATGTTGAGTGTTCATCATGAAATATGCATGTCAAACCACTCAGTTGCACATCAGATTAGTTATCTCTCTCTCTCTCTTAAATAATATATATATATATATATATATATATATATATATATATATATATATATACACACACATAAAGTCAGCAAAATGGCCTATTGTCGGTATCATCAGACAATAGAGTAAAAAAAAAAATATAAAAAAGAGCAAGAGAGTTTCCATCCCTTTTTTGATAGCACTGGACCAGGGAGATTGTTTTTGCTGATGTGGAGTGTTACACCTACAGTCAGCTCTCAGATGTTTTATCACACAGATCAGATTACCAAGCTGTGCTCCTCATGCACCGAGTTGGAAAGGACTGGTATTGAACACAGAACCTTACAATTCCTACGTTAATACTCTACTGACTGAACTTAACTGATATATTCCTATTTTCTGCCTTTCATTTAATTCCGTTTTCAATATGTAAAAATAAAAAAAAATTAAATTAAAAAAAAAAATAAAAAAAATAGAGCCAGATGAAACAAATTCTGTCTTAGCTCCATCCCTTATTTACAAAATCTATGTGGAATGCACAATTATCTATATGATTGTACTAAACCTATTGTCCTTATTGCAAATACCCAATCTTTTTTTTATCATAAATGTACTAGAAGGTGATGGCTGAAGGTCTTAGTGTTCTGGGTTTGACATAAAACTATCTGATGGTGAAGTACCAATTCTGGAGGTCAGTGGAATGTGGAGTACCCCTTCATCGCTATTTTTCCAGGTCTACTCTGACCTGAGTGGTTGTACCTGTTAGGGTCATATCTATGGGTTAAATAGAAACAATGAGTATTAATTTTGAGTTTGAGTTTTGTTTAACGGCATATCAACCCTGTGGTCATTTAATGCCAAAAGGTTATTTTGGATTTCAGACTTTAAGGTAGTGGTTCTATGGAGATAATTGGTTATGTTCTGTTATATTTTGTTGAAATGGTTGCTTTTTTTTAATAAAATTTAAAAATGTTTTCAGGGTTGTATTCTTGAAGATGTCTTCAGGTTTCTAGCTTGATAGTAATTTGCGCGGATATGTTTTAAGTCTGTTACAATTTAGAAGGATATGCTTGGTTGTAAGTTATACTTTGCATGTTGGGCACACTGGGGCACCCTCCCCTTTTAACAGGTACGAATGGGTAATGTGGGTGTGCCCAATACGCAATCTGGCGAGTATTACTTCTCTTCTAATACTTCTGTGGGCTATCGGCCACTCTCCAATAACTTCCTGTATTTCATGGAGCTTGTTTTGAGTCAGATTGTCCCATGATTTCTGCCATTTGTCTAATATAAATTTGTTTATGGTTGGTTTCAGATCTGTATATGGGATTTTAGAATGAGTATTAAAAAAAATGTGTTTTTTAAAAATGAAGTGCCCATCAAGAATGAAAATAACAAATTGCCTTTGACATAAAATAACCCAACAAGGGTTGAGATGCCGTAAAATCCAACCCACTGACCAACTTCTTTTTATTTAATATATCTTGTTGTGAAAAAGGAAAAAAAGAAAAAAAAAGTGATTATCTCTAAAAACTGGTGGATTTAATTTGGTAACAAATAAGAAAAAAATTTACTCTCTCACTAAATTCCCTACAGCCAAACTCAACATACATTTCAATTACGGAAATCCCTTGAATGTACCTGGATAAAATCTAACAACATAACTCTGGTGCCTTGTGAACTTCATATAAAGGGAAGGCGGATTTTTTTTTCTGCTTCAAAATCTTTTCATAAAATTGGATACTATATTCATATCTACTAGCAAAAGAATGCACGCCCTATGTTCGATTGAAACAGATTAATAGCATCACCCCCTTTCTCAATCTTTCCCCTACTCTTTCTTTCTTTCTTTCTTCTTATATTTTTTTCTGTGTAGAATGGCCTTTTTTTCCCTTCCATTCTTTATAATAAAAACGGAAGGATGACACTCATAATAAGAATTCTGCGAATAAGCAACATTAGATAATCAGGATTTACATTTTTGTATTTCATCTTGGAGGATTTAGACGGTATCATTTTTAACCAGAAGGTGTTTCAAGATGATAACGGTCGTACAATTAAGGAACAAGAATATTAATATTAATTTGTAGAGCAAAGTACAGTCAATAGTGATTGGCAAGTGTCAAAGATTTTTTTAAAATGAATAGAAATAAATGATAAGGAAAAATAAATATGAATAAAATAATGATAATAATGAATAAAAACACTAGAAAAACATAAAAAGTAAGCATCATCGAGTAATTAAATTAACAAACCCCAAAATTAATATTATATGGCCATGTAAATAAATATTGCAATACCAACTAGATTATCATTCTGAGTATGCCTCATGCAACAGTATATATATATATATATATATATATATATATTATATACTTACATGAGGCATACTCAGAATGATGATCTAGTTTATATATATATATATATATATTACATGGGAAACACTTGGTTTGATGATACCATATAGATTGCATTTAATCTTGGATGATTTGGACAGTCTCATTTTTAACCAGAGGGTGTTGCAAGATGAAAACGGTTGGACAATTAAGGAACACGAATATTGATATACAGATTTTAGAATTTAGGTCAACAATTAGCATTGATATTAAAAAGTAAGGTATTTGCTGCGGTGTAATAATTCCAACAATATACAAGCTGTAGAGTTTTAGAATCCAGATTAAGTTCACAGCTCCTTGAAATCATCTGAATGTTTACCAGGATTCATTAACCGCAAAAAGATATTTTTCCATTATAAAAACAGATTTGCCGAGAATAAGAGAGAGAGAGAGAGAGAAGAGAGAGAGAGAGAGAGAGACAGTGTGTCAGATGCAGAATTAGCAGTTTCCTTTGCCATAAGAGGTTTTCTTGTCAGAGATTAAGGCCAAACATACATGTAGGTTGCATTTAAGGTTGGCAAGAAACAGGTGAGAATAACGACAATAAGGTTTTGTTTGCAGCACATTTGCCCATTATTAAGAATACTTGGATGTTTCTTTCTGAAGGAGAGAAGAAACTTGTTGAAGACTATAGAAATACAGCTGCAGTATCTTTTAAATTGAAGACCGTGTCCTTGGTGCATAGTGAACGAGCTGTGATGAAGTGTCTAGAGGATTAACTACAGATGAAAAGTTTCTGTCACATAGACACCTATATATGGGTAATGCAGCATTAATTATATACTTACTAATTTACAAACATGCATCAAATTATAGTTTTTTTTTGTTTTTTTTGGACTGGCTACTAAGTTAAAACAGATTTTTTTTTTTTGGTTGAAAAAAATACAGCATTGTTAGCTGTCAAAAGTTGGAAACTCGAGCAGTAAAAGAGTTAAACACATCATACATGTATCTACCAAATCCTTCTGCTACAAGCTGAATACACTACAAGGTTAATTTTTATAGGCAGAGTACAGCTGGTTTGAATTCAGAGTTTTCCTTCTCCTGGACTGGTTGCTTATACCAAGGCTAAAGAATCCAGTCTGTCCTATTTTATCCATACCTAGCGCAAAATAAGATGCAATCACCCCTATCCAGGATTTCAACTTGGTTTGCAGATTCCATTTCTTATGAAGATAACCATTACGCTTAGCTCATAAATTGAATGCACCATATATATATATATATATATATATATATATGCAACCCCTATGGAGGCGTGTGGGCTAGTGGTTAGAGTCGTGGAAAATGGACTCGTTGATTTGAGTTCAATTCCTAGAGGAAGCTGTTGGCATTTCATATAGCACTAATACCCTTGGAAAGGTATGATTCCATATATTCTCCTCCAGCTATGGATAAATAGTAGGGCAGACTGGGCCCTTCAGCCTTGGGTAGGTAACCAGTCTAGGAGAGGGATAACTCTGAATTCAAAATTCCCTCCAGCTATGGGTAAAATAGTAGGGCAGACTGGGCCCTTCAGCCTTGGGTTGGTAACCAGTCTAGGAGAGGGATAACTCTGAATTCAAAATTCCTGAGGTCGATCGTTGATTGGGTTTGTGGCAACCCTTGATGCACCAATTCTTTCCTATCGACTGTGCCAAAAAGTGTGGATGATCCAACACAAGCCTTCACCACTATAAACAAATCACTGTGTGGACATTCATTGTGTGTGTGAACCCTCATGCATCCAAAATCAACGAGAGAGTCCATAATATATATATACACACAGTGATGCTGATAGCTTTTTAATTTAGTGTGTCTTGGGAAGCATGGATTTGATTTGAATGAGTCCCTGGTAGATTTGATGGGTCCCAACTAAAGTTTCTTAATAAATTGTAGAGTTTTTATCTATGAAGAACTAAAGCCATCTAACCCCTACCTTGTACCCCATACAGTGTAATTCGTTTCCAAGAAAACATGGAAATGTATTTACAATTAGCTGGAAATGGTTGAAAAAAAAAACAAACACTGGGACGCATAGATATGATTTTACTGCATCCTTTTAGATTTCTATACATCAGGGACGCAGGACACATACCTATCAGCATCTCTCTCTCTCTCTCTCATATATATATATATATATATATATATATATATATATATATATACCAAATCCTCCACATGAACAGAATGTAACAAGGTCAATTTCTTAAGTGGAGTTTAACAGGTTTTAAAAATTATTTACAATAGAAAAGCATCAAACTTATTTTACTATAGAAAAGCATTAAAATTATTTTACAATAGAAAAGCATTAAACTTATTTTACTATAGAAAAGCATTAAAATTATTTTACAATAGAAAAGCATTAAACTTATTTTACTATAGAAAAGCATTAAAATCATTTTTATCATAGAAAAGCTTTGAGAATCAAGAAGAAAGGGATTTTCAATAGTTAGGAAGTAATGCAAGTGTTACTGAGTAGACAAGAATAGGGTTATTATGTATAGAATTTTAATATACTACAATACAGATGTACATTTACGGCTTTGAGATAACAAAGCAGGTGGTCTTTATTTGTAATCAGAGTCAACAACATGTGACCTCCTCAAGTTCATTTAGCAAGAGGGAAACTCGGGGGAAAAGTGCCCTTTTCAAAAATGCAGGTAGCTTTGTAAAAAGCACAAAGAGTGGAAAGATGTATTCTTGGCCATCTTTTTTTGTGGACAGAGTGGAAGTGTTGAACAAGGAAATGTTAATGAATCAGTTTCAGTATAAAGGTGAGGAGTCCGGTGACAAAGGGAGAGAGAGAGAGAAAAAAAAAGAACATATAACACAGTTGTGAATCAGGAAGAACTTAGTATATTTTATATACAAATAATAGAAATAATGTGGAGAAAGAGAAATAATGATACAATAGAAAGGAAGATAGGGGATTATGATGATAATAATATGAAGTATAGAGAATAAGAATAAGAATAAGAATACTACTATAGAAAATATAGGGGATGATGATAATATGAAGTATAGGGGTGATAGTAATTATAATGATGATACTAAAGAAAAGATAGGGATTATGATGATAATAATATGAAGTATAGAGAATAATAAGAAGAATAATACTATAGAAAAGATAGGGGATGATGATAATATGAAGTATAGAGGGTGATAGTAATTATAATGATGATACTAAAGAAAAGATAGGGGATTATGATGATAATAATATGAAGTATAGAGAATAATAATAATAATAATAATAATAATAATACTATAGAAAAGATAGGGGATGATGATAATATGAAGTATAGAGGATGATAGTAATTATAATGATGATACTAAAGAAAGATAGGGGATTATGATGATAATAATATGAAGTATAGAGAATAATAATAAGAATAAGAATAATACTATAGAAAAGATAGGTGATGATGATAATATGAAGTATAGAGGGTGATAGTAATTATAATGATGATACTAAAGAAAAGATAGGGATTATGATGATGGTGATATGAAGAATAAGATAGAAAAGATAGGGGAGTATGATGATGGTAAGAATAAAATAGAAAAAGTACGGGATTAGGATGATGGTAGTATGAAGTATAGAGAATAATAATACTAGAGAAAAGGTAGGGGATTATGATGATGATATGAAGTATAGAGAATAAAAATAATATTATAGAAAAAAATAGGGGATTATGATGATAGCAATATGAAGTATAGAGAATAATAAGATAGAAAAAGTAGGGGAGTAGGATGATGATGATAATATGAAGTATATAGAATAATGATACTATTGAAAATAGGGTATTATGATATGAAGTATAGAGAATGATAATAATACTATAGAAAAGGTGAAGATTATGATAATAATATGAAGTATATAGAATAATGATACTATTGAAAAGATAGGGTATTATGATATGAAGTATAGAGAATGATAATAATACTATAGAAAAGGTAGAAGATTATGATAATAATATGAAGTATATAGAATAATGATACTATTGAAAAGATAGGGTATTATGATATGAAGTATAGAGAATGATAATAATACTATAGAAAAGGTAGAAGATTATGATAATAATATGAAGTATATAGAATAATGATACTATTGAAAAGATAGGGTATTATGATATGAAGTATAGAGAATGATAATAATACTATAGAAAAGGTAGAGATTATGATAATAATATGAAGTATTAGAATAATGATACTATTGAAAAGATAGGGTATTATGATATGAAGTATAGAGAATGATAATAATACTATAGAAAGGTAGAAGATTATGATAATAATATGATATATAGATATGATACTATTGAAAAGATAGGGTATTATGATATGAAGTATAGAGAATGATAATATACTATAGAAAAGGTAGAAGATTATGATAATAATATGAAGTATATAGATAATAATTGTACAATAGAAAAGATAATGGATTATTATGATAATTTTATATAGAAATTAATAATAACTAGCAGGGTCTGTGGATATATTACAGAATGATAATCTAACTATTACATTTGATATGTTTACTTAAGAGCTATTGCAATAGTTCAATATATAAAAAGTATTATAATCTTGATTTAACTCTCTCTCTTTTTTTTTCATCTCTTCATTCCATAAAACAAATCAGCATTATTGTTTTTGCGCTCTCGCTACCCTCTCTATCTTTGTCCCCACACTCTTTCCTTTCTTTCTTACTATATGTTTTTCTAATGTGTAGCATGTCATTTTTTACCCATTTCTTTCTTCACAATATAAATGAAGAGGTCCATTATCTAACTGAGGTGATGAAACCCATGCCCTACCTAAACCTCTCCTACAACCAACACCCCAACTATGAAGCTTCTCCAGATCAGGGTGTTTAGTTTGTTTTGTTTTACGGCATATCAACCTCAGTGGGTCATTTAATGCTGATAGAGTTTTGAAATAAATTCATTTTTGATGGATACTCAATTATTTTTATAAATACATTTTTCTATTTAACCCATAGATGAGACCCTAACAGGTACTACCACCCCGGGTCAGAGTGGACCAGGGAGCAATCGTGATGAAGGGGTGCTCCACATTCCCTAAACCTCCAAAACTGGAACCTCACCATCAGATAGAGTTTAACGTCATTCCCAGGACATGTAGACCCACAGCCACCACCTTCTAGCACCCATATGATAGAAAAGGCTGGGGTTGCCATAAGGGTAATAGGGTTGGGGCAATCATAGGAACAGGGTGTGTTAAAGTGTGCCACATGTAGGTATGTACTAGCGTATTGACATATAGATAATACTATTGAAAAGGTAGATGATAATATAAAGTATAGACAATAATAATGATAATACTAATTCTATAGAAAAGCTGATATTTTATTATTTTCCACTTTATGTAAATTTTTAAAACATTCCATAAAACAAGCATAGATTTGTTAGAGGCTGTATTTTTATGGCTATTTAGAAAAATAGAGAGTATCCTGTAGCTCAAAAAGTTGATGTGATATAGAAAAAACTGGGGTCATTTTTGGATCAGAGTAAAAAATAGTAAAAATAAAATAGTAAAAAACAAGTGTCAGATCCAACTTCATGAAAATTGTTTTGCCCGGTGTAATGAGAGAGAGAGAAAGAGAGAGAGCGAGAGAAAGAGAGAGAGCAAGAAAGAGACAGAGCGAGAAAGAAAGACAGAGAGAGAAAGAGACAGAGCGAGAAAGAGACAGAGCGAGAAAGAAAGAGAGAGAGAAGAGACAGAAGAAAAGAGAGAGAGGGAAAGAGACAGAGCGAGAAAGAAAGAGAGAGAGAGGGAAAGAGACAGAGCGAGAAAGAAAGAGAGAGAAAGAGAGAGAGAGAGAGAAAAGAGAGAGAGAGAGAAAATAATAAAACAGGACATGGTGAGAGAAAGACAAGTGAATCCATGCTATCAGCACGACTTGATGATGATGAATGTTTTTGCTCACTTTTTTTTAGAAAAAATATATGGGATTCAAAGAAATTCATGTTTTTACTATATCAACGAGGTGGCCAACAGGAAGTAGCCAATGGTCACCCTTCTACTATTGGCCACACAAGGAAGTGCAACAAAAATGTCAACATACTTGTTCTCATGCTCAATGATGCTGGTAGCTTTTTGATTTAGTACATGGATGCACATATTTGCTTTGAATGAGTCCCCAGAAACATTTATAGGTCCCAATTAAAGTTTCTCAATAAATTGTAGAGTTTTTATTTATGATATAGGGGAAATAACTAAAGCCGTTTAACTTCTACCTTGTAGCCTTTCCTGTTTCTAAGAAAATATTGAAATGTATTTACAGTTAGCTTGAAATAATGAAAGAAAAAAGAAAGACACTGGGATGCATGGGTATGATTTTACTGTGCCCTTTTAGATTTTTGAGTGTCACGGATATATACTGTTTTAAAAGTAAATCATCTCAAAGTGTCTACAAGAAAAGAATGTTAAAAATATGGAGTTAAATTTTTTTAAAAAGTAATGTTTTGTGCAACAACATGGAGTTGATTTTTTTTTTTTAACTATTATTTTAAACTCATGAATAAACACAAAGATGACAATAGTGAAAAAGTCGTCCACAAAGAGAAGAATTGCACATTTGGATGAAAAATACACGTGAAGTAGAAAGTAATAATAGTGAAATTGATCTATCTTGATACAAATAACTGAAGAAAGGAAGAAAACCAATATATTGATTTATCATGGGTTGGATTTTACGGCATGCCAACCCTTGTTGGGTTATTTTATGCCAAATATGTTTTGTTTTATTCATTCTTGACAGGTACTCAATGTTTTCAAAACTCATGAATATCTATGCTGGGTTTGCATTTATGACTTGATCTACAGAAAAAAAACAAATAATTGTCAACCAATCACAGGTCTTAGAGGTCACATGACAGTAACATATTTCTTATATATATGTATATACATATATATATATATATATAAAGTCATCGGGGCGGCCTAATGTTGGTATCAGCCATGCAGCGAGGGAGTCTATCCCCTTTTCACTAGTGCTAAACCAAGGAGATTGTATTGGCGTCTGAGGTGGAGCACCACACCTACCATCAGCTCCTTACTTTACTCATAAACTGAGTTGGCGAGGGCGGGTATCGAACTAGGAACTTTGTGGTTCAAGCAAGATGTGACACAAGATCAATTTCTTAAGCGGCTTTTAACAGGTTTGAATTTAGAGCTCTCCTTCTCCTAGATTGGTTGCTATGCCAATGTTAAAGAGACCAATCTGTCTTACTATTTACTTATATCTGGAGGAAGAATAATTGGATTCATACCTTTCCCAAGAGTATTAGCGCTATGTGAAATGCAAACAACTGCATCCAGGATGTAAACTCATCTAACCATGTCCATTTCCTATGACGGTAACCATTACACCACACGCCTCGACTAGATACAGTTTAACATCATACCTAGGACATGGTGAGAGAAAATCAAGGGAATCCATGCAATCAGCATGATTTTATGATGATAAATGTTTTTGCTCAATTTCTTAGAAAAAATATATGGGATTCAAAGAAATTCATGTTTTTACTATATCAACATTGATTATATATATATATATATATATATATAAAAAAAAAAAAGTTTATATGAATCTTATTGAAAACTTTGCATCCAAAAAGATTAAAATACTTCAATTCCTACAGACATGCCAATGATTTATCAGTCTAAAGGTTTTCAGCTTATTTTTTCTTGCAATGCTTCTTTTTCCATAGAAAATGTGTTCAATTGATTTAAGTAAACTTTATTTTATAAAAGCATCGTTTTTATTTCTGCTTTTTTCCATTTTTACTGAATTAAAACTGCTGGATAAAATAAAAAATACTTAACATTGTAGGATATTCTCTAGATCTTGGATATACAGTATCGACCATAAGTATACCCTACCATTTTTTTACTAAAATAAAATATTAATTTTTGTTCTAAAGATACCAAAGTTTTATTGTTTCTAGCAGAACATTATATATTATTATGTTTCTTTTTATAAAAAGTTCAATTTCTTCTAAACCAAAAGTATTCAATTATTTCTAGATGAACATTATTATGTTTCTTTTTATAAAAAGTTCAATTTCTTCTAAACCAAAAGTATTCAATTATTTCTAGATGAACATTATTATGTTTCATTTTATAAAAAGTTCAATTTCTTCTAAACCAAAAGTATTCAATTATTTCTAGATGAACATTATTATGCTTCTTTTTATAAAAAGTTCAATTTCTTCTAAACCAAAAGTACAGTATTCAATTATTTCATGAACATTATACATTATTATGTTTCTTTTTATAAAAACTTCAATTTCTTCTAAACCAAAAGTACAGTATTCAATTATTTCTAGATGAACATTATATATTATTATGTTTCTTTTTATAAAAAGTTCAATTTCTTCTAAACCAAAAGTACAGTATTCAATTATTTCTAGATGAACATTATATATTATTATGTTTATTTTTATAAAAAGTTCAATTTCTTCTAAACCAAAAGTACAGTATTCAATTATTTCTAGATGAACATTATATATTATTATGTTTCTTTTATAAAAACTTCAATTTCTTCTAAACAAAAGTACAGTATTCAATTATTTCTAGATGAACATTATATATTATTATGTTTCTTTTTATAAAAACTTCAATTTCTTCTAAACCAAAAGTACAGTATTCAATTATTTCTAGATGAACATTATATATTATTATGTTTCTTTTTTATAAAAAGTTCAATTTCTTCTAAACCAAAAGTACAGTATTCAATTATTTCTAGATGAACATTATATATTATTATGTTTTTTTATAAAAAGTTCATTCTTCAATTTCTTCTAACCAAAAGTACAGTATTCAATTATTTCTAGATGAACATTATATATTATTATGTTTCTTTTTATAAAAAGTTCAATTTCTTCTAAACCAAAAGTACAGTATTCAATTATTTCTAGATGAACATTATATATTATTATGTTTCTTTTTATAAAAAGTTCAATTTCTTCTAAACCAAAAGTACAGTATTCAATTATTTCTAGTTGAACATTATATATTATTATGTTTCTTTTTATAAAAACTTCAATTTCTTCTAAACCAAAAGTACAGTATTCAATTATTTCTAGATGAACATTATACATTATTATTATGTTTCTTTTTATAAAAAGTTCAATTTCTTCTAAACCAAAAGTACAGTATTCAATTATTTCTAGATGAACATTATACTGTCAAGACAGACATTATTAGGTATTATCTATTACCAAACACTACTGCTGGAAAAAAATACTTAACATTATTGGATATTCTCTACATCTTGGATATACCGTATCGACCATAAGTATACAATTTTGATTTTGTTCCAAATCAAAGATAACAAAGTTTTATCATTTCTAGTAGAACATTCTATATTACTTGCAGGACCTGTGTATACACCACAGTATTATAAAATTTATTATCATAACAACGTTTGATATGTTTACTTAATAGCTATTGTAAAATACTTCAATATCTAAAAAGAATAATAATCTTGATTTTTGGATTGATAAATATTCATATTTTTGGTTACAGAAATTTCAATGCTGTAGAGCTTGGTAATAAATAATACCTAACAATATTCATTTTGATTGTATCATGTTCTACAAGAAATTATCAAATATTGAAGTAATTAAACTTTTTATAGAAAGAATTGTTGGGTGTACTTATTTATCGGAAATTCTCTCTCTCTCTCTCTCTCTCTCTCTCTCTCTCTCTCTCTCTCTCTACGTTTTGATTCTCGCTACTTTTGATCCATCATTTTGTTTTCTTTTTCTTTTCCACTAACCCTTCCTTTTACATTTTGCCTTTCTTTTACTTGATTTTTGCTCCTTTTCTCTCTACAGTCACCCCCCCTCTCTCAATTACTTTGCTTGGGTGTGGTAGGAGAGCCGCTGTGAGCAGTTTAAAGTAGACAAAGAGTTAAGTAGGAAAAAGTATATGCCGTAATTACAGAGATATTTTATTTTTATGTTAACTATCAAAGGAAAAGAAATGAATAGCAATTAGTGCTATAATGGCAGGGGTTTGTTTTTTGTTTTTTGTTCTTAACAAAGGAATCATGTAATAAAACGAATTATTAATAGGAAGAAAAAGGTGAAGAAAAGGTAAAGAGTAGGTCAGTGGAAAAACATTAGAGGTAATATATAATAGCAGACTGGAATGTCATGCAAACTCAGACAAATTGAGATGCAATTTATATTATTAGTTATCACGCGAACAGCTTCTTAACTTATTTGATAAATTATTTTAAACAAAATTGAATTCAATCTATAAAGCTATAACATTTTTTGTAGTTCCAATTAGGTTTTACTACTAGGGCAGTCATACTGATAGCTTTTGATTTAGTGCATCCTGGGACACAAATATTTGCTTTGAATGAGTCCTAGGGAAAATTTATGGGTCCCAACTAAGGTCATCTAACTCCTATCTTGTAAACTATCCTGTGTAATTCATTTCTTGTTCCTTAATTGTACGACCGTTATCATCTTGAAACACCTTCTGGTTAAAAATGATACCGTCTAAATCCTCCAAGATGAAATACAAAAATGTAAATCCTGATTATCTACTGTTGCTTATTCGCCTTATGAGTGTCATCCTTCCGTTTTTATTATAAAGAATGAAAGGGAAGAAAAGGTCATTCTACACAGAAAAAAATATTAGAAGTAAGAAAGAAAGAGTAGGGGAAAGATTGGGAAAGGGGGTGATACTACTAATCTGTTTCAATTGAACATAGGGGTTGCATACTTTTGCTAGTAGATATGAATATAGTATCCAATTTTATGAAAAGATTTTGAAGCAGAAAAAAAAAAATCCCCCTTCCCTTTATATAAAGTTCACAAGTCACCAGAGTTAAGTTGTTAGATTTTATCCATGTACATTCCAGGGATTTCCATAATTGAAATGTATGTTGAGTTTGGTTGTAGGGAATTTAGTGATGACTGCAAGGACAGTAAATTTTTTCTCTTATTGGTTACCAAATTAACATATATCCTGTGTAATTCATTTCTAAGAAACTATTGAAATGTATTTACAGTTAACTTGAAATGGTGAGGGAAGAAAAAAGAAAAACACTGGGACTTATGGATATGATTTTACAGCGTCCTTTTAGATTTTTGTGCGTTAGGGACGCAGGAAACGTACCTATCAG
>CM042142.1:54996228-55061228 GCA_023376005.1 Doryteuthis pealeii
ATTACTCAATATAGTTTGTTAGAAGAAACTTTTTTTTCTAAAAAAAATAATCTGTGTGTGTATGTGTGTATTAAACCTAAAATATTTGACTAATGAACACATGAGTTCATTACTTTAAGTTTCATGTGGAAATATTTCTGTTTGATGATTGTGTGCTACACATGAAACTTCAAGTAATAAACTTTAAGAGTTCATAATTCAAATATTTTAGGTTTGATACCAGCTCTTCCATAAAAAGATTGAGCACTTTTTATGCACAAAGTTTTTTTTATATGAATTTATTATAATTATTAGATCATTATAAATTACATTTAATTAAAGTTTAATCATTTTTTAATGAAATAATATATATATATATATATTATTATTATTATTATTATAAACTAGCAGAACCTGTGGATATACCACAGTATGATAATATAGTGAAATAGTTCAATATGTAAAAAGTATAATAATCTTGATTTAACACTTTCAATTTCTTTTTTTCTTGCCTTTTCATCTTTTCATTATGTTCGATAGAAACAGATCAGTGTTATTGCTTCCGCACACTCACTCCCTCTCTCTAATTTCCTCTACTCTTTCTTTCTTTCTTATATTTTTTCTGCATAGCATCTACTCTTTCTTCCCTTTCTTTATAATAAAAACAGAATGGTCCATAATTTAGCTGAGGTTATGACACTAATAAGAAATAAGAATACTGCAGATAAGAAACAGCAGATAATTCATATTTACATTTTTGCATTTCATCTTGGATGATTTGGATGGTCTCATTTTTAACCAGATGGTGTTGTAAAATTATAACTGTTGTACTTTTAAGGAACACAAGTATTCATATATAGATGATATTTCATTAGAGTTAAATAAGTTCCTTATTGCTTTTGCAAGAATATGCTTTAAGAATTTTTTTTTTTTTTACAGAAAAATAATGAAATTTTGCTTATTTTGGCAAAAATCATGCCTGAATATGACACGCAGAAACAGTTTATGCCTCATGGAAAAAGTTACAAACAGAAAGTAAATGATGGATAACTGAAAGTTAAACAAATGGTACAGCTGCTGCATCTGTCAGGAATGGTTTATAATTTTTTAAAAAGTAAAGATAGCTGAGCTTAAGAATAAATAACTCTCTAAAACTCTAGAAAACTTTTGTCTGAAATTTTGATAATTTATATTATTTGGATTTTTTGGACTATTGTCCTCATCTTTATTTTACATATTATTAATTTTATTTATTTTTTTTTTTTTTTACATATTATTAATTTTACTTAATTTTTTTTTTTTTACATATTTTTTATTTTTTTTTACATATTATTAATTTTACTTAATTTTTTTTTTTACATATTTAATTTTACTTAATTTTTTTTTTTTTTACATATTATTAATTTTACTTAATTTTTTTTTTTTACATATTATTAATTTTACTTAATTTTATTTTTTTACATATTATTAATTTTACTTAATTTTATTTTTTTACATATTATTAATTTTACTTAATTTTATTTTTTTACATTATTAATTTTACTTAATTTTTTTTTTTTACATTTATTAATTTTACTTAATTTTTTTTTTTTTCATATTATTAATTTTACTTTATTTTTACATAACATTTAGGTCTTTGTGTCCTCCAGCCTTCTTCAGATATCTCTTGTGGAACTTGGAATTGAACCCTTTATTCAATCCACAGGAATAGACCGTTCTCATTGCATTAACCATGACCAGGTACAAGTGTTAAGCTGTATTAAGTATTCTATATTATCGCCCTTACTTTTGCTAGTATAATCGCCCTTGTCCAGGATTGAACCTGCAACCTAGAGATGATTGTCACTTAGAACTGTATTAACTCAACCCTTATATCCATTGTGCCATGTGTTCAATAATCTGAAAAATCCATCTTGAAGACTTTCCCACCCTGTTGAATACACTGACTGTATCCTCTGTGAAGGCATAAAACCACCATAATAAAGAAGAACACGGCAATTGAGAGGAATAAGACCACCACAAAGTGGAGTGTTACAAGTCATGGAATGCTCAACCACCAGGATTCCATCCTTAAGCACCATATATATATTTACCAACCCCTCTGCACGAGCAGGATGCGACACAAGGTCAATTTCTTAAGCAGAGTTTAACAGGTTTGAATTCAGAGTTTTTCTTCTCCTAGACCGGTTGCCTAACCAAGGTTAAAGAGCCCAGTCTGCCTAACTATTTGCCCATAGCTGGAGGGGGAGTAGGATTCATACCTTTCCCAAGGGTATTAGCGCTAATTGAAATGCAATTACCCCGTCCAGGATTTGAACTTGGAGCGTCGAGTCCATATATGGCCACACACAGCCATCAGGTGGCTCCATTGGGTGGGTTGGGCGGTCTTACCATACTGCAGAGGTGCAGTCTGTGTATTCTACAGCCCCAGCTGACAGGGCCTTAAAAAGTTAAGAAAAAATGAGTTTCACATAAATATACAAAAAAGCAGCATTGGTCAGAAATTAAACACTTTTTTTTTTTTTTCTCCCTGTTCTTGCTCGGCACAGAAAATGGTTATTTGTGGACAAGACAGTAATTGGCAGTAGAAAGCACAGTTATTATGAGAATCCCAAACAAAGAAAATCACCGTTGGATCCAGGAAAACCTTTGACATCTCAACCTAAATGGAAACTACAAGGGAAAAAAAATGTTCTCTATTATTTGATGATATTCAAAAGGAATTCTTTATAATGAATAGGTGGAACCTGGACAATCCATTATAATGCTCCGTTGAGTAACTGGCTTATTTGATTGATACAATGGAATCATAAAGACCGTTCTCTCATACTGTCAATAACTCTTAGAAAGAGTCATTAACATACCGAAAATTATTTGGACAACTGAATCTGTTCTTGGAATTCTTGATATTGTTAACAACAACATCATTTCAGCCAACACATTCTACAGCCTTCATATATATATATATAGCGATGCTGATAAATTTTTGATTTAGTGTATCCTGGGATGCACATATTTGCTTTGAAGGAGTCCCTGGAAATTTGATGGGTCCCAACTAAAGTTTCTTAATAAATTGTGGAGTTTTTATTCATGATCTGGGAAAACAACTAAAACTGTCTAACTCCTACCTTGTAACCTATTCTGTGTAATTCGTTTCTAAGAAACTATTGAAATATATTTACAGTTAGCTTGAAATGGTGAGGGAAGAAAATAGAAAACACTGGGACACATTAATATGGTTTTCCTACATCAGAGATGCAGGACGTGTACCTATCAATATCTCTGATATATATATATATATATATATATATATATCAATACTTGGGTTCCTTAAGCATACAACCGTTATCATCTTGCAACACCCTCATGTTAAAAATGAGACTGTCCAAATCACCTAAAATGAAATGCAAAAGAGTAAATCCTGATTATCGGGTGTTGCTTATCTGCTAAATTCTTATTTCTTATGAGTGTCATCACCTCAGCTAAATAATGGACCATTGCATTTTTATTAGAAAGAAAGGGAGGGAAAAGGACATGCTAAACAGAAAAATATGTATAAGAAAGAGAGTAGGGGAAAATAAAAAGAGGGGGTGAGCAGAATTAATAATGCTAATCTGTTTAAATCAAACATAATGAAAAGATGAAAAGAAGGAAAGAAAGAAAAAAGGGTGAGAGTTAAATCATGACTATTATACTTTTTACACATTGAACTATTAGAAATAGCTCTTAAGTAAACATATCAAACATTGTAATAATTAAATTATCATACTATGGTATATCCACAGGCCCGGCTAGTCTGGTATAAAAGTTCAAGAGAAAAAAAATTTCTTGATTGATTTCAACCTCTCTTGGGTTATTTTATGCCGAGGGATCAGGGAATCATGTTCATATTTACATGTTTCTTAAGAGGTTTTGTTTTGCACATGGTCCTATCAAATACAAATAATTTTTTAACAGTTCTATTTGACCAATAGATGGGAACCTAACAGGTACTTCCACAGGTATATATATTGGTTTATGTGTATATAGCTCAGTCGGTAGTGCATCTGCCTAGGAACCACAAGGAGTTCAATATTGGCCCTAGCCAACTCAGCGCATGAATATCAGAGCTTGGATCTGTGCTGTAAAGTAAGGAGCTGATGGTAGGTGTGGTGCTTCACCTGAGACCCAAAAACAATAACCCTAGTCTAGCACTAGTGAAAAGGGAATAGACTCCCTCATTGTCTGGCTGATACCAACAATCGGCCCCTCTACCAACTTTACGTTTGCTTATTCCTGGTCACTGACTGATGATCCAAAACTTTATGATCAGCAACATGTGGCAATGATGATTGTAACAGTCAAAACAATTTTGGTGTCATTACAATTGATTTTGCTGAGTATCTATTGGAAATAAACTGAGGAAGAAATTAAATGGTCAACTGTTCATATGGATGGCCAAAATATTGATATAAGAAGTGACCAGAGGCTCTCCTGCTAAGTATAAGCTATTAGAAGAGTGTATAGATATTTTTAATCAAGGTGAATATGTATGATAAGTACACTAATACTTGTGCAGCTGATACAGACCAGTCAGAGTAGCAATGATAATAATAATCATTTTTTTATACAGAGTCATATGGTTTCAAGTATTCTTATTTAATCCTAAAAATCTTCAAGCAGATGTAAGTGTTGTATACCCTTCATTACTTCTTACTTCTAGTCGTCTTTTCTTCTGGTCGGCTTTGGTTCTATCTTCTATCATCTTGGATATCTTCTAAGGTCTGGACTTTCTTGGGGACTTCGAATCTGGTCTTCTATGGGGATTTCTCGTTATCAGAAGTCCTGTGTCATTGTTAGTTTTTAGGTAATAAACACAAGACTTCGATTTACTTTTAATCTTATTTTATTGTTAATCCCCAAACCAGACATTTGCGCAGATCCTTACATCCTACGAGCTCAGTTTCTAACTCCTACTGACTGAGTTACTTACTCCTTAAACTGGAAGACAGGGTCTTCTATGCCTTCCGGTTCTCACGATTTATCCCCGGAAGGCAAGGTGAGAGTGAGGTCAAGCGCCGTCACTCACTCTCAAGGCCATCAGCTGCACTAATCGCCATTATGTTTCTACACTACCTTATATAAGTATTAGGGATCCAATAATTATGTAACATAAGGTTCAAAGTCATAATTGAACATACAACTCTGACACATTTCTGAGACAAACCTTTTTATATAATACAGCACATGAATAAACAAGATACATAAACAATAGGAGATAGAATAGAATAGTGTACATAAACATACATACATAAAAGTTACAGACATGAGACTAAGGATAGTCATGCTGTATAAATCCTTTACAGTGATGGTGGGGGGGAGGCCGAAGCCCCACCGAGAAAGGGGTAGATAGACTCTAGCCCATATCAGTTCGTTGAGAAGATGTAGCTAAAAGAGGAAGAGAAGTTTAAATTAGGCGCTTATATACCAGACTTCCTGGTGGCCAGGATGTAAACCCAGTGGGAAGATAACTCTTCCAGGCAAAGGGAAGATAATCCCCACACAGATATTTGACGCATAAATAGGAGCTGAACAGGTATTACCCCTTTGTATCAGAGTGGATCTGGGAGTAATGCAAGGAAGAGATACTTCATACTCCAACAGAGCTTCAGAACTGAAGACTTACTATCAGATGCAGCTTAGTGTCATACTCCGGACAGCCCACTTGTTGGAGTCATACCCCTCTGCAGTCAGTGTATTCTAGCCCTGCTGACATAGCTGTAACTCAGGTATTACCATTTTGTATCAAATTGAGCTGGGAGTAATGACAACGAAGAAGTACTCCATGTTCTCCAGAGCTTCAAAACTGGAGGCTTACCAAAGGATTCAATTTAGTCATACCCAGGACTCTTCATTAGTAGGACAGAAGGGATCTTACCCCTCCGCATTGAGTATATTCTAAGCCCGCCAACAAGATGGATGAGCAGATGAAGCTGGACAAATATTTTTTTTAAACTTAGGAATGTGGCTGCATCTTTTTGCTACCTGCTTATTTTCAAGCCAATTCATTCAATTTTCATTTATGGCTGTTCTTGCAAAAATCTATGAAATATCAGCAAATTGCAAGGTTTCCTTAGTTTTTGCTAATTGTGCAAGAAAAAAAAATTTTTTTTTCAGAAGTCCTGAAGCAAGTGTGAAACAGAATCCTGTAAATTTTAGAGATATTTTGTTAGATTATGATACATTTTTATCACCTTTCTTAAAATCCAGCAAAAATATTTCAGGTTAATACATAGTAAGCAGAAAAATAGTTTTTGCAAGTCAAAACTATTCTCACACACAACATATATATACATATATATAAAATAGTATCTGTATACTGTGTCTAGATGTGGAGACACACGTGGCATAACAGTTATTGTCATAAGAAATTGACTCGATGAACTAAGTTCAAATCATGGATGAAATGAAACACACACACACACATATATATAATGCGTATATATATATATATATTATATATTATATATATAATATGTATGTATATATATATGCATTATATATATATATATATATATATACGCATTATATATATATATATATATATATATATATGCATTATATATATATATATATATATGTATATATATATATATATATATATATATATATAATGCGTATATATATATAATACATATATAATGATAGAAAGGGATATGAACATGAATGCAGATATAGAAATATCCAGACCTAAAGTGGCCTCAAGAGGAAGCGACGCATACACAGAAAAATATGTTGGCCCAAATATCCAGTGCTTAATCAGTGCTAATATCCCTGGGAAAAGTATGGATCCATTTCTTACCCCCCTGTTATGGGTAAATAGTAGGGCAGACTGGACTCTTTAGCCTTGGCAAGGCAACCAATCTAGAAGGAAAAACACTGAATTCAAAACCTGAAGAGTAATTTCCAAGGAATCCGTGTCACAGTAGAGCATCATTCTTCTGTTATTAGCCCATCTAAAATGTGTAGCTGGTCCTACACAAGCATTCACCACTATGTAAACAAATCATGAAAGCATGTGGTGTAATGGTTATCATCTTAGTAAATAGACTCAGCTACCTGAGTTCAAATACTGATGAGACTGTTTGCATTTCATATAGCGCTTATACCCTACCCTTGGGAAAGGTCTGCATACAACTATTCTCCCTCCAACTCTGGGTAAAATAATAGAGCAGTTTGGGCTCTTACCTTGGTTAGGCAACCAGTCAGGGAGAAGGAAAACTGAAGTGAAACCTGTTAAACTGTTTAAGAAATTGATTGTGTCACATCCTTTTGATGCAGAGAGGTTGGAGTATATATATATATATATATATATATATAACATCTGCTAGGATTTGTATTATTTAACAGTCATGAAAATCTATGGTTAAACCCATATATATAAGCAATCCTCTTAAAAAACTGTTTTATAATGCACATTATATAAGTACACTTATTTTTATATTATCACATAACTACTTTCAGATATTAGTTTGCAGCACAGGAAGATTTTTGTACATTATTTAAAAAAAGTAAAATTAGTAAATCTTTAAAATAATGCTGCCTAAAGTAACAGAAAAATTGAAAAAATTCTAAAAAGAAAACTTTTATCAATTAATAAACTCCAAACAATCATTCATACACTCAATATAAAACCCATCAGTTATAATGTCAAATTTCAACAGCCTGAATCCCTGAGGGTACTGAAATAATGAAAGACTATCTTGTGTGTGTGTGTGTGTGTGTGTATATATATATATATATATATAAAGATTTTGAAGGCAATTTACAATGCAATATGTGTTGAATTTATTTGACTTTTGTTTTTTTTCAAAACTAAATATTTTCGGAAGTAAAATTCCATCTCCAGAGTTATTGAAAGTTGAAAGTATTGAAAGTACTAGGTGATTTTTTTATAGTACTTATCCCACGGCGATATTGTAATCTTCTGTTGTTTATGAAGTTGATGAACACTGTATATTTGAAAAAAAAAATTTTCCGTGATGTTAAATCGGCTAATTCCGTGATGTTAACTCGGCTTGGCTGTTCCTGTGCGTGGTAAATGTTCGAAATTCTTTTAATTTTTACTATAAATATAAGCCTTGCTCAACACATATTGCATTGTAAATTGCCTTCAAAATCTTTATATTACACACACACACAATGCTTCAATGATACTATAAAGAAACAAACTTTATATATATCATATGCTAGAAGTGGCTACCCAGCTTTGCTTGGGTAGAGAGGGGACAATAAAAAGTTAGTCTCACAGATCTATTGATTGTTTTGGTCTTATATATTTGATTTGTTAATGTTTTAATCACCAATGATTTTCTTTTCTTTTACTAATCAAATCCTTATTTTTAAACATCTTCATGAATGTAGATAAAATCTTCATTATTTTTGCACAAAAAGCAAGCTCTATTGATAGTGAATGAGTATATATATTTACTGTCATTAATTGTTTTATTTTAACTGATTCCTCTGGACATACAGGTCCTTTATATATATATACACACACACACACACATATACACACGCATTTCTCTCTCTCTCTATACATTTCTCTCTCTCTCTCTATATATATATATATATAAACACACACACACACATTTCTCTCTCTCTCTCTCTCTCTATATATATATATATATACATTTCTCTCTCTCTCTCTATATATATATATACACACACACACACATATACACACGCATTTCTCTCTCTCTCTCTCTCTCTATATATATACATGCACAGGGTGTCCATAAAGTCCTGCATAAGATTTAAAATACACCTACGAAGTTGGTGTCGATTAGTGTGTGGTGACTGTTGTCTGTAAAGGTTTGTGAAGCTGGAGGATTGGAATATTTTTATGTTTTGGAGCATTTTAGAGATTTTGTGAATTTTTGAATTCTCAGAACAGACTCAGCTGGATACTGATCACTCCACAAAGCTCTACCGCTAGGAACCAGGCACAAACTGAAGCTCACACATATGGCTAATGTTTTAAAATTGCATGTATCCCCTTGGTATTCCTCTGTTAAGGCACTGGGCAATAAAATCAGCCCTACCCCTTTAAATTGGGGGAGCAGGTGTTGCCTGGGTGTATAGCCCCCTGGGATCACACTGATATTAAAATATCTTACCGGTCCAATGGCCAAAGCCACTGGACAAAGGACCTGAAGGCTGGGTAAGTATATATAAGTCAGTATATTGTTAATAAAAGGATTTTTTTTCATGTATGCTTTTTAGAATGACTAGTTGTAGTGTAATTATTATGGTCTACTGAGAATTTGGGATTGAAAAGAAAATCAGATTTCTGGAGAAAGAGAAGAAAAAAGAAATAAGAATAGAAAGAAGATAAAATTTGTAATTCAAAGTGTCAGCCAGTGACTGGTCAATGACCCCTGAACTAGATTTAAAAATAAAAACGGAAGTCCTAGGTTTCCTGTAGAGGGCAGAAGCAGATGTCTCCCTTGCCCCGCCCCCGGGACCACAAACGGAAGTAAAGAGAATTCAGTCTCTCTTTCGCCCGGCCCGAGAAAGATCAGACATATTGGGGGGGGGGGCTCTGTCATGATATGTCTAGGCTAGCAGCAAACAGGAATGTGATTTATGATAGAACAGCTTTACCCTCACTCTTTCTCTCTCTCTCTGAAAAAAGAACCCACAAACCTAGAAATAAATAAACAACCCCTTTTTTACTATACAACTTTCGTATGTTGTTTCTTCAAGCTAATGACTACTACTACCTGACTTGATCCACTACGCAACACTAGTATACTCATTCCTATTGATTTATCTTATGGTGGAACTATTCCGTGTAGTAAATCAATGTTATAAATTATATATTACACACATGCACATGCAGTCATGCAAATAAACTCACATAGGATACCAAATTCTCACTGATATAAATGCATAGAAATATATATATATATATATATATATATATATATATATATATATATATTCAGTCCTGTTTGTTTATTCATGGTGTTTTAGAAAAATTGATATAATTTCATAATCTAATAAATTGATCAATTCTCATTCAAATGGGGAATTTTCAATTCTGTAGCTCTTGGGAGGTTAAAATACTACTTCATCACCATTACTCCCAGGTCCACTGACCCGGAGCATAGAAAAAAATGAGCTGAAATAAATGTGTTTAAAAAATTTGAGTTTAAAAAAACAAAAATTGAATACCCATCAAGGATGAATTCAACAAATGTCCAAGGCATAAAATAACCCAACAAGGATTTATATGTCATAAAATCTAACCAACCATTCTATTGATTTCAAATTTTAACAGAATGTGTCAAAACAACTCAAAATTCTATGTTTAATGTTTAAACACCTTTTCTTTTCCAGTAAATGACATTTCTATACTTGAAAAGATAAAATAAAAGTTAAACATTGAATTTCTAGTTGTTTATATACATGCTGTTAAAATTTGAAATCATTTGAACTTTAAGACATACTTAGACAACACGAACAGAGGTATACATACCAATTCAATTCAAACAGAAAAAAATATAGAAACACACGCGTATATATATATATATATATAATGATAGAAAGGGATATAGACATCAATGGAGATATAGAAATATCCAGACCCAAAGTGGGCCTCAAGAGGAAAACAGAGACACATACACAGAAAAACATGTTGGCCCAAACAACCAGTGCTTAATCAGTGCCATTGTTCAAACTTTTTTTGATTCCATATTAAGGATTCTTTATGTCTCTTCACAACGGTGCCAATGACATCCTGCAGGAGATCAGATTCCACAAGACCAAATTCCAATAATGGCAAATATGAACATTTCCAGACATTGAGCATCCTTGTATAGTTTTTGTTTATCTATGGCTACAGACTTTCCAGTTTCAAAAATATCAATTTTTGTATGAATACAAATGCATAAATTTCAAAATTATATGAGTAAAAAAAAAAAAAAAGATAAAAATAAATAAATAAACAAAAATAAATAAGAATAAATAAATAAATAAAAATTATGTCTTAAAAAAGTGAATAACAAAAAATTCATCAACCTATTTTTGAATTAAGTGACAGTTATCTCTGGAACCCGAGTTCAATCCTGAGTGAAAGCAGTTAGAAAAATAATTAATTAACACAACTCCTACCCCAGCTATGGTTAACGGAATGAGAACAGGATACCCCATGGAATAAATAAAGGGTTAGGTTCAAAGTTCCGTGATGGCTCCCGAATATGACAAGAAAGTTCCAGAGTTCGAAAAGAAGGTTTCCGAGTCCGAGAAGGTTCCCAAGTCCGACAAGAAATACCTGAAGAAGGCCGGAGGGTATATCGGCCGAAACATTGTACAAATAACAATGAAGATGGGGACAATAGTCCGAATAACGCAGATAATACTATTTTTGAATATTCAAATTTTTAATTGTGGGCTGCATTTGACTTTTATATCTAACTAGCAGGGCTACCCGGCGTTGCCCAGGATTTAAAAAGTTAAAAATAAATCTCTCATCTATATTTATATATATAGATAAATTCTTTTTCTATATATTTGTTTTATTATCTTTTATTCTTTGTATATTCTTGTTTTTAGGTTGTTTACTTTATTTATCTTTCTTGTTTATATTTTTTCTTTTGTCTTGATTACGTTTTATCCTTTATTAATTTGTTTTATTTTTCACTTTATTTTTTAATATATCATTGATTTATGTGCTTATTGTATTATCATATCTTTTATTTAGCTTTTCTTATAGAAAGTGAGCAGCGGTAAAAAGATTTTTAACACCCTCTCAGACAAAAAACAGCTGATCAAAAAGTTTTAAAAATTGGCACCAACTCAACTAGACAGCAGTCTAAATGTCTAGACATCATCACTTTATTATAAAAGTTTCTCAGCTGTGCGCACATCTTCATTAAAAAAAAGGAACAACAAAACCCATAACAATTAGGCCAGCAACTAAAGCTACTAATCTCTACTTCATCAAATGCATTAACTTGATCAATAAAAAAAAAGGCTTTCAAAACTATCAAAGATCATAAGCCAAACTACAAGGCTAAGCCACAGTGTAGGCTTTGAAATCCTACAAAAAATAATATTGGTAAAATTAGTAAATCCATCAGCATGTCAACTTCTAGGGTTATTTTATGCTGAAGATGATTTGTCCTATTCACTCTTGATGGGCATTCAAAAAAAAAATTTTTTTCCCAACTCAATTTTTTTAACACATTTTTTAAACTCCCATTTACTATTTAACCCACAGGTGTGAACCTAACAGGCGCTACCACTCCAGGTAAGATTGAACCAGGAGTAATAGCAATGAAGGGGTACTCTACAGTCCCCAGATCTCCAAAATTAGAATATTAGATTTCGAAGAAAAATTGTGTATTCTCAAAATACAAATGTAATTTACTGAACAAAAGAAGTGAAGTAGTTCCAAATGTAGACATTAAAACAAATCTTTCTTAATGTCATTTACCACCTAACCTTAATTAATCGCATATTTTATACCCATCTATTCATTTAATTTTTACTGTTACACTGTGTACATTAAGACCTGTATGTTTATGTTTTTAAATATGTGTCTTGTGTAATACTTTTCTATTGCAGGAGCATGCATTACACTATACAAATGCTGGAGAAGCCCCTTTTTCAATATTTAACCATCTGAGGATTGCCTAATATGCATGAAACTACAGTAACAGTAAATTAGTACCATAATATTTTATTTGAGATTTAAAATGTGCCTGCTAATATAGCATTGAGCAAACACTTTTTATATTTGCAACTCTCCATTATATATATATATATATATATATGAGAAGAGATACCAATAAATCTAAAGACTAAAGATAACATTTTATACAACATATATATACATTATATATACATATATATATATATATATATATATATCTCCTTCTGATGATATGTACTTCATTCAATTGTAAATCTTAATCACATAGATCGAACATTATACAGTGGAAATTTCCGATGAAAATCCAGCTAAAAACTGAGTCAATCTGCAGACTTACTGATACACATTTTCGTGTAGGTGTGTATGCAATAAATCCTGAAATTAAGAAGCCCTACCTAAAGAAGGAAACTAAACTACACCCTCCTGATACACGTGTGTGGGTGTACAAGAGAGTGTGTGTGTGTGTGTGTGTGTGTGTGTGTGCGTGTATGTGTGTAAGTACTTGTATGTTTAATTATGTATGTATATGTTGTTTCATTGATATGCATCATCCAAAATATGGGTGTGTATCCTCAAGTATAATTTAAAGAAAAACCTGCTCTCTTCAAAATTATAGCATTGATATTGAATTGCTTGAATAACAAAAAAGGTCCCATGGCAATGTTTTGAAAAATCATTCAGATCTTTTGGTATTGTTCTTCTTTTGCATCTTCTTCTTCTTCTTCTTCTTCTTCTTCTTCTTCACAGACTCGATTCTGGAATGTGCCCCCTTATCAATTGGAATCCTTTATTTTTCTTTTAACAGGGACTATGATAAACAATGCAAACAATGTCTTACTGTTCATCATACCCACTGCCAAAGTTTCCTAATTCAAACCCCCAAAGCAATTAACTAAATATTCTTTAGAATTTGAAAAAAAAAAAAAAAATTATACCACTCATTAAACCAATATTATCTGGGAATATTTTTAAAAAATTTTTCATATTAAGCATAAAATAGGTCAGTGAAGCTGATTTCTAATTATTCTCTCGACAATCTTCTCTCATCAATACAATCTGCTATTCACTAAGTCCTATACACTTTAATATCAATACAAACATGTTATTCAACCTGGGATGTTGCAGTACCCTGAGGTGTTGTTCATGGTATTTGACGGTTAGGCTTAGTTGTCATGTCACTACACAAATCCATAATAGACTCAGTCTACTTACTACTGTTATGTAATGATTAACATAAGGTTTAGACAGAATTTTCATCAGATTTGTTACACAGTCCGTTCATTAGTGAGTATATTGGGTGTCTGTTACAAGTACAGAGCATAGTTATAAATATGCTGACTTAAGAAGAAATTGGTTGATTTTTATGGCATGTCAACCTGTCTGGGGTTCTTTTATGCCTACAGGTTATGGAATTGCATTCACTGTACATTTAGATTATAGATAGAATTTTCATCAGATTTGTTACACAGTCCGTTCATTAGTAGGTATATTGGGTGTCTTTTACAAGTACAGAGCATAGTTATAAATATGCTGACTTAAGAAGAAATTGGTTGATTTTTATGGCATGTCAACCTGTCTGGGGTTATTTTATGCCTACAGGTTATGGAATTGCATTCACTGGACATTTAGATTATAGATAGAATTTTCATCAGATTTGTTACACAGTCAGTTCATTAGTGAGTATATTGGGTGTCTGTTACAAGTACAGAGCATAGTTATAAATATGCTGACTTAAGAAGAAATTGGTTGATTTTTATGGCATGTCAACCTGTCTGGGGTTATTTTATGCCTACAGGTTATGGAATTGCATTCACTGTACATTTAGATTATAGACAGAATTTTCATCAGATTTGTTACACAGTCCATTAGTGAGTATATTGGGTGTCTGTTACAAGTACACTGACTTCAGTTCAGAATTGATTTGTTACACAGTCCGTTCATTAGTGAGTATATTAGGTGTCTGTTACAAGTACAGAGCATAGTTATAAGTATGCTAACTTAAGAAGAAAGTTGATTTTATGGCATGTCAACCTGTCTGGGGTTCTTTTATGCCTACAGGTTATGGAATTGCATTCATTGTACATTTAGATTATAGACAGAATTTTCATCAGATTTGTTACACAGTCCGTTCATTAGTGAGTATATTGGGTGTCTGTTACAAGTACAGAGCATAGTTATAAGTATGCTGACTTAAGAAGAAATTGGTTGATTTTTATGGCATGTCAACCTGTCTGGGGTTATTTTATGCCTACAGGTTATGGAATTGCATTCACTGTACATTTAGATTATAGATAGAATTTTCATCAGATTTGTTACACAGTCCGTTCATTAGTGAGTATATTAGGTGTCTGTTACAAGTACAGAGCATAGTTATAAGTATGCTAACTTAAGAAGAAATTAGTTGATTTTTATGGCATGTCAACCTGTCTGGGGTTCTTTTATGCCTACAGGTTATGGAATTGCATTCATTGTACATTTAGATTATAGACAGAATTTTCATCAGATTTGTTACACAGTCCGTTCATTAGTGAGTATATTGGGTGTCTGTTACAAGTACAGAGCATAGTTATAAGTATGCTGACTTAAGAAGAAATTGGTTGATTTTTATGGCATGTCAACCTGTCTGGGGTTATTTTATGCCTACAGGTTATGGAATTGCATTCACTGTACATTTAGATTATAGATAGAATTTTCATCAGATTTGTTACACAGTCCGTTCATTAGTGAGTATATTGGGTGTCTGTTACAAGTACAGAGCATAGTTATAAGTATGCTGACTTAAGAAGAAATTGGTTGATTTTTATGGCATGTCAACCTGTCTGGGGTTATTTTATGCCTACAGGTTATGGAATTGCATTCACTGTACATTTAGATTATAGACAGAATTTTCATCAGATTTGTTACACAGTCCGTTCATTAGTGAGTATATTGGGTGTCTGTTACAAGTACAGAGCATAGTTATAAATATGCTAACTTAAGAAGAAATTGGTTGATTTTTATGGCATGTCAACCTGTCTGGGGTTATTTTATGCCTGCCTACAGGTTATGGAATTGCATTCATTGTACATTTAGATTATAGACAGAATTTTCATAAGATTTGTTACACAGTCAGAGTGCTTTATTAGTGAGTATCCTGGGTGACCATTTTAAATTGTTGTTGGTTGGTTGTTTGATGTCAACCCATTGGGTCGGTTTATGCTAAAGACGTTTTTGTTATATTTATTCTTGTGGGTACTCAATTTTTTTAAAAGTCATATTTTTCTATTTAACCCATAGATGGGACCCTAACAGGTATTACCACTCCGGGTCAGAGTGGACATGAAGACCCTAAGCCACCACCTTCTAGCACATATATGATAAAAAGGGTTGGGGCTTGCCATAAAGACAATAGGGTTGGGACAATCATATAGGTGCTGGGGCTAGATGTGACCAGCCGATTGATTGGAGGAGGCCACTCCGTTCGGCTCTCTAGGGCCGTTTTAAATGTAATTTACAGAGCATAGATACAAGTATACTGATCTAAGAAGCAATTGGTCAATTTTTATGGCATGTCTACCTGTCGGGGACTATTTAAGGCCTAGAGGTTACAGAATTGCATTAACTGTACATTTACATTTTTTGTATATTTAAGATTTTTTGCACACAGTTATACAAAGTATTCCTATATAATACACATAATTTGAACACAGTTGTATGGTTTCAAGTATTCCTATCTCATTATCAGGTTGTGCTGGCAGCATGGATACCCATGACTCTCTCACCACCCATCCCTATTAATTATTGCCACAAGAAGGTCCCCCACATGACATCCAGAATCCACACAGAACTGATTGATTAAAGGTTTTTGTTCACAGGAGAATGCAACTTATGAGTTTGTCCTTCATTCTCCAACATTGTCCAGGATGCCTTATTCGTGTGATAGATTGGTTGAATTTTACGGCATCTCAACTCTTATATGGTTATTTTATCCTGAAGACGTTCTGTTTTATTCATTCTTGAGAGGTACTCAATATTTTTAAACTCATATTCTTTATTTAACCCATAGATGGGACCCCAACATGTACTACCACACCGGGTCAGAGTGGACTGGAGCAATGGTGATGAAGGGTGCTCCACATTAGATAGAGTTTAATGTCATACCCAGGACATGAAGACCTCAGCCACCACCATATGATAAAAAGGGTTGGGCTGCCATAAGGGTAATAGGGTTGGACAATCATATACGTGCTAGGGCTTGATGTGACCAGCCAATTGATCCGAGGAGGTCTCCCTGGCCACCCGTCTAGCCTAAATAAGGACCAAGTGGAGAGTGGTATGTCATGGATTGCTCAGCCACCAGGGTTACATCCTAAAGCATCACATGTCAACACATTGGCGGGTGGGGGGTATTAACCTTCTGAAGAGGGGTTGTCAGTGTATTCTAAAGCTCAAGCCAACAGGGTTGTCTACGATAGGATCGATGGCAAATATGTAAAGAGATGGATGCAAAAATCTCACGGAGAATAAGATCGGGATGGAAGGCATTTGCCATGATCAAAGATGTGCTCAAAGCAAAGTTTGACAAGACTCTACATGCCAATTACTTCAATAGCAACATCTTGCCTGCAGTGTTAAGCTTAATCAAAATGCGAGCTACCATAAAGAACAGAGAACAGCAATTGGTTACAATACAAAGGGCTATGGAAAAATCCGTATTGAAAAGATCCGTGTTGGGAATATCATTGCTTGAGCACATCTGAAGCAAAGTAATTCGGGAGCAAAGCAGAGTGAAGGACATGATTGCAGAGTAACAGAAGCAGAAGTTCCGCTGGGCCAGACACATCACAAGGTTCATAGACAACAAGTTGATCCATGCAATGGTATCCAAGAGACCAGAAAAAGTAATGGTAATATATAATTTTTTTAAAATCACAAACATAAGTTGGTTCCACTGGTAAGTATATATGTTGGATTTAAGGACGCGCGTGGTGTAATGGTTAAAGTCATGGGAAATCGACTCGTCTCCCCGAGTTCAAATCCTGGACGTAGTAATTGCATTTCACTTAACGCTAATACCCTTGGGAAAGGTATGAATCCTACTCTCCCTCCAGCTATGGATAAATAGTAGGGCAGACTGGGCTCTTTAACCTTGGTCTAGGAGAAAGAAAATTGTGAATTCAAACCTGTTAAACTCCGCTTAAGAAATTGACCTTGTGTCGCATCCTGCCAATGCGGAGGGGTTGGTAAATATATATATGTTGGATTTACAGCATGTCAACACTTGTTGGGTTATTTTATGCCAAAGACATTAAGTTCTATCCATTCATCTTTTTTTTTTCAAACTCAAGTTTTTAAACACATTTTTAACAGATACTACCACTCTGGGTCAGAGTGGATCTGGGAGTAATGGTGATAAAGGGGTACTGTACATTCTCCACAGAGTTCCAGAACTAGAATTTCACCACAAGATGCAGTTTAGCACCAGACACAGGACACAGGTTTCACTGGAGATTGAATCCAAACCCTCATAAGGATGGAGCAAACATAACTACTACACTACATTATTCACTGTTTTCTATTCTCTTAGACAAAACAGAATCTCCCTTATAGTCCATGTTGATTGAGAGAAGACAGAAATTTTGTAGTGCCAACCATTTTATCAAAATTCCTGAAAGTCCAGAAAAGCAGATTAATTCCAGCAACATTATAAAATTGATGCTGGTAAGAACGATTCTTTCATCTACACCATAACAGTGTTTATTTAGACACACTGTATTTATTGACTCATATTTTGGCATCGGGCTTTTGCTCTGCAGAGAAACAAAGGGCAAAACACTGGCCAAAAATCTTTGGAAGCAAATAACAGAGACAAAGGCCAGAGATCTAAAATCAATCAGATTTCGATAGGGGAACCTGCCAAATGTCTATGTTTGGTGCTCTGCCTCTGGACAGTTTTGCAGACCCCCACTCATGGATTATTTTTAAAAGTCCAAGTGGGTTCAACTCACCTCAGTTACTACCAAAACAGTACAAACATAGATCTCTCAGATTTACTAAAACCAAGATTTTCTTTGAAAGCTTTCAAAGAAAGGGGAAAAAAGTCTGGTAGAGGGGGGGTGATTAATTAAAGAATCTTTAGAAAAAGATTTTAAAAATGTAGTTCTTACTTTGTTTTTGTTTGTTCATTCATTTTTAAATGTATTTGAATACACTGATGGAGAATAAAATTTCAAACTTCCTGAATGATGTGACCTGGGTACAGTATGTGCATGGGACCGGAGTACTATTGATAGATATCTTATTTTGACTTGCGCTAGTCTGTAGAGCACCACCAGGAATCACAAGATCTCAATTTTTATACTGGTTTCCGCCAACTCAGCGTAGTCCAAGTGGGTTCAACTCACCTCAGTTACAACCAAAACGGTACAAACATAGATCTCTCAGATTTAGTAAACCAAGATTTTTTTAAAAGCTCAAAGAAAGAAAAAAAAGTGTGGGGGAGGGATTAATTAAAGAACCGGAGAACAATTAAAAAAAATGTAGTTCTCTATTGGAGGTGTGAGGTCTAATGGTTAGAGTCATAGGAAATGGACTTGTCGACTTTAGTTCAAATCCTGGACAAAGCTACAGTTCACAGTGCTAATACCCTTGGGAAAGGTATGAATCCAACTACTCTCCCTCCTATCATAATTAGTAGGCAGACTGGGCTCTTTAACCTTTGTTAGGCAACCGACTAGGAGAAGGAAAACTCCGAATTCAAACCTGTTAAATTCACTTGGGGTGGTCCCTACTAGAATAGGCTCAGTCATAATTAGTGATCTATTTCATTAATTTTTTTTTAATTCTATAAATCTGACTTTGTTTTTGTTTGTTCATTTATTTTAAATGTATTTAAATACACTGATTTAGAATAAAATTTCAAACAGCCTGAATGATGTGACCTGGGTACAGTATGTGCATGGGACCTGAGTACTATTGATAGATATCTTATTTTGACTTGCACTAGTCGATAGAGCACCCCAACGGGGATCACAAGATTTCAGGTTTGATACTGGTCTCCGCCAGTTCAGCATATGAGTAGCACAGATTGGGTAACTGATCTGTGTAGCTGATGATAGGTGTGGCGCCCCACCTCAGTAAAAACAAACTCAAGTGCTAGTAAAAAGTGGATAGACTCCTTCACTGTCCAGTTGATACCGACAATAGGCCATTCCACCAACTTTGCTTTTTTTTAAAAAATTTTTTTTACCTTTAATATACGTACATGAGGCATGAGAATAGATATCTTATTTTGATCTGGGTACAGTAGATATTTACCCAACCCCTCCATGATGGCAGAATGTGACACAAGGTCAATTTCTAAGAGGAGTAATGCTGGTTTGAATTCAGTTTTCTTTCTCCTATAATGGTTTCCTTTCCAAGGGTAAAGAACCCAGTCAAGCCTACTATTTACCCGTAGGTTGGGGGGAGAAGAGTTGGATGTGAATAGAACTGGAGTACTATTGATACAAATCTTATTTTAGAACCTGAGTACAGAATGTGTATAGGTCTCAAGTACTATTGAAACATATCATATTTTGACCTGGTTACAGTATGTGAATAGGGTCCAAGTACTATTGATACAAATCTTATTTTAGAACCTGTGCACATATTGATCTGCATAAGTGAGCATTTATTGTAATCCAGTGGTATTACATGGACATTTAATACTGAGGCATGGATAGCGATATGGTTATTGTAGAAATTGACTCGGTGAGCAAAGTTCAAATGCTAGACAAGACTGTTCCCCCCCCACCCCGTCTAGCTAATAACCTAGAGAAAAAGGCCTAAATTCATCTTTTCTCTTCCTACATGAGTGAATATTTGGGCAACCAGTCTCAGTCAGAAGAAGACTCGGAATTATCAACCCCATTCTGGCAACTCCTGTGACCTGCTGTTGCATAATTTATGTGGTGACAAACACTGTGGAATAAGGGGCCATTGGCCTTCAAATCAGAACGTAGGTGGGTATGTTTCCATTGGAAAAATACCAGACCATTGGTAAAAGGTGGGAATCTTGTACGTCACGTGATTTGATTAGTTAGGTAATCAGTTGCAACCTAAATATCAAGCAGAACAGACGTGTTCTACTGAAGTTGAACTCAGCTGCACAGGGAAAATGGGCAATACAGAAATAAAGATTTGATCAAAGTAATAGAAAGTCTTGTTAGTTAATTGCATGACTTGAAAAGAAGCCCTTAGTTAGTAAATGCAATAAGTTAGAAGACCAGACATGGAACGGAAATGGCAACTAGACTTAGAAAAGAATGAAGAATAAGTGTTCTACTGATGTTGAACTCAGCCGCACAGTGAAAATGGGTAATACAGAAATAAAGCTTTGATCAAAGTAATAGAAAGTCTTGTTAGTTAATTGCATGACTTGAAAAGAAGCCCTTAGTTAGAAAATGCAATAAGTTAGAAGACCAGACATGGAATGGAAATGGCGACTAGACTTAGAAAAGAATGAAGAATAAGTAAGTCACAGTCTTAATTCTATCTGTCTCTCCCCAACTCTCTATCACCTGAAGACTCTCTATCACTCTTGTTTATATACCCGCAATGGGCTATATAACATTGCTATGGAATCTCAAGGTTCTGAGTTTGATACCAGTCCCAGTCAAACCAGTATATGAGTAGTACAGATTGGCTAATCTGATCAGTGCAGTAAAGTGGGGAGCTGATGGTAGGTGTGGCGCTCCACCTACTCCAACATTTCCCCGGTCTAGTACTTGTAAAAAGGGGATAGACTCCCTCACTGTCAGTATATGAGTAGTACAGATTGGCTAATCTGATCAGTGCAGTAAAGTGGGGAGCTGATAGCTGATAGCAACATTTCCCTGGTCTAGTGCACTTTCGGGCTGATACCAACAATAGGCTACTCTGCCAACAGATTTTTCATGTATTACAAATATGGTTTTAGCAAGGGAACAAAGATCTATGAAACTCAGATGAAATTTGTTTCTTGACTGTTTACATATTTTTTTTTTTTTTTTTTGAGAAACAGACTGACATCCTTGCCTCAAGCAAAGATTCCCAAGATTTGTATCCTTTGCAATGATGAAGACGTTCTTGATCCTTGTGGCAAAGACATGGCCAAGAGTGTCTTTGACATGAACAATATCAAATGATCTTGGATGTCTCTATGAGTAATGATACCTAAATGGCTGATGTCTATGTATACTGCCTGATCTCAAGTAGGAGTCAGAGGTCAAAATCTTGGTCAAACTCAGGTAGGAATGGGGAGAGAAGGAAAGGTTTTTGGAGAAGTGACATGCGTGTAGGTAGGTAGTAACTTTGACCTAGTTCATGGTTCAGTCACAATTAGAAGATATGTTTGAGTGAACGAGTTGTCCTCGAAGACAGAACACTAAGAGTAATGACACTTACACGATCGATGTTGTGATAACCAGTAATCATGCACAGATTACCAGAGTCAAATTTGATAAAATTCTTAATTTTCATTGATTGGTTGCTTGGTTGGATTTTATAGCATGTCAACTCTTGTTAGGTTATTTAACTCTGAAGACATTTTGTTTTATTCATTCTTGTTGAGTATTAATTTTTTTTCTAACTCAATTTTTTAAAACACATTTTTTTAAAACTCATTAAAAAAAAAAATCTATTTAACCCATAGATAAGACCTTAACATACTACCACTCCGGGTCCCAGTGGCCCTTGGGATAATATGATGATGGGGTACTCCACATTCCCCAGAGATTCAGAATTGGAACTTCACCATTAGATACAGTTTAACATCATGCCCAGCACACTATGACCCTCAGCCACCACCTAAAACATATATGACAAAAACGGTTGGGGTTTGCCATAAAAGTAATAGGGTTGGAACGCCAGAGCTTGATTTGACCACCCAATTAATTGGAGGGGGCCTCTCTCTCTGACCGCCCGTAGCCTAATTATGGATAAAAGTGGAGTGGTGCATCTAATGGACTGCTCAGCTACCAGGATTCCATCCTTAACCTTCATGGCCACCCATGAACAACAGGTGGCCCATTGGGGGAATTTTACCCCTCTGCAGAGGTGCAGTCTGTGTTTGGGACCAGTCTGTACTGTGCCTGGGTATGACATTAAACTGCCTCTAGTTGTGAAGTTCCAATGCTGGAGCTCTGGGAAGTGTTGGGAACCCCTTTATTGCCATTACTGCCAGGCTCAATTTTACCTGGAGTGGTAGTCCAGCTAGTCAAATCAATGGGTTAAATAGAGAAAAAAATGAGTTTTCCAAAAAAAAAATGTGTTTAAAAGATGTGTTTAAAAAAATTGAATACCCAACAAGAATGAATAAAATAAAATGTCTTCAGCATAAAATAACCCCACTAAGGTTGACATACTGTAAAATCCAGTCAACCAACCAACCTTTCTTACATGGCACAATTTGTATGACTGACAGTTCAATGAGACTAAACACAACAACTATCAGAGGATATAATTATTCTAATCATGAGGCAAGTCATTTAAAATCATAACATTTTTCCTAAAAACAAAATAATATCTACATAAAGAAGAGCAAGAACAAATTTACCTATTTTTACAATAAAGCCCACAAATCCTGAGGGTGATTTTTTCAAAGTGTGCTAAAAATTGAAACTTGGGACTTGGGTTTTTTTTTGTTTTTTTTTTTTTGCACGAACTTCCACAGGTAAAATAGATTTTTCTTTTCTTATTTGAGAATTTAAGTGAAAATGTCATTTTTTTTCTCATAGAATTTCCTATATAAATATCAATGTCAATGCATGACATATCTTCAAAATATTTTATCAGCTAATGTAGGACAATCATTGCTAAATCTTTTTCTTCTATTTATTTTTTATTTTTTTTTTTTGAAATTATCCTTTTCTTTTATTGTTTCTCATAAATGTGGTGCAAGTATCTGAACAGATTCTGTTCTTTGTATCAGAAGGTTGCCTGGCTGTTTTATGGCATATCAACCCTTTTCAGGTCATTTAATGCCAAATCAAGTAATTTGGTAACAGGTTGCTTACAGTACCTGCAGTTAGCTTAAATGGTTACCCATCTAAGTATTGACCATGCTCATCACTGCTTAACTTCTGTGATCTACAAGAACCAGTGCTTTCAAGGTGATTTTTTATTTTTGCTGATTTAGTAAAATGTTGTCTAAAATTAATTACCAAAAGTTGGTCTAATTATTTAAAAAAAATGCAATTGACCAAAAAAAACTGTTAACACTGGAACTAGCTGCTAAAATATATATACTGCATATATATAGTTCCTTAACAGTGTCTGCATTTTTATATTATATATATTATACACACACACACACACAAAGATACACACTTTCAATAAGAAATAAATACTAAACTGTCATTACATAATAAGTTATAAGAAGTTATGTAATGGCTGTCTGACAAAACTGGGCTCATTTACTGAGTTACCAGCCGAAATAAATTTATAATAGCCAAATGATGGTTTATTAAGTTTGAAAGTTTAAATATTGCTCTGTATATAATCAATTTATTAATTATCGTACATTGAGCTATCTTAGGGATTTTAAATAATCCTTGTGTAAATCTGTAGGCATGCACTGAGGATATATGGAGGATATATACAGTTGATGGGATATTTTTACCTTCATATATATATATATATAGAGAGAGAGAGATAGATAGATATAGATATATATAGAGAGAGAGATTCAGGAGTTTTATTAAAATCCCACTTTTATCAATTTCTTCAGAACAAGTACCTTATAAGAAGAAAGATTCTTTCAGACACCATCTAAAGATATCAAATACTCATAAATCTTTTCAAAAACCTCCAAATGGAAAAATATGACCATTTTTTTCTCCAGAAAGGCGGACAGAATGAATAGGAAGAGTGAACCAAAATGAAAAAGACACAGTTTGCAGGATGAGAAGAAAGAGAGAGAAAAGATGAGAAATGATGGAAAATTGATGAGTATATTTTGAATCATATCTGATCCCCCCCACGCTCTCTCTCTCTCTCTCTCTCTCTCTCTCTCTCTCTCTCTGTTTCTCCTTTCTTGACTTTCTTTTTCTCTGTGCATTCTACTTGCAGCAAGGAAGCTGACTATTTGCAATGTTTTGTTCAAGCTCTTATAATAGACTGGCTCAATAATTGGAGACCACTATTGCCACTTGTCCTGTCTTCACAGAGAACCAATAAACTTCCCAGTTTACCCTATCAAAATTGCTTGGTAGCTTCTAGAATCACTCTCTCTCTCTCTCTCTCTCTCTCTCTCTCTCTCTCTCTCTCTCTCTCTCTCTCTCTCTCTCTCTCTCTCTCTCCTTTTAACAAAGTCAGTATGTCATTGGCTGCTTTATTTGCTCCCCACATATTCACGTCCCTGTTAGATTGCCATGTATATAAATAAGTCCAGTTTAAGAGTCACAAGGTTTTTGCTGCCATGTGCTGTGCAATTTAATACAGTGTGTGTCCCCTCCCTTGCGGACTCAAATATTTTATCATACTATATTGTCGTTTTATTAAGTTTGCTAAATCAGATTTTTTGTGTATATAGATATACAAGGCATGATCATAACTTACTTAATTTCTGAAATGACTGTGACGTAAGTAGTGCCTTAGTTTCGGTTACAGACAAATAGAGACCGAATCTCTATTATTAATATGGTGCTAACAAAAAGGCTCTTATATTTTTTTCTTTCTATTTTTCAGGAGAAATGCATGAGAAATTTTTATGGAAGCAGAAACATCGGAGATTGGATGAGAAATATCCACAAATGAAAATCCAGGAAAGAATAAAACATAAACAATGTCCTGACATGAATTTGAAATCAATAATAGAAATAACATGAAACAACGGAAAGGAAATGGGCAGATGTGCCCAAAATAAGGGGGAAAAATAAATTTTTAAATCTTAAAATGAGGAGTCTGCAGAAAAAGATTTAGGTCTTTCCAATCACAACAATCTTAGAAAGACTGTGAAACATTGCAAGGAGAAAAAAAAACCCCCAACTTTATAAGAACCCGTAATGAATTTATACAGTTCATAGCAACTGATAAGTGCAACAAAGTTTGTGAGATATAAGTTGTTCAAGAAATTTTTTTCCAAAAAATATATGCTAATAATACAGGACTTCTAGATATGAAAGGCATGGTCTGCTATACATAGGATATAGAAGTCTGAACTCACTGACAAGTTAAAGCAACAATTCTTCCAAGCCATTGTTATATCAGTGCTACTGTATGGCTGCACCACTAGGACCCTAACCAAGCACCTTGAGAATAGGCAAGATGGAAGCTGCACAAGAATGCTGCATGCTGTCTTTAACAAATTGTGGAAACAGCACCCACACGAAAGCAGCTTTGTGGATAATATCTTCCTATCATTCAAACCATCTGCATAAAATGGACAAGACACGCTGGACATTCCTGGAAAAAACATGCTGGACATTCCTGGAAAAGACATGCTGGACATTTCTGGAAAAGACATGCTGGACATTCTGGAAAAGACATGCTGGACATTCCTGGAAAACCAAGGACAAATTCATAAGTGATGTTCTCCTGTGGAAACCTGCACTTGGACAGCCAGTGTGGGCTGTCCAGCAAGGACCTACATAGATCAGCTCTGTGTGGATTCTGGATGCTGCACAGAGTACCTCCTGGAGGCGATGATCAATAGAGATGGTTGATGAGAGATTGTCATGGATATCTGTGCTGCCAGTGCAACCTAATGATGATGATATACTAATAATCCAGGTCTACGAGATATCAAAGAAATCATTTTTAGATATCTTTTAAGTACGAGAGTAATCCAAAAAGGTCTCCAAAGGGCTGGAGACACAAGGAAACTGTTTTTGCAGCTATTGGCAACACTGTTGTGTTTGTTGTGTATGCACCTGTCTCACTGGCATGCTTAGTCTTGGCTTGGGAGTTGTTTCTGATGGAGATCTCAATTGAAACTCCCGCTAAGTGTGATGTTCGTGCAGTTATTTGGTTTTTGAAAGCAAAAGGCATTAAGCCGATTGAAATACATAGCCAATTAACAGAAGTGTATGGTGATTTGTGTAGTTCTCATTTAGCTTTTTCTCTAAGATTTTTATTAGAATCCAAGTGGTACAGCCATACAGAAGTATTGACACAGTTACAGCCTGGAAGAATTCTTGCTTTATCTTATCAGAGAAATCAGATTTTCATATGATATTTTATCGAGCAAGCGTGCTTCACGTGATATAAACGCTGAACTAGATACTTCTTTCAATATTTAATCATCTAATGATTTTTCAGTGTTGAAATGGCTACAGTTTGAAAGAATTCTTGCTTTATTTTATCAGAGAGATCAGATTTCAGGAATAATAAAAAATAAAAAAAAATAAAGAACTAGAATACATCTGGGCCCAAATGTTTAAAAGCAGAAATTCCGAAGATAGACAATCCCAATAAGCATGGCAGACAGGAAATGAAGTTAGTGGTAGGAAAAGCACTTTGACATCAAAGCTAAAAGCTGCCAGCTAAGAAGATAGACTTTCAAAGTAGAAAGAACCCTCTTAAAACCACAGATAATAATGATGAAAATAATCATTAATAGCCAACAAGACATCAATCAAGGACACTTTATGGAGGATGGAATTGATGAAGTTCTTAAAACAAACAAAAGTAGAAAAGCTGCGGGCCTTCTGAAGTCAAGTAAATTTGACAATATATTCATTTGATTATACAATGCAGTATATTAACAAAATACTATAGATTCTGGTTATTTGTTGCCTTACGTAACTTTTTGCCAAAATACACGCAACATTCTCTGGTGGCCTTTACATATATACAGATCTATGTATTTATCAGTAATAATCCTCATTCCAGTATGTAGGTGTGCTGATGGCCGAGAGGTTAAGAAGTCTGACTGTAGATAAATCAATCAGGTTTCCATCTCAGCTGAAGGTGGCCTGCTAATATCTAGCCACACTGAAGAGACATGATACTTGAAACAGTGTCTGTGAATGACTATATATATATATAACAGCAATAACAAATATAATGGCAATTAGTTTTAAAAAACTATATGCATTTAAGATAACTTGGTAGCAATATCTCATCTACTGAAGCAATATTAACATTTGCATAGTTAATGCATAGACTACTACTGAAAGTTTAACAATCATATAGAAAACTGATCTCTTTGAAAAAATAAAGTGGGAATTCTTATAAGCTCTGTCAGTACTACGTCTAGCATGTCTTGTTTGTCTCACTTGGATGGTTTGTGAATAGGAAGTAGGTGACTGTACAGCTGCTTTCTTGTAGGATGTTGTTTCCAAGATTTGTTCAAGACAGCACACAGCATCTTTGTGTAGTTTCCATCAAACATTTTCTCTCTAAGTGCTTCATTTGGGTCCAGACGGTGCAGCTGTACAGTAGCATTGATACAGCTATGGATTGGAAGAATTATCCTATCAGTGAGAGCTTCGGCTTATGGGTGGGCCCGCATTAAAACAAGGCCTTGTGCCCAGTCCATACAAGTGGGGTATGAGACAAATATTCCTATCAGTGAGATCAAATTTCCATATGATGGATAATTTGTCTATAAAGTTACATAAATAAATACAATAGATTCTGACTATTTGTTGAACTGTAGAAGAGGTTTGAGCAAAGAACCTGAAGGCAACACTTTTGTTTGTAGATTTCTCCAAGGCATTTGACTCTACACACAGAGGAATACTACTACTAGCATATGGTATCACCAAAGAAACAGTTACTGCTATAATGATGCTCTACAAAGATATGAAAGCAATGGTGACAGATTTCTTTAGCATTGTTGCTGAAGTCCTACAAGGCAATACATTAGCACCATTTTTATTTATAATATACCTAGACTATGTACAATAAACATCATTATATCTAACGAAAGAAAAAGGCTTCACACTAAAAAGGCAAGAAGCAGGTGATGTCACGTAGAAATTATTGCAGGTGTGATCTTGGAATAACTTGGCCTCTATGTGAACTCAGATAAAATGGAGTTCATATGTTTCAACCAAGATGAAGATATCTCAACACTGGATAGTAAGCCTCTGAAATTATCAGACCAGTTCAAATACCAAGTTAGTAATATCTCATCTACAGAAATCAAAATATGCCCATGAAAGTTCATGTGTTTTAAACAAGATGAAGATATCTCAACACTGGATTGTAAGCCTCTGAAATTATCAGACAAGTTAATATACCAAGTTAGTAATATCTCATCTACAGAAATCAAAATCAAAATATGCCCATGAAAGTTCATGCGTTTTAAACAAGATGAAGATATCTCAACACTGGATAGTAAGCCTCTGAAATTATCAGACAAGTTCACATACTGTTAGTAATATCTCATCTACAGAAATCAAAGTCAAAATATGCCTAGGAAAGGCATAGTCTGCTATAGACAGAAACCAAAAATACCGGGATTTTATTATTTCTAGTGGGACATTATACAATCAAAATGGATAGTGTTAGGCACTTTTTTTTTATTACCAAACTCTCCAGCATTGAAACTCTATAACTATATAAATATGTAGCAGTCCAAGTACTTGCAGAATGTAATAAAATAGAAATCATAAAAATGACAGAAGACAGAATTGAAAGCTGCATAGTGTCAGAATGGAATCTTGTAGAGTTTGGTAAGAAATAATATTTAATAATATCCATTTTGATTGTGTAAGATTTCAATAGAAATAATAAAATCCTGATATTGCTGGCCTAGAAGAAAATTAACTTTTTATAAAAGAAATTGGTAGGAGGTCTATTTATTTACTGACAGGTGATTCTTCGTTTTCTTCTGTTTCTCAAGTCCAACTTTAAGGAAATTGCTAGTTTTACCTCCTCATATAGGGCCGGTTTAGCTCAGTCGGTAGAGCACCAGCCTTGAAATCACAAGGTTTCAGGTTCAATACCGTCCCTGCCAATTCAGCATATGAGTAGCACAGATTGGGTAATCTGATCAGTACTGTAAACTGGGGAGTTAAAGTTAGGGGTGTGGTTCCTTACAGATGCAAAAAGAATCTCTCTAGTCTAGCACTAGTGAAAAGGGGATAGACTCTCTTGCTCTCAGTCTGATACCAACAAAAGGCCACTATGCCAACTTTACTTACTAAATTCAATATCATGGGATGTGATAAAAGGAATATTTTGTTGAACTCTTGATTTTAGTAATGCATCTAGATTATACAAGCAAATCCTGTCTGAAAATTACCCAGCTATTTAATATTAAATTAAAAAATTTCCTACACCGAGGCTTAGTTAGTGTAATGGTTATCAATGTAGGAAATAGAATTGGTGACCCGTGTTCAAATCTTGGACAAGGCTGCTTCTGTTTCACTTTGTGCAAATGTCCTTGGAAAAAAAAACAATGAATCCATCTCTTCTTCCCCCACCCCCAGCAAGGAGTAAATAGAAGGGCAGATTGGGTTATTCAGCCTTGGTAAGGCAACCAGTTAAGGAGAAGGAAAACTGAATTTTAAAAAATGATCTTCTGTTACATCTTGCCCATGGCAGAGGGGTTGGGTAAATACAGACCTTAGGCAAGGTTCTTTATTCTTTACAAAGCACCCCTCTTGGGATTTAACTGTGTCTCTCCAACTTTTTAAAACTGGTATTACAACTACAGGTCAGAGTGGAGCTGGAAGTAACGACCAGAGATACAGAATGGATACATATTATTCTCGAAAATAAAATAAAATAGAAAAATAAAAAAAGTAACCCTCCCTGAAATGTGAAGAATTTATTCAGCCATTTTAAATGTAATGACCATACAGTTTTTATTTATAGGTGATAATGTATATCACACTAAACAAATTCTGAAGAACTGTCACCATCAATTTTAAGTTAGCGTAATCTAAGTAGAAACCCAAATAATGATAGCATTTTAAACATGGATGTTTGGTAGCCAAGTCAATTCTGTAAACAGAACATTGGTTGCTATGCAAAATGACCCAGAACGGATAGTAATAAAAAAAAAATTAGATCTTTTGAAATTCGCAGATGATGCAGTGAATATTTTCTTGGACACTTGCTAATATAGAATTTACATTTTTGCATTTCAACTTGGACAATTTGAATGGTCTCATTTTTAACCAGAATATGTTGCAAGATGATAATGGTCAGAATATTATCTTTTCCCAACTCTCTTTCATGTGTAGCATGTCCTTTTTCTTCCCTTTCTTTCTTCATGATAAAAACAGAATGGTCTATGGATTTTTTTTCTGTCTAGCATGTCCTTTTTCTTCCCTTTCTTCTTTATGAGAAAACAGAATGGTCTATTATTTATCTGAGGTGTCAACACTCATTTGGATGGTCTCATTTTTTTCTGTCTAGCATGTCCTTTTTCTTCCCTTCTTTCTTTATGAGAAAAACAGAATGGTCTATTATTTATCTGAGGTGCTAACACTCATTTGGTCTCATTTTTTCTGTCTAGCATGTCCTTTTCTTCCCTTTCTTTCTTTATGAGAAAAACAGAATGGTATTATTTATCTGAGGTGCCAACACTCATTTGGATGGTCTCATTTTTTCTGTCTAGCATGTCCTTTTTCTTCCCGTTCTTTCTTTATGAGAAAACAGAATGGTCTATTATTTATCTGAGGTGCTAACACTCATTTGGGCGGTCTCATTTTTTCTGTCTAGCATGTCCTTTTTCTTCCCTTTCTTTCTTTATGAGAAAAACAGAATGGTCTATTATTTATCTGAGGTGCCAACACTCATTTGGATGGTCTCATTTATAACCAGAGTGTATAACGGTCATACTTTTTAGGAACAAGAGTATTGATATATGGATGTCAATAACAGAATATTTATGCAAATGTACGGAAAATTTTTCAAAAGTACATAAAGATGGCTGAACAACAGTCAAGCAACATCATTTGCTGAAAGACTTCATCATACATCTGTTGTCATAGCAATCTATTACTTTCTCATCAATATGTTATGGAATTAGTGACTTATCTACACACATTAATTAATTTATTAAAAATGACAGACAAGTCTATCAGATTTTTTTAATAAATTTCTTCCCTTTTTCAAATTTTATGTCTCAGTATAAAAATAAAAATGATGAACTTTGGTCATTATTACTTAATTCCAATCCTATAGGGAAGAGTAGAAGCTTATAAATAAAACATGATAGACTTATCTTTACAGAAATGAGAAGAAAAACAATTATATGGATACTTCAAATTACAAATCGAGGAGATTGCACATGAAAAGACCTGGACATGGTTAAAAAGAAGAAACCTAGTCACTCATAATTACTGCTCAAAACAATGCCAAAGGAAAAATTGATAAGTGTTGTGGGGTTTTAAGGGGTCAAATAAGAACAAAACAATGGGTAACAAATGTAGGAAAATGTATTAACAAAATCACAGTACAGAGAAGTGGGATAAACGTCCGACAATAGAGTTGTGAGCTGACTCGCATTGGCTTACTCTTCAAGTCCCTGTTACTTATAGTAACAATCGGCACATTCCATTAGTCTATAGGGTATATCACTTATGACAATAAGACACAAAAAATAGTAAATGTAGAGTGCATGGTGTCAAAAATGAGTCCATAAATCATGTATTAAGCAAATGCAGCAAACTAGCACTATGAGAATACAAAGCTAGGCACAACTAGAATTATTCAAAACTGGGAATTATGCAAAAAACTAAATTTTGACCATAAAACAAAAGGATATATGTATAAACCAGAATCTTTTCTTGAGAATGAAACACATAAAATGCTCTGGGACTTTGAGATTGAGATGGATCACCTTATCCCAACCAAAAGACCAAACCTAGTATGGATTAACATCAAAAAGAGAACTTGTAAACTAGAAGATTTTGCAGTTTCAGAAGATCATAGGGAGAAGATGAAAGAAAATAAAAAGATAGACAAGTACCTAGACCTTGCTAGAAAATTGAAAAAACTGTGGAATATGACAAGGAAAGTGATACCTATTGTAGTTGGTGTACTTGGAACGGTCTCAAAAGCTTAGAAAACAGACTAGAGGAGCTGAAGATCAGATGAAGAATTGAGACGATCTAGATAACAGCATTGTTGAAATTAGCTAGAATACTCAGAAAAGTCTCGAAGACCTGAGGAGACTTGTTTCACCCAGACTCCAGTGAAAGTCCATTAGCTAACACTGGTGTGAAAAACTCACAATGTCCACCGTTGAAGGTGTAGTTTGTACCAATGGTAATCATGCTAAATACCAATTATGGCTTAAGATGATACCAGTCATACAATTAAGAACACAAGTATAAATATATAGGTGGTAATAATAATATAATAATAATAATAATAGTAATAGTAGTAGTAAGTAATCATCTTATTATAATGGAGATTGTGTGTATGTCTGTAACCGAAACTATATCACTACCCAAGTCACAATTCCTTAGTTATTTACCTCACATTCTCCATGATATTATTTTTATTTAAACATAAATTATTAATAAAATTGCTTTACATTATTAATACTGTTGTGAAAAACTCACAAAGAGTTTAATAATGATGGCTTGGTTTCAATGTAACATGAAATCTGTGTGTTGTTCTTACTTTGTGTACCCCTGCAAAACATCATCACATCACAATTAGCACAAATATAATATATATCAATATATTGAGCACCATCTGCTTGGAAATAGGGACAATATTATCTACAATATATATTCTACCCACCTTTTGTTCTACAGTCAGGATGTGTCACAATATTATCTACAATATTTTAAGCAGAGTAAAACTGACTTGAATTCAGAGTTTTCCTTCTCCTAGACTGGTTAACATATCAATGCTAAAGAGCCCAACCTACACTACACAGCTGAGAGAAAAAGAGATGGATTCATGCCTTTCTTGAGGGCACTAGTACAAAGTGAAATACAAACTGCTTCATCCAGGATTTGAACTCAGGTCGCTGACTCCATTTCTATAACAATAACTGTTATACCAAGTGCTCATCCGACAGTAGATATATGTAAGTAAAAGTAAGTAAAAGTGGCTTATTGTCAATTCAGCCAGACAGCTAGGGACTATCTTCTTTTCACCAGAATGATTGTTTTTTGTCTGAGGTAGAGTGCATAAGCTACCATTAGCTCCCCACTTTAATGTACAGATATATGATGTGCCACTTATGCACTGAGTTAGCAAGGGCTAGTATCAAACTCGGAGCCTTATCACTAATTTAAGCAAAGTCAGTTGAAAGAGTATCCGCCTCGGAACCTTATGGTTCCAAGGCGAATACTCTACCAACTGACTTGACCTGAATTAGGGATTTTTTTTTATTTATTTTAATAATATGGAGAAATCAAAATGGAGAGAGGTAATCTTCCCACTTGATTTTAAATAATTTTTTTCTTTTGCACAAAAAAGTAAAATAGAAGTTGGACTCTGAGACATTGGGTCAAATAGGTTTGATTGGCAAGTATTGACCCTGAGGTCAGTTTTTTTTATACCTTGGCTGGGATTGGATGAGATCAGTCATGTGATGAAGCTACAATAAAAAGTTGGAAAGGTAGTTTTGAAATTAACTCTTTGCCTACTTTAAACTGCTCACAGTGGCTCTCCCAACACTTCGATCCTACCACAAGACACTGTCTGTGGCCCTCGCATGTGTCCCTTGCTTACACTGAAAAATAATAATAATAGGACTTTAATTGACTACAGTGAGTTCTAAACTAAATAGATAGTGAACTTTGAAATACCTCATCTTATCATAATGGAGATTTGGTGTCTGTCAGTACTGAAACTACATCACTGCTTACATCAGAATACCCTCAGGAATTTAATAAGTTTATCAATGAGTATTTAATCTATAGTCAAAATCAATAATGCATAGAATAAATCTTATTTATTAATGATGTCTAAAAAAAATCTACGTTAGATTTTCCCCAAACAGCCCATGTTATTAGTGCAGTCAGAATCCTGCAATGTGCCTTATATATCACTAAGAAATAAAGGTTTACATAATATATGGTGTGGTTAATTTGCATACTGGGTTTAATAAATAATTACTTGGTGTTATTGATCTCTAAAATTATTGTTTTATTCTTTAATGTATTAAAATCAATCCTATGAATGATTTTATATAGAAACTCATTAAAATAAGTTTAATCTTTTTATATGCAGTCTTAATTAATTTTGTTAGTCATTCTAATTCAATATATGCTATTACATTAAAACTTCAGTACTTACACTTGGAGGGCACATATTCTTGCTAGTATAGGTAAAAAGATACAAGGGAAATTTGGTGGGCAAAGAATTAAGGCTTCGCAACACGACTTACTGAAATTTATCTGCATACACTGAAAAATCCTTACATGAATAGCCCTACCATCTTTTGTTTTGTCTGTGAATGAGTTCTGAGGTGAATATATAGTGAACTTTGAAATATGCTATCATCCAGGTAAAAAATACCAAGGAAATTTGGTAGGCAAAGAGTTAATCAGTTGGTGCTTAGATGTTAAGGTAACAAGTTGGGTCCAAGATTTTAAGGCGGACACATGTAGCCACTCATGTTCTCCCTGAATGCAGATGGATTCACTCTGCATATAAAAAGACGTCATTGATAAGTGAAATAAAGAAATGTGGATGCAAAAGATATCTTGGTGTTTGTTCTTCCAGAAGAAAGATGTCCCATCTTTAAATGTAGCATTCAACATAAGATGGTAGTCCAAGCAGCTAAGAAGAAGCAGAGAAACGCCTCTGCCCGCCCCACCCCCCACACATACCAGACTGGAGAAGATAGTGAAGGGCTATCTAACAATAATATAAAATGAGAAATTTGTCTTCATAAAAAAAAAAAAAAAAAATTGTATATATACAAATATATTTTATTTAGGCAGGTATTGTTAAAAACCACAAATTTTTTTCTTCTTTATGATCTTCAGTTGTAGACGTTCAAGTCTTCTAGTAGTTTTTTCGTAGATCGGGATCCAGATGGCAAAAAAATTAATTGAATAAACAACAACAAAAATAAAAAAAGATTTAAAAAATAAATAAATACATTAATAAATAAAACCAAACAAACACTACAACCAACAATCCACTGAGGATGACCAACAAAATGGTTGAAAGCGCTTGGTAAAAAATATAGGATATTTACTTCACTATCATAACAATCTATGAAAAACTACTAGAACACTTGAATGTCTACATCTGAAGATCCTAAAGAAGAAATATTCTATGTTCTTTAACAATACCTGCCTAAATAATAACTTGTTGCCAAAATACACAATATATATATATATATATATATATATATATATATATAAAGAGAGTTTTATAATTTGCTTGAAGCATTGTGTATATATTGGTTAGGAGGTTGATTTAGAAGGCTATCACAATGCAGGTGTAAAGAAAAAATAATAATATGGTACAATGGTGTTGTGTGTTAACTTGTATTTAATTCTTGAATTTTCGAGATAATATTTCTTTTTCAAAAGATCACTGGAACTGAAGCAATCTAGTTATGACATTTCTTTTTAAAATATATATATATATATATATATGTTGTTAGAGAGTTCACATCTGCTTCATTAAAAATATAAAAATGTAATAGATGATTGAAGCTATGTTGGTTATATTAGAAGCATGGAAAAGTAAAAGATAATGATAAAAAAATTCAAGATGATGAATATTATCATACTTCTAAACTTAAACTTCAAAACATTCTGTTGAATGCATTTAAAATGGACATAGGTCTGTTCCAAATACTAAAGTTTAAAATTAAAAATAACATAAATATTCATCATTTTGATTTTTTTGTATTATTTTTCCATACTTCTAATATAACCAACAAAGTTTCCCACCATCCATTATATATATAATTATATTCAAACAAAATTTAGTATAAAAATAATAGAATCTTATTGTTTTCAATTTTTTTCTTTTAAGTTTTCTCACAATTTTTTTATGTTATCATCTTGAAAGGCATTAATCAGTTGTCCAGAAGAGTTATTGGTAAACCAAGTACTTTTGGTTCTTTTCTGAACAATTATCAAGGCTGTTTATATTTACAACTGAAAGTACTTGGTTTATGAATAATAACTCTTTCAGACAACTGATTAATGCCTTTCAAGATGATGACATCAAAATAATTGTTAGAAAAATTTAAAGAAAAAAAAGAAAAAAAACTTGAAAACAATAAGGATTTTACTATTTTTAACCAAATTTTTTTGAATGAAAAGATGCTGCCATATATGCCCATATATATATATATATATATATATGAGTATAGATAAAAGGATATAAAAACAACACAATATGCTGTTAAAGTGAAAAGATTTTATATCATATTCATAGCTAGGTGTTATGCTGAAGTTTTTGCAACATCATTGTTTTCGTTTTGAATTCATATTATTTTTGTCTCCACTATTGATAAGTCTGGAGTATAAACAAGCTCTGAAGATGATTTTTATAAATCGAAATATTATTCAATATTAGCTATGAATAGGATATAAAATCTTTTCACTTTAACAGCATATTGTGTTGTTTTTATATCCTTTTATCTATACTCATACCGTCGGATTCATTTCCTTTCTCTTAACTTATATATATATATATATATATATATATATATATATTTAGCTCAGTTGGTAGAGCACCCACCTTGGAATTGCAAGATTCCTGGTTCAATTCCACTCCCCGCCAACTGAGCTCATGAGTAGCACAGTTGGGTAATCTGATCTGTGCAGTCAAGTGGAGAGCTGATGGTCAGTGTGGCACTCAACTTCAGCAAAAACAATCTCCCTGGTCAAGCATTAGGAAAAGGGATGAGACTCCCTCGCTATCCAGTTGATACCGACAATAGGCCACTCCACCAACTTTAGTTATTTATTTACTAAGCTTAACTTAGATGTAGCACAAGGCCAGAATGGGACACCCAGTGAGAATCAAACTCACTAAAAATGGTCTTAGCTTGCTAATCATTACACCATGTGAGGTGACCCCATCAATTTTACTTACTTATATATGTATATATGAATTTTTATAAGCACCCTTTTCTAAGATATTCCTCCATATGAATAAAAATAATCTTTTTATTTTCAAAAGTATATATAAAAAAACTGATATTTTGTGAAGATGGCTCAAAAACAGTCAACCAGCATTATGGCTGCATGCAGCTGAGGTTGTGAGGGCCACGTTGTTGCTAAGCCTCTTCCCACATCTACTCTTGTTGTCATAGCAATCTGTTACTTTTTCCAGAAAGAAGAAGGAAAAAAAATACTCATCGGCATCAGTTGATTTTTTTTAGCACCACTGTCAGGGAGAAAAAAAAAAGAAAAGAAAAAGTAAAAAAAAAAAAAAAAGTGACTTCCACCTATTGAGCAGCAAAAAGGAAAAATTCCTACCAAGAAAAGACCCAGACGTCTATGAGGGGAGGAAATCCTATGGAGAGGAAACCCAGACATTGACAACAAGTTCTCTAAGCCCGCAGTCAAAGCTACATTTAGCATTACATTCTGCAGCATCATCCTGCATTGTTCCGTAATAAATTCCCAGAATTTACTGTCTTGTTCTTTATTTACCTTTTTTTTCTTTTTTTTTTTTTATCTCTCCTCTTTTTCTTGGCTTTGTAGTGTGTGTGTGGGGGGCTCAGCCAATAAAGATAGTCCTTTAATCAGAGTTTTTTTATAGATATTTGCTGAAGAAAGCCAAATTTGACACAAGGCTATGTGCATTGAGTACCCAGTAGCAAACTAACTTATAAGTCATAGCGTACAAAATAAATTAATTTGAAAACAAAAAGTACTCAAAAGTACTTTAAGTTATGACTTCACTTCTTGACCATTTCTGAGCAATGTTATTGTGCACTCTTTATTTATAAATAAAACAAACCATATAACTATATCATTAATATTACTAGCAAATATAAGTACTTTTCGGGTGCAAGTATTCAAGTTTTAATGTAATTAAATATCATATTAACTAGAAAGGCTAATAAAACTAAATAAGAATGCAGATAAAAAGATTTCAAACAGAGGGGGATATAATTAAAAATAGAACAACTGAAACTTACTCTTCACTCTCATCTTTCATTGCTAAATTTTCCTAATTTAACTATTTAGTTAAAATAGGAAGTAAAGAATAAAATTACAGTTATTTCTTCTTGTTAATAGATTTCTTTCAAGTTTTTGCTCATATTCATTAAGATAAAACCAAATAATTAGAAATCAATAATACTAAGAACATATGTATTAAAATCAAATTTTTAATATCAATATGCAAATTAGCCTTCCCATTCACACTATAAACCACTATTTTGTTGTATGTATAAATACAACTGCATGTTTTTAGTATGTAGATATGGTCAGCAGTATTAATAATGTAAAACTATTTTATTAATAAGGTTTAAATAAAAATAAAATCATGGAGAATGTGATGTAAATAACTAAGGGCTCCTGGTCAGAGTTAGTTGCTGTGTCTAGCCACACTGATGAAACATCAAAACACAGTGTCTGAGGATGACTATATATATATATATATATATATATATTATTTAAGCAATTTTACTTTTTGTTACAGAGTTTCAACAGTGGAGTTTACTAATGGTGTAGAGACATATCAACCCTTGCAGGTTATTTAATGCCAAATTTTGTTTCTTTATATATGAGTTGTTTAACTTCATGTGTATTGATATGTTTGTAGAAATAATTTTCATTAACTTCACTTGTAGTGATATATTTGTAGAAATAATTTTCATTAACTTCACTTGTAGTGATATATTTGTTGAAATAATTTTCATTAACTTCATGTGTAATGATATATTTGTAGAAATAATTTTCATTAACTTCATGTGTAGTGATATATTTGTAGAAATAATTTTCATTAACTTCACTTGTACATTAGTAGAATATTTGTAGAATAATTTTCATTAACTTTTGTGTCATTAACTTGTAGTGATATATTTGTAGAAATAATTTTCATTAACTTCATTGTAGTGATATATTTGTAGAAATAATTTTCATTAACTTCATGTGTAGTGAATATTTGTAGAAATAATTTTCATTAACTTCACTGTGTAGTAGAAATATATTATGTAGAAATAATTTTCATTAACTTCACTTGTATGATATGTTTGTAGAAATAATTTCATTAACTTCACTTGTGATATATTTGTAGAAATAATTTTCATTAACTTCACATTAACTTGTGTATTGATATATTTGTAGAAATAATTTCATTAACTTCACGTGTATTGATATGTTTGTAGAGATAATTTTCATTACTTCACTTGTAGTGATATATTTGTAGAAATAATTTTAATTAACTTCACTTGTAGTGATATATTTGTAGAAATAATTTTCATTAATTTCACTTGTATTGATATATTTGTGGAAATAATTTTCATTAACTTCACTTGTAGTGATATTTTGTAGAAATAATTTTCATTAACTTCACTTGTAGTGATATATTTGTAGAAATAATTTTCATTAACTTCACTTGTAGTGATATATTTGTAGAAATAATTTTCATTAACTTCACTTGTATTGATATATTTGTAGAAATAATTTTCATTAACTTCACTTGTAGTGATATATTTGTAGAAATAATTTTCATTAACTTCACTGTAGTGATATATTTGTAGATAATTTTCATTAACTTCACTTGTAGTGATATGTTTGTAGAAATAATTTTCATTAACTTCACTTGTAGTGATATATTTGTAGAAATAATTTTCATTAACTTCACTTGTAGTGATATATTTGTAGAAATAATTTTTTTAACTTCACTTGTAGTGATATGTTTGTAGAATAATTTTCATTAACTTCACTTGTAGTGATATATTTGTAGAAATAATTTTCATTAACTTCACTTGTAGTGATATGTTGTAGAAATAATTTTCATTAACTTCACTTGTAGTGATATATTTGTAGAAATAATTTCATTAACTTCACTTGTAGTGATATATTTGTAGAAATAATTTTCATTAACTACATGTATATTAATGAATCGGTAAAAATATCTTTATGTGTATAAATAATCTGATGCTTGACCCTCAGACACCATATTCATGCACTTTAAGATAAAAAAGACTTGAGTTTTTGCCATAATATCAATTTGAAGAATATGGTCAGGACTAAATCATATAGATGTTATAGTTTGATATGACTGTCAATTGATCAGACCAAGTCTCTCTAACTGCCTGTCTAGCTCGAGTAAGGGCTGAAGTAGAGTGTTGCAGGTCACCTGGGTAACAGAGTTCAGTCACCAGGATCCCACCCTCAGGAATTACAGGACACCATCCACTCCCAAAAGATGGCTCCATTGAGGAGGGGGAGTGCTCACAAGAAAAAGTTATTTATGAGTTCATCCTTGCTTTTCCAGTAGTGTCCAGCATGTTTTATTCATCTTACTTGGAAGTTTTGTGCAATAGGAGGAAGACTGGCTATACAATGCTCTTCTGTGGGGTGCTGTTTCCGAGATTTGTCGAAGACAACACACAGCATCCCTTGTGTAGTTATCATCTCTAAGCATTTTGTTTGAGGCAAAGTGGTCCAGAAGTGCTGTTTCCAAGATTTGTCAAAGACAACACACAGCATCCCTTGTGTAGTTATAATCTCTAAGCATTTTGTTTGAGGCAAAGTGGTCCAGCCATACAGACAGACAAGGCTACAGCTTGGAAAAATTTCCATTCTATCTTATCAGAGAGATCAGATTTCCATATGATCTATAATCTGCCAAGAGCAGCCCATGCTTTTCCTATGGTGTATATTGACATTGCTTTCTGTAGATGAGATATAACTACCTGGGTATGTGAACCTTCCACAATTAAATGAAGAGTCAGAATCAGAGAACTTGGGGAATCTATAATCGAAGAACGATTTGCTATTAATTCTAACAAGATTTCAGCCTTTGGGGCATCATCAGGAAGTGTTTATTTTGAAAACTGAGGCTTATGACCCCTAGGGTCAGCATTCAGGAAAATTGAACATTTTTAATGACATTACATTTGAGGAGAAATTAGTTATTTAAAAAATATTTTCAAATCGGAAAATAATTTTAAATGTTTTTTCCAACCCAAGGATCTCATTAAAAAAAAAAAAAAAATCTGTGTGTAAAAGTTAATGAGAATATTTATAATTTTTATTATTTTTTGATATTAGTGTAATGGTTTACAGATTAAAATGTAATATATGTGTGTGAAGAGGAAGCGCATGGTGTAATGATTAAAATCATGGGAAATGGACTCATCGCCCGGAGTTCAAATTCTGGATATGGTAATCCCATTTCACTTAGCGTTAATACTTTTGGGAAAGGTATGAATCCTACTCACCCTCCAGCTATGGATAAACAGTAGGGCAGACTGGGCTCTTTAACCTTGGTTAGGCAACTGGTCTAGGAAACCTTGAATTCAAACTTGTTGAACTCCACTGAAGAAATTGACCTTGTGTCACATCCTGCTCATGCGGACAGATTGGTAAATATATATATATATGTGTGTGTGTGTGAAGAGTCAGAAACTGAGAAGATATGGATTGGTTTATACTAAACCCATTTTGATTTTTCCTAATAATTTTCTGACTTCAGGTCAGATTCGATTGAGAAGGAAAAACTTAGCAACTATGGCAGTAAGAGTTATACATCTGTACTTCTTACTGATTGAGAGGTCGTCTTTCTTGGTTGAATCCATAATCTAAGAATAATTTGCTATTAATCCCGACTCATTTCAGCCTTTAGGCATCATCAGGATGTGTTTATTTTGAAAACTGAGGGTCAGCATTCTTGAAAATTGAACATTTTTAATGACATTTCATTCGATAATGAGAAACTTGGTTATTTAAAATTTTTTAAATATTCTTAAATCAGAAAATAATTTTAAATGTTTTTCGTAACCCAAGAATCTCATGTAAAAAAAAAAAAAAAAATCAGTGTATAAAATTTAATGAGAATATTTATAATTCTTATTTTTTGATATTTGTGTAAGTGTTTACTGATTAAAATGTAGAATATATATATATATATATATATATATATATATGTAAGAAACAGAAAAACACCAAGTATTCCAAGAGGAAGAAGTACTGTGTGAGTATGGGTAGATGACTTTTGAAAATCATTTAGCCTTACCCACACAACATGTCTTCCTTCTCAAGTCCTGGTGAAGGTTTGCTAAAAATCGAAATGCTATAACATTGCTTCACCATCAAGAATAAACTCATCCTTTTGTAATAGTTCATGTTTTTCTATTTTCTACATACTGTTGGATCTAATCCCCTATTTACTCCCTATATATATATATATATATATATACACACTAATCTCTTTGCACAAATAGCATATAACCCATGGTCAAGTGGATGTTAACATGTTTGAATTCAGAGTTTTCCTTCTTCCAGACTGGTTGCCACACCAAGATTAAAGAGCTCAGTCTGCTCTACTAATTACCCATAGCTACAGGGAGAGTAGTTGGATGCATACCTTTCCCAAGTGTATTTTGGGCTATGTGAAATGAAAACAGTCTCGTCCAGGATTTGAACTCCATTCATGGGTCCATTTTCTATTATGATAACCATTACACCACGCGCCTACTTGTTGTAGAATGGCATAATACACATACTGTTGCATACTCTCTTTCCTTACTTTCTTACTTCTATTATTCTTCTTCCAGCATCTCTTCTAGCATCTGGACTTCGTTTTGGGGACTTCGTGTCTGGTCTTCCATTGGGGATTTCTCTTTATCAGAAGCCCTGTGTCATTGGTAGTTTTTAGATAATAACACAAGACTTCGATTTAACTTAGATCATATTTTATTCTGAAATCCCCACCAGACTACCTGCACAGATTGAGTCGGCACCGTGCATAACACGACTTACCACCGTCATGGCTTTGGCCGATCTGACTAAAAATCTCTTTCTAATCTAAACCGGAAGATTGTCTTCTCCACCGATTCTCACGGTATCCACCGGAAGGAGGATCAGGACTGAGGTCAAGCCTTGTCATTCAATCCTTCAAGGCCGCCGGCTGAACTTATAACAGCCATTTTGGTTTCTACTCTACTGTACATAATTATTAGGAATCTAATAATTATGTAACAATACTGCCTGTGCTCTTTTCCATGACTAATAAGATTTCTTGTTACTGTCATACCATGATAGTTGACAAGGTGTGTGTGAGTAGACACTTTGGCAAACCAATCTACAGCAGAAGGGTTCGAGTCCCCTTCCAATGGAAAGACCTGTTGGCCATCGGTAATGACTCGTGATACTTAAAGATGGAACCTTGGTAGCTGAGCAGTACATGACATGCAACACTGCAATACTCCACTTAAGTCCTTCACTTCGATGAATCGGCTGGTCATGTCAAGGCCTATTGCTCTTATGGCAAGCCCCAAGCCTTTTCATATATGTGCTAGAAGGCGGTGGCTAACGGTCTTACTGAGCTGGGTATCACGTTAAACTATCTGATGGTGAAGTTTCAATCCATGAGCTAAGGGGAATGTAGAGTACCCCTTCCACCCCATTACTCCCAGGTCCACTCAGACCGGGGTGGTAGTACCTGTTAGGGTCCCATCTATAGGTTAAATAGAAAAAATTGAGTTCATAAAAATTATGTTTAAAAAAAAATTGAGTACCCATCAAGAATGAATAAAACAAAATGTCTTCGGCATAAAATAACCAAGCAAGGGTCGACATGCCATAAAATCCAACCAACCAACCAACCAACAAGGAGTGTGTGAGTAAATACTTGGGTAAACCAATGTACCCTACCAGCGAGAGTAGCAGAAATCTGTTAATCCAATTATTAACATTGGCAGTAAAAAGTAAAGTCAACGGGGTGGCCTATCAGCATGAGTCTCTGTTTTCCCTATCCCCTTTTCCCTAGCGCTAGACCAAGGAGATTGTTTTAGCATCTGAGGTGGAGCGCCACTCCTACCATCAGCTACTCACTTTACTGCACAGATCCCTGTGCTACCCATACGCTGAGTTGGCGAGGGTCGGTATCGATCCAGGAACCTTGTGATTCCTAGCCGAACGCTCTACCGACCGAGCTAAGCCGGTCCTAATGCCACAAAGTCTACGACCCTCAGATTTTGAATTCGGAATTTTTTCCTTCTCCCAGATTTGTTGACTTTACCAATGCTAGAGTGCCCGGGACTGCCCTACTATTTTATGCATAGTTTGGTTTTGGGAAGTGAGCAAGCGGTCGCATTTACGTGAAGGGAAACGGAGCCTCCTCGAACAGAATTTGAATCCGGCATCGAACCAGGAACCTTGTGATTCCTAGGCAAGTGCTCTACTGACTGAGCTAAACCGGCCCTATACATTGACAGTAGCCAATAATAATAATAATAATAATAATAATAATAATGTGTACGTGTGTGTCCATAATTTATCTCAAGAATAGCATTTTGAACTATAAGACAAAATTCTGATATACTAAAAGAAATGTGTCATGGGACAAACAACCGATATGTACTAATATTAATTTTCATATTAACTGCAAGAATAGAAAGTCGGATGATTTTTGATCTGTGTCCCTACATGCAAGAATTTTTAGAAAACATGGTTGAACCATTCCAAGAATAAATAATTTGAGAAGAGAAAATAGAATACCATGTGGAAGTAGAACTAAGATTACGTACCTATGACCAAGTGCATCTAACTTTGTTGGAAATTGAATTGAACACAAAGAAGAGAATTCATTATAAAATGTTAAATACTAGGAGATATTGGTTGAATTTGGGCAGTTAGGATATAAAATTTTGGTACCAAAAAAAGACATTGAAATTTTTAGAGTGAGAGAGAAGAAAAAGGGAGAGAAAGAGAGCAAAGAAAAAAGATATAGTGAGTGTAGGGAGAGGGAGGAAAGGAGAGAGAGAGAGAGAAAGAAGAGAGAGAGAGAAAGGGAGGAAAGAAGAGAGAGAGAGAGAGGAAAGAGAGAGAGAGAGAGAGAGAGAGAGAGAGAGAAAGGGAGGAAAGAAAAGAGAGAGAGAGAGAGATAGAGATAGACAGAGGAAAGAAAACAGAGAAAAAAGGGAGGAAAGAAAAGTGAGAGAGAGCAATAAAATCGGACAGACAGAGAGAGAGAGAGAAAGGAGAGAAAAAAAAAGAGAGAAAGCGCAAAGAAAAAAGAGAGATATGGTGCAAGCAAACGAGAGAGAGAGAGAGAGACAGAGACAGAGAGAGGGAGAGCACAGAAAGAGAGAGGGAGAAAAAAAATCAACAGAATAAAAGGAAAGCAACGAGAAAAAAGCAAGAAAGGTAGAGAAAGAAGAGAGAAAGAGTAAAAAAAACAGAGAGCAAAGGAAAAGAGAGAGAGAGAGAGAGAGAGAGCAAAGTCTTGTTGATTTACTTCAATAGTCTGTTAGATGGGAGATAAGTGGCCACACAGCTGATGTTTTTGTTGTGTACTGCTTCCAGGTTTTGTTCAAAACAGCACACAAGATTCTTGTGTAGTTCCCCTAAATCTTTAGTAATATAAATATACAAATACTTGATACCATATAACTGTGCAATCAAATTATTATTATTATTAATGATAAGATCCATAAGAAGTTGATATGGCATTAAACAAGTAAATCAAACCACCAAAGTCGGCAGTGTCCTGGGTGTGACATTAAACTGAATCTAATAGTGAGATTCCAATTCTGGATCTCTTGAGAGTGTTAACAACCCCTTCATTGCCATTACTCCAAGGTCCACTGATCCAGAGTGTTAGTAGCTGTTAGGGGTCCCATTTATTGGTTAAACAGATCAAAAAATGAGTTTTAAAAAAATGAATAATTTTGATTTTTTGGATTGTTGTACTCATCTTTATTGTAGTATATATAAACATGTTTCACCCACTTTCTCATGTGTTCCTAACCCGAGTATAGTAATGGTCTAACCTGAGAAATCATTTTTAATAGTTTATACATACCACAATTAAGATGAGGACTACAGTAAAAAAAAAATTTTAAAAATAAAAATTATTTACATCAAGCATCATCTCAAAAATACTGAAAAGAAAAAAAAAAAAGAGTTTTAAAAAATTAAGTACTCAACAAGAATGAATAAAACAAAAAACATCTTTGGCATTAAATAATCAAAAGTGATAGTCCAATTCGGTGTCTGTCTGTCTGTCTGTCTGTAACTAAAACTTCTTACTGCTTATGTCACAATATTCTCAGGATTTGCATAAGTTTATCAGTAAAATCCAACCAACTAACCAATGTAGGAAAAAAAGGCTATTTTTATTAGAATCTGATCCTGGTATTTATCATTATTTAAAAAAGAAAAAAAAAAAAAAAAAAAAAAACAACACAGAATCCATTTTGAAATCAGGTCATAAGAAAAATAAAAGTTCACAATAAATATAATTTATTTATAGAATTACATTAACTTTCTCTGAAGTCGTGTTGTAAAGGTTAGCAACCTAGTCTCTCATACTTGTGACCTTGTGTCAAATTCTACCTGTCAGGTAAATGATTTTTTTATCATTTTTTTTCTTTTTTTTTAGCCATCATCTATTTTGGAACAAGTTTTTTTTTCCCCCAATTTATATACCATTATTACTGATCCATTATCTATCTATATATTAATACTTGTGTTCTTTAAAAGTACAACTGTTATCATCTTGAAACACCCTCTGTTTAAAAATGAGACCATCCAAGATGAAATGCAAAAATGTAATCCTGATTATCTAGTGTGGCTTATCCATCAAATTCTTATTTCTTATGAAATAAACAGACCATTCCATTTTATTAGAAAGAAAAAAGAAAGGGAAGAAAAGGGTATGCTACACAGAAAAATATAGTAAGAAAGAAAGAGAGTAGGGGAAAGATAGACAGATAAGGTGAGCCCGCAGAAGTGATAGTACTAAACTGTTTCAATCGAACATAATGAAAAGATGAAAAGAAGGAAGGAAAGTAAAACAAGAGTGAGAGAGAGTTAAATCAAGATTATCATACTTTTTAAATGTTGAACTATATTGCAATAGCTCTTAAGTAAATCTATCAAACATTGTTATAATTAAATTATACTTATTATAAAGAAGGAAGGAAAGTAAAACAAGAGAGAGAGTTAAATCAAGATTATCATACTTTTTAAATGTTGAACTATATTGCAATAGCTCTTAAGTAAATATATCAAACATTGTTATAATTAAATTATCATACTGTGGTATATCCACAGATCTCACTAGTCTGATCTATTATCTAACTTCTTGTTACGATTAATATATAACTTTTGTTAAATATCAGAGCAATGATAAATAATGTACTATGCATCTTTTTTTAATAATAAATAATTAAATAATAGTAATAATAATAATAATCTGTGAATAAAACAGTGTTAAAGTGCATTTCCTGATTTTAATTCTAGTTAAAATTGTCTTTGTTTTTATAGAATGACTAAATCATTGAAGAAATGCTGACTTCAATTTGCCTACCAATGTTTCAAAGCAGCTTTTAAAGAACAAGAAGAAGAAGAAAAAATTAAATTTGAAATACAGCCATTTGTAGTTCTGAATTCTTGCCAAAAGCAACATTTTTTTTTTCTCTGGTCACCTGTCATATTAAGGAAGGGCAATAAAAACAGTCATGTCATGAGATATGAGTGACCATAAGACAGGTTACTATGCAGAATGACCTTCCTTGAACAAACCAAGATGCTAGGGTTTTTTGTGTTTTTTTTTTAAAATTTTGTTTTCTTGTTTTTTTTTTTTTTTTTTTTTTTTTCATTTCCTTTTTTTTTTTTGTGTTGGTTTTTCCACTTTCAGAATTTATAACCGCTGGTGATTCTAATCAGAGTATTTTATTTAAAACCTCTTCTGCCCATCAACTAATTGGAACATGGTGTTATTGATTTTTGTTATTTTTTTTTTTTTTTTTTTTTTTTTTTGTTTTACCCAAATTTTCTAAATTGAAAATATTCTGAGCAATTTTGCTGTAACAATGAGAAAGAAAGAAAAAAGAAAAAAAAAAAGAAAAAAAGTATAAAAATAGTTTTCTGACTAACAATAAAAACCAGTTTATGAAATGCCCTCCTGTTACCATTTAGAAAAATGTTGTTGAATAAATAAAAGACTGTTCAATTTTAACCCCTTTTCAGCCTTGAATAAGAGAAAAACATTTATTAAATTTCTACCCACAAACAATCTCTAAATTGAACAGGCGCAAGAATTTAATTTCTCAAACATATTCCTGAGTATTTCCTTTGTCTTAAGAATAAAATGTTTGTTCAGTGACCGAACCGATTAGAATTGAGTAAATTTCTCAAAGATATTTCTGATTGATTGATTTTAACAGTATGTCAACAATCTAGGGTTATTTTATGCCCAGGGTTAGGGAATCATATTCATTGTATGTTCATATTTACATTTCTTTGTGTAGTTGATTCTTACTAGGGATTTTATTTTTGCACATGGACTTATCAAATATGAATATTTTTTAAACAGATCAATTTCAATGATTTTAATGGCATGTCAACCCACCTAGGGTTATCTTATGAATGTGATTCCATAACCTTCAAGCATGTTTCCATTTTTCTGTAACTGTTTCGTAAATTGAGGGGAGTTTGGAGTGTACACAGTCCTATCAAATAGGAATGATTTTTAAACAGATCTATTTGATCCATAGATGGGATTCTTAACTACCACTGAGTCAAAGTGGACCTGGGAGTAATGGCTATCAAGGGATACTCCCCATACTCCTGATCTGATGTAGTTTAGTGGCATACACAGGATAACCATTTTTTGGCATGTGGGGGTGGGGGTCTTACCCCTCTTCAGTGGATAGTCACTGTATTCATAGTTATATGGTTTCAAGTATTCCTACCTGATATTAATAATTTACATGTATATGGTTTCAAGTACTCCTATCTAATACTAATGATTTATGCAGTGTTATATGGTTTCAAGTATTCCTACCTGATATTAATAATTTACAGTTATATGGTTTCAAGTATTCCTATCTAATACTAATGATTTACACACAGTAATATGGTTTCAAGTATTCCTATCTAATACTAATGATTTACACACAGTAATATGGTTTCAAGTATTCCTACCTAATACTAATAATTCATAGTCATATGGTTTCAAGTATTACTACCTTATACTAATAATTTACACATTTATATGTTTTCAACACAATTATAAGCTTACAAGTAACTATTCCTATTAAATGAAAACAATCATTTGCTTTCACACAGGAGGGTACAGTTAGCATATTCTAAGCCTCACCAACAGGTTGGGACATATTCCTGAATGTTTCTTTTGTCTTAAGAATAAAATGTTTGTCCAGTGACCCAACCACTTGGAATTGGAGTAAATACAACTTTAGATTTTCTGCTATTTTGGTTGCTAAAATAATTTTATCCAAAAAGAGACTTGAAAAGTTTTTATTAGCACAATTGCTTTGTTTCTGACTTCTCATAAAACAGTCAAATTTTTACTAGTAACCAATAAAATAAAAATAAAAACTTGAAACAAAAAAAACAACAAAAACAAACTGCACACTGTTCCCAACTGTATCTATTCGAGGCCCTTTGTTAAGACAATACTCATTGGATTAATTTTAGCAACCATTAAATTAATTAATTTGAAAGGTTTTATTCAATTTATTTACCATTTTAGCAAAAATAACAATGCTTGCTTTAGCATCTTGACCTTGGATTGTAGTGTGTCTATGCCCCTCAGTCAGTCTTCTAGCAGAATGTGTCAATAATCTAACAAGGTGAGCATGGTCTCTGAGATTCTATTTCTGTGACTGCACCTCCCCAATTGCACAAAATTTTAACAGCATATCAACCTGTCTACAGTTATTTTATGCCTAGAGGTTAGGGAATTGTGTATAGTGATATTTACATTTTCTGTATAAGTTTTTGCATGCAGTTGTATGATATCAAGTATTTCTATATCTTATTATAATGGAGATTGTGGGTTTGTATGTCTGTAACCGAAACTATATCACTATTCAAGTCACAATTCCCTTTGTTATTTACATCACATTCTCCATGATTTTATTTTTATTTAAACCTCAATTATTAATAAAATTGCTTTACATCATTAAGACTGTTGACCATATATACATACTAATAACATGCAATTGTATTTATATATACAACAAAATAGCGGTTTACAGTGTGAATGGGAAGGCTAATTTGCATATTGATATTAAAAATTTGATTTTAATAAATATATGCTTAGTATTATTGATTTTTAATTGTTTGGTTTTATATTAATGAATATGAGCAAAAACTCTTCAATAAATCTTAAAAGAAATCCATTAACTAGAAGAAATAACTGTAATATTATTCTTTACTTCCTATTTTAACTAAATAGTTGAATTAGGAAAATTTACCAATGAAAGACGGGAGTAATGGAAAATGATGGAAGAGTTAGTTTCAAAGTTGTTCTATTTTTCAATCATACCCCCTCTGTTCCAAATATTTTTATCTGAATTCTTATTCAGTTTCATTAGCCTTTCTAATTTAACATTATATTTTATTATATTAAAACTTAAATACTTGCACCCGGAGGGTGCATATATTTGCTAGTAATATGAATAATTTGTAAACAATCTATTTGACCTATAGATGGGATTCTAACAAGCACTAAGACTCAGAGAGGGACCTGGAAATAATGGCTATGAAAAGGTACTCCACACTCTCTTAATTTCTAGAATTGGAGCCTCACCATCTGATACAGTTCAGTGTCTTACACAGGACACCCCTTTTGGGATGGGTTTTATACTTCTGTAGAGGATACGGTCAGTGTATTCTAAGCCCCTCCAACAGGGCAGGAGGGGGATTAAAGTAGTCTGATGCTTGTATAGCAGTGATCATGGGGACCAGAGCTGTTTTTAGCCTTGTCCATGCATACAAGCACGGACCTCTTTTGTTAAACTCACCATGTGTTATATACTATAAACGAGGGGATGTAGTTAAATACTGCTATCTCATTAGTCATGAGTGACAATAGATAGAGAAGCTATTTTTGCTGCTATTTGCTTGGTGGGTAATTATTGTAGAGAAAAAAAGCATCTGTATATTTACTCAACACTTATTTTCTGTCTATTATGGCTTGGTGTGGTTGGTTTTAGCAAAGAAAATAGACCCAGAGAGCCAAGTTCGATTCCTGGATGATGCTATTTGCATTTCACTTCTCACTAATACCCTTGGGAAAGGTATGAATCCATCTGCTCTCACCCATTTGTGGGTGAATTGTGGGGAAGACTAGGTTTGTTTTAGTCTTGGTTCGGCAGCTACTCTAGGAGAAGGAAAACTCTGAAAACCAATTTTACTTCACTTAAAAAAAATTGATCTTGTGTCACATCCTACTCATGGTGGAAGAGTCAGTTGAATACATATTTAGAAGGCACTAGTGGCATAATGGTTATCATCATAGGAAATGGACCTGGTGATCAGAGTTCGAATCCTGGATGAGGCTGTTTGCATTTCACAGAGCGCTAATACCCATGGGAAAGGTATGAATACAACTATTCTCCTCCCAGCTAAGGATAAATAGTAGGAAAGACCTGGGTATAGCAACCAGTCTAGGAGAAGGAAAACTGAAAACCAGCTTTACTTAAGAAAAATTGACCCTGTGTCACATCATGCTCATGGTGGAGGGGTTGGTTACATACATATTTAGAAGGCACTAGTGGCATAATGGTTATCATGCATAGGAAAGGGACCTGGTGATCTGAGTTCAAATCCTAGATAAGGCTGTTTGCATTCACTTCTCACTAATACCTTGAGAAAAGGGTAATTTTCACCTTTAGTTGATAAAATTCCTAGCATAAAATTGTGTGTGTGCATTATCTGAAATGAACTTAATTGATATTAAGAACACATTTTATGATATTTTTGTGTTAAAGCATGCAGTTGTATTGTTTTCGAAACGATTCTAAGATTTGTATATTTCACACAGACACATTCAAAATGGCTAACGTCTTGTTTCAAAGTGAAAGTCAGTTGGCTAAATTCCTAGCATAAAATTATCTGAAATGAACTTAATTGTTATTAAGAACACATTTTATGATATGTTTTGTGTTAAAGCATGCAGTTGTATTGTTTTCGAAAAAGTTTCTAAGATTTGTTTATTTCGCACAGAGACTTTCAAAATAGCTACCGGCTTAGTTCAAAGTGAAAGTCAAGGGAGGTTACTCTAATTGCCTTATTTGCTAGGAATTTTGACAACTAAAGGTGAAAATTACCGAGAAAAGCATATATCCAACTAACTCTAAGACTGGGTTATTTAGCTTTGGTAGGACAACCAGTCTAGGAGAAGAAAAGACTGAATTCAAAACATGAAAAGGGGGGGGGCTGAGGATCTGTGACAATGATACACCATTCATCTGTTAGCTTATCCAAAAATCATGGCTTGTTCTACACAAGTTTTCCCTACTACAAACAAATCATTTGTATAGCTGATTGATTCTAATGGCATATCAACCTGTCTACTGTTATTTCAGGCCTAGAGGTTAGGGAATATAATATTTACATTTTATGAGTTTTTTTTTTAAGTTTTTGTTTCATATGCATAATTTTTAAACAGATCTATAACTGGCAATGAAGAGGTACTCTACACTCCCCAGAGCTCCGGAACTGGAGCCTCACCATCAGATGAGTTTAGTGTCATATCTAGGACACAAGTTTTCAGCTTAGTTATTGGTCATCATTCATGCTGATGTGATAACATTCATATTCTTATTACATTTGGATGTCAAGGAAAAGCCCAGAGCTTAGATGACTGGCAATGGGACTGCATTCAGAAAGTTCATGCTTTCTAAGACATATATAAGAACTTGGTTCAGGGTGCCTCACATAGCATAATGGTTAGTTAAAAAAAATCAGACCATATGACCTTTAGGCACCTCTTTTGCAATCTTGATTCATAAGGACATGTTTTTCCTTTACACCGTCAAAATCTGGTTGTTTATTAGGGGTTAGTTTTATAATTTAAAAAAAACTCTAAAAATCGTCTGTTAACAAACATCTGGATTTTGATGGTGTAAATAAAAAACATGTCCTTATGAATCGAAATCGCAAAAGGTGTTCATATGGTCCAAAAAATCTCACATTATCGAAATTTGTAACATTTGGGGGGTGGGGTCAGTTAAACAGAGTTTGTAATTTTTATCAAAGAGATTTTTTTTTCAAGTAAATCATTTAATCCAGTTTACTCTGTAAAAATGGTGTCTTCAGTTGTGTGCAATTTTCCCTTTAATAAGCAGTAGTTTTCAGATTCCCAGGTCATATACTTTCCTTTGTAATCCCAAATTTCCTCAATTGTTCCCTTATTTTGAATTATTTTTAAAAAATCGTTTTCTCCATCACATTTTTACAATAGTTATTAATGAATTCATTTATAAAACCAAATTGTTTTATCAATTGAAGTCAAATGATAAAAAGAAATCCTATTTCAGTGGTTCATAAAACTTCAATTTGGTTCAATAATGCCCAATTCTTACCGTGGTTAAAATTCCTCCTCTTAGACTTAAAAATCCTTAACTGGAAGCAAAAGGGCTTCCTGTCTTAGAATCATTGCTTAAAAGACTGAAAAGAGTTCTAGCACTTCATTATCTTGACATTTCAGGCTCTTAACAATTAATTTTTTTTTTTTTTTTGTGATAAAATTTTTGAAAATCCGACCAAAGAGGAGTATGTGTTTATCAAAGGATTTTTGTTTCCATAAATGCTATACACAGTGGTTAATAAAGATTGAAATAATAATCCAAAATTCAATACATTATTCCTAAGCATCTATTCCAGATTATCTTATCTTAATGGAGATTCAGTGTCTGTCTGTAACTATATTACTACTGACGTCACAATACCCTCAGAAATTGAGTAAGTTTATCAATGAGTATTGAATTTATAGTCAAAATCCTTAATACATAGAATTAATAGATGTCTCTATAAAAATCTGAGCTAGGTTTGCCTCAAAACAGTCCAGGATAATAGTGCGTTTAAGATCCATCAATGTGTCTTATATATCACTAAGAAATAAAGGTTTACATAATATATGGTGTGGTTAATTTGCATACTGGTTTATGATAATAATCAACCTCCAGAAGGTGTCCACAAGAAAACTTCACTTAGGAGTCGTCCTTGCTTCTCCAACAGTGTCCAGCATGTCTTCTTTGTCTTACTTAGATGATTTGTGTGATAGGATGCAAGTGGCCATACAGATGCTTTTTTGTGGGGTGCTGGTTTCAAGATTTGTTCAAGATAGCTTGCAGCTTTGTGTAGCTCCCATCTATCTTTTCCTCTAAGCATATTGTTTGAGTCCAAGTGGTGCACATTTCAATTTTTGATCTTATCTATAATGTTCACTGTATTTTGAAATGTTTTGAATTAACTCATAGCTTAATATTAAAATAAATAAAAATAATTTTTTTTCCACCCTTTTCCATTGAATTCAGCTTCATGAAGAACTTCTTTAAAGCAATGATATAGATTGTAGATTCTAACACCGCAAAATAAAATTTGGTGCATAGAAAAGTAGTACTAAACTGAAAACAAATTTCATTTTGATCCAAGATCAGAGAGTTGGTGTCCGACAGCAAGTTCAAATGTAAACTGAATCCACTTGAGCTGATGGTATGGGATTAATCTGTAATTATTGTACTGACCATTCTTAGGTCTCGTAGACATAAAAACTGCTGTTGATTTAATAAGCAACAAGCTAACAGTGCAATAAAAAATGTATTTACATTGTCATCACCTAATTTGGGTGAGATAAATGATGAGAATAGAGAAAGATTCCACAAAGATATTTCAGTGAAGAAAGGAGTTTCAGATTAAATACGATGAATGATTACTGCTAAAGTTGGAAACCAGCACTTTCCAGAAGAGCAAGAGTAAATGTCTCAACTCAGTCGGTAGAGCATTTGCTATGCAAACATAAGGTTCCTGGTTCGATATTGGCCCTTGCCAATTCAGCGTATGAGTAGCACAGGGATCTGTGCGGTAAACTGAGGAGTTGATGGTAGGTATAGCACTCCACCTCAGATAAATCAATCCCCTTGGTCTAGTGCTAGTGAAAAAGGGATAGACTCCCTTGCTGCCTGTCTGATACCAACATTAGGCCACCCTGACGACTTACTTATATTGAGAGAACTTATTCTATTATTTGGTCTAGTGCTAGTGAAAAGGGGATAGATTCCTTGCTGTCTGGCTGATACCTACATTAGGACACCCAGATGACTTACTTATATTGAGAGAACATATTCTATTACTTAATAAGAGGCTTCTTTTTTCTTATCAAAATTAATGTAATATCTTTTACATATGGTTACATAACATTAAGTATTCCTATCAAATACAAACAATTTTCAAAAATCTATTTTGCCCATAGATGGTACCCTAACAAGTACTATCAATCTGGGTCAGAATGTTTAGTTGTTAGTTGTTTTATTTTACAGCATATAAACCCTTTTCAGGTCATTTAATGCGGAATCAAGTCATTTTCATAAACAAAGGACTCCGGTTGCTTACATTACCTGCTGTTATTTACAGGATCACCCAATTAGATATTGAACAAACTCATCTCTGCTTAACTTCGGTGATCTAGCGAGAACCGTCGCTTTAAGTGTGACTTGACCATAATTGGGTCAGAGTGGATCTGGGAGTAATGGTAATGAAGGAATACACTCCCACTCTTCAGAGCCCCAGAATTGGAGCCTCACCACCAGATGCAGTTTAGTGTCATACCCAGGACATCCCTATGGCATGTAAAGTAACATCTAAATATATATAAAGGGCAGTTGGTGTGTATGTATGTATGTATGTATGAAACTATGAAAATAAAAAAAATGACAAAGTAAATATATATATACATTAAATATCACTTGTTCTTGCTTTTTGTGCAAAAATTATGACGATTTGATTTATATTTGAAGATATTTAAAAATTAAAATATACATGGAAATAGCATTTAAATTCTACTTACAAATGTCCAGCATTTGTAAATCTCAAAAGTAAACAAATCCATTGAACAGGGTTGTTCCCCTACTCTCTACCCAGGTGATGCTGGATAGCCACTTCTAGTTGTAGATATATCATTTGAATGTGTATAACTTAAAAATGCGATGTGATGGCCAAATTCTGACTTGAGATATATTTCTTGTAGAAATTGGCTTTAACTATCAATCCACTCATGAAAATCAGTTTTAATACAAGCAAGAGAACAATTTCCAAAATCAAATAGAGAGAGAGAGAGAGAAAAGAAAAAAAAAGAACCATTAAAATAAGGTGAAATCACATCAGATAGAATGGAAAATACAAAATTTGTTCAATGTTAAAATTAAACAAAGCAGTTAAAATCAAGTAGTTCTTTCATCAGTGAAAATTGCTGGGGTTTTAGCAAGATTGTTAAGATCACACGTTAATACTGATTTGAGGTTGGTTCTTCTTTTTTATTTTGTCTTTTCCTTTTTCTTTCTATTTTTTTTTTTTTTTTTTTTTTTTTTTTAAATGAGATTGAAAAATCTCTAAAAGTCTACAAGAAACTTTTTCATTCAATGGATTTTTTCCCCTGAAGGTTCTCAGGTTTCTTGTGTTTTAGCAATTTTCTACCTCAACACTTTCCTAAAGTTAAAACTTCTGTCTACTCATGTACACACACACACACATTATATATAAGTAACAATCCTTACATGTGTATTGAAAGGGAACTGATATACAACAATGGTTAGTATGTTAGTCTTAAAGACTATTTCTAGTAGAGAGAGTTTGATTTTCACTGAGTACTATAAGATTTGCAACCTAATATGCATATATATATATATATATATAAGTAAAGAAATAACAAAAGACTTAGAGATTTTGTTTTATAGTCTATTTCAGGGAGCTTAGACGAAGTGTTAAACTCTTGTGACTCATTAGATGCAAATGAAAAAAAAAAAAGAGCATTAAGAGCACACATTGAGCTCTCAAACTGCGACAGGTTTTTAAAAAAACTCTTGTGTCGTAAGGAAGGTTTCTTCTCTGGACTTTTGGATTATATATATATATATACTAGCAAATATATGCACTCTCTGGGTGCAAGTATTTAAGTTTTAATGTAATAAAATATTGTATTAAATTAGAAAGGCTAATGAAACTAAATAAGAATACAGATAAAAATATTTGAAACAGAGAGAGTATAATAAAAGATTTGAAACAGAGGGAGTATAATACAAAATGGAACAACTGAAACTTACTCTTCCATCACTCTCGTCTTTCATTGTTATTTTTTCTAATTTAAGTATTTAGTTATAAGAGGAAGTAAAGAATAAAATGACAGTTATTTTATCTTGTTAACGGATTTCATTTAAGATTCATTGAAGAGATTTTTGCTTATATTCATTAAAATAAAACCAAACAGTTAGAAATCAATAATACTAAGCACATATTTATTAAATTCGATTTTTTAATATTAATATGCAAATTAGCCTTCCCGTTCACACTGTAAACCGCTATTTTGTTTTATATATAAATATAATTGCATGTTGTCAGTATGTAGACATAGTTAACAGTATTAATAATGTAAGACAATTTTATTAATAATTGAGGTTTAGATAAAAATAAAATTATGGAGAATGTGATGTCAATAACTAAGAGAATTGTGACTTGAGTAGGAATATAGTTTCGGTTACAGACAGAAAAACACACAATCTCCATTATAATAAGATATATAATCCAAAAGTCCACAGAAGAAATCTTCCTTACGACATAGGAGTTTTTTTAAACAACCTGTCGCAGTTTGAGAGCTCAATGTGTGCTCTTATTGTTAGAGTCACAGAGCAAATTTATAAGTAAAGAAATAACAAGACTTAGAGATTTTGCATTAGAGCCTATTTCGGGGAGTTAGACAAAGTGTCTAATTCTCCCAGCACATCAGATGCGAAACTTATATATATACATATATATATATAGAGAGAGAGACATAGGCACACACACACAAGTAGGGCTGGGAGGAAAATTTCTTCATATATGAGAATATTAATATTAATTAATATTAAGAAATTTTAATAAAACTAAACTTTATTCATATTTTTGGATGTGTATTTTTATACACCAAAGAAAATTAAAAAATCTTCACTCATGCAGGAAAAGGGGGAAAAAATCGAAGTGGGGCTGGAACCAAAATATGCAGTTGAAATGTCTTTATAATAAAAAACAGTTTCTTACTTATTTAATGATTACTAAGAATTTTATTAAAATTCAATGATCAGTTCATTTCAGGTAGATTTATTTTTAAATTGTAAGAAGATTTCTATGTAAGTAAAAAGTTTAAAGTAAAGAGAAAAATTAGAGCTTCAATGCAGTAGAGTTTGGTATTAAATAATACCTAATAATATCTGTTTTGTTTATATAATATTCCATTAAAAACGTACACTACTTATGGGCAACATATGTCTGTATTGGTAATAGGGTGGGGACAATCATATAGGTGCTAGGGCTTGATGTGACCTGATGATTGATCAGAGGGGGCCTCTCCAACCACCCATCTAGCCTAAGTAAGAGCCAAAGTGGGGTGTTGTATGTCAGACTGCTAAGCCTCATGGGTTGCTACCCACATGACTAAACCTTTTGTTAAAAAAAATTTTTTAAAGTTATTGTTGTGAGATTTTTAAGGGGTCAAATAAGAACAAAACAATGGGTAACAAATGTAGGAAAATGTATTAACAGAAAATAGACAAATACAATACAGATAAGTGGAAATTACGTCCGACAAATAGAGTTATTGGCTTACTCGCATTGGCTTACTGCCAAGCCACAATTATCCCTGTTACTTATAGTAACCCATCGGTGCATTCCATTGGTCAATAGGGTATATCACCTATAACAGTTATCAATTTTTAAAAACTACTTAATTATTTCATAAAACAATCAATGTTTAAAATGAGCTACATTGATTGAATCTAACAGAATGTCAACTAAAAAATAGGATTATTCTATAACTTCTTCTGTTCTCTGGCAAGGTCCAGGTATTTGTCCATTTTTTCGTTTTCCTTCATCTGCACCCTGTGATCTGCTGAAACTGCAAAATCCACCAGTTGACAAGTTCTTTCTTTTTTGTTTATCAACACTAAGCTGTGATAAGGTGATCCGTTTTTATCTCAAAGTCCCAGATAATTTTTTGTGTAGTTGTTTCTTAAGAGATTTTTTTTATATAAACAATTGTCCAGCATTGTTCTATGTCTAAAGGTTTGGAAATCATGTCCATTATATATTTACATTTTTTTGTATAGTTGTGAGTTGGGTGAGTCTCACTGGGTGCTCTATATATGAAACTTTAGTAAATATTTGCTTCTTAAGAGCTTTTTGCACACTTTTATATGATATCAAGTATTCCTATCTAATACAAATAATTTGCACATATTTCTATTGTTTCAAGTATTCTTTTATAATACTAATAAGTATATGCTTTCAAGTAATTATTTCTATTTAATAATAGTCATTTGTTGCACACAGTTTCAAATAATTAATAATAATCCTTACTAAACAATTATAGCTCCAAGTAATTATTCCTAATACAATTAATTTACAGTTAGATGGCATCAAGTATTCTTATTGAATATGAATAATTTTTAAGCATACATATTTCACCTGGGAACAGACACTAACACTTGGAGAGTGGACATGGGAGTAATGGCAATGAAGGGGTACCATTAGATTCCATTTAGTATCATACTCAGGACACCCTTTTTTAGGAGGGGATACAGTTAGTATATTCTAAGTCCCTTTAAGAGGGCAAGGCCATCCATTAAGTTATATATGAGAGTCTTATAATTTGCTTAAAGGATTGTGTATATATGAGTTTGGTGGATGGTTTTGAAGGCTATCACAATGCAGAAGTAAAGAAAAATGAGGTAACTAAATTCCAACACACACGGACGCATCAGACACATACATAACACACCTCCACACCCATAGACCAACAACAAATCACAGATAATAAGAACAATTATGATTGGCACCCACAGCTTTAAATTCAATAAGGGCATAGACTCCCAAACCAGCAAACACACACAGATAAATAAAGAAATGAGCCAACAAAATGAGACAAATGACTCCATAAACTAAACAAAATAAAATGAATACAGAATAAAAGAAATGAATAGGGCCTACCCAACCCCCAAAGGATGGGTCAAGACAGTGCCCCCAACCACCACAAAGAGGTGACATGAAGTACATAAACCTTATTATTATTATTATTATTATTATTATGCGAGTTTTTCACACCACGCTAGCTGATGGTATTTCACTGGAGTCTGAGTGACAACAAATCTCCCCAAGTCTCCAGGACTCTTCTGAGTATTCTATCCAATTTCAGCAATGCAGTTGTGTGGATGGCCTCAATTCTTCCTCTGGTTTCAAAATCCTCCATTCTTGTTTCTAAGGTTTTTGGAACCATTCCAAGTACACCAACTACAATAGGCATCACGCTGATCCTCATATTCCACAGCTTTTTCAATACTGTGGCAATGTCCAGTTATTTGTCCAACTTTTCGTTTTCCTTCACCTTCACTCTGTGGTCTGCTGGAACCACAAAGTCCATCAGTTGACAAGTTCTCTTTTTTGTGTTAACCAATACTAGGTCTGGTCTCGTAACTGGGATAGGGCGATCCGTCTTTATCTCGAAGTCCAATAATAATAATAATAATAATAATAGACACACAAAATGAATACAGAATAAAAGAAATGAATAGGCCTACTCAACCCCCAAAGGATGGGTCAAGACAGTGCCCCAACCCCAAAGGATGGGTCAAGACAGTGCCCCAACCCCCAAAGGATGGGTCAAGACAGTGCCCAACCCCCAAAGGATGGGTCAAGACAGTGCCCCCCCCAAAGGATGGGTCCCCCCAAGGATGGGTCAAGACAGTGCCCCAACCCCAAAAGGATGGGCCAAGACAGTGCCCAACCCCCAAAGGATGGGTCAAGACAGTGCCCCAACTCCCCAAAGGATGGGTCAAGACAGTGCCCCAACCCCCCAAAGGATGGGTCAAGACAGTGCCCCAACCACCACAAAGAGGTGACATGAAGTACACAAACCTAAATGGGAATGGCAAACACACATGCAAAGAATTTGGAATGATATTAAGACATTATTAAACAAACACAAAGAATTAGGAAGAATAAGACATTGTTAAACAAACATATAAACACACAATTACAAATTACAACAGAATGGACTGATTAAGGCAGCAGTCAACATTTTCTTAGAAGGGTCCAAACTTTCTGAAATCTTATGATGAGGGAATTTTTCATCCCGAAATATTAAGAAAATAAATCAAAGGTAAATAAACAACATTCTAATTAGCGCATTTTTTAAAACTTGCATTGTGATAACCTTCAAAAGAAATTGTCAAACATATATAATCCAAAAGTCCAGAGAAGAAATCTTCCTTACGACACAAGAGTTTTATTTTTAAAAAACCTGTCGCAGTTTGAGAGCTCAATGTGTGCTCTTAATGTTAGAGTCACAGAGCAAATATATAAGTAAAGAAATAACAAAAGTCTTAGAGATTTAGCCTTATAGTCTATTTCAGGGAGCTTAGACAAAGTGTCCAACTCTCCTGATCTCGCATCAGTTGGGAGAGTTAGACATTTGTCTAAGCTCCCTGAAATAGACTATAATGCTAAATCTCTAAGTCTTTTGTTATTTCTTTACTTATATATATATATGTACGTAAGGTCACTCAGAGTGTTGTAATGGGTTGGGTGCTGTGACATCATGGTTTTTGGTCCTTTTTGTCCAGGCAGTATCTGTGTGACTTAAAAAGAGGTGACAGTTTGGTCAATGGTGTCTCACCAGGTTACACAATCTTCAGCTAGAATGAACCATTGGCAATTGTCAATGTGACAGGAGCCTAGAGACTTATTCAATGTCCTAGTACTCCTCCTCCATTCTCAATAAATTAAGATAACTATCTATGTTAATTAGAACATTACACTCCTTCCTCAATAGAAGCATCAATATCATCATGGACTCTTGGAATAATAGAAGCCCAACAAGTCCACTGATTGTCTTCTGAATTTTATTTTTCAAAACTTTCAATCATTATTCCTTACAGAGAGAGGGGGGCACAGAGAGAATAGAGAGAATAGAGAGAGAGCAAGGACATAGAATGGAGAGAGAGAGCAAGGACATAGAACGGAGAGAGAGAGCAAGGACATAGAACGGAGAGAGAGAGCAAGGACATAGAACGGAGAGAAGAGCAAGGACATAGAACGGAGAGAGGGAGAGCAAGGACATAGAAGAGAGAGAGAGAGAGAGAGCAAGGACATAGAACGGAGAGAGAGAGAGAGAGCAAGGACATAGAACGGAGAGAGAGAGAGAGAGCAAGGACATAAACGGAGAGAGAGAGAGCAAGGACATAAAACGGAGAGAGAGAGGAGAGCAAGGACATAGAACGGAGAGAGAGAGAGAGAGCAAGGACATAGAACGGAGAGGAGAGAGAGAGAGCATAGAACGAGAGAGAGAGAGAGCATAGAACGGAGAGAGAGAGAGAGCAAGGACATAGAACGGAGAGAGAGAGAGAGCAAGGACATAGAACGGAGAGAGAGAGAGAGCAAGGACATAGAAGAGAGAGAGAGCAAGGACATAGAACGGAGAGAGAGAGAGAGCAAGGACATAGAACGGAGAGAGAGAGCAAGGACATAGAACGGATGGACAGCAATGGCATAGAACGGATGGACAGCAATGGCATAGAATGGAGGGAGAGTAAGGACATTGAAAGGAGGGATGGGGAGATAAAAAAAAACAGGGAGCAATGACACAGAAAGGAGATGCAAAGAGGAAGAGTGAAAATGAAGAGAGTGAAAAGGAAAAGAAGGGGAAATATCTTTTCTTAAAAAAATTCTGATTCCAAATAAAAGCTAATGGCTTTCTTAATTATACACATCACTAGGGTGCTACTGATAGTCACAGTAAAAGACTGACTGCTTGGAGAGAGAGAGAGACAGACAGACAGGTATTAATGACCTTTTACACAAACATACAAGACACATTCCACTCTGCTGACACCATTAATAGGACTTTAAATCTCACACCTGATACTCCTTCATTCTTCTTCCAAATACACATCATCTCACATAATTTCCAGGTCACTTGTGGTTATCATAAAATCATATACATATACATACATATATATATATATATATATATATATATATATAAGGTTCAATGATTATCATAGTAGGACATGGATATGTTAACAAGTTCAAATCCAAAATGAGGCTATTGGTTTTGACATAGTGCTAATACCCTTGGGAAAGGTATGAGTCAAACTGTTCTCCCTCTACTTATGGGTAAAATAGTAGGGCAGACTAGTTACTTTAACCTTGGCATGGCAACCAGTCTAGGAAAAGGAAAACTCTGGATTCAAAACCTGTCAAACACTTCTTAAAATTGTGCGTGCGTGTATGTATATATATATATATATATATATTATATATATATATATATATTGGGAGAATATGTGCTTAATTGAAGTCATACCTAATTTGAAAATTAATTAGTTGATAATTAATGAATCAGGCGAATATATCTGTTCAAATGTAAGGCGTAAACAAATCGAGAAAAAGTCGATCTCTGTATGTACATTTCGGCATATTATGCCTCATCAGCAGAGTCAAAGACTCAAAGCCGCTTTGTGTGTGATTCAAACCTAGGCTGACAGGCGGGGTTTCTAATCATTACACTAGCTGGGTTTTTTCCCAGATTTCTCGTTTGTTTTTAAACTGATATATCCTATATTTTTTGGAGACTTACTGCACGACAGTATGAGAGTACACAAACAGTTTGTTTGAGATGGCGATAGCCAACAATTTTTGAGAGAATATGTGCTTAATTGAAGTCATACCTAATTTGAAAATTAATTAGTTGATAATGAATTAGGCGAATATATCTGTTCAAATGTAAGGCATAAACAAATCGAGAAAAAGTCGATCTCTGTATGTACATTTCAGCATATTAGGCCTCATCAGCATATATAAAAATAAAGTTAACGGAGTGGTCTATTGTCTGTATCAACCAGACAACAAGGGAGTCTATCGCCTTTTCACTATCGCTAGACCAGGAAGATTGTTTTTTGCATGAGGTGGAGCACAACACCTAATGTTAGCTTTCCACTTTACTGCACAGGAGAGATTACCAAATCTGTGCTACTTATGCACTGAGTTGGCAGGAACAGGTATTGAATCAGGAACCTTGTAATTCCCTAATGGTTGCTCTACCTACTGAGCTGATCCACTCCCAAATAAGTGGACATATGATCTTCGGATTTTTTTTGTTGCCTTTTTTCCTTGACAAGGTTAATTTCGCAGGGATTGTTCGCTATGTACCGGCGGCCGAACGGATATGGTCTCTGACTATGCCTGTGAAGTCCCGGTTTCGATTCCTGTCGGAGGGGAGTCGTTAGTATACA
>CM042142.1:55063728-55213728 GCA_023376005.1 Doryteuthis pealeii
TTATTTCTCTCTTTTCTGCCTTTTGTGATGAGTTTTATTCTGGCTACAAAACTGAATTTTTTTGTTGTACACTCTCAAAGACAGAAGGTAGAAAATCTCTTATATAAACTCAAATGATTACATTCAATTCCATATTTACAGCCTCAATTTCATATATATATATATATATATATATATGAGAAGTAAACAAACAAACAATGTGTTTTGATATGGCTTTTTTAGCCGACAATTTTTGGGAGAATATGTGCTTAATTGAAGTCGTACCTAATTTTGAAAATTAATTAATTAATAATTAATTAATTAGGCGGGCATACCTATTCAAATGTAAGGCTAAACAAATCAAGAAAAATCAATCTCTGTATGTACATTTCGGCCTATTAGGCCTCATCAGCTGAGCTATAGACAGGAAGACCGCTTTGTGTGTGATTCAAACCCTGACTATATATATGCACATATACACACACACATATATATTATTAGCGCTATGGAAATGCAAACAGCCTTGTCCAGGATTTGACAATTACATGCCTCCACACACTATGGTTCCAAGTAATTATTTCTATCTAATGATAATCATTTGTTTGCACAGTTATATAGTTTCACATTGGAGGTGCGTGGCCTAATGGTTAGAGTCGTAGGAAATGGACTCGATGACCCGAGTTCAATTCCTGGATGAAGCTGTTTGCATTTCACATGGCGCTAATACCCTTGGGAAAGGTATGAATCCAATTCTCCCTCCAGCTATGGGCAAATAGCAGGGCAGACTGGGCTCTTTAACCTTTGCTAGGTAACTAGTCTAGGAGAAGGAAAACTCTGAATTCAAACCTGTTAAACTCTGCTTAAGAAATTGACCTTGTGTCACATCCTGCTCGTGCGGAGGGGATTGTGTGTGTGTGTGTGTGTATATATATATATATATATATAGTTTCACATATTCTTATCTGATACTAATAATTTTCAACAAATCTAGTGAACCCATAGATGAAACCCTGAAAAGTACTACCACTGTGTCAGAGTGGACCTGTGAGTAATGGCAATGAAGTGGTACTCCACATACCCTAGAGTGAGAACTTGGAGCTCCACCATCCAATGCAGCGCAGTGTCATAACCAAAGCACCTCATTTTAGGGGGGGAGTAACCTTCTACAGGGGATGCAGTATATTCTAAGTCCCACCAACAGTGTAGACACACATCATTGGCTCATTGTGGCTTTCAGTGTGACTTGATTACAAGTCAACAATTAAGACATTGTTTCACCCCTGTAAGTTTTTAACTGACACTGCTGGTTTGTTATGACCTGTTGTCAGATGATGACCATGAAGCTGGTTTTTGATTATGACAAACATCTATGGAAAGGCAGAAAATAGGTAATTATGAACTTTTGTTTAGTAAATTAGGGTGTCCCAGAAAAAACAGAACCCACAAATTTTGTAATAAAACTGTTAATTTTCCCATTAAACAAATAAATTAGTGGTTAGGTTGGGGTTTAGGGTTAGTTTAATGGGAAAATAAATAAATTATTTGGGTTCAGTTTTTTCAGGGGGAGGACTGTACAAGGTGAACCAGAAAAAACAGAACCCAATTTATTTATTTTCCCATTAAATTTCTGGGTCACCTTGTACAGGGAAAATTAACAGTTTTATTACAAAATCTGTGAGTTCTGTTGTTTTACCTTTCAATATTTTTTGTTTTAATAACATATGATATCATTAATGTTAATATATGATAATAATAATAAAATAATTTTCTATTTCATAATTATTATAGTGGATTAATTAAATGGTAAGTAGAGCATCTGTCTAGGAACCACAAGGTTACGGGTTCAATATCAGCCATCGCCAAAGCAATTGAGTAGCACAGTTTGGATCTGTGCAGTAAAGTGGGAAGCTGGGGGAAGGTGTGATGCTCCACCTCAAATGCAAAAAGAATCTCTCTGGTCTAGTGCTAGTGAAAAGAGGATTGACTCCCTTGCGGTCCAGTTGATACCGACAATAGGCCACTCTGTCTACTTCATTAACTAAGAGTTATAATTTGGTAGGGGGTGACAAGAATTTCGGACTACCCTGTACAATGGCCAGGAATATTGTGACTATAATTGATAAGGACAAAAGTTTGAAAGCACAAGTGTAATGGAAATTCAGAATCTTTAGGGAAATGGAGGGAAAAAAAAGATGAAAACAAACAAGAAACTGATAATACCTTAAATGTCAAGGTAATCTTCTTTTCTAAGCAAAGAACAAATACGATTTTCCATTTGTGAAACCTTTCACATCTGTTTCAGATCAATCCATTTTGGAAAGTCTGTTCAGATAAGTCATCACTATATATATATATATATATATATATATGGAAAAGGATGATGCCAGCACATTATCAGCTCTAAGAATTTCCAGGATAAAACAAACGTACAACTGCCACAGAAAATTCTCCCTTAGGAATACGAAGAATATTAGATCAAGATAAATCTCATTGCTATCATCATCTTTATAGAGAAAGAACAATAATATAAACTAGAAGCGGATACCCAGCATTGCCCAGGTAGAGGAGGAGAGGGAACCTAGAGTGTATTGATTTGTTACTTTTGAGATTTATAAATCTTGTACATTTTTAAGTAGAATTTCAATGCAATTTCTATGTATATTCTAATTTTAAATATCTTTGAACATAAATCAAATCTTCATATTTTTTGCTCAAAAAACAAAAACAGGTGATATTTAATGTGTATATATATTTACTTTGTCTTTAATTGTTTTATTTTCATAGTTTCATCTGGACATACATACATTCCAACTGCACTTTATATATGGATGGATAGATAGATAGATAGATAGATGGCCTTTTAAATATATTCTTGTGTTTCATCAACTGCTACAAATGTAACCCTGAATCAGAAGCGAAAATGGATGGAGCATGCAACTGTTTGTTGTGAAGAAGAAAAAAAAACAAACTTTGATACACAGTCTCTGAAACTCGATAAACTGGAGATAATTTTATTTTAACCAAGATCATTCAAGGAATGATCAGTTAGTTTTACATGCAAAATTCTTTAAAAAGAAGAAGAAGGAACTCCAAACAAATAATTGCATCTCAGTGTCAAAAGAAAGAAAGAAAAAAATACTTATTTCTTTTTAGATTGGTTGGTTGGATTCTTCAGCAGGTCAACCTTTGTTGGGATTATCTTCACATTGGCCTGGAAGAGTTATCTTCCTGCTGGGTTGCCGCTTGTTCTCACCAGGGGCTATGGTATTTAAGCGCCAGGTTCAAACGCTTCTTCCTCTTTTGCTATATCTTCTCAGCTGAACCAAATGGGTTAGATATTTTGTGACTACACCCCACCTTTGTGGGGCCTCTGGTCCCCACGTACGGACTAAGTCAGTAAGTGACTTCCATTATATAGACTATCTGTAACTCTTTTTATATGTACATGTACGTAACAGTTGAATGTGCCCTTATTGTATCTCATTCATATTATCTTGTATTCCTCTTTTATGTATCTTGTCTTATTTCTCTGCTGTTTACAATATAAAGAGCTGTGTCCAAAAAAACGTGTCGGAGTTGTATGTTCATATATTAATCATGAATCTTACAGAGTATTTCATTTTTAAATTTTAGACATTTTGTTTTATTCATTTTTGATGGGTATTCAACATTTATTTCAAACTCATCTTTTTTCAATCTTGATTTTTTAAAACTTATTTCTTTTTTAATTCATGTTCTTTTCTATTTAACCCATAGATGGAACCCTAACAGGTACTGCCACTGCAGGTCAGAGTGAATCTGGGAGTAATGGTGATGAAAAGGTCCAGTATTGGAACACAGAGTTTAACCTCATACCCAGGACACCTTCACACTAGGATGAGACAAGTTGTTATGGCATGAAATGCAATTAGGTTTGTATTTGAAAAAGAGGAAATTGATTTTCTTCTTAACAACCCCCAGATGAAAAATGTGGACCAACAAACAAAACAGGGCATTTAGATTTGACTATAGTCTCACACTGAACAGCGCTAAAAATTCAACATCAGATGGGACCCTAACACCATCATTCCAGGTTTAGAATGGCAATGAAGGGGTAACCCACATTCCCCAGAGCTCCAGAATTGGAACTTCACCATCAGATAGGGTTTAACATCATACCCAGGACATCCCTTTAAGAATCTTTAAAAACATATTTTACAACTTGGATCTGTGGTCTTGGAAACTTGATAAAATGAAGACAATTTTTCAAGCAATGTTTCTGTGAAAATTCAGGAAATCTTGTAAATAAAAAAAACTCTCTAAAATAATCAGTTCAACTTTTTGAGCATTTATTGCTGTGTTCATCTGTCTGTAGATTCTGCAAGGATCAATGGGTAGTAACTGTTTGCCCCACCTAGGATCATTATGTCACTCTCCAGAACTTTTGTCTTGAATCAGTGGGTAGTAACTGTTTACTTCATCTAGGATCATTATGTCACTCCCCAGCACTTATGTCTTGGATCAGTGGGTAGTAACTGTTTACTTCATCTAGGATCATTATGTCACTCCCCAGAGTGAACCTCTAACCTTAAAGAACTAATAAAATATATTATAAATAAATATTGTATTTGACAACATGTGAGATGCTCATTTAACTTTAAAATAAATCTATGCTAATATCACACATCATCCCCAGAGAGTATCCACCTTAGAACTTGTGGATGTAATGAAAATAACATACCTCGAAACTCAAAGTGTGTGCGGACGAGTCTGGCTTGCAGGGTCATCGCGGGAAAGAAATGTGAATGCTGTAAGCACTATATTTAATGATCTCGAACCAGCGAGAATGGGATTGCACGTATGCAAATTCTCTCGAGATTGGGTGTGCATATAAGCATATGGCGACGGCTAGAGGGGATGTCAAATGATTACGTACGAACGACTACGATAAAAGCTGGCAGTAGCATTTTGGCTCTTGCGACGGGTGGATGAGGCATTTCGAGATAGATTTTGATTGTTGGTGAGCAGAGTGCAGCATAGTTGGGAGAACATTATTACTAGAGAACCACAACATTCTGGGTTCAATATCAGCCCTTGTCAATATAGCACATGAGGAGCACAACTTGGATTTTTATATGCTATAAAGTACAGATATAAATATGATCATTATCAAGATTTTCTTTTCTCTTTTCCTGGACAGAATTGAAAAATATCTGACCATTTGGTTAAAAACAAAAAATTGAATGAAAAACAATAACAGAAAAACAAAACAAAGTAAATAGAAATAAAAAATAAACAATAAAAAGTATCATATGATCACATGTGGGGGACATAAAGTTCCCATCAAAAATTAAAGCTAAAAATGACTTCTTTTCCAGTAACCAAACACACAGGCATTTGGAAGTACAGAAGCAATCAAGAAATCCAAGTTATTTCTGAATGCTAATTTCAAGTCAGACAGAGGCTTTCGACACTACAAAAGATTATCCAAATGCAACATTCCTCCTGTATGTTATCTTGATTTTTATTAGATAAAGTATTGGGAACCACTATCAATGTTTGACTTGTATTTCTTTTAACTTTTTCTCATAGCTTCTCTTATCAAAACTTTTACTCAGACCATAGAATAGTGAATGTTGTAACTCGTGTATCAGAGTTCAAGAAATAACATGTTGGTTGGTTGGATTTATGGCATATCAACTCTTGTTGGATTATTATATGCCGAAGACATGTTGTTTTATTCTGTTCATCATGGTTATTGAAAATTTTTTTTAAAACTCATTTTAAGAAACAGAGTTTAACCTCATACCCAGGAGACCTTCACACTAGGATGAGACAAGTTGTTATGGCATGAAATGCAATTAGGTTTGTATTTGAAAAAGACGAAAGTGATTTTCTTCTTAACAACCCCCAGATGAAAAATGTGGACCAACAAACAAAACAGAGCATTTAAATTTGACTATAGTCTCACACTCAGAGTTCAAGAAATAACATGTTGGTTGGTTGGATTTTTGGTATATCAACACTTGTTGAATTATTATATGTCGAAGACATGTTGTTTTATTCTGTTCATCATGGTTATTGAAAATTCTTTTTTCAAACTCATTTTTTCTATTTAACCCTAACATGTGCAAATACTGTCAGGGTGGACCTGGGAGTAATGGCAACTAAGAGAGAAATAATAGGAAGAAACAAGTATTAAGGATAGAGAAAAAGTTTACTAAGTCAAGATACAAGGTAAACAAATAATTAGCAATTGCTAGGTTGAATTAACAAGTACTGTGAGGTCTTGCTGTTTCTCTTTTTCAAGGTTTCATCAGACATTATTTATAGGAAAAACAAATAATTCATTCTCCTTATTTAGGTACTATAGGACAGTGCAGATCAGTGTTAAGTTTCTGGCCGCCATCCTTGGCCAGTTGTAAAGAACTTAAAGTAAATAAGTAATTCCTAAGTTATAGAATCCTTTGGCAAGTGAATAAGTCCCGAGTTCTGGAATCCTACGTAGTGTAAAAGGTCCAGTGATATAATCCTATGTTCCGTCATCCATGAAGAATCAAAGGCAATTGAGTGGCTAAGATCAGAACAGCCAGTATAAATAATAATATCAGCAGCAGAATACTGCCAGTGGTTGGTCAATAGGTTGGTCACATGGTTATCAGCGAGTCTATAAGTAGAAGTGAACATCAAGCACACGCCTTATAACCCAACAATTCCAACTGACAAACAACCTTCAGGTAATACTCAAACTCACTCAGTTGAGCTCAGGAAACTTGTTATGTAAATCAGCTGCTCTAAGTGATTGAACAATCAGAGATTTCTTGATTAACCTAAGATCAAATCTAATTCTTAAACTCTACCTCTGTTTTCCAATTACTAATTGCTATATTTCCTATACTCATACACAAATAGTATTAGTATTGATATTATTATCTTGATTTCTATTCTTTACTCAATGACCCATGAAGCTACACAAGTTTCAAACTAACAGGCATGAGTTCATTTCTCCCTGTGCTCTTTCCCTTCATAGCCAGATATCTGGATTTAAGAAAATATTCCCCCACTGGCATGTTATGATGCTTACTGTCTTGGCAAAAGTAAATGTAAAAGGCTGTTATTCTACTGGTGACAATAATCAGAGTTCAAGCCCAAATTAAATCCCGGATTTTAATACAGATTTTCAAGGACTCTGTTTTCCAATCATTAATGCTATATTTCTCATAGTCTTATCCTCATACAATAGTTGTATTAATAAATGTTATCCTGATTTTTATTCACTAACTCATGAACCCATTGGGTTTTGTTATGATAAAACTCCATGATGTTATTGAGTGAAGGATTCTAATAAGCATGTTTGTAGTTATCTGTAATATCAATCATTTGAATGATGATGAAAACGTGTTCAGTATAACTGCAGACCCCACAAAATTATGATTTAGTTGAAAACTGGACTGGAAATGGAGTAAACATCGCATATCAACAATTAGAAATGAACCTGCAAGTAATACTCAAACCCACACTTATTTGTGCTCAAGAAACTTGTTTATATAAATCAACTCCTCCAAGTAATTGTTACAATCAGAGATTTCATGGTTAACAAAAGATAAAATCTAATTCTTAAAATCTGTTTTCCAATCACTTAGTACTAATAATGTTATCTTGATTTTTATTCTTTGCTCATTAACGTATGAATCCATTTGGTTCCTGTTACAATAAAAAAGTAAAGTAAGTAAGTCGACGGGGCGGCCTAAAGTCAGTATCAGCCAGTCAGCAAGGGAGTCTATACCTTTTCAATAGCGCTAGACCAAGGAGATTGTTTTAGCATCTGAGGTGGAGCACCACACTTACCATCAGTTCCTTACTTTACCGCACAGATCCCTGTGCTACTCATACGCTGAGTTGGCGGGGACCAGTATCGAACTAGGAACCTTGTGGTTTCTAGCCAAACGCTCTACCGACTGAGCTAACCCGGCCCATAATGATAAAAGTCTATGATATTATTGAGGAAAGCATTCTAATTAGTATTTAATAGTTACTTGTTATATCAATCATTTGAATGATGATCAAAAAACATAAGAAATATATTTTTAAAAATAAACAAAAACATAATAGGTGATTCATAACTGTTTGGTTATTGATTTCACATAAGTAAATAATACAATGATGCATAAGTAATATTTAAAGTTTGAGTAGAAGAAAATATGTTTGAAGGTTTATGTTTGAAGGAAAAGGTCTACTTAGAGGCTGAAGGGACAATATCATGTAACAATATACTGAGTGAAGTTATAAAAATTAGAATAAAAATGTAAATAAAAGAGAAAAATAAACATTGAAAAATGTTACACAACACAAAAATAAAAAGCTTTTATCAAGAGCATTTTCTTAGTCTACAATCACTTACAGATAAATCAGAAATGTCTTGTATTTTTGTTTGCAAATTTTTGAGACGAGGCTTGATAATTTGTTTTATTTGGATTATTCGGATTATTGTAAAGTAAAAAGTAAAGTCGTCAGGGTGGCCTAAAGTCAGTATCAGCTAATCAGCAAAGGAGTCTATCCCCTTTTCGTGATTTGTTTAGCATCTGAGGTGGAGCACCACACCTACCATCAGCTCCTTACTTTACCACACAGATCCCTGTGCTACTCATACGTTGAGTTGATGAGGGCTGGTATCAAACTCGGAACCTTGTGGTTTCTAGCCAAACGCTCTACCAACTGAGATACAATGTTTCAGCTGATGCACCCTCTGGCCTTCTTCAGGTGCTTCCTATCGAATTTGGGGGGCCTTCACAGAACTTTGAACTGAAAGCTTTATTCAGTCCATGGGGGTAGACTGTTCTCATTCCATTAACCATGACCAGGTACAAGTGTTAAGCTATGTTAAGTATTCTATGTTATTAACCCACTTGGTCAGGATTGAACCTGCAACCTACAGATTATTGTCAGAACTGTATTAACTCAATCCTTATGCACCATGTGTCCAACTGTGTATATGACAATAAAGAGGAGTACAATAGTCAAAATAATACAAATAATACAAAATCAAAAAAATATGTTTACTTTAATTGCAGACCCCCAAAATGATAATTTGGTTGCATAATGGACTAATACCCTTGGGAAAGGTATAAATCCAACTATTGTCATGCCAACTATGGGCAAATAATAGGGCATACTGGTATGGCAACTGCTCTAGGAGAAGGAAATCTCTGAATTCAAACCTGATAAACTCTGCTTAAACAATTGACCCTATGTCATATCCTACTAATGTGGAGGGGTTGGTAAATACATACTTAGGTAGACACCCCCTAAATACACTAATAGAATACTAAACCACTTAAAGGAGCTAGTATGAAGATGTGTGTAATGAACAATACAGAGACACATTTTTCTCATGTCCTTTATCTGACAGATGGAACTTGTTTTCCTTCTTCACGTTCCCTCAATGATAATGTTCATTTTTTCAGTCTCTCTCACAAAGTAATAATAACATTAAGAATTTGAACCTGCGCATACATGCAAATCATATTACAAATGGGCAATTACAGTGCAACCTTTTTGATACTTCATTTTTTTTTTTAACTTCGAGTATTCTAAGTGTATTGTTTCAATAAAAATATTGCATTTCTGTTCTATTTTTGCTAGTTACAGTTTATATATATACAGACACACATACAACACAACAAGAGCATTGTTCATATAATAAGTAGACCCTAATCAATTACTTATAAAAAAAACTGGTTTTCTTCTAAACCATAATTTTGCAATTAAACTAGATATATTTAAGTATTATTTATCATTGCTGATGAGAATAAAGGATAAATATGTCTATGAATTGAATTTGAGTGATATATATTAGAATTAAATCTACATTTAAATTTTTTTATACATTAAAGTATCAAAATTATATACCAAAAATTATACTTTATGAATGTTACAATATATCAAATTACAAGTTTATACTATATTTACTAAAATTATGCATTGAAATTGAAATTATATTTACAATTAATGTTTCCATTAAAAATCAAAAATTAGAATAAATTTCGATGAAATTACATTTTTTTTAAACTACGTTAAAAACGATTGTTAAAAAATACGTTAGAAAAATCTGTTTTATGGAGCTTTGAAAAACACATCATTCCTCTGTAAAGAAAATGCTCAACATGCACTACATACTTGTCCAACGCAGCCTGAGATGGGCTGGCCACTTAAACAGACTGCCAAAGCAGATCCTGCACTATCAACTGAGAGAGGGAATACATGGAATCGGTAGACCAAAGTTCAGGTACAAAGACAACATCAAGAGAAATCTGAAGGAATTAATATCTCCATAGGTAGTTGGCAAGACACAACCAGAGGCCGAATAAATTGGAGGAAAAGGATTTGTGTGGTGTCATCATCAGATACGATGGATATAATAATAATAATAATAATAATAATTTATCAGACTAAACAGCATTTAAACAAACCAAACATGATTATGTGGTAGTTAAAAACTTTCTAATCTACAAGAAATAATAAAATACAGGCACTTTTGAAAATTAATTCTTAGAAAAGATTGTTTGGAGTGTGTAGGAAATGCTACATATATATATATATATATATATATATATATATATATATATATATATATATATATATATGAGAAGTAAATACACACACGGTGTGTTTATGATATGGCTTTATTTAGCCGACAATTTTTGGGAGAATATGTGCTTAATTGAAGTTGTACCTAATTTTGAAAGTTAAATAATTAATAATTAATTAATTAGGCGGGCATACCTGTAATGTTATCCTCTTGAAAGGTACCATCATTTAATTCCCCTTCTTAGTTATTTCTCACTTGTAATGTTTTCTTTTTACTGAACCCAGGGATTGAACTCATGACTTTCAGGTAAACTTGAAATTCAAGATGATAACATCAAAACAATCATTACAAAGATTGAAAGCAAAAAGAAAAAAAATCGAAACAATAAGTATTCCATGATTTTTAACCAAATTTGTTTGAATGAAAAGATGCTGCCCATTTATATATATATATATAAGTTAAAAGAAAGGAAATGAATCCGACAGTATGAGTATAAAAAATGAAATGAAAACACCACACAATGCTGTTAAAGAGAAAACAATTTATAACATAATCATAGCTGATATTGATCAATATTTCGATTTTACAAAAATCATCTTCAGAGCATTTACTCCGTGTTGTTTGTGATCGGAGATAAAAGTCAAATGAGTTCAAAAAACAAAAAACCTTGATTTTACAAAAAAAGAGAACAAAAGTTGTTACATTATTTTCCAATGTGGGCATTCCCGCCATATTTTTGTCGGTCACGATGATATGTATATTTTTTTTTTTTTGTCGGTCAACACTTTATTGCAGCGGATTTTGAGATGTTGGCAACAAGACAAATTAACTTATTCAAAAGGGGATGGGTATTAAAAAATATGACGGTTGGCTTTCAAAAGATTTTTAGAAAAAGAATTTTTAAGATTAATTATTTTTTATATTTTGTTTTTCTTATATGATTAATTATTTTAATATATATATATATATATATATTATATATATATATATATATATTTGGGAGTAAAATAGGCAAATAAATCTGACAGTATGTAGAAAATAGAAAGACACAAAGTATTCCAAAAAGATAAGTTTTATTCTTGATGGTGAAGTCAACGTTGTAATGTCTCATTTTTTTTAACAAACATTCATCCAGGCTTGAGTTGGGCGAAATGTTGTGTGGTGAGGATGCATTTTTTTTGGAAGTCATCCACCCTCACCACAATATATTGCTTACCTCAAGTCTTAATGAAGGTTTGTTAAAAAAAAAAAAAAAAAACGTTATAACATCAACTTCACCATCAAGAATAAAACTCATCTTTTTGGAATACAAGACTGTTTACATTTCACATAGTGCTAATACCCTTGGAAAAGTTATGTATCAAACTACACTCCCTCCATCTATGGGTAAATGATAGATCAGACTGGGCTTTAACCTTGACTAGGTAACCAGTCTAAGAAAAAGAAACTGAATTCAAACATGTTAAACTTTGCTTAATAAATTGACCTACATCCTGCTCATGTGGAGGGGTTGGTAAATACATACAATTCAATTGAAGACATGTTTCAAACAAACTGAGAATCTAATTAAATTTAACATACATCCGTTTAAAAAAATAAATCAGAATAATATATATATTAACTCTTAATGTTCTATACCACCTCATTCCACATGGCCGGAAGTCCATTTATTGAAAAATTCTTATAGGATTGGGGCTCTGGATTTAGAAAATCCTCAACAGGATGTTAAGAGTTAATAAAGTAAGCCTGGCAATAAAGTCCAAACCCTGGCAGTTAGGATTATCCTGATGATCCATTAGGAGAAACCTAGGAAGATATTCTCTGACTCATTAGGCTTACTTTATTATTATCTACTTTTTGTATTGAGCACTAGTATATTTAACTCAGGCAACTCTTACAGTATTTTTTCTTTTGACCATTTTTATAGTATCATCTGAGGTGCAGATGATTTAGTCTTTTCTTTTATATATATATATATATATATATATTATATATTTTTTTTTTTCTCCAGGCAAAAGTTTGCATTTTGTAATTACAAACTATAAAGCCAGGAGTTTAGAAATAAAAATGAATATATATATATATTATACACACACACACACACACATTAAATTGTTGGTATAACAAACAAAAAGCTAATGTGGTAGTAGGTTGACTTAAAAGATGACACTTTATCAGTTGGTTACTTCATTGAAAGAGCTGTAGTAATATCCCCAAAGACAGTAAATAGCATATCAATATTCCTGAAGGCCAATCAAATATAAAATCAAAGCAGTCGCTAATGAAAATGTCTCTTTGTTCATGGGTGCATAAACTGCTGATTCTAATAATTCAATATATTTTCATTATTCGGCACAAAGTGTTTCTTCTTATCAAATCATTGATAAGTTATATGCATTTACCCAACCCATCCACCACTGACAAAATGTGACTTAAGGTCATTTTTTTTTTTTTAGTGGAGTAAATCAGGTTTGTAATTCAGAGTTTTCCTTCACCAAGAATGGTGGCTGAACCAAAGCTAAAGAACCTGAGCCTGACTTACTATTCACCCATATATGTTTGGTTTATTGGATTTTACAGCATGTCAACCCCTACTGGGTTATTTTATGCTTTTTGGCATATTTTTTTATTCATTCTTGATAGGTACTCAATTTTTTCTATTCAATCCATAAATGGGACCCTAAAAGGTATTACTACTCTGGGTCAGAGTGAACCTGGGAGTAATAGTGATGAAGGGTACTCCACACTCCCCAGAGCTCCAGAATTGGAACTTCACCATCAGATAATTTAACATCATAACCAGGACACTAAAACACTCAGCCACCACCTTCTAGCACATATATGATAAAAAAAGGTTGGGGCTTGCCATAAGGGCAATAGGGTTGGGACAATCGTATAGGTACTAGGGCTTGATGTGACAGCCAATTGATCAGAGGGGTCTCTCCAACCACATGACTAGATTAAGTTAGGGCCAAGTGGAGTGTTGCATGTCATGGATTGCTCAGCCACCCCTATAGTTATAGGGAGGACAAATGGATGCATACCTTTCCTAAGGACATTTGTTCAAAATGAAATGTAGTCTTATCCTGGATTTGAACTCTTGACACTAATTCCATTTCCTACGATGATAACTATGAGGAGTGCTTAGCATAATGGTTAAGTATAAAGGTTTGTGCAAAATTACAATAGAAATCAATTAACAATGCATTAATGAAGATTTAGATATCTTCTATTTAGAGTGGGATATTGAAATTTATATTATATTAATCCTGGATGAGGTAATTGCATTTCACTTAGCGATAATACCCTTGGGAAAGGTATGAATCCTACTCTCCTTGCAGCTACGGAAAAATAGTAGGGCAGACTGGGCTCTTTGACCTTGGTTAGGCAACTGGTATAAGAGAAGGAAAACTCTGAATTCAAACCTGTTGAACTCTGCTTAAGAAATTGTGTCACATCCTGCTCGTGCAGAGGGATTGGTAAATATTTATATATACTAGCAAATATATGCACCCTCTGGGTGCAAGTATCTAAGTTTTAATATAATAAAATATATTAAATTAGAAAGGCTAATGAAACTGAATAAAAATTCAGATAAAAAGATTTGGAACAGAGGGGGTATGATTGAAAAATAGAACAACTTTGACACTAATTCTTCCATCATTTTCCATTACTCCCGTCTTTCTTTGGTAAATTTTCCTAATTTAACTAGTTGGTTAAAATAGGAAGTAAAGAATAAAATTACAGTTATTTCTTCTTGTTAATGGATATCTTTTAAGATTTATTGAAGAGATTTTTGCTCATATTCAAAAAGATAAAACCAAACAATTAGAAATCAAGAATATTAAGCACATATTTATTAAAATCAAATTTTTAAGATCAATATTCAAATTAGCCTTCCCATTCACACTGTAAACTGCTATTTTGTTGTATATATAAATACAATTGCATGTTATTAGTATGTAGATATGGTCAACAGTCTTAATGATGTAAAACAATTTTATTAATAATTGAGGTTTAAATAAAAATAAAATCATGGAGAATGTGATGTAAATAACAAAGGGAATTGTAACTTGTATAGTAATATAGTTTCAGTTACAGACAGACAAACCCACAATCTCCATTATATATATATATATATATTACATGTAGAAGAGTAAGTATGTAACAAAATTCTAAAAATAATTTAAATATTTTAAAAATAAAAATCACCCTAAACAAGGCCAATTGGCGATTAGAGCTAAGACGTTACAAAGTGACAAATAGAATGTAAGGATGTAACAAAATTCTATTACAAAGATAATGAAAGCAGAAATCAAAACTAAGACTAAGGCACTTATTAACCCTGAACTTTAAAAAAAAAAAGTCTAAAGTTGTTGCTGAGAGGAAAACATTCATGAGAGAGTTTGATCCATAGAGCAGATGTTCTAGGAAAGAAACTGTTGAAATGAAAAGTTTTTCTGGTGTAAGAAAGATTCAAAAAGAATGGATGTTGCTTAGTAGTGATAGCAAAATTACATTTTCCATAAAAATAAGAGGATAGAAAAGAGGCTGGGAAATTTCCAGTGACAGGGAAATGGCTGAATGGATGAGAAGCGATCCCCTTCCTCAAGGTCACACAACCTGAATGAGACCAAATAAACTAATAAACAAAACAAAGACCAACATAATAAAAACAAAACAAACAGGACAAAACAAACACAAAACCCACAAAGTCCTTTTAACTAAACTCCATTTCTAAACAGATCCATTTGACCCATAAATGGGACCCTAACTGGTATTTACCACACATCAGATGTATTTAGGCGTGACACAAGGTCTTTTTAATGTGGGACCATCCATGAGCTTCAGCTCATGGGATGGTGGGTGTAAAATGCATCAATCCCGTTGGTATTCCCCATCAAGGGTGGCGCCTCAGGCACTAGGCATTAAACCCAGTCCTGTCCATTTAAATCAAGGGTGCAGGTATTGCCTGGGGGGAAGCCCCTGGGATCACCCTAACATGTACTCCAGTTGAGTTGATCTGGGAGTAATGGCAACTCACGCAGCCTAAAGGAGACCAAATAGACTAAGCGGTAAGAGTATTTCTTACTTAGGCAAATCTGTGTGTAGGTGAAATAAAGCAAAAGATGTTAGATACTTTCTGGACTGATTGAATTGCCCTACCATTTTAGATTCATCCCTTGCATATTGATTAATTGATTTTAATGGCATGTCAACCTATCAAATTATTCAATGCATAGAGGTTAGGTAATTGCATTTATTATACATCCATATCTACATTTTTTGTGTAGTTGTTTCTTAAATTTTTTTTTCACATGGTACTATTAAATAAAAATAATTTTAAAACAGATTCATTTCATCCATCGAAGACACCCTAATAGGTACTACGAATCCAGTTCAGAGTTTATCTTATAGTAATGGCAATTAAGGGGTACTCCACATACCCCAGAACTGAAGCCTCATAATCAGGTGCAGTTTAGTGTCATACCCAGGACACCAATTTAGGTAAGGGAGGTCTTACCCCACTGCTGAGGATAAAGTCAGTATATTCTAAGTTAGAGTTTGTTTCCAAGTGTACATACAGAGAATTATAATTTTAAGTTTATTTTGTTTTTTGTAATTTATAAAAAACACAATTAGTATTATTTGTATTATTGGGACTATTGTCCTCATCTTCATTGTTATCTGTAAAACATTTTGGCCAATATGCCCTCCAGCCTTCTTCAGGTATTTCTTGTCGGACTCGAGAAACTTCTTGTTGTAATCAGGAGCCATCACGGAAATTTGAACCTAACCCTTTATTCAGTCCATGGGGGTATCCTGTTCTCATTCCACTAACCATAGCTGGGGTACAGGTGTTAAGCTGTGTTAATTATTGTTATTATCAAGCCTCATCTAAAAAAAAATTCAGAGAAATAAAAGATAAAACCAACAAAACCCTACAAATTCCTCTCAACTAAACTCCAGGTAGTATTTTGAAACTGATCCTTATACTAAAATACTAAGACTGGATCAAGACTTTTGACACACTCATGATAGATGTTTTATAAAAGCTAAAATAAAAGGACTGTTCTTATTGACATTTAAGCAGATCATGTCATTTCTTGCATTTGAAACATTATATAAGACTGGGGTGTTTTTTATTAGGGGGGGCAGTATCCAGCATAATAACCAATCATATTAAGTATACATACATTATCATACTATATTATCATTATTAGTGAACAACACGAGAACTGATACCATCATGTTTCCTATCCTCATTTTGTAATACTAAGTACTATCAATGGCTCAAATCAAATCTCTGTGTAATAGATACGATATATACTTGTATTCATAAGATCACTGATAGTTTTTTTTTTTTTTCATAGTTTTTCTTCATTGTGTTCACATTTATGCTTGATTAACTCTTTTGTTAGCTGAAGCTTTGTGGTTAAAGTTTCATCCTCCCTTATTCATTTTTAATACCACCTATATGTAAATATGACAACTTTTCAACCTATAGCTACCTTCATTATATCGAGATTTATAAGTAAAGGGTACTCAATATAATTGATAGAGCATGTATATCTAATTTAGGGTACTGAGGACATGAAGTTAACAGCTCTTGGTAACTGACTGTTTCAAGCCTATGCGATTTTCAAAACACTTGGTTTGAGAATCCTCCCTTTTGTTAACATAAAATAACCCAACAAGGGTTGACATGCTATAAGATCCAACCAACCAATGCTACCCTGACTTATATATATAAGGATATAAGTTAGAATAGCATGGTATATATATATATACCATGCTATTCTAATATATATATAAGGATATAAGTTAGAATAGCATGGTATATATATATATATATATATATATATATATACACCATGCTATTCTAATATATATATAAGTATATAAGTTAGAATAGCATGGTATATATATATATATATATATATATATATATATATATATATATACACCATGCTATTCTAATATATATATAAGGATATAAATTAGAATCGCATGGTGTATATATATATATATATATATATATATATATATATATATATATACTATGCTATGCTATGCTATTCTAACTTATATCCTTATATATATAAGTCAGGGTAGCATTGGTTGGTTGGATTTAACAGCATGTCAACTGTTGTTGGGTTATTTTATGCCAAAGACATTTTATTTTATTCATTCTTGATGGGTAGTCAATATTTAAAAAAATTCAATTTTTAAACTCATTTTTTTTTCTATTTGACCCATAGATGGGACCCTAACAGGTACTACCACTCTGGGTCAGACTAGACCTGAAGTCAAGAGAACTTGGTAAGTTAGATATACCTAGTCTATCCATGATATTGAGCACTATTTACTTATAAACATAGAACTAGATATACACGCACACACACACACACACACACATATATATATATATACCGATATACACGCACACACACACATATATACAGATATACACGCCACACACATATATACACGCACACACACCCATATATACAGATATACACACACACACACACCCATATATACAGATATACACACACACATATATACACACACACACACACATATATCCAGACACACACACAGACATATATATACAGATATACACACACACACATATATCCAGACACACACATATATACACCCACACACACACATATATGTATACAGATATACACACACACACATATATACGATATACACATACACACATATATACATATATACATGCACACACCACAGAGATATACACGCACACACACACACACACACACAACACACACAGATATACACGCACACACACACACACAGATATACACGCACACACAGATATACACGCACACACACACGCACACACAGATATACACGCACGCACACATACAGCACGCACACATACAGATATACACGCACGCACACATACAGATATACACGCACACACACATATACACACACATACATGCACACACACATATATATACAGATATACATGCACACACACACACACACATGCACACACACATATATTACAGATATACATGCACACACACACACACACACATGCACACACATATACACATATATACATGCACGTGCACACACATACACACACAGATATACACGCACACACACTCACACATATACAGATATACACGCACACACACACACATATATACAGACATACACGCACACACACACACAGACATACATGCACACACACATATACAGACATACATACACACATATACAGACATACATACACACACACACATATACAGACATACATGCACACACACACACACACACACACATATATGCACACACACACACACACATATGCACACACACACACACACACATATGCACACACACACACACACACACATATGCACACACACACACACACACATATATATATATATATATATATATATATATATATATACATATACACAAAAAAAAAAAAAAGAAAATAATGAAAATTTTAGTAATATATAGATATTTAAGAACTCAGGGGATTTTATTCCATCCTAATTTTTAACAGTTTAAAATGAAAGAAAAAGAAAGGTACCTTAAAGAGTTAAATGGGAGTTAGAAAAATTAAGCTACCCAAAAAAGATGACTGATAATCACGAAGGTGATATTAGGCCACTCAATATTAGATGACCTTGCTTGCACGATAAAATACTTTCCCCATTTTTCTCCAGAACACTCCTTATTTGTTGCTTAAAACTTATATTAGTCAGTTCATAGTACTATGGTTTCAGAACCTTCAGGCAAAACACACCTTATGTGGATTCAGCTTCTAATGCCATTTTTACCATTTACTAAAAGAAAACAAATCACCAGAGGCACTCTTTTCAAGAAGTTCAAAAATCTGTGTTATCAAAAGTTAATGTACATCTTTTTTTTTTTCCTTTTTTTTCCTTTTTTTGAATAATAGATTAATCATTATAAAGTTAATATTTTGAGTAATATTTCTTTACATCTTAATTTCAGTTGATTTTTATCACAACTTATTTTACAAATGTGGGTAAAGCAAGTAACTAGCTGTTAATCATCATCATCATCAATTTAATATTTGAATATTAACAATAATGAATAATAGATTTTTTTTTTGTCTGTACTTATGAGATGAGGCTTGATATGAATAATTTTGATATTGTTGTATACTCTTCTTTTTACTTTCTTACTTCTATTTTTCTTCTGTTCATCTTTTCTATCTTACGTTCTTCTAGCGTCTGGACTTCATCTTGGGGACTTCGTGTCTGGTCTTCCATTGGGGATTTCTCTTTATCAGAAGCCCTGTGTCATTGGTAGTTTTTAGATAATAACACAAGACTTTGATTTAACTTAGATCATATTTTATTCTGAAATCCCCACCAGACTACGTTCGCAGATTGAGTCGGCAGCGTGCATAACACGACTTACCACCGTCGTGGTTTTGGCCGATCTGAGTAAAAATCTCTTTCTAATCTAAACCGGAAGAGGGTCTTCTCCACCGATTCTCACGGTATCCACCAGAAGGATCAGGATCAGGTCAAGCCTTGTCATTCAATCCTTCAAGGCTGTGGGCTGCAACTTATAACAGCCATTTTGTTTTCTACACTACTGTACATAAGTATTAGGAATCTAATAATTATGTAACAATATTGTTTGGACAATTTTTTTTAAAATGTACATTTTCATGCCATTCAGAAATATCTAACATTATATGGATTATAATAAGTAAATATAAATATATAAATCAAGGATCTCCAACCTGTTTTTTCATTGCCCAATTTGACATATTTTAGAAACATTATACATCATCACTAACCCAAATATGAAAATAGAGTACAGTATTTTATACATAAATAATTGAAAATTTTTTATTTATTACAAATTTTACCAAATAAAACTATCACCCATTTAAAATCATTATGGACAGAGTATTGAAGTCAGTCAGTTAGACAGTCAACAATTGGTTTGACTGGCCAAGCCTAACATGAAGTTACTAGTTCCTTAATGAACCCACTATAACAGCTTAAATAATTCCTGCCACTGCTGCCAGGAAGAGTCCATTAAGCTGAGGAGGTGTTTGACTGTTCTACTGTCCAATAGTTAACAATCTGTAACAGTCATTTCCAGACTGCAGGTTCAATCCTGGCTAAGGGTGAAAGTAACACAGAATAACAATTAACAGTATTCTACACAGAGTACCATCAACACTGAATATCTTTTGTATAGATTTTAGATAATAAAAAAAAAACTTTATAAGATTATTCAAGTCAGTGATGGTAACCAAAGTATCTGAGTTATGAACGATAGTATGAGATCTTTATATGTAGATAAAGATCAGTTTTTATTTGGCTACTCTACTTACATTAATTTCTCCAGTTCAATAGGTCTATTATCCTCATCTTTGTTGTGGTATGTATAAACACAATGTAACCTTGGGCTCTCTAGGTTGTTTTTTTTAAAATTACTTTAGAATAAGTCATCATCGGAGGATAACCTTAAATTCAAACATAGTGTTGTACCGGCCGTTCCTACAGTGGAGAATATACACCGGTTCTCACTATAAATAGTGAGACACTGAGTGAAAAGGTTGTACTGTTACCGTTTAACGGCAAGCTAGCCGTTCCTGTACCATTATTGTAAATACACTTGTCTTATTTTACCCTACCTCGACTTGACTTCTTTTTTACTGTTGGATTAACATCACAACACATAGAATAACCATAACAGGAAGTAAAGTCATAAGGATGACCTAAAGCATTAGCCAGACAGCGAGGGAGTCTATCCCCTTTTCACTTGCGCTAGACCAAAGAGATTGTTTTTTAGCATCTGATGTGGAGCGTCAAACCTAACATCAGCTCCTCACATTACTGCACAGATCCCTGCGCTACTCATACACTGAGTTGGCAAGGGCCAATATCGAATCAGGAACCTTGCGATTCCTAGTCAAGAACTCTACCAACTGAGCTTTGGGACCTTCCAATTTCAGGTTCCAAGTCAGATTAAAACCGTTGACTAAGAAATAGCGTACTTTATAACATTTTGAAATTTCTATTTTAGAATATGTAATTATGTTCTATTTTATTTTTTCTATATCTAATCACATTTCTGTGAATAAATCTGGTGGCATTTATGCTGCTTGGGGCCCCCTTAAACTAGTGGCATCAATGTTAGTTCTGAAACGACACTTGAATTCAAGGTTATTGTCAGATGATGACTTATTTTAAATATATGCAAATTAGAATTTAAAAAGAAAAACATTTTTTCAAAAGTCTGAAAAACACTCCCCCCTGCCCCCCCCAAAAAGTAACTATGTGGCTATATCTAAACAACTTTATTTAGTAGGTAACTATAGACTTATCAGTAAAGCAGTTAGGATATATATCTTTCCCTGAATTATCTGTGCAGCTTACTGGCAACCGTATAATGATGGCCTGTTAGTTTCAATAAAAAAAACAAAACAACTGAAATTAAAATGAAAGAAATGCAAGTCATTCAATCGATAACAATGCAAATCTATGTTTTTATTAGAAAATAAAACTTCTAGATTATCTATATATTAATACTCGTGTTCCTTAATTGCACGGCTGTTATCACCTTGCAACACCCTCTGATTCAAAATTAGACCGCATTACCCAGGGTCCTAGCAGCCTTGCCTGGTGTTGCATTTTTTATATAAAACTAATTATTAATTACTAGCAGGACCAGTGGATATACTACAGTATTATAATCTAATTATTACAATGTTTGATATATTAAGAGCTATTGCTAAATACTTCAATATGTAAAAAGTATAATAGTCTTGATTTAACACTTTTTTCTTTCTTTGCATCTTTTCATTAGTAAAAGCAAAAGGGATTCAGTCAACATATTCTAATGTTCAGTTTATGTTTGGTTGGTTGATTGGATTTAATGGCATGTCAACCCTTGTTGGGTTATTTTATGTCAAAGACATTTTGTTCTATTCATGCTTGGTGAGTATTCAAAATATTTCTTTAAACTCAATTATTTTAAACACATTTATTTAAACTGATTTTTTTTAGATGGAAGCCTAATATGTACTACCACTCTGTGTCAGAGTGGGCCTGGGAGTAATGGTGATGAAGGACTTCTCTACACTTTCCAGAGCTCCAAAATTGGAACTTCACCATTAGATGCAGTTTAACATCATACACAAGACACTAAACAAGAATAGTTACTTGAAACCATATAACTGTTTATAAAATATTAGTACTAAACAGTTTGATTCAATGTTCCATAACAGCTCCCTAGTTTAACAAGAAACATCTGAAAAAGGACAGAATATACATCAGCCAAAACATTGTATATATAACAATAAAGATGAGGACAACAGTAAAAAAAATCTAAATAATACAAAAAAAAATTACATTGTATATACTAGCAAATATATGCACCCTCCGGGTGCAAGTATTTAAGTTTTAATGTAATAAAATATTGTATTAAATTAGAAAGGCTAATGAAACTAAATAAGAATGCATATAAAAAGATTTGAAACAGGAGGAGGGTATAATCGAAAAATAGAACAACTGAAACTTACTCTTCCATCACTCTCGTCTTTCATTTTTATTTTTTCTAATTTAAGTATTTAGTTAAAAGAGGAAGTAAAGAATAAAATGACAGTTATTTTTTCTTGTTAATGGATTTCATTTAAAATTTATTGAAGATATTTTTGCTCATATACATTAAGATAAAACCAAACAATTAGAAATTAATAATACCAAGCACATATTTATTAAAATCACATTTTTAATATCAATATGCAAATTAACCTTCCCATTCACACTGTAAACCGCTATTTTGTTGTATATATAAATACAATTGCATGTTATTAGTATTTAGATATGGTTAACAGTATTAATAATGTAAAATAATTTTATTAATAACTTAAATTTAAATAAAAATAAAATCATTGAGAATGTGATGTCAATAATTAAGGGAATTATGACTTGAGTCGTAATATAGTTTCGGTTACAGACAGAAAAACACACAATCTCCATTATAATAAGATAACAATAAAAATCAGGACAACAATCTAAAAAATCTAAATAATACAAAAAAAATGTATATTGTATATATAACAATAAAGATGAGGACAACAGTCCAAAAAATCTAAATAATACAAAAAAAAAATTGTACATTGTATATATAACAATAAAGATGAGGACAACAGTCTGAAAAATCTAAATAATGCAAAAATAAAAGAAGAAAAGGGTTTACATATTTTTGCATTATTTTTTTCTTATGTCTTGCCAAACATGTCATAACTTTGACAAGAAAGTATTTATAATTAAATAGGCATTTTCACTAAATCAATAAATGATTCCAAGCTCATTGGTTCCTTGGATTGTTAGAGACATTAGCATTTTGATTTTCTTCTTCTATTAAATTCTTCGTTACAGGAATCTTTATTTGCAGCCACAACATATATCATCAATATTTAATCAATGTCTTAAATCATGAAAAGGTAATTCCATGTCAAATCATCCAGGCCATGTCACCCACGCCCTTCAATCTTTCTGAAATTTTGTCCAGGTGTGGACTATGTTAAAGTTAGACAATCCCCAAAATTTGTACTTCTAATTCCAAAAATTTGCAAATGAAAATATGTTGATTTTTAGCTCTCCAAATTTGAGGGGGTTGCAAAAAATGTCTGTAAAATTTGGGGGATTGTCTAACTTTAACATAGTCCATAGCTGTACAAAATTTCAGAAAGATTGAAGGGTGTGGGTGACAATTTTACTTTTTTCTAAATGAAGGAAATTTTTTTTTTAAATACCTAAAATAATATTTTATAAGAGGTATATTATATATATTTACCAACCCCTCTGCCCAATCAGGATGCAACAAAAGGTCAATTTCTTAAGCAGAGTTTTAACAGGTTTGAAATCAGTTTTCCTTCCCTTAGACTAGCAATCAGTCCAAGGTCAAAGAGCCTAGTCTGCCCTACTATATATCTATAGTTGAATGCATACCTTTCCCAAGGGTATTAGTGCTATTTGAAATTGTCATATACCCTACCTAGGAAACTTAATGGGTATATCTCAATCCTCATAAATACAGAAGTATTATGCTGACTGAATACCACCAGCAGGGATTTAACTTTCTTCCTGCCACTGGCAAATATTGTATTTTTTAATGTGATAAAAATTCATTTCATTTCTGACCTCCACTTTGGTTATTTCTCATTTAGTAATCTTTGTTAGGTTACAACACAAATACAAACAGCCATGTCCATATATCATAAGTATCATGATGTTCCTGTTGAACAAATAATGGTTTGGTTTGGTTTGGTTTGGTTTGTTTTGTGGCATATCAACCTCAGTGGGTCATTTAATGCCGATAAAGTTTTGAAATAAATCAATTCTTAATGGATAATACAATTCTTTTATAAATACATTTTTCTATTTAACCCATAGATGGGACCCTAACAGGTACTACCACTCCGGGTCAGAGTGGACCAGGGAGCAATGGTGATGAAGGGGTGCTCCACATTTCTCAAACCTCCAAAACTGGAACCTCACCATCAGATAGAGTTTAACGTCATTCCCAGGACATGTAGACCCGCAGCCACCGCCTTCTAGCACCCATATGATAAAAAGGGGTTGGGGATTGCCATAAGGGCAATAGGGTTGGGAAAATAATATAGGTGCTAGGGCTTGACGTGACCAGCCGATTGATCATGGGGGCCTCTCCGACCGCCAGTCTAGCCCAAGATAGGGCCAAAGTGGAGTATTGCATGTCATGAACTGCTCATCCACCTGGGCTCTATCCTTAAGCATCACGGGTCGCCACCCAAGGCCAACAGGTGGCCCCATTGGGGGAGTCTTACCCCTCTGCAGAGGTGCAGTCGGTGCATTCTAACGCCTCAGCTGACAGGGCGGACAAATAATGGCCAAAATGTGTTGTGATGAAATAGTCAGTCTGTGGAGAGGTTTATTATTGGTATCAGCTGAACAATAAGTGAGTCTATCCTTTTTCCCTAGCGCTAAACCAGGGAGATTGTTTTGTTCATTTTTTTTTTTTTTTCTGAGTTAGAGCATCAAAACTACTGTCAGCTCTCCCAGGTGGTTTACTGTACAGATCAGATTATCAAGCTGTGCTCCTCATGCACTGAGTTGGCGGGCACCAGTATTGAGCCTTGTGATTCCTCAACAGTTGCTCAAGAGACAGCTATGGGTGAATAGTAGGGAAGACTGGGTTCTTTAATCTTGTATAGCTACCAACCCGTTTTGGAGAAGGAAAACTCTGAATTCAACCTTGTTAAACTCCCCTTAAGGATATATATCAGTAATGTAGTTTGCTATGTGTATAAATTAGGGACTGGCAGTAAAAATCGGATACTATGAGTTTTAAAAGTGAATTAAGAATAATTAAATCTATTATTTAAGGTTAAACTTTGTCTAAATCGATAAGTAGTAGCATAATAACCATCATTAAAAAAAGAAAAATATAATTACATATGCAGTTTATTTTTAAAAGATTTAAAACTATTTGTTTTGGTCAATTTCGACGCGATCTGCCATTTTGGCTGTTTTTCAATGGTTTTAGGCGCTTGTTTACAATTTTAACGTAACATTTGGGATGGAAAAAAAATTTACCAAAAATCAGGTAATTATCTGATTTTAATGAAACGCATTTAAACTCCATTTGCCAGTCCCTAGTATAAATATAGTATTCAATATCGATTACATATATACTTTATCCAGGTGCCTAAGGTGGGGAACCCACAGGTGTAAGGGGTTTAGGATTCTGAGAGTAATATGTAAATGATAATCTTATCCATAGATATCTTTTCATGTTAGCAGATGTGTGTTATTACATATATATATATATATATATATATATATAAGGGGCCGGGTTAGCTCAGTCGGTAGAGCGTTCGACTAGAAACCACAAGGTTCCTAGTTCGATGCCGGTCCTCGCCAACTCAGCATATGAGTAGCACAGGGATTTGTGCGGTAAAGTTAGGAGCTGATGGTAGGTGTGGTGCTCCACCTCAGATGCTAAAAACAATCTCCTTGGTCTAGCGCTATTGAAAAGGGGATAGACTCCCTCGCTGATTGGCTGATACCGACTTAAGGCTGCCCCGTCGACTTTACTTTTTACTTTATATATATATATATATATATATATATATATATATAAATCTATCCCCTTTTCAATAGCGCTAGACCAAGGAGATTGTTTTTTTTAGCATCTGAGGTGGAGCACCACACCTACCATCAGCTCCTTACTTTACCGCACAAATCCCTGTGCTACTCATATGCTGAGTTGGCGAGGACCGGTATCGAACTAGGAACCTTGTGGTTTCTAGTCGAACACTCTAACAACTGAGCTAACCTGGCCCCTTTATATATATATATATATATATATATATATAATGTAGTATGGTATATTTATGAATATAGTGTTGAATAACTGTGTTAGAAAATATATATCTAAGTTAGAATAGCAAAAACATTGGTCTGACAATCGCATTGGCAAGAAACTGACATTTACCAAGTACTGTTAACCCTATGTCTACACTATCCTAACTAAGATATATGTGTGTATGTATGTATGTATATATGTATGGATGTGTGTGTATGTATGTATGTATATATGTATGGATGTGTGTGTGTGTAGTATGTATATATGTATGGATGTGTGTGTGTGTATGTATGTATATATGGATGTGTGTGTGTGTATGTATGTATGATGTGTGTGTGTGTGTATGTATATATGTATGGATGTGTGTATACCCCGTAGCAACAACAAAATTACCTGTGACTGTATGTATATAATTTTTATCTCTATGTTATGACTGCCCAATCCTGTGATTGTCCGGGCTTCATCATGGCAAAACTAACAGAGTATAAACTGACTCGTGATTCCAATATATATATATATGGCAGCACCATTCCATATATATATATATATATATATATATATATATATATATATATACATATGTATCTATTTGGAATGGTGCTGCCATCTGTAGGTCTATGAAATAAACAGCTACTGCCATATTGCATTCAGTACCGAGTTCTGTATGCTAGTGTACTACATTATTGCCATATACTGCTGTAACCACTTTTGCTGTTGTAGATTATTATTCTGATGTCAAGTCACAGCCAACACAATTATATCCTCTGGCATCCTTTCATGACCAATAAAGTAATAGCTTGTGAATCGCATCCTGACAAGTGCGTTACCAAGTGCAAAGTTTAAATGGTAGGCTAGGGATTATTGAAAATAGTATCAAGAAAAACTGTTTTCAAATTCTGATGATTTTTGTCCATGTCATTTTTTATAGAAGCCACAGAGAGAAAAAAAAGCATAAACCCAAAAACTTTGGTTGGCTGGTTATGTTTTATGGTATATCAACCCTTTTCAGGTCATTTAACTCTGAATCAAGTGATTTCGATAAATAAAAGAACTTGGGTTGATAAACAAAGGACTCAGCCTAGTCTGGCAAAAGGTTGTAGAAAGAGTGCAGTATATGAGTAATGTAGTTTATTCTGTTTATAAATATAGTGTTCAATATTTATGATATAGTGTGCGTGTGTGTGTGTGTGTGTGTGTGTGGACTTTATTCACAGGTCCCACCGGTGTAAGGGGTTCAGAATTCTAAGGGTAATATATAGCTGATAATCTTATCCACTGATATCTTTTCATGTTAGCAGATGTGTGTGTGTGTGTCTATATATATAAGATAAATCTAATGAGTCAGATAAACCTACTAAAAGTTCCGCTTAATTTGCTTCAGGTCTAAGATCTGACTCTTAGCCATGAAGAGCATTAAGCGAAACTTTTAGTAGGTTTATCTGACTCATTAGATTTATCTTTATTATTTGCTCTACTAAGGTATTGAGCACTTTTTACTTATTAGCTTTAGGTGGTTTTGTATGAATATATATATATATATATATATATATACATATAAATTGTTTTTTCTTTTGGCCAAATATTGTACCAATAGATTATTTTTGGATGGTATGATTATCTTGGTCTTTTCTTTTTTTCCAAAAAATCTTTTTTCCCTGGGTGATGTTTGGTAGTATATTTTTACAATCAAACTATTCGCTGGTTTTTTTCTCACCATGAGGATTTACCAACAAGTTTGGTATATTTATATATATATATATATATATATATATATATATACATACATTATAATAATCTCAATAATGTAGTTTAGCATATTTATGAATATAGTGTTGAATAATTGTGATAGAAAATATATATTTAAGTAAGGATAGCAAAATCATTGTTCTGACAATTGTATAGGCAAGAAAAATTTTGGTTATTTGCTTAGGTTTTACAGTATATCAACACTTTTCAGGTCACTTAATGCTGATAATTATTTTGATAAAAAAGAACTCAGCTTAGTCTGGCACAAGGTGGTAAAAAGAGTGCAACATCTTGTGAAGATCAAACTTACTACACTCATGAATGAGTTAATGAAACTAGTTTGAAAAGATATTGCTCTACACCAAACACCTCAGGAAAGATAACATACACACACACACACACACACACACACATTATATATATATATATATATATATATATATATATATATATATGAAGAAAAGGAAGTGAATCCGACGGTATGTAGTATATGAAGAAAGAATGAAAAAACACAGGTTTAAATGAGTTAAGTGGTGAGTTTATTGGCCGACACTGCAGTGTTTCGATCTATTAATTAGATCATCTTCAGGGAATTTGTTGGTATATATGGAAGGTAATAAGACATTTTTATCACAGAATAATGAGAAAAGTGAGTGGTAGTCCTTGTTATTCATTCTAATTGATAGATCGAAACACTGCAGCGTCGGCCAATAAACTCACCACTTAACTCATTTAAACCTGTGTTTTTTCATTCTTTCTTCATATACTACATATAGACACACCAAGGGACACTTCAAAAACAATGGTTTCTATTCATTTCCACAAGAATTGTTTTGTTTTATTTTGCTGGAATTCGGACGAGGAATAATTGATACAATTATAATCAACTGAAATGAAGTATCTTCTCAGTATGTTGTAATTGTTGTTTTATTTTATGGCATATCAACCCTTTTCGGGTCATTTAATGCTGAATCAATAATTTTGATATCAGATTTCTTACAGTACCTGCTTTTGCTTAAATGGTCACCCATCTAAGTATTGAACAAGCTCATCGCTGCTTAACTTTGGTGATCCAGTGCTTTTAACTGGATTTGACTGTTAGACCCCAAATTTGATCTTTGTGGAAACACAATTTTGTTCTTAACAGGAAAGGACATTGTAAAATAGAATGAGGTCAATGAAGAATAATGATTGAGTGATTTTAACAGCATGTCAACCCATCTAGGGTTATTTCATGCCTAGAGGTGAGGGAATTGCATTCATTATACACTTATATTTACATTTTTTGAGTAGTTATTTATCAAGATGTGTGAAAATTAGAATTATAGCCCTTTGGAAAATTCTTGGAGATAAAGTCAGTGTATCTGTTGTAAAATAAGACAAGACAGTTGGACTCATCCAACAGAACGCATATAAAAATACGAATATGTGAGGCTATTTGGAGTTGAATAGTACCACAGCATGATAATTCAATTATTACAATGTTTGATATACTTATTTAAGACCTATTGCAAAATAGTTCAATATGTAAAAAGTATAATAATCTTGATTTAACTCTCCCGCATTCTTTCTTAAATGAGGAGGTATTCAAAATATCTACATTAATTTGCCAACAAAAAGTGGCTTTACATTTTTGCATATTGAACAATTTGGACAGTCTTATTTTTCACCAAGTGCTGCAGAATGATAACGGATGGAAGATTTTCATAAACATATGGCATCAATGTTGAGTTCTGAACCACACTTAATTTCAAAGTTATTGTCAGAGATGACTTATTTTAACATATTATGCAAATTAGAATTTTAAAAAGAAAAAACATTTTTGTGCAAAAGTCTTGAAAAAACTCCCCCACCCCCAAAAAAGTAACTTATGGCATATCTGAAAATAATTTATTTAGTAGTAACTAAGACTATATCAGTTAAAAAGCAGTTAGGACTATTCATTATATATTTTCACGAATTATCTGGCAGCTTACTGGCAACCGTATAATGCATGGCCTGTTAGTTTCAATAAAAAAAAAAAAACAACTAAATATTAGAATGAAAAAATGCAAGTCATTTGAATCAAATAACAATTCAAATCTATGTTTTTATTGAAACCTAATTTCTCCTAGTATTATCTATGATATTATAATACTCATGTTCACTTAATTGCACGACTGTTTATCACTTGAATAACACCTCTGGTTAAAAAATTAAATCGCCCATGCATTACCCAGGTTCTAACAGCCTTGCCTAGGTGTTGCATTTCTTATATTAAAACTAATATTAATATTAGCAGACCAGTGGTCATACTATCAGTAATATAAATCTAATTATTACAATGTTTGATATATTTACTTAAGCAGCTATTGGCAAAATATCTTCAATATGTAAAAATAAAAATAGTCTTGATTTAACCTTTTTTTTCTTGCATCTTTTCATTAGTAAAAGCAAAAGGATTCAGTCACATATCTAATTGTTCAGTTTAGCGTTTGGTGAGAATTCGATTGGATTTTATATGGCATGTCAACCCTTGTTGGTTATTTTATGCTCGAGAACATTTGTTCTACTATTCATTGCTTGATAGGTATTCAAATATTTCTTTAAACACATTTAATTTTAACTGATTTTTTTTAGATGTCCCTAATATGTACTACCACAGTGTGTCAGAGTGGGCCTTGGGAGTTAATGGTGATGAAGGAACTTACTCTACACTTTTCAGAGCTCCACAAAATTGGAAATTCACCATTAGATGCAGTTTTAAAATCATAACAGGACACTAACAGAATAGTTACTTGAAAACATATAATGTTTATAACATATTATAGCTAAACAGTTTGATTCAATGTTCGATGACGAGCTCCCTAGTTTAACAAGAAACATACGAAAAAGCCAGAATATAATATCAAGCAAAACATGTGTATATATAACAATAAAGATGAGGGATCAACAGCTCAAAAATCTATAATACATAAAAAAAAAATTGTACATGTATATAGTATAACAATAAAGATGAGAGACAACAGTCAAAAAAAATCTGAATAATACAAAAAAAAATTGTACAATTGTATTACATAACAATAAAGATGAGGACAACAATGCCAAAAAAATCTAAATAATACAAAAAAAAATGTACATTGTTATATATAACAATAAAGATGAGGACAAACAGTTCTGAAAAATCTTAATAATGTAAAAATAAAATAAGGAAAAAGAAGAAAGGCGTTTACATATTTTGCATTATTTTTTCTATGTCTTGCCAAACATGTCATAACTTGACAGAAAGTATTATAATTAAATAGCATTTTCACTACATCAATAATATGATTCAGCTCATTGGTTCCTTGATTTATAAGACATTAGCATTTGATTTTCTTTCTTCTATTATCATTACAGGAATCTTTAGTTTGCAGCCACACATATATCATCAATAATATTAATCAATTTCTTAAATCATGAAAAGGTAATTCCAGTTCAAACTCATCAGACCATGTCACCCCCCCCCTTCAATATCATCCTGAAAATTTGTCCAGTGTGGACTATTGTTAAAGTTAGACAATCCCAAAATTTACGCTTTTCCAATTCCAAAAAATTTGCAATGAAAAATATGCTTGATTTTTAGCTCTCTCTCTTCGAGGGGGTTTGCAAAAAAATTTCTGTAGAATTTGGGATTGTCTAACTTATAATGTAGCCATTAGCTGTACAAAATTTCAGAAAATTGGAAGGGTTGGGTGACATGGCACTACGATGGTTGTTGGGTGACAATTTTACTTTTTCTGATGATTAGATAGGATTTTTTTTTCTTTCTAAATAGGGAAATATTTTTTAAATAACCTAAAATAATATTTATTAAGGGACGTTATTATTTACCAACACCTCTCCCAATCAGGATGCAACAAAAGTCAATTTTCTTACAGCAGAGTTTTAACAGTTGATAATCAGTTTTCCTTCTCTTAGACTAGCAATCAATCCAAGGTCAAAGAGCCTAGTCTGCCCTACTATATATATCATATAGTTGAATTCAACACTTTCCCAAGGGATTCAGTTGCTATTTTGAAATTGATCATATACCCTACCTATACTCTAATGGGTATATCTCAATCTATAAATTTACGAGTATTAATACCACTAACAGATTTAATCTTCTTCATGCACTGGCAAATATTGTATTTTTAATGTGAAAAAAATTCATTTTCCATTTCCAACTCCATTGGTTATTCTATTTAGTAATCTTGTTAGTTACACACAAATGCAAAAGCCATGTCTGTATATTATAAAGTATCATGATGGTTCCTGGTTGAACAAAATAATGGCCAAAATGTGTCTGTTGATGAAATAGTCAGCTCTTAACAAGCGTTTATATATTGGTATTCAGCTGAACCATATAAGTGAAGTACTATCCCTTATTCCCTAGCGGCGTTAACATGGAGAGATTGTTTTGTTCATTTTTGTTTTTTTCGCTGAGTTAGGGATCAAAAAACTACTGTCAGCTCTCCCAGGTGGTTTACTGTACAATCAGATTATCAAGCTGTGCTATTATGCACCGATGTTGGAGCACAGTATTGAGCCTTGCAATTCCTCAACAGTTGCTCCAAGAGACCATGGGTAAATAGTAGGGCAGACTGCGGTTCTTTAACCTTGAATGGGCTACCAACCGTTTTGGAGAAGTGAAAACTCTGAATTCAAAACTGTTAAACTCCCCTTAAGGATATATATCAGTAATTGTAGTTTGCTACTTGTGTATAAATAGGGAACTTGGCAAGTAAATAATCGTACTATGGGTTTCTTTAAAAGTGAATTAAGAATAATTAAATCTATTATTTAAGGCTTAAACTTTCTAAATCGATAAGTATATCATAATAACCATCATAAAAAAAGAAAAATATAATACATATGCAGTTATTTTTAAAAGATTTAAAACTGATTTGTTGTTGGTCAATTTCGACGCGACTGCCATTTTGGCCTGTTTTTTTCAATGGTTTTATGCGCTTGTTTATCATTTTAACGTAAATTTGGGTATGGAAAAAAAATTTTAACCAAAAATCAGGTAATTATCTGATTTTAATCGAAACGCATATTAAATCCATTGCCAGTCCCTAGTATAATATAGTGTTCATATCGATTACAATATTACTTTATCCAGTGCTCTAAGGTGGGAACCCACAGAGTGTAAGGGAAATTCTGAGTAGTAATATAGTAAATGATAATCTCTATCCATAGCAATCTTTTCATTTAGCAGAGTGGTATTACATATATAATATATATATATTTATAATAATAAATAAATAAGTCATCCAAGGACACGTGTTTCGGCATATCATGCCTCAGTGTGGCTAGACACATACATCCTTTTGGAGGGTTTTCAACTCAGACGACGCATGGTAGTCCGATTGTTCTCTCTCCTCGCCCACTGACACAGCGCAACTGGGTTTTAAACTATTCAATACATACGGAATGTAATCATTCGGTCACTAGAGATCAAATTCCGGGGAAATGATATGCTATGCTTTAGTAGTGAGAGTTAAGGAGGCCGGATTAGGGCTCGCGGTAGATGCGTTCGACTAGAAAACCACCAAGTGTTCCTAGTCGATGAATGTCCTCGGCCAACTTCAGCATATTGTGAGAGACTGGATTTGTGCTAGTAAAGTAACGGATGTAGTGTAGTGCTCCACCAGATGCAAAAAACCAACCCTGTTCAGCCTATTTGAAAAGGGATAGACTCCCTCGCTGATTGGCTGATACCGACTTAAGCGCCCCGTCGACTTTACTTATTCTACTTCTACATATATATATATATATAATAATATTAAAATAATTTTAATATTTTATTAAAAATTTTCAAATTTTTTTTTCGCCCTTTTTATTTCGAATAGCGCTAGACCAAGGATATGCTGGTTTTTTTTAGCATCTGAGGTGAAGCACCACACCTACCATCTATCGCTTACTTTTACGCACAAATCCCTGGCTACTAATATGCTGAGTTGGCTGAGGACTGTATCGACTAGGAACCTTTGTTTCTAGGTCGAAACACTCTAACAGACTCGAGCTAACCCGCCCCTTTTATATATATATATATATTATATATATATATATATATATATATATATATCAATAATGTAGTATGTAGATTTATGAATATATGTTGAATAACTGTGTTAAAAATATATATCTAGCTAGGATGATGCAAAAACAATTGACAATCGCTTATAGGCAAGAAATGAGGCATTTACCAAGCCACTAGTTAACCCTATTGCTACCACTATCCTAACTTAAGATAATGTGTGTAGTATGTCATGTTATGTTATATATGTGTGTGTGTGTGTGTGTATGTTAATATATGTATGATGTTGTGTGTATGTTTATATGTTTTGGATGTGTGGTGATGTTGTATGTTAATGTACTATATTATATGTGTGTGTTGTATGTATGTAAATTGTCATGAAGCTCGTGTGTGTGTAGTGTAGTGCATGCTATGTAATTGATTATGTATGGATGTGTGCTTTACCCATAGCACAACAAAAATTACGTGTGACTGTAGTATATAATTTTTATCTCTATGTTATGAACTGCCCATCTGGATTGTCGGGTTCATCATGGCAAACTAACAGATATAAAAACTGACTCGTCGATCAAATATATAATATATAGTATATAATATATGAACCATATGTATCTATTGGTAATGGGCTCCTCTGTTAGGTCTATGAAATAACAGCTGTGCCATTATTGCATTCTAGTACGAGTTCTGTTATAGCGTATTACATTATTGCCATATACTCTTTGTAACCACTTTGCTTGTTGTAGATTTATTATTCTGATGTTCAAGTCACAGCAACACAATTATATCCTCTCTGCATCCTTTCATGACCAATTAAAGTATAGCTTGTGTATCGCCATCCTACAAGTGGTTACCAAGTGCGAAAGTTTAATGGTAGCTACGGATTATGAAAAATAGTATCAACGAAAACTGTTTTTCAAATATTCTGATCATTTTTGTCCATGTCATTTTTTTATTAGAAAAGCCATCAGAGTAAAAAGATAAACCAAAACTTTTGGTTGGCTTGGATGTATTTATTGATATTATCAACCCTTTTAGTCATTACTCTGATCAGTGATTTCGATAAATAAAAAACTTGGGTGAAAACAAAGGACTCAGTCTAGTTGGCAACAAGGTTGTAGAAAGAGTGAGTATAATGAGTAAATGTGAGTTATTATGTTTATTAAATATAGTGTTCAATAATTTATTATATGTTATGTGTGAGTGTGGACTTTATTCACAGTCCCACTGGTGTAATGCGTTCAGAATTCTAAGATAATATATAGCTGATAATCATTAATTCCACTGATATCTTTTCATTTAGCAGATGTGTGTGTAGGGTGTTGTGTGTGTCTAATATATATAATATATATATAATATTATATATATAAAAAGTAAAATCTAATGAGTGCAGTATACAACGACTAAAAGTTTCGCTTTATTTGAGTTCAGGGCTAAGATCTGACCTTAGCCTAAGCAGCTTAGCGAAAACTTTTTAGTAGGTTTATCTGACTCATATAGATTTATCTTATTATTTCTCTACTAAGGTATGAGCACTTTTTACTTATTAGCTTTTAGTTTCCTGGTGGTTTGTATTGATAATATAATATATATACATTAAATTGTTTTTTCTTTCTGGCAAGATATTTGTACCAAAAATTACTTTTTGTTTGTACGATATTCTGTCTTTTCTTTTTTTCCCTGGGTGATGTTTAGTATATTTATACAATCAAACTATTCGCTGGTTGTTCTTTTGTCACTGCGAGAGGATTTACCAACAAAGTTTGCATATATTAATATATACTATATCATATATATACTATAATAATAATCCAAATAATTAAGTTTAGATTCACTATTTATGAATTAGTGATTGAATAACGTGAGTAGAAAAGTATACATTTAAGTAAGGATACAAAAATCATTGTTCTGACACATTTTATAGGCAAGAAAAATTTTGGCTTATCTTCTTTAAGGTTCTACAGTATTCATCATGCTTTTCCAGGTCACTAATGCTGATAATTATTTCTTGATTAAAAAAGGACTTCACTTAGTCTGGGTAACACACGTTGTAAAAAGAGTGCAACATTTCGTGAAGGATCTAAACTACTTAGCACTCATGAATGAGCTAATGAAACTAGTTAAAAAATTGCAACTCTGCTCTACATCAAAACACCCAGGAAAAAGGTATCAACAACACACAGGCACATTAATATATTAGTATATATTATACACCACACACACATCAATATTAATGACTTGCTGCACGATAAAATACTTTCCCCATTTTTCTCAAACACTCCTATTTGTTGCTTAAAACTTATATTGTCAGTTCATAGTACTATGGTTTCAGAACCTTCAGGCAAAACACACCTTATGTGGATTCAGCTTCTAATGCCATTTTTACCATTTACTAAAAGAAAACAAATCACCAGAGGCAGTCTTTTCAAGAAGTTCAAAATCTGTGTATCAAAAGTTAATGTACATTTTTTTTTTTTCCTTTTTTTTGGGGGAATAATAGATTAATCATTATAAAGTTAATATTTTGAGTAATATTTCTTTACATCTTAATTTCAGTTGATTTTTATCACAACTTATTTTACAAATGTGGGTTTAAGCAAGTAACTAGCTGTTAATCATCATCAATTTAATATTTGAATATTAACAATGATGAATAATAGATTTTTGTTTTTTTGTCTGTACTTATGAGATGAGGCTTGATATGAATAATTTTGATATTGTTGTATACTCTTCTTTTTACTTTCTTACTTCTATTTTTCTTCTGTTCATCTTTCTATCTTACGTTCTTCTAGCGTCTGGACTTCATCTTGGGACTTCGTGCCTCGTCTTCCATTGGGGATTCTCTTTATCAGAAGCCTGTGTCATTGGTAGTTTTTAGATAATACACAAGACTTCGATTTAACTTAGATCATATTTTATTCTGAAATCCCACCAGACTACTGAGCAGATTGAGTCGGCAGCGTGCATAACACGACTTACCACCGTCGTGGTTTTGCCGATCTGACTAAAAATCTCTTTCTAATCTAAACCGGAAGAGGTCTTCTCCACCGATTCTCACGGTATCCACCGGAAGGATCAGGTCGAGCCTTGTCCTTCAATCCTTCAAGGCCGTGGGCTGTAACTTATAAAAGCCATTTTAGTTTCTACACTACTGTACATAAGTATTAGGAATCTAATAATTATGTAACAATATTGTCTGGACAAATTTTTTTTAAAATGTACATTTTCATGCCATTCAGAAATATCTAACATTATATGGATTATAATAAGTAAATATAAATATATAAATCAAGGATCTCCAACCTGTTTTTTCATTGCCCAATTTGACATATTTTAGAAACGTTATACATCATCACTAACCCAAATATGAAAATAGAGTACAGTATTTTATACATAAATAATTGAAAATTTTTTATTTATTACAAATTTTACTAAATAAAACTATCACCCATTTAAAATCATTACGGACAGAGTATTGAAGTCAGTCAGTTAGACAGTCAACAATTGGTTTGACTGGCCAAGCCTAACATGAAGTTACTAGTTCCTTAATGAACCCACTATAACAGCTTAAATAATTCCTGCCACTGCTGCCAGGAAGAGTCCATTAAGCTGAGGAGGTGTTTGACTGTTCTACTGTCCAATAGTTAACAATCTGTAACAGTCATTTCCAGACTGCAGGTTCAATCCTGGCTAAGGGTGAAAGTAACACAGAATAACAATTATCAGTATTCTACACAGAGTACCATCCACACTGAATATCTTTTGTATAGATTTTAGATAATAAAAAAAAAACTTTATAAGATTATTCAAGTCAGTGATGGTAACCAAAGTATCCGAGTTATGAACGATACTATGAGATCTTTATATGTAGATAAAGATCAGTTTTTATTTAACTACTCTACTTACATTAATTTGTCCAGTTCAATAGGTCTGTTGTCCTCATCTTTATTGTGGTATGTATAAACACAATGTAACCTTGGGCTTTCTAGTTTTGTTTTTTTTTAATTACTTTAGAATAAGTCATCATCGGAGGATAACCTTAAATTCAAACATAGTGTTGTACCGCCGTTCCTACAGTGGAGAATATACACTGGTTCTCACTATAAATAGTGAGACACTGAGTGAAAGATTGTACTGTTACCGTTTAACGGCAAGCTAGCCGTTCCTGTACCATTATTGTAAATACACTTGTCTTATTTTACCTACCTCGACTTGACTTCTTTTTTACTGTTGGATTAAATCACAACACATAGAATAACCATAACAGGAAGTAAAGTCGTCAGGATGACCTAAAGCATTAGCCAGACAGCGAGGGAGTCTATCCCCTTTTCACTTGCGCTAGACCAAAGAGATTGTTTTTTAGCATCTGAGGTGGAGCGCCAAACCTAACATCAGCTCCTCACATTACTGCACAGATCCCTGCGCTACTCATACACTGAGTTGGCAAGGGCCAGTATCGAATCAGGAACCTTGCGATTCCTAGTCAAGAATTCTACCAGCTGAGCTTTGGGACCTTCTAATTTCAGGTTCCAAGTCAGATTAAAACCGTTGACTAAGAAATAGCGTACTTTACAACATTTTGAAATTTCTATTTTAGAATATGTAATTATGTTCTATTTTATTTTTTCTATATCTAATCACATTTCTGTGAATAAATCTGGTGGCATTTATGCTGCTTGTGGCCCCCTTAAACTAGTGGCATCAATGTTAGTTCTGAAACCACACTTAAATTCAAAGTTATTGTCAGATGATGACTTATTTTAAATATATGCAAATTAGAATTTAAAAAGAAAAACATTTTTTCAAAAGTCTGAAAAACACTCCCCCACCCCCCAAAAAGTAACTATATGGCTATATCTAAATAACTTTATTTAGTAGGTAACTATAGACTAATCAGTAAAGCAGTTAGGATATATATATATATATTTCCCTGAATTATCTGTGCAGCTTACTGGCAACCGTATAATGATGGCCTGTTAGTTTCAATAAAAAAAAAAAAAACAACTAAAATTAAGATGAAAGAAATGCAAGTCATTGAATCAATAACAATTCAAATCTATGTTTTTATTAGAAACCTAATCTCCTAGATTATCTATATATTAATACTCATGTTCCTTAATTGCACGACTGTTATCACCTTGAAACACCCTCTGGTTAAAAAATTAAATCGCCCATGCATTACCCAGGGTCCTAACAGCCTTGCCTGGTGTTGCATTTCTTATATAAAACTAATTATTAATTATTAGCAGGACCAGTGGATATACTACAGTAATATAATCTAATTATTACAATGTTTGATATATTTACTTAAGAGCTATTGCAAAATACTTCAATATGTAAAAAGTAAAATAGTCTTGATTTAACCCTTTTTTTTTCTTTGCATCTTTTCATTAGTAAAAGCAAAAGGGATTCAGTCAACATATTCTAATGTTCAGTTTAGGTTTGGTTGGTCGATTGGATTTAATGGCATGTCAACCCTTGTTGGGTTATTTTATGCCGAAGACATTTTGTTCTATTCATGCTTGATAGGTATTCAAAATATTTCTTTAAACACATTTATTTAAACTGATTTTTTTTAGATGGTACCCTAATATGTACTACCACAGTGTGTCAGAGTGGGCCTGGGAGTAATGGTGATGAAGGACTACTCTACACTTTCCAGAGCTCCAAAAATTGGAACTTCACCATTAGATGCAGTTTAAAATCATACACAGGACACTAAACAAGAATAGTTACTTGAAAACATATAACTGTTTATAAAATATTAGTACTAAACAGTTTGATTCAATGTTCGATGACAGCTCCCTAGTTTAACAAGAAACATCCGAAAAAGGCCAGAATATAAATCAGCCAAAACATTGTGTATATAACAATAAAGATGAGGACAACAGTCCAAAAAATCTAAATAATACAAAAAAAAATTGTACATTGTATATATAACAATAAAGATGAGGACAACAGTCAAAAAAATCTGAATAATACAAAAAAAAATTGTACATTGTATACATAACAATAAAGATGAGGACAACAATCCAAAAAAATCTAAATAATACAAAAAAAAATTGTACATTGTATATATAACAATAAAGATGAGGACAACAGTCTGAAAAATCTAAATAATGTAAAAATAAAATAAGAAAAGAAGAAAAGGGTTTACATATTTTTGCATTATTTTTTTCTTATGTCTTGCCAAACATGTCATAACTTTGACAAGAAAGTATTTATAATTAAATAGGCATTTTCACTAAATCAATAAATGATTCCAAGCTCATTGGTTCCTTGGATTGTTAGAGACATTAGCATCTTGATTTTCTTCTTCTATTATCATTACAGGAATCTTTATTTGCAGCCACAACATATATCATCAATATTTAATCAATGTCTTAAATCATGAAAAGGTAATTCCATGTCAAATCATCCAGACCATGTCACCCCCCCCCCTTCAATCATCCTGAAATTTTGTCCAGGTGTGGACTATGTTAAAGTTAGACAATCCCCAAAATTTACGCTTCCAATTCCAAAAATTTGCAAATGAAAATATGTTGATTTTTAGCTCTCTCTTTGAGGGGGGTTGCAAAAAATTTCTGTAGAATTTGGGGGATTGTCTAACTTTAATGTAGTCCATAGCTGTACAAAATTTCAGAAAGATTGAAGGGGTTGGGTGACATGGCCTGGACGATGTTGTGGGTGACAATTTTACTTTTTTCTGGATGATTAGATAGGATTTTTTTTTCTTTTCTAAATTAAGGAAATATTTTTTTTAAATACCTAAAATAATATTTTATAAGGGACGTTATATATTTACCAACACCTCTGCCCAATCAGGATGCAACAAAAGGTCAATTTCTTAAGCAGAGTTTTAACAGGTTTGAAATCAGTTTTCCTTCTCTTAGACTAGCAATCAATCCAAGGTCAAAGAGCCTAGTCTGCCCTACTATATATCTATAGTTGAATGCATACCTTTCCCAAGGGTATTAGTGCTATTTGAAATTGTCATATACCCTACCTATGAACTTAATGGGTATATCTCAATCCTCATAAATACAGAAGTATTAATACCACTAACAGGGATTTAACCTTCTTCATGCCACTGGCAAATATTGTATTTGTTAATGTGATAAAAATTCATTTCATTTCCAACCTCCATTTTGGTTATTTCTCATTTAGTAATCTTTGTTAGGTTACAACACAAATGCAAACAGCCATGTCTGTATATTATAAGTATCATGATGTTCCTGTTGAACAAATAATGGCCAAAATGTGTTGTGATGAAATAGTCAGTCTGTAACAAGGTTTATTATTGGTATCAGCTGAACAATAAGTGAGTCTATCCCTTTTTCCCTAGCGCTAAACCAGGGAGATTGTTTTGTTCATTTTTGTTTTTTTGCTGAGTTAGAGCATCAAAACTACTGTCAGCTCTCCCAGGTGGTTTACTGTACAGATCAGATTATCAAGCTGTGCTATTCATGCACCGAGTTGGTGAGCACCAGTATTGAGCCTTGCAATTCCTCAACAGTTGCTCAAGAGACAGCTATGGGTAAATAGTAGGGCAGACTCGGTTCTTTAACCTTGAATGGCTACCAACCCGTTTTGGAGAAGGAAAACTCTGAATTCAAACTTGTTAAACTCCCCTTAAGGATATATATCAGTAATGTAGTTTGCTATGTGTATAAATTAGGGACTGGCAGTAAAAATCGGATACTATGGGTTTTAAAAGTGAATTAAGAATAATTAAATCTATTATTTAAGGTTAAACTTTGTCTAAATCGATAAGTAGTAGCATAATAACCATCATTAAAAAAAGAAAAATATAATTACATATGCAGTTTATTTTTAAAAGATTTAAAACTATTTGTTTTGGTCAATTTCGACGCGATCTGCCATTTTGGCTGTTTTTCAATGGTTTTAGGCGCTTGTTTACAATTTTAACGTAACATTTGGGATGGAAAAAAAATTTACCAAAAATCAGGTAATTATCTGATTTTAATGAAACGCATTTAAACTCCATTTGCCAGTCCCTAGTATAAATATAGTGTTCAATATCGATTACATATATACTTTATCCAGGTGCCTAAGGTGGGGAACCCACAGGTGTAAGGGGTTTAGGATTCTGAGAGTAATATATAAATGATAATCTTATCCATAGATATCTTTTCATGTTAGCAGATGTGTGTTATTACATATATATATATATATATATATAATAATAATTAATAAGTCATCCACAGACACGTGTTTCGGCATATCATGCCTCTTCAGTGTGGCTAGACACAACTATCCTTGGGTAGGGTTCGAACTCAGACTGACCGCATGGTAGTCCGATGTCTTATCCCCTCGCCCACTGACAGCTGATGCGGGAACTGGTGTTTTTAAACTATTAAATACATACGAATGTATGTATCATTCGGTCACTGAGAGATCAAATTTCCGGGGAAATGATCATTGCTTATTTGCTTAGTAGTGAGAGTTAAAGGGGCCGGATTAGCTCAGTCGGTAGAGCGTTCGACTAGAAACCACAAGGTTCCTAGTTCGATGACGGTCCTCGCCAACTCAGCATATGAGTAGCACAGGGATTTGTGCAGTAAAGTAACGAGCTGATGGTAGGTGTAGTGCTCCACCTCAGATGCTAAAAAACAATCTCCTTGGTCTAGCGCTATTGAAAAGGGGATAGACTCCCTCGCTGATTGGCTGATACCGACTTAAGGCTGCCCCGTCGACTTTACTTTTTACTTTACATATATATATATATATATATATTAATATATAATATATAAATCTATCCCCTTTTCAATAGCGCTAGACCAAGGAGATTGTTTTTAGCATCTGAGGTGAAGCACCACACCTACCATCAGCTCCTTACTTTACCGCACAAATCCCTGTGCTACTCATATGCTGAGTTGGCGAGGACCGGTATCGAACTAGGAACCTTGTGGTTTCTAGTCGAACACTCTAACAACTGAGCTAACCCGGCCCCTTTATATATATATATATATATATATATATATATATATATATATATTATCAATAATGTAGTATGGTATATTTATGAATATAGTGTTGAATAACTGTGTTAGAAAATATATATCTAAGCTAGGATAGCAAAAACATTGACAATCGCATAGGCAAGAAACTGACATTTACCAAGCACTGTTAACCCTATGTCTACACTATCCTAACTAAGATATATGTGTGTATGTATGTATGTATGTATATATGTGTGTGTGTGTGTGTGTGTATGTATATATGTATGGATGTGTGTGTGTATGTATATATGTATGTATGGATGTGTGTGTGTGTATGTATGTATATATGTATGGATGTGTGTGTGTATGTATGTATATATGTATGGATGTGTGTGTGTATGTGTGTGTATGTATGTATATATGTATGGATGTGTGTATACCCATAGCAACAACAAAATTACCTGTGACTGTATGTATATAATTTTTATCTCTATGTTATGACTGCCCAATCCTGTGATTGTCCGGGCTTCATCATGGCAAAACTAACAGAGTATAAACTGACTCGTGATTCCAATATATATATATATATATATATATATATATACCATATGTATCTATTTGGAATGGTGCTGCCATCTGTAGGTCTATGAAATAAACAGCTAGTGCCATATTGCATTCAGTACCGAGTTCTGTATGATAGTGTACTACATTATTGCCATATACTGCTGTAACCACTTTTGCTGTTGTAGATTATTATTCTGATGTCAAGTCACAGCCAACACAATTATATCCTCTGGCATCCTTTCATGACCAATAAAGTAATAGCTTGTGAATCGCATCCTGACAAGTGCGTTACCAAGTGCAAAGTTTAAATGGTAGGCTAGGGATTATTGAAAATAGTATCAAGAAAAACTGTTTTCAAATTCTGATGATTTTTGTCCATGTCATTTTTTTATAGAAGCCACAGAGAAAAAAAAGCATAAACCCAAAAACTTTGGTTGGCTGGTTATGTTTTATGGTATATCAACCCTTTTCAGGTCATTTAACTCTGAATCAAGTGATTTCGATAAATAAAAGAACTTGGGTTGATAAACAAAGGACTCAGTCTAGTCTGGCAAAAGGTTGTAGAAAGAGTGCAGTATATGAGTAATGTAGTTTATTATGTTTATAAATATAGTGTTCAATATTTATGATATAGTGTATGTGTGGGAGTGTGGACTTTATTCACAGGTCCCACTGGTGTAAGGGGTTCAGAATTCTAAGAGTAATATATAGCTGATAATCTTATCCACTGATATCTTTTCATGTTAGCAGATGTGTGTGTGTGTGTGTGTGTGTGTGTCTATATATATATATATATATATATATATATATATAAAAAGATAAATCTAATGAGTCAGATAAACCGACTAAAAGTTTCGCTTATTGAGCTTCAGGGCTAAGATCTGACTCTTAGCCCTGAAGAGCATTAAGCGAAACTTTTAGTAGGTTTATCTGACTCATTAGATTTATCTTTATTATTTGCTCTACTAAGGTATTGAGCACTTTTTACTTATTAGCTTTAGTTTCCTGGTGGTTTTGTATGTATATATATATATATATATACATATAAATTGTTTTTTCTTTTGGCCAAATATTGTACCAATAAATTATTTTTGGTTGGTACGATTATCTTGGTCTTTTCTTTTTTTCCCTGGGTGATGTTTGGTAGTATATTTTTACAATCAAACTATTCGCTGGGTTTTTTCTCACTGCGAGGATTTACCAACAAGTTTGGTATATTATATATATATATATATATATATATAATAATAATCTCAATAATGTAGTTTAGCATATTTATGAATATAGTGTTGAATAACTGTGATAGAAAATATATATTTAAGTAAGGATAACAAAATCATTGTTCTGACAATTGTATAGGCAAGAAAAATTTTGGTTATTTGCTTAGGTTCTACAGTATATCAATGCTTTTCAGGTCACTTAATGCTGATAATTATTTTGATAAAAAAGGACTCAGCTTAGTCTGGTACAAGGTGGTAAAAAGAGTGCAACATCTTGTGAAGATCAAACTTACTACACTCATGAATGAGCTAATGAAACTAGTTTGAAAAGATATTGCTCTACACCAAACACCTCAGGAAAGGTATCACACACACACACACATTATATATATATATATACACACACACACACCAAGGGACACTTCAAAAACAATGGTTTCTATTCATTTCCACAAAAATTGTTTTGTTTTGCTGGAATTCGGACGAGGAATAATTAATTGATACAATTATAATCAACTGAAATGAAGTAAATTCTCAGTATGTTGTAATTGTTGTTTTATTTTACGGCATATCAACCCTTTTCGGGTCATTTAATGCTGAATCAAGTCATTTGGTGATCTAGTGGGAACCAGTGCTTTCAACTGGATTTGACTGAAAGACCCCAAATTTGATCTTTGTGGAAACACAATTTTGTTCATAACAGGAAAGGACATTGTAAAATAGAATGAGGTCAATGAAGAATAATGATTGAGTGATTTTAACAGCATGTCAACCCATCTAGGGTTATTTTATGCCTAGAGGTGAGGGAATTGCATTCATTGTGCACTTATATTTACATTTTTTGAGTAGTTATTCATTAAGATGTGTGAAAATTAGAGTTATAGCCCTTTGGAAAATTCTTGGAGATAAAGTCAGTGTATTTGTTGTACGGTAAGGTATTTCTCCTACAAGACAGTTGGACTCATCCAACAGAACGTATATGAAGATATGAATATGTGAGGCTATTTGGAGTTGAATAGTACCACAGCATGATAATTCAATTATTACAATGTTTGATATACTTATTTAAGACCTATTGCAAAATAGTTCAATATGTAAAAAGTATAATAATCTTGATTTAACTCTCCCTCATTCTTTCTTAAATGGGGAGGTATTCAAAATATCTACCTTAATTTGCCAACAAAAAGTGGCTTTACATTTTTGCATATTGAACAATTTGGACAGTCTTATTTTTCACCAAGGAGTGCTGCAGAATGATAACGGATGGAAGATTTAGGAACACCAGTATTATCAATTATTTATATTCCTGTACAAAAAGTAAGTAAGTAAGTAAAGTCGTCGGGGCAGCCTAATGTTGGAATCAGCCAGACAGAGAAAGCAGAGTCTATCCCCTTTTCAATAGCGCTAGACCAAGTAGATTATTTTAGCATCTGATGTGGAGCGCCACACCAACCATCAGCTCCTCACTTCACCGCAGATCCCTATGCTACTCATATGCTGAGTTGGCGAGGGCTGGAATCGATCCAAGAACCTTGTGATTCCTAGCCGAACACTCTACCGACTGAGCTAACCATCAATGTTGTATTTTGATAAATCCAGTTACAATTCTAAGCCCAACCAACAGAGCAATAACAAAAAAAGACATTGAAGTCAAAGAAGTTTATTTTTGATATTGTTAATTACTATGTAAGACAGTATGAGGCAAGGAAAAGTGGACAAAAAATAATAACTCAAACAAGTAGATGTAGGAGAGAAATATTTTGTTCCACTTTAAGCGGGAACTTCATCAGTCTGTTTATTCAAAACATGTTACATACATTTGTATTTATAGAAGAGAAAGTGAGTTTTGTGATGAATTCACACCTACCATAAAAACTAATGGCCTAATTTTGGTGCCACCATCCTCTACATCTTTTTCCATTTCTATCGCCAACTCTCCATGCAATAAATCAAAAAAACCCTCTCCTGACCAACCAAGAATTTTAACCCACTTCTTAACCACCAGTATTATTATATGAATATAGAATATATATATATATATATATATATATATATATATATATATATATATATATATATATATATATATATAAGAATATATATATATATATATATATATATATATATATATATATATATATATATATATATATATATATATATATATATATATATATATATATATATATATATATATATACAAGCCATTGCACACTAGTTGTTAAGGAAAATAAATTAAATAAATAAATAAATTAAATATATATATATATATATATATATGTATATATATATATATATATATATATATATATATATATATATATATATAAAATATAAAAAGATAAATTGAATTAGATATAAATAAGTAAATAAGCAAATAAATATGATAATATTAATAATAATAATAATATTAATAATATTAAATGATTAAATTGATGTAAAATCCAACAGGAAACGTCACAAAACACAAATACACTTTTTCATTCGCACATACCCACGTACAAAATCCCGCGCTAGGATACAGTCTTAACGTCACAGCCAACACGCATTTTCAATGTCACGCGCATTACAACATACGCACACGTACAAAAAAAAAATAAGAATAAAAATAAACGCATTCACGCTCACACGGGAATACAGTTATTTAAAAAATAACGTCATTTTCAAAAAAAAAAAAAAAATTCATTTAGGAAGAAATGCCATAGCTGTACTGCTTCAGTTCAATTCTTTTGATAAAGAGGTATTACCTCGAAAATTCAAGAAATAATAAAAAAATACAGGTCAACACACACCACCATTGTTACCGTATTATTATTTTTTATTTATTCCAAACTGCATTGTGATGGCCTTCTAAATCTACCTCCTAACCAATACATACACAATGCTTCAAGCAAATTATGAAACTCTCTTATATATATATATATATATTCTAGCTCCATTTGCCAACATTTAAAAAACAACTGTTCTACTACAACATATAGAAATATTTTTGTTAACACAAAAATACTTCATGTAATATCAATTAAAAATTCTTGAAGATTTATCCATAAAAACTTTGTGTTTTGAAGCAGCCAGGAAGGATTGAACCCATTCATACATAACCTTCAACAAAACCTGTTTGCTAGCCATGATGCAATGGTAAGATGCACAAGTCTTTCCCAATATAATCTAAATCTTAACTTCATATGAAGGTGCGTGGTGTAATGGTTAGAGTCGTAGAAAATGGGCTCGTCGACCAGAGTTCAATTCCTGGGCGAGACTGTTCACATTTCACATGGCACTAATACCCTTGGGAAAAGTATGAATCCAATTCTCCCTCCAGCTATGGATAAATAGTAGAGCAGACTGGGCCCTTTAACCGTGGCTAGGTAACCAGTATAGGAGAAGGAAAACACTGAATTCAAACCTGTTAAACTCCGCTTAAGAAATTGACCTTGTGTCACATCCTGCTCATGCGGAGGGGTTGGTAAATATATATAAATCTTAACTTCATAGACCTTTCCCTAGTACAAGTGCCAAGGAATAATGCTCCCCACCCACCCATTCTATGCTACAGGTTCCCACTCTAATAGATGTCAATTTTCAAAAAGTAGTATTCATTTAAAAGTGCAGATTTGTTCAAATGTGAAAAAAAGAAAGAAAAAAGTCTTCTAAGTTGAAAAATAAATGTTGATAAAAGAGGCTGAGGCCCCAAGGGCGGTGTTGAAACACTCCCTTCCAGGGCATTCCAAGTGAACCAGCAGGCTTGAGCCCCACCCAGTTGTGGTGTTTGAGAGGGTGGTTAGTGCTGCCACTGCCTATTATTACACAAGCTTTGAGAATTATATACAACCCTAAGGATGTATGTATAATGCAAAGTTATATTGCACATGTATGCACAGAACACATGAAACTACAAAATTAAGAATATAAATGTATGTGTATATATATATATATATATATATATATATATATATACACACACACACAGATGCACTCAGCAAAATGTCTATATATGAAATGTAAGTGCGTGTGTGTGTGTGTACATGATTTAAAACATGTATGCACAGAACACATACTGCAAAATAATATAAATGTCTGTATGTATATGTATATATACAAAGGCACAGAGTACATATATATATATATATATATACATACATGATGAAAAGAAATAGAAAAACAAATATTGAACATTATGCTAACAGATATCTGTTTCAACCTGTTGGGTATATAAAGTATAATTCAATTGAAATCATTTTAAAATTAAAATGAAGACAATTGTAATATATATATATATATATATATATATATATATATATATATATATATATATATATAGTCGGGGCGGCCTATAGTCGGTATCAGCCAGTCAGTGAGGGAGTCTATCCCCTTTTCAATAGCGCTAGACCAAGGAGATTGTTTTGGGGTCTGAGGTGGAGCACCACACCTACCATCAGCTCCTTACTTTACTGCACAGATCCCTGTGCTACACATATGTTGAGTTGGCAAGGACCGGTATCAAACTAGGAACCTTGTGGTTTCTAGCTGAACGCTCTACCGACTGAACTAACCCCGAAAAACAAAAATACATAAACATTGGTTATATATATATATATATATATATATATATATATATACACATACACACACACACACAGAGGAATGAGCTTAGACCATGACAAAATGCTGCAGTGTTCTTCAAGTTTTGCCTTCAACTTTTTCAAGAAAAAAAAAAAGAGAAAGAGAAAAGATTAACTCATTTTATCTTCTCAAAAACTTTTCTTGGAATTCAAATAATGTTGTAATGCTTGATTTCTATTGTACCTAGCACCTATATGATTGTTCTGACCCTATTACTTATATGGCAAACCCCCCAACTCTTTTTATCATATGCGCTAGAAAGCTGTGACTGAGGGTCTTAGTGTTCTAGGTATGACAGTAAACTGAATTTAGTTGTGAGGTTCCAGTTCTGGAACTCTAGGGAGTGTGGGGTACTTCTTCATTGCCATTTCCCTAGGTCTACATCGAGTGGTCATACTTGTAGAGTCTTATCTTTGGGTTAAATAGATAAAAAAATTATTTTAAAAAAGAAATGAGCATAAAAAAATATGAATGAATAAAACAAAATGTCTTCAGGATAAAATAACCTATGGGTTGATATGCTATAAAAAACAACCAAAGAGGAGGAGGGAAAGAGAAAGAAGAGGAGGAGGGAAAGAGAAAGAGAGGAGGGGAAAGAAAGAAGAGGAGGGGGAAAAGAAAGAAGAGAAAAGAAGGGAGAAGAGGAGGGGAAAGAGAAAGAAGAGGAGGGGAAAGAGAAAGAAGAGGAGGGGGAAAGAGAAGAGAGGAGGAGAAAGAGAAAGAAGGGGAGGAGAAAGAGAAAGATATATCTAAAGATTAAAAAAAATAATTAAAAATTAATAATTTTAATGCTTTACCTAAGAAATCCCAACATCTTAAGCCTATTTATTAAATTCTAATAATAAAGATTAAGAACAAAATATGCTATAAAAACCAACCAACCAACCAATAGTCTTAATCTTTTTTTAAAATGAATTTATAAACTCTTTAATTGACACCTTTAACATGACTTATGAACTGTTTAGTATGAAAGTATCCCTTCATTGCCATTACTCCCAGGCCCACTCTTACATGGAATGGTAGTACCTGTTAGGGTTCCAGAGATAGGTCAAACTGTGAGTGTCAATATATTTAATAGTTTTTTTTTTTTTTCTTTTTTTTAATATACAACTGATTTAAAATGTAACAACAAATATGGCAGTTTTGTTGAAATTCAATAATGAAAAACATACCTAAAAAAAAATATAAAACTACAAGAATTGAACTTTCATATGGTTCTTATTAAATGATTCTATCATTTGTACAACATGAGTTATTAATTTTTCAATTTCAAAATTGCTGCAAGACTTTATGAACACCCTAGAGTTTTTAAACTGTATCTTTCTTTTGCTGACACCCTATATATGACTTCTCAACTGTTTGGTATGAAAGATCAAGGGAATGTGGAGTACCCCTTCATTGCCTCCCAAGTCCATTTAGGTTCCAATCTATAGCTCAAACTTCAAGCACTTCGCTACAAAACTATGTATTGCAGAGTCAATATATCTAATAGTTTTTTTAATACATTTTTAAAAGTGTCTATCTTTTTTTTTTTTTTTTTTTTTGACACCCCTATTCATGACTTCTGAACTGTTTGGTATAAAAAGTATATTACAAGCTTTGATTCTTGAATGATTTCAAAATAGTTGTGTTAGAAATAATAGCAAACAAGTACAATTTAGATTGTCTCCTTTGAGTGGCATAGTGTTATTTAAAACTGCCCTAGAGATGTTACAAGTGGAGACATTGTAGACAAAAGGTTCCGGCAAAAGGAACAACTACTGGTTAGATCGTTACAGATATCGGCTCTAGAATCTTAGTGAACCCAAAAGACACATTGTGTTCCAGTGGGTATTCTTGAAAACGGTGAAAAGAATGGCAACATGTGATGGCACTGTTTTAACTGCAGGCTATAGACCATGTGCTGCTTATTGTGGGCTGGGCGGAGTCGTCTAGCACAGGAAAGCAATAATAGGCAGGTTACAGGACTGTTGCTGAGCAACTGAGTATAATGTGGAGAGTACGGTAAGAGGAAGTAGTAGCAAGAATTAGCGGGGAGCAGCAAGAATGGTGGGTGGGAGAGAGTGTGTACGGGGGGGGGGTGAGAAGAGAATGGGAGAGTGAGAGAGATCAGGTTGATGAGTGGTTTTACTGCAGTGAAGAAGAAAAAGGGCACTGCACAATGGAAAGTTTGTTGTGCAAGTGTGGCGGAGGTGGTGAGGAGAGAACGGACAACAAAACAGTTCTGTTATCTGAGCTCTTTTCGCTGACATTGCACAGGGAAGGGAAGAGAGCAAGAGCAAGAGAGAGAGAGAGAGAGAGAGAGGGGGGGCAAGGCAAGGGCTGGGTGCAAATGGAGATACTGCACAGCCAGTGGTACAGTGCCCCCTTCTTGCTCATTTGATATTGATGATGGCAAAGGGGACAAGAAGCAGCGGGGCAGGGGAAATTAAGATACGGATGATTATCAGTCCTCTAATAGAAATCATCAGTATTATCCAGTCATTAAATTCTCACAGATTTAAACAGTACTAGACAACCTGTGAACTACTTGGCTGGTTGGATTTTATGGCATGTCAACCCTTGTTGGGTTATTTTATGCCAATGATGTTCTGTTTTATTTATTCTTGGTGCCATTCACATTTTTTTTTTAAACTCAATTTTTTTAAAACACATTTTATAAAACTCTTTTTTTTCCTATTTAACATATAAATGGGACCCTAACAGGTACTACCACTCCGAGTCAGAGTGGACCTGGGAATAATGGCAATGAAGGGGTACTCTTCACTTGCAAGAGCTTTAGAATTGAAACTTCACCATTAGATGCAGTTTAACATCATACCCAGGACAAGTGAACTAGTTTGACTTTATTGTAACAGCTATCCATGATGATATTGATGCTTCTGTTTTGGAAAGAGTCTGGGATTCTAATTTGTATATCATATTTACCTGTACTACATTGAGAAGTTTAATGATTAACAAAATAACAGTATGAATGCAGACCCCACAGAATTACTCATTTGCAAACTGGACAAGAAATTGTTTTATTCTCTAAGTCAGAGCATTTCAAGTATAAGTTGGCTGGTTGGATTTTATGGCATATCAATCTTTGTTGGGTTATTCTATGCCAGAGATGTTTTCATTTTATTCATTCTTGGTGTCATTCACATTACTACTACTACTACTAGAAAAGTTCTAGAAAACCTTAATAATAAAGATGAAGACAATAGTCCAAATGATACAAAATATATGTATATATATATGTGTTGTATCATATGCCATCCAGGAACACTTACAGCAAATGTATATTAATCTTTATTGCATTTTCTGTCATGGAATTAACAGAATTAGATGAAGCACTCCATTTTATATTAGTCATAAGTTTTAGCAGTATGAACCAATGAGGCACCTCTGTATTTGTTTAGTTTTTTTTAAACAAAAGAAACACATGGGTGGGAAGATTTTAGTCTTCATCACTTACTAAAATCGTCATATTTATTGACCTAGTCATGCAACATGACAATAATATCTCACCCAAATCTTTTTCCCCTTCTATGAAGACTGATAAAACCAGTCTATTTATACTTAACTTTAGAACAATTCATTTATAGAAAATTTTCTTGAAAAGGGTTGGGCCATTCTTTTCTGGACAAATTTTGCAGTTTTAAAATTAGTATATATATATTTACTAACCCCTCCACACAAGCAGGATGCAACACTAGGTCAATTTCTTAAGTGGAGTTTTAACAGGTTTGAATTCAGAGTTTTCCCTCTCCTAGACTGGTTACCTAACCATGGTTAAAGAGCACAGCCTGTCCATAGCTGGAGGGATAATAATTGGATGCACACCTTTCCCAAGGCTATTAGCGCTATGTGAAATACAAACAGCCATGTCCAGGATTTGAACTCGGGTTGATGAGTTGATTTCCTATGACTCTAACCATTACACCATGTGCATTAAAATTAGTATTGAACAGTAAAATATTAGACTATGATAATGACTATGGATCAAACACATACAAAGATTGGCTGAAAAGTTCATAGGCTGACCAAGATACTCTCAAGGAATGTGACAAAATGACATTTATTTTTCAATAGTCCCCAATACAGTTCACATACTTATTTCAGTGTTGCAGTGCTTGAATCCTATTAGTCAAAAGAGACATCAGATATGATCTTCATCTGTCAAAACTCCACCTTTTGGTGGTTCTCTTTTGATTTTCCACTACTTCTCCAGTGTCCTCCATTTTTCAGATGAATTTCTAAGCACACACACACACACACATTATATATATATATATAAGGTGTGTCATAAAAGTATTGAGATTGAAGCTGTATTTACCAAGATATAAATAAACAATGAATGGAACGTTCATTTTTTTTCAGAATACAAGGTGTTTCATAAAAGTGCCAAGTTTGAAGCTGCATCTACCAAGATAGAAATGAACAATGAATGGAATATTAATTTTTGAGAATACAATGTGTGTCAAAAAGTACAAAAAAATCTCTATACTTTTTTGACACACTTTATATATATATATATATATATATATTAATATTTATATTTTTTGCTTGAAGGCAATTACAATGCGCATATCGCATAAAATTCGATAATTATAGAAGATAATAATAAGTGAATTTCGTAAAGAATTATTCGGTGTGTAGAACATCATACAGACTGTTTCAAATTTATTAAGTCTCATCAGCGATGTATACTAAGAATTTCCCTCTGACAGAAATCGAAACCGGGACTTCAGCAGGATAGTCAGAAACTATACTGGTTCGGCCACAATACAACACGGAAAAATTCCTGCGAAATTAACCTGTCAATGATACTGAGACGTCTCTACGATATGAGATGTCAAAGTGTATTAAATATATACATATATACATATATATATATATAAATAATCTGTGGCTTCTTGTGATATGCTATTTGGTTGATGAGATTACACACAGCATCATTATATATTCTAGTAAAAAGTAAAGTTGGCAGAATGGTCTATTATCAGTATCATGCGGACAGCGAGAGAGTCTATTCCCTTTTCACTAGACCAGGGAGATTGTTTTTGCATCTGAGGTGGACTGCCCCACTGAGTATCAGCTCCCCATTTTACTTATGCACTGGGTTGGCAAGGGCCAGTGTTGAACCCAGAATCTTGTGGTTTCTAGGCGGGTGCTCTATCGACTGAGCTAAATCAAGCCTTGTTTTTTCTTTTTTCAAGATAGCTTTTTAATTTACAATTATAAAAATTTAAAAAAAGAATGATCCTGAGTGATTGAAAATGACTGTTTGAGATGAATATTACGCCCCCTCCCCCCACAATAGAACCTGATTGATGCTATATAAAAATGATGACCATTACATTACCATATATATTTTTTTAGTGTTCGTGTGGGGGTGTTTATATTTTTGTTTTCATTAGAGTCACATCTGAAAACAATTTGTTCTTCATTTCTCATTTTCTGCCCACACATTTATGTACACTGCGGATTTTTCAAAAACAATGAAAAACTTAAACATTAATGGACATGCCAAATTTTACCCTTTCATTAAAACTTAATAAAAATAAAAATACCTGTTTTTTGTTTTTTATTTATAAAAAGTTAGACACAAAACTATATCATAGGCATGGAAATTTGTGTTTATTCATATAGATATTGAGACTTTCAATTTTGAGTTCTTTTTAAATATACACATCGCTGTTCACACTGCTGATGTTTCAAAAAACAATGAAAAAGCCTAAACATTAATGGATATTGCAAATTCCACCCTTTCATTAAAACTTAATGAAAATAAAATAGCTTTTTGGCTTTTTATAAAAATTATACACAAAATAAAATTACAAATGAACAACATAAGAACAGTTCTTTAAAACCATTATGCTAATTAGATATCCCATGACTGTAATACATGCCAGTTTTTGTTTTTTTTACAAAGTGCATTTGGACCAGGCATATTAATAATTTAAGACAATGTAGGTTGTTTTGATGATATCATGAGCACAGAAATTTGTGTTTATTTATTTAGATATCAAGACATTTCCAATTTTGAGTTCTTCTTAAATATACACATCCCTGTTTACAGTATCAGTCATTCAATTCAATAATGCACTCAGACAAAACTAGCTGTTGGATAATATGCGGATTCCATTTTCAGATTATAAAAATTATTTATGCATGAAATGATATACAACAACTGCCTCAGTTTTTAAGAATAGATTCACTATCTGATTCCCATCATTCTCACTGTATCAACTCACAGAAAGTGAGTTCATGTGTTACATAATTCATAGGTAGCCTATGAATTGTGTAAGTAGTGTAGTTAGAACTTGAATTGAAGTTTGGAAGATTTAAATAACGGGAGTTAAGTGGAAAATTACTGTTGACCATTATAGCTATAATTAGCATGAGGTAACCTCTACTTGACTCACCCCTCCCCGAAATGCGCCAATATAAGGCGTGAGACAGAAATCAGTTTTTAGTTAGCAGTTGCCAGCTGACAGTCAGCGGGAGTGGATGCAGAGGTCCCTCGTTCAAGATGCCTGCTTCTCATCCGTGCAGTTTTAGAACCCTTTTAGGCTGGGTTTTTTTTTTCATAAAGGCTATAAAGAAAAGCCACAAAGTCTTTCTTGCTTTATTAATCAACAAGAAATGCACAGACTGCCCATCACGGAGAGAAAGAAATCAACCCACAAAAGAAACCCAATGAAGTAGAAAAGCAGAAGAACCAATCACTGTGATGCTGATAGCTTTTTTACATTAGTGTAGACACCTCTAATACTTTTGTTACTTCATGTTTCAGGCATTGTTGGGTGGTCTCCCTTATCCTAAGTGATCATCAGTTCCCTTAGTTCAACAATGGATAGCAAAAAATAGTTTTCGTTGACCAAATGCTATATTATTACTTCATTTTTTGTTGCTTCTTTTGTGACATATCAACTCTTTTAAAAAATTAAAAGTGAAGGGCCATGGTATTATATATAATGCAAATAAATGTTCTCAGGACTCAAACTGTTCTTTCCAAATGTCTTTTGTTTAAAGGTTTAAATAAAATAAAAATGTTTTCCTCTGGCCTTCAATGGGTTAACCTGAATTTAACTATTGGATAGTCCAGCTGTTAAGTTGACAGGCCAGATGACAACCACTTAAGGGCTGGATATGGCCCGCAGGCCGGGGGTTGCTAACCCCTGATCTAGATGGTTGTATACACATTCTCACTTTGTAATATGATGTATTTCCAGTTATGTAAGATGCGGGATTTACAAAGGTATTTGAGGAGATTACAACCATACAACAAGCCGGGTCTCAAGGAATTCTAACTGCCCTCACATGGACTGAAGCCCCTTCGGTGGGGGAGATGTAGACACCTCTAATACTTTTGTTACTTCATGTTTCAGGCATTGTTGGGTGGTCTCCCTTATCCTAAGTGATCATCAGTTCCTTTGTTCAACAATTAGTGCATCCTGGAATGCATGTATTTGAATAGAATGAGTCCCCAGGAAATTTGATGGGTCCCAACTAAGAGTTTTTGTCTATGAACAACGAGAGCCATCTAACACCTACCTTATATCCCATACCGTATAATTCCTTTCCAAGCAAATATTGAAATGTATTTACAGTTAGCTGGAAATGGTGGGGTAAAAAAAAAACACTGGGATGCATGGATACGGATTTTGCATCCTTTTAGATTTTTGTGACGCATGACACGTACCTATCAGCATCTGCAATCATCACATCATTCATCACCTTCACTGTCTCTTTCTCACCATTTATATGTTGTATACTCTCTTCTTCTTCTTCTTATGATCGTCTTTGTTATCTGATGTCCTTCTTCTAGTGTCTGGAACTTTCCATTTGGGGACTTCATGTCTGGTCTTCCATTGGGGATTTCTTGTCTATCATAAGCCCTGGGTCAGGTAGTTTTTAGATAAATAACCCAAGACTTTGATTTTCCTTATATCATATTTTATTTCGACATCCCCATTCAGACTACTGTGCAGATTAAGTATGGCAGCACGCTTAAGTGTGACTTGCTCTCTCTGTGGTTTGGCCAATACTAACTAAACTAACTCTTTCTAATCTAAACCGGAAGAAACCTTTCTTGTTTCTCTACTGATTCTCACGGTATCTACCAGAAAAGAGTTGAAGATGAGTTCAACATGTATCACTCAATCCTCCATGACATTTTACTCAAAGGCTGCTAGCCGTAACTTATAATAGCCATTTTGGTTTCTACACTAACTGTACATCATTGTTAGGGTACTAACAATTATGTAAAATATATACCTGATATAAATGGGGTATATAAACATGTACATTACAAAATCAAGTTTCTACAGGCAAAATAAGTCATTACAATAGATTTCCTATATGGGAAACATATAGGGACCATTAAAATTGGCCACTATGAGAGTTATATCAGTGCTACTATTCGGTAGCACCACTTGGACCCTAATGAAGCGCCTAGAGAATAAGCTAGATGGGAGCTGCACAAGAATGCTGCAAACAATGTTAGACAAATCGTGGAAACAACACTCTAAAAAAAGCAGCTGTATGGCCACTTGCCCCCTATCACACAAACCATCTAAGTGACAAACAAGACATGCTGGGTACAGCTAGAGAAGTGGGGATGAACACATAAGTGATGTTCTAAGGAAACCAGCACATGGGTACGCATGCAAAGACGTACAGTTCTGCATGGATACTGGATGCTTTGCAGAGGACCTCCTGAGAGCAATGAATGATAGGGATGGTTGGCGAGAGATTGTCATGGATATCCATGCTACTAGTGTGACAGGATGATGAAAGGTTGTTGCTTTTAAATGGATTATCATCATCATTATCGAGGCAAGCCAACAGCACAGATTCCTTTAACTCTAGCCATCCATCCCTATCGGCCATTGCCCTTGGCAAGTCCTCTTGTTCGTCTCACCTGGATGGTCTGTGTGATAGGGGGCAAGTGACCATACAGCTGCTTTCTATTAGGGTGTTGTTTCCACGATTTGTCTAATATTGCACGTAGCATTCTTGTACAGCTCCTATCTAGCTTATTCTCAAGGCACTTCATTAGGGTCAAATTGGTGCTACCATACAGTAGTACTGACATAACTCATAAGGGCCAATTTTAATGGTCCCTATATGTTTCCCTTAGTAATAACTTAATATGGCCTCTCCAACCGACAGTCTATTCTAAGTACGAGCCAAAGTGGAGTATTGCATGTCATGGATAGTTCAGCCACCAGGGTTCATCCTTAACATCACAAGTCACCACCTACAGCATCTTACTCCTATGCAGAGGTACAGTCTGTGTATTCTAAAGCCCCCACCAACAGGGCTGTTAATCTGTTTATAGTTTAATCATAAGAAGTCGTCGCGGTAGCCTAATGTCAGCATCAGCCTATACAACAAGGAAGTCTATCCCCTTTTCATTAGCGCTAGATCAAGGAGACTGTTTTACATCTGAGGTGGAGCGCCACACTTACCATCCGTTCCTCACTTTACCACACAGATCCCTGTGCTATTCATAGCGCTGAGTTGATGAGGGCCTGTATCTAACCAGTAACCTTGTGGTTCCTAGTCAGACACTCTACCGAAGGAGCTAAACGAAAATATATCAGGTTCTAAAGTGGATTGATTGATTTTAATGGCATGACAACTTGTCTAGGGTTATTTTTGCTCAAATGTTAGGGAATCATGTTCGTTGTATGTTTATATTTATATTTTTGGCATAATTGTTTCTTAAGAGGCTTTTTTGCACAAGGTCCTATTGCATATTTATTTTTAAACAGATCTAATTGACACATAGATGGGACACTAACAATACAAATACCCTGGGTCAGTGGACCTGCAAGTAATGGCAATGAAGGGGTACTCCACTCTCCCCAGAACAATCAGATACAGTTTAGTATCATAACCAGAACACCTCTTGGAGGGGGGGGATCTTACTGCTCTGCAGAGGATACAGACAGCATATTCTAAGCCCTTTCGACAGGTTTCTTTTAGTTTATCTCTCTCTCTCTCTGTATATATATATATATATATATATACTTGGGCAGTATTTTTTCCTTTATGCATGTTGCGTTAAACACAATGGACATTTCATGTCTGACAAGTTTCTTCTCAATCTTGGCCAGTTTTTGTTAATATTAGGTTAGAGTCTATTGATTAATCAAACCAAAGTTTTCATCCCAAGTACTTTCAGCACTCCGCAGAGCCATCATCAGGGGTAGACGTAATTCATCAGACACAAAATGTCTGTTGTGCTGAACACAATATATAAAAGTAAGTAAAGTTGACGTGGTGGCCTAGTGTTGGTATCAGCCAGACAGCAAGGGAGCATCCCCTTTTCACTAGTGCTAGACCAAGGAGATTGTTTTGGCATCTGAGGTGGAGTGCCATACCTACCATCCGTTCCTCACTTTACCACACAGATCCTTGTGCTACTCATATGCTGAGTTGGTGAGGACTGGTATAAACCAGGAACCTTGGGATTCCTAAGCAAGTGCTCTACAACTGAGCTAAACTGGCCCTAACACAAATATACATATATATATATTATTATGGACTCTCTCGTCGATTTTCACCACATGAGGGTTCACACACACACAATGAACACCCACACAGTGATTTGTTTATAGTGGTGAAGGTTTGTGTTGGACCATCCACACTTTTTGGCACAGTCGATAGGAAAGAATTGGTGCATCAAGGGTTGCCACAAACCCAATCAACGACCGACCTGGGGAATTTTGAATTCAGAGTTATCCTTCTCCTAGACTGGTTACCTACCCAAGGTTGAAGGGCCCAGTCTGCTCTTCTATTTAACCCATAGCTGGAGGGTAATATATGGATTCATACCTTTCCCAAGGTATTAGCGCTATGTGAAATGCCAACAGCTTCGTCTAGGAATTGAACTCGAATCGATGAGTCCATTTCCCACGACTTTAACCACTAGCCTATGCGCCTCCATAACATATATATATATATATATATATATATATATATATATATATATATATCTACATGAATAATCTAAACACAAAATACTATGATCAAATAGTTTAGGGACATCCAATTATCTGTCCTTTTTTTAAAAAAAATAAATAAGGCTCGAATAAATATAAGCACAAATGAAAAACCTATAAATATGAATAGCTCATTTGAGAGAAAACCAATTGTTAAAAAAAAACAACAAAAAAGACAACAACATACCTACAGGGTATCAAATGCAGTTAGATTATATACTGCTTCCAATACAATTTTTTCCCTGCCAATCCACCATATTATTATCGATGTTCAACGTTAGTGCTCAACCTTATATTCCTCGTTCTCAATGGGACAAGATCTGGCAGCTGGACTGACAACCAGAGCATCTCATTGTCTTCACTGTAGGCTCCAACTAGTTTGGCAATGTGTTTCAAGTCATTATCATGCTGAAAAATCTATAACAAACCCACATAATTTTGTGTGTATGGTAGCACATAACCTTATTCCTAGATAAGGAAATTATAGATAGTACGTCTTAATTCAATCCAACAGACTGATATACAACTGCACATAAACACTCCCTTCCTCTGGGCTTAACTGTTCTAATTCAGTGTGGGTGAGGCACTCTTTTACTTAACCCTCGTGTAATGTACCTTCAACCATCAGATCTGAAGATGTTAAATTCTGAGTTGTCACTTCATATCAATTTCCAAGTCTTCTAGTCTTTATGCTCTTTGGCAATTGGATGACTTCTTTGAAGAAAACAAAATTGCTTTTTTTTTTGCAGGCCACCTGTATGATGAACCAAGATTGCTTTAAGCAATTTACAAACGAGTACTGGAAAGTTCTCACCCTAACCAAGTAAGGGATGATCACTTGTTTGCTGTTTTTGTTTTTTTTTAATTTCTTTTGTTTAATTTTTAGGGAGAGGGTGAAAAAATTGGTTGGCTGAATTTTACTGCATATCAACCATTGTTGGGTTATTTTATGCCAAAGACATTTTGTTTAATTCATTCTTGATGGATATTCAAATTTTTTTTATTCTAACTCAGTTTTTCTATTCAACCCATAGATGGGACCCTAAGTGGTACTATGCTCTATGTCAGAGTGGACCTGGGAGTAATAGTGATGAAGGGGTACTCCACACTCCCCAGACCTCCAGAATTGGAACCTCACCATTAACTGCAGTTTAATGTCATACCCAGGACAATAAGACCCTCAGCCACCACCTTCTAGCACATATGATAAAAAGGGTTGGTTTGCCATAAGGGGAATAAGGTTGGGAAAATCATGTGCTAGGATTTGATGTAACCAGCTGATTGATCACAGGAGGTCTCTATGACTGCCTGTCTAGCCTAAGTAATGGTTAAAGTGGAGTGTTGCATGTCATGGACTGCTCACAGCCACCAAGGTTTTATTCTTAAGCATCATGGGTTTCTACTCACGCCCATAGGGGAAGGGGAATCTTACTTCTCTGCAGAAGTGCAGTTGGTGTATACTAAAGCCCCAGCCAACAGGGCTGACCACCTGTATGATGAACCAAGATTGCTTTAGGAAATTTACAAAGGTGCACTGGAAAGTTCCTGCCCCAATCAAGCTAATGATGATTTTTTACATTTTTTTTTTATTAAATCCTTTATTTAATTTTTTAGGGAGAGGGTGAAAGAATTGGTTTGGTTTACTTTGTTTAACAGCATATCAAACCCTTCTGGGTTATTTAATGCCAAAATTTGATTCATTTATAAATGTTTGATCATAATCATATTTTCAATGTTTTATTGCATTTTTTTTTAAATTGACTTTTTATTTCTTATAATCATGTTATCAAGTATTCCTATCTAATATAAATAATTTGCACACACACACACACACACACACACACACACACACACATATATAAGTAAGCCTAATGAGTCAGAGAATATCTACCTAGGTTTCTCCTAATAGATCATCAGGATAATTCTAACTTATCATTATTACTTTATTATTATCTATTAGCTCTACTTTTTGTATTGAGCACTTTAGTATATTTAGCTTAGGCACCTCTTACAGTATTTTTTTCTGTTGGCCATTTTTATAGTACCATCTGATTTTTTTCAGGAGGTGCAGATGATTTGGTCTTTTCTTTTTTTTTTTCTCCAGGGAAAAGTTTGTATTGTGTAATTACAAACTATAAACCTGGGAGTTTTTTTTTGTACTGTTGGAGTTTAGAAATAATATATATATATATAATATATTATATATTATATATATATATAAGTATAGATAAAATGATATGAAAACACACAATGCTGTTAAAATGAAAATATTTTATATCATATTCATAGCTAATATTGAACAATATTTCGATTTATAAAAGCTTGTTTTTAATCCGGACTCATCAAGAGAGAAGCAGAAAATAATTTAAATTCAAAACAAAAAACATTGATGTTCCAAAAAGCATGCAAGTCATGCAATTGTTTCGTCATTAGCACATCCGCTACGTGTTTCTAAGCCAACAACATAATTTGTATATCTTTATTGTAACAGTTTTTATTTTTATTTTAACAGCATTGTGTGTTTTCATATCCTTTTATCTATACTTATACCATCGGATTCATTTCCTTACTCTTAACTCTTAACATCCTGTTGAGAATTTTTCTAAGTCCAGAACCCAATTCCTATAAACATTTATCAAAAAATGGCTAAAAATGATCCTTTTCATTTAAAGTTACCTGTTATTTCCCTTAAATCAAAGACTGCTAAATGTTTAATATTACATTTAAACAAAAGCTATCATTTGGGGTAGATTAGGAAAATGAATGTGACTTCTGGCCAGGTGGAATGAGGGGGTATAGGATGTTAAGAGTTAACTTAAATATATATGTGTGTGTGCTTAAAACTTGCTTTTAAACCATTTTTTTGTCATATGTAATTTATGATGGAGATTTTTCTATTGCTCATATCTAAAGTCAGTAAATCTAAATATCTGATAGGCTCAGGTCTGAATAACTAAGAAAAAATAAATAACTACCATATTTAGGGTAATATAAGCAGCACTTGTTGAGGAAAAAAAAACAACTTCAAAAGATATTAACTTTTTACAACCACTTATATAGTTGCATGATCTTTTCTATAGTTTATGGTAACAAGCTGTGTTTTCTATCCCCACTGAAACTACCTCAAAAATAGTTGATTTCACCTTACTGTTGACAAAGGGCAAAAGATAATTCAGAGTTGTGCCCTTAAACTTAAAGAAACTTAAATTGAATTAAATGTATTACCAGATTTATAAAATAATATGACATTTATCTTATTATAATGGAGATTCGGTGTCTGTCTGCCTGTAAGTGAAACTATGTCACTACTTACATTACAATACCCTCAGAAATTTAACAAGTTTATCAATGAGTATTTAATTTATAGTCAAAAGCATTAATACATAGAATAGAATAAATCTTATTTATTAATGATGTCTCCATGAAAATCTGAAATTTTCCTTAAAACAGCCCATGTTAATCAGTATGTTTAAAATCCTGCAATGTGTCTTATATATCACTAATAATATAATTGTCTACATAATATATGGCCATTAATTTGCATACTGATTTTAACAAAACCGGGTTTAATAAATAATTACTTGGTCTTATATATCTCTAATATTATTGTTTTATTCTCCAATGTATTAAAATCAATGCTATGAATGATTCTATATAGAAACCAATAAAAATATAATTCAAATAAGTCAAATCTTTTTATGTGTTCTTATTTAATTTTGCTAGTCTTTCTAAGTTAACATATTTCATTACATTAAAACTTAAATATTTTCGCCTAGATGGCGCATATTCTTGCTAGTAATAATATGAATTATATAAAATTATTTAAAAAATTGGTAAATTATATAAAATCATAGATTATAATACATAATAATGTGAATTATAATATAAATTATATGAATAATAATAATAAAGTATGACAATTTATACAAAAATGTATTAGAATATTTAAATCATTCATGTCAAAGAACGATTCATAGAAGGGCATAAAGTTTATTTTGATTTTAAGAAAGAAAGTAAGTGTTACTGTAGACCCCTCCTATTATTTCTGTATGAGAAAACAATGTTAAACCAGCCATCATTCTTTCACAAAGGTTGATTGGTTGGTTGTTTTACAGAATATCAACCCTTTCTGGGTCATTTAATGCAGAATCAAATAATTTTCATTAACAAAGGACTCAGGTTGCTTACAGTACCTACTATTGTTTAAGTGGTCACCCAATTAAGTATTAAACTGGCTCATAGGAGTGCAGTATACAGTACGTTACTTTCAGAGTAACCCTCTAAGGAGTGCAGTATACAGTGCATTACTTTCAGAATAACCCTCTTAGGAGTACAGTATACAGTGCATTACTGGGGAAAATATCAAACCTATGGAAGGGTTGGTATCCGGTAAAATAGTATTTTGTAGCCAATTCCAAAATATGAACTTCTGATTCAAGTGAGAAACTTTATTTTTCCATGGATTTTTGTAGATCTCTTTCTTTTCTATTTTCAAATATTTTTGTTTCTAGAAATCTGTTATTTCTAGAAGTCTTTCTATTTTAGATGTCTTTGAAAGTAGCTGGTTATTCCTGGTGCATGTTCACAGAGTTTGCTTTTAACCCCATCGTATTTGGTGGTCACGCCAAAAAGGAATTCAAGAAAAGAAAAAGGAAGAGACAAAGACAAAAGGTAGTTTTAGGATTTAGGCTTTATTCACTGGTCATAGCCACCATGTGGCAAGGAAATATCTCCCTGGCCAGTAGTAGTGTCTTGTCCCAGTTAAGGCCTAAGTTTGAATGGCTGGGAGATTATCTTTATGAGTGCTTGTTATAATGGGTGGATTTTTATATGGAATGCATTAATAAGGAGAAAGCAAAAGTGCAGACAAAAATTACTTTTCATTATCCTTTTACAGTCTGTTGTTGCCTCATATATCAGACAGTGCACACACATGTGTATATTATATATACATACACACAGAGATGCTGATAGCTTTTCAATTCAGTGCATCCTGGGATGCACAAATTTGCTTTGAATGAGTCCCGTGAAAATTTATGCATCTCAGCTAAAGTTTCTTAATAAACTGTTGGGTTTTTATTTATGATCTGGGGAAACAACTAAATCCGTTTAACTTCTACCTTGTAACCTATCCTGTATAATTTGTTTATAAGAAACTATTGAAACATATTTACAGTTAGCTTGAAATGGTGAGGGAAGAAAAAAAACAAAAACACTGGGACGCATGGATACAATCTAACTGCGTTAGAGATGCAGGATGCATACCTATCAGCATCTCTCTATATATAGGAATGGAATTTGGCTGATGGGCACCATATATGGTGAAGCAAGGCTCTCCCATTAATGGATATGAGCTCTCTGGTGACATATATACTTATGTATGTATTAATCAATTAAAATTCCACTTCTTGCTTGTAGGTGCTGATGGCCGAGGGGTTAAGAAGTCTGACTGATGAAAGATCGGTTGGATTTCAATCCCAGCTGAATGCAGTCTGCTAAGTCTAGCTACACTGAGGAGATGTGATATGTCGAAACACTGTGTCTGTGGATGACATATATATATATATATATATATATATATATGAAGTAAATTCGTTGGGGTAGCCTAAAATCAGTATCAGCCAGACATCAAAGGAGTTTATCCCCTTTTCACTAGCTCTAGACCAAAGAGATTGTTTTGGCATATGAGATGGGATCCAACACCTACCATCAGCTCCTCATTTACCACACAGATCTCTGTGCTACTCATATGCTGAGCTGGCGAGGGCTGGTATCGAACCCAGAACCTTGTGGTTCCAAGTTAGACGCTCTACCGACTGAGCTAAACTAGACCTAACAAATAAATAATAATATATAATATATATATGAGTATATAGAAGATTCAATGTTATATTTGGACATTAATGCACTTGTACTTACGAATTCATTCTATCTTAATTATTTCAAGTTTATCATATTAATTGATAAGACTTTTCTTTTGAATTTCTTGTTCAGATTTCTTGTTACTGGAGGTGATGTTATTTTAAAATATACTAATATGTTAAAATCTTCAGGTTTTATTGTTGCAAACTAATCTCAAAGTTGAGTTTTCTTTTCTATACCATAGATACTGGGATTTTATTTCTAGAAGAAAATGGGTGCAACCATAACTGACATTATTCTATGTTATTATTTACCAAACTTTAAACTAATAAAAAATATGAATATGCAGCTGCCCAAAAAATAAGTACATACTTTAAAAGATCTGTCTGTAGCAGTCTCTCTCTCTTTATATATACATATATACACACACACACCTTTTATATATATATATATATATATACTATATATATATACATACACACACATACACATTGTGTGTGTATATATATATATATATATATACATATACACATTGTGTGTATATATATATATATATACACACACACATACACATTGTGTGTATATATATAATATTATATATATATATCATACACACACATACACATATATATATATATATATATATATACACACACATACACATTGTGTGTGTGTATATATATTATATATATACATACACATTGTGTATATATATATATATACATATACACACATATATACACACACACACAGTATACACATATATATACACACACACAGACATATTTACACAAGTATATATTTAATCACACACACACATATATATATATATACACACACACTCACACACACATTTGATCATATATTTATACATTATACATACATTTACACACACAGACACATATATATACACATACATGCACAAATACAGCCATGTACACACACAATTATATATACTTACACACAAACATACATCTCTCTCTCTCATATATATATATATACATACACAGATATATTTACATACACTTATATATACTTATGTATATGCACACTATATATGGACACACACACACACGATTTTATTCTTAGTTATAAACTTATAAATAATATCTAATAACATCCATTTGGATTATATGATATTCCACTCGAAATAATTAAATCCTGGTATCTTTGGTTTAGAAGAAAATTCTACTTTTCATAAAAAAACATAGCGATGACCAATACTGAATATATATCTTATTTACCTACATATTCAAATTCACAAAGTGGCAGAACAACAAGAAAAGAAAGAAGAATTACTTGAAGTTTGTTTTTTTTTTGCTTTTTTTTTTTTTTTTTTCCTGTTGAGAGATTTGCCTCAGAATTTTATAAGAGTTTGCTGGTTCAGCTGTGCATGCCAAACCACTTAATAATCCATCAATCAAGCCAATAGTTTATGTTGTGTTACATGTCTACAAGGGTGTAAAAAAAAAAAAAAAAAAAAGAAGGGATGTTTGCTACAGAAACACTTTGATATATGTTGTTGTCTTATTCAGATACTATCAGAAATAGGTGATAGAAAAAAATAAATCATAGACAATGATGCTAAAGTGTTTAGCTGAATGCTCGCTATCAATGATGTTGAAAGGAGGAGGGGCAGGGGAACAAAGAAAAAAAGATATCTTTCCTTACTGTCTTTTATCAACTGAAGGACTTCATAGCATAACCAACTTTCCTGACTTCTCGGCTAGGATTAAAGTGTGATATCTGTTCATTTCCCTGAATACTATTCTTGTCTTATAGAGTGAGAGAGAGAGAGAGAGAGTGTGTGTGAGAGAGAGAGAGTGAGAAAATGATTGAGAGAGAAAGTGATTGAGAGAGAAAGTGATTGATTTTAATGGCATGTCAACCCATCTAGTGTTATTTTATGCTTAAAAGTTAGGGAACTGCACACATTATACATTTATATTTATATTTTTATGTAGTTTCTTAATTAAAAAAAATTCTTAATGCAAATAATTTTTACAATTATATGTTTTCAAGTATTTTCATCTAATACTAATGATGTATACACAATTATATATTTTGTAGTAATTATTTCTATTTAATAATTTTTTTTATACTATTCTTGTCTTAGAACAAGAGATATTAGAGAAAGTGATTGATTTTAATGGCATGTCAAACCATCTAGTGTTATTTTATGCTTAGAAGTTAAGGAACTGCATACTTTATATGTTTCTATTTATATTTTTTGTATAGTTTCTTAAGAGTATGTTTTTGCACATGATTTTATGATATCAAGTATTCCTATCTAAATCAATTTATTTTCTAAGAGATTTATTTGATCCATAGATCAGTGTAGACCTAGATAGTAATGACAATGAAGGGCCCACTCAACTCTCCCCAGAGTTATTGAAATGGCACCTCATCATCAGTTTAGTATCATAATATTATAACCCGAGTATCAGAATTAACAAATAATTTTTTAACAGGCCTAGTTGACCCATAGACAGGTACTAAAACTCTGGTCAGAGCAGGATATAAAAATATATATAAAAGGATACTCTCCGCTCTCATCTGATGCAGTTTAGTTTCATGCCTGGGGGACACATCAGACTTTAGGAATTGTCCCTATGAAATCTAATAATTAACCTTAATCAATATTTCTCCAAAATTATAAGATTAAGACTTTTAATTATTCCATTTAATTCTGGAACACTGTCTTCACCATTTATCTACATTTCTAAGATAAAAAGTAGTTAGTCATCTACATGTCTCAGGTTGATACCTTACCCAGTGTTTTGGCTCATGTACCTCCCAGCCTTCTTCAGGAGTCTGTCGTATTGAACTATTCTGCAATAGCTCTTAAGTAAACACATCAAATATAATAATTAAATTATCATACTGTGGTATATCCACAGGTCCGGCAAGTACAAATAATTTGCATACAGTAATAAGGTATCAAGTATTCCTATCTATTACAAAGGATTTTTTAACAGGCCTAGTTGGCCCATAGATAGGTACTACAACTCTGGTCAGAGTGGACCAGAGAACATCTCCGAGACGAAAAGTAGTTAGTTATCTACATGTCTCAGGTTGATACCTTACCCAGTGTTTCAGCTGATGTACCTCCCAGCCTTCTTCAGGAGTCTGTCATATTCTGTGACCTTCAGGGAATTTTGAACCAAACCCTTTATTTAATCCATGGGGGTAGACCATTTCTCATTTCCATGTCCGTGCCTTGGGATTGATATTTCATATCAGTTAATTTACCTTCTTACTTATTTTCTCCTTGTAATGTCGCTTTCCTTTTGAAAGAATCTGAGGGTGGTGGATTAACTGATACAAGAATATCCCAAGGCATGGACAGCGAAACGAGAACGACCTATCCCTGTGGATTAAATAAAGAGATCAGTCTGAAATTCCCTGAAGTTTGATGACTACAACAAAAGACAGCTGAAGAAGACCGGAGGGTACAGCAGCTGAAACATTTGAATATAAACAACCAAGATGAGGAAAATAGTCAGAGAGATGTAAATAGGCTAAATGATTTCTTTATAATTCACAAATATGGGAAGAAAAGGATCCATTCACACATTGAAAAATTTTAGAGCAAGAATGAAGGGGGGAAAAATAGCAACAGTGGAACCTCAGTTCTTGAAATAATTCGTTCCAAAATTATGTTCAAGAACCAATTTGTTCAAAAACTGAAACAATATTTCCCAGAAGAAATAGTGTAAAGGGAATTTATGCATTCTTGACCATCAGATGAATGCCTATTTATGGGCCTGCAGTTTTATATAATATGGAAAGACGTGTATTTAAACAACAGATAACACATTAAAATGTAAATTCAAGAAATATATGTATACCAGTTTGGTGTTTAAATTTTTTGAACCAACCTCTACTGGCTTTGAAAGTGAATGTACTTTCACTTTCAGTACTCGTGAAAGTAGTTTCCTTTAGGAGATCATTGTCTTCATTTTGCCTCAGCAGTCATTTGTACGACTTCCATTTTTATTGGCTCAACTCATGTGTTTGAAGTTCAAAAATTTGTTTGACAACTGAGCTTTTTTTTACTCAAATTTTTTGTTCAAAACTCTGAACTGTTTCATTCTAAAATTATGTTCAAGAACCGATTTGTTCAAAAACTGAAACAATATTTCCTAGAAGAAATAGTGTAAAGTGATTTATGCATTCTTGACCATCAGAGAATGCCTATTTACGTGCCTACAATTTTATATAATATAGAAAAGACGTCTATTTAAACAACAGATTATTATTTACATATTTGTGTGTTATATAAATATGTAAATACAAAAAAGAAGGCATAATAAAAGTAATATTTAACCTAATTCTTTATCATTTTTACATACCTTTTTGGCTGTCACATGATGGTGTATGTGGTGGGAAGAAAGAGGAAAAGGTTATTGCTTTGAAAGGCAGTTCCCTTCCATAATCTCTCCAACATTGGCTCAACTCATGTGTTTAAAGTCCAAAACTTTGTTCGATAACTGAGGCCCTTTTTACTCAAATTTGTCAAAAGTTGTATGACTCCAGAGTCGTTTGAGAACCGAGGTTTCACTGTATATATAATTTGTCTGAAGTTTTAAAATGCTGAATTAGCATAACTTCATTATGTTGAGAATTTTGGCATATAAGGCGTGTCCACTTCTACTTATAGACTTGCCGATAACCATGTGACCAACCTATTGACCAACCACTGGCAGTATTCTGCTGCTGATATTATTATTTATACCGGCTGTTCTGGTCATACCTGCTCACAATGCTTTGAACCTTCGTAGACGATGGAACATAGGATTATATCACTGGACCTTTGACACTACATAGGATTCCAGAATTGGGGACTTATTCACTTACCAAAGGATTCTATAGCTCAGGACTTACTTACTTAAGTTCTTTACAACTGGCCAAGGATGGCGGCCAGAAATTTAACACATTATATCAATATTTCAATTTTGCAAATCCCTTTAATCTAATAGTTAACCACCTCATCTTATTTTCTGTTTCTTTTTTATGCTACTAATAGCTGATTGATTTGGTTTCTTTACTTAATGGCATATCAACCTTCATGGGTTATTCAATGCTAAAACCATCATTGTAGAAGAACAGTGGTGATATTATTTTACCCATAACTGAAACATTGTGCATATTACAATAAAAATGAGGACAACATTAAAAAAAATCTAAATAATACAAGCTATAAATAAGATAATAAAAAAAGCTATACAATATAAAATGTTAGCAACTGAAATAATAATGATAAGGAAATCGGTGAATAATTCTAGATGACTAAAAATACAGTACATTGGGTAAAATCTATGAAAATATAGGAAAGACCACTGTATATATATATATATATATATATATATATATACAGGGTGCAGCATAAGTAACGCCCTTTCTTTAAATTAAATAAATTTGATAGTACAATTGAATTGATTTTAATCTCTGTTCCTTTGTTAATCTCATGGTTGTATAAAATATCTGAAAAAATAAAGATTTAACAAATTAATTAAAGAAAATAATAAAGAATATATACATTATAAGATATGAAATTGAAAAGGGCGTTACTTATGCAGCTACCTGTATGTATATATATATATATATATATATATATATATATAGTGATGTTGATAGCCTTTTGATTTAGTGCATCCTAGTATGCACATATTTGCTTTGAATGAGTCCCTGGGAAAATTTGTAGGTCCCAACTAAAGCCATCTAACTCCTACCTTTTAACCTATCCTGTGTAATTCATTTCTAAGAAACTATTGAAATGTATTTACATTTAGCTTGAAATGGTTAGGGAAGAAAAAAGAAAAACACTGGGACTCATGGATACGAATTATCAGCATATATTTTATAAAAAAACTGTAAATGGGAGAATAATATTTTAATCAGACTATCTGGATATTGATAGCATTGAAACTACCTATCTTCAACCGTAGGATTTTGTATGTGTCATCTATACATATATAAAAAGCAGTTTATGCGTGTGTATGTCTGGAGGAAACTATGAAAATGAAACAATTAATGACAAAGTAAATATGTACAAACATTCACTATCATTAGATCTTGCTTTTTGAGCAAAGATAATGAAATTCTGATTTTTATTCGTGAAGAAAATTTAAAAATGAAATTTGAATGATAACAGCATTGAGTTCTTTTTTGCATTTACTATTTTAAATAGGATACATTAATTGGCTTACTTTTTTTTAGGAGAAAAATGAAACAAATTGATAAGTGGCTGGGTAGATGAATGAAGGAAAATAACACACACACACACACACACACACACACACCATTAAAATGATTATGGCGTCGCAATCAACTTTCAAGATTTTTTTTCTTCTTTTCAGAGTGTCTGGATCAACGCAAGTCTTTTCTTACATAGGGATTTTAATGGGGCATCCTGCAAAGGATCTGCGAGACTACCATTTTTTACCCCCCCCCTCTACTCAGGCAATGCTGGGTAGCCATTTCTAGTGTTAAATGAAGGAGGATTGACTCAGCTGTCAAATTTAACTCCGCCCCCATCCCATAACTATCTACCTACATACTTTTACTACAAGAGTCAACAAGGGACTGCATTTTAAAATCAATTTTTACCACACCAGCTCTCGTTGTGACGATTTCCCAGGGACACCTGTCCCAATTAAACATCTACTCTGCTTTTGCTGAAATTCTACATTATTCTTGTATTTTTGTGAGCATGTTTTTATTTTTGTAGTTTAATTTTTTTTTAAATACAATGAGAATAAAAAACTCGCGATAAAAATATATTTTGAATTTTAAACTTTAAAATCTAACTTGATATCTTTAATTTTATAATTTATAATTTTAAATTTTCAAGTAACCTTTTCTGGGTGTTGATTTTTTTTAAGGTGGTCTTCTCGTTTTGATGTTTCTAGAACTGTAAAAATTAGGGACTGGATTTTTTTGTTTATTCCAATGACTAAAGGTTGACCCCTACCCCTATAATGTTGATTGATGAAAAACTTTTTTTTTAATAAGTTAACCTATTTATTATGCAGTTAATTCTTTACTGAATAAAATACTGATATTTCATTAAAATAAAAGGCTTCCTTGATGAGAGGTAAATATTTTGAAATTAAAAAGAAATGCAAAAAGATTATTACATCCCTTTAGCTTTTTTAATGTTAGCATAATATTTACCACATACCCCACGTGTATGGGTTAGGCACAAGGCTAATGTGGGACCACCCACAAGCCATGACTCATAGGTGGCAGGTGCAAAAAATGCGTTGATATAATTATTCTTTTTAATTTTATAGAATTTAACTATACTGAACAAGTATACACCATATATCCTTTTATGAACTAAATATAAAAAAGTAAAGTCGTCGGTGCGTCCTAATGTCGGTATCAGACAGACAGTGAGGGAGTCTATCCCCTTTTCTCTAATGCTAAACCAAGGAGATTATTTCAGCATCTGAGGTGGAGCGCCCCACCTACCATCAGCTCCTCATTTTACCATGCAGATCACTGTGCTACTCATACGCTGAGTTGGCGAGGGCTGGTATCGAACCAAGAACCTTGTGATTCCTTGCCGAACACTCTACCGGCTGAGCTAAACCAGCCCTAGGAAAAAAAAAAAAACTCTGAAGAATAACTATACAAAAGATGAACATACAATGAACATGATTCCCTAACCACTAGACATAAGATAACCCTAGACGTGTTGACATGTCACTAAAATCAATCCAATTGGTCTGTTTAAAAATTATTCATATTCGATAGGACATGTGCAAAAAAAAAAAAAAAAAAATATTAAGAATCAACTACACGAAAATATGTAAATATGAATATAGAAATGAACGAGATTCCCTAACTTCTAGGCATTAAATGACGCTAGATGAGTTGACATGCCATTAAAACCAATTGCTCGAAATACAACAAAATTTAGCTGGTAACTAAAACTATAAAGTTTGGAAAAAATACCTACAATTTTTTTTTATAAGTTTTAGAGATTATTTCATGTTTATTATTTTGATTTGCTTGTCTTGAGATTGAAATTGTTGAAACATGAACATTCTAATAGATGAAGGTTTTGTTTTGTTGGAGTTTTTTCTTCCTTTTTTTTTTTTTTTATTTTGGTTAGAATAGTACAAGAGAACAAAAATTATTAGTCAATGTCTGCAATCTTAAATATTCTGTCTCAGGAACAGATGCTGATTTCAATGATATTAGGTGAGAGAAAAAAACATTAAAAAAAAAATACACAAATCTTTCCTTACCGAAGAATGTTTTCCTCTTTGTTTTTTATCGTTTGTTTTTTTGTTTTTTCTTTCATTTTTCTAATTTAAGTCAATATTTTGTTTTTTCCATTTTTTTTTTTAAACAATACACCAAGAATTTTTTTTTTTTTTTTTTTAACTTTTCTATCCATCCTGATTTCAATATCTTATTTTTCTCCCCCAGCAAAAATACAAGATACACAGAATGATAAAATTTGTAAAAGTACTTGTTTTTTTGTCGTTTTCTGGTTTTTTTTTCACCCAGAATTATACTTTATTTCTGATGCGATCAAAATATGATCCTATAATGACCAAGTCTAGTCAGTGATGTATGCCATGTTCCTTGTGGACTATGTTACCCTCTTGAATCATATACAAGGGTCATTCAATAAATAAGGGGCTTTTTTTTTTTGCTGAAAGAAGCAAAATACATTTTTTTTTATTTAGAATTTTTTTCATAAATGTAAATACTGCCTTGTTTGGAATTGTTTATATATATTTACCAACCCTCTGCACAAGTACGATCTGACAAAGTCAATTTCTAGAGTGGATTTTAACAAATTTGAATTCAGAGTTTTCCTTCTCCTAGACTGGTCAAAAAGCCCATCTTGCCCTACTATTTACCCATAGCTCAAGGGAGAGTAGTTGGATGCATACCTTTCCCAAGAGTATTACCATGATGTGAAATGCAAACAGCATGATTTGAATTCTGGTTGACTAGTCTATTTCATACGACTTTAACCATTACACAATACGCCTCCATGGAATTTGGTTTATAACAAAAAGTAATCTCGCAAAAATATTTGTTTTGAGGCTATTCAAAACAGTTAAATCAGTAGTCCAAATTTGAACAAAGGTCTGTCATCAAAATTTTTGTGGCTGAGAAGAGCAAACCATGTGAAATTTACAGAAGAATATGTGTATGGAGAAGCATCTTATAGTCTAAGAAAGTGTTTACAAATGGGTTTCCCATTACAATTAGAAGTCAAAAAGACAGTGACTCTCTGGTAATGAAAAACATTCCAACAAATTGATCAATAAAGAAGGTCATGCTGAAAGTCTTTACTCTACAAGGACTGCCCCCCCCACCCCACCCAGACAGTCTTCTAGGACATGAAAGGACCTGTACAGGTATACGTGGAAACTCTCCTGTGTCAGGGGACACAGGAAGTTAAAGATTAATCCCCTTAGCAGGCTGGGAGAAATACGGCCATTCTAACCGGGATGACTAGACCTAAAGGATCTCCTAGCTGTCGGCTTCTAATGACAACCATTAAAGGGACCATGAAGCAAACTTCCTCAGTGAGGAAGCGTAACCCCCTTGAAACATTCAGAGAACACGCCCCCCTCAGTGAGAGAGACAAGTTAGCTCAGTCGGTAGAGCATTTGGCTAGAAACCACAATGTTCCTAGTTCGATACCGGTCCTCACCAACTCAGCGTATGAGTAGCACAGGGATCTGTGCGGTAAAGTAAGGAGCTGACGGTAGGTGTGGCGATCCACCTCAGATGCCAAGAAACAATCTCCTTGGTCTAGCGTTATTGAAAGGCTGACTGGCTGATACCGACTTTAGGCCACCCCGACGACTTTACTTACTTACAGCTTTGTACTTTGTTTTAATGTTGTTTTTTGGTTACATGTAATAAAGTCGTCGGGGCGGCCTAAAGTCGGTATCAGCCAATCAGCGAGGGAGTCTATCCCCTTTTCACTAGCGCTAGACCAAGGAGATTGTTTTTGCATTGAGGTGGAGCGCCAAACCTACCATCAGCTCCTTACTTTACCGCACAGATCCCTGTGCTACTCATACGCTGAGTTGGCGAGGACCGGGATTGAACTTGGAACCTTGTGGTTTCTAGCCGAACACTCTACCGACTGAGCTAGCCTGGCCCCTTAATTGTATATGTGCCTTTCCATTGTAGTTTTATTTTTGTACCTTGTTGATTCTGTTGGTGGGCTTGCTGTTATTATATTTGGCCATCATTATTGGTTTCCTCGAAAAAGAGGTAAATTAAAACAGTGCTTCCTTTGCCAACAACTTATTAGGCAAAATTCACCTCATTTATTGAATGACCCATACATATATACTGCTCAGTTCTAAATTACAACATCTACAATTCTTTCGTAGGTTTGTTGTTTCTATATACCAACTGTTTGCTTAGAATTTATAAGGGAAGGTAGAAATAACTGCTGTTATTTATTTATTGTTTTTATCCTTCTATTCATTTTGCAGCATTGTGGTATGTTTTTCCTCTTCCTTTTACAAAGTTGTACTGAAGTCAGCTGGTAATTGCAAACAGTGGAAATATGAAGAAGACATGTGCTCATCAGATGCAAAGGCACTGATGTAGACTGTGTCAGTGATCTTGGATAAGTGAGATCAAGAACAAAAGAGAACTGAAGTGCTCCAGACATCAAAAAGATGAGTGCCCCTCACTCTGCACAGACTCAACAACCTTTCATCATGAACATCATTCATTTACTCTAAAAGGGGGGAGATAAAAACAATAAGAACCCTAGCCCATAGATCTAAAGTTTTGACAGAGAAAAAGAAGAGAGAAAGAAAGAAAAAACAAAAGAAAGAAGAAAAGAAAGAAAAAAGAAAAAAAAAAAAAGAAGCCTTTTTGGAATGCCACTCAGTGAGTGGTTCAGTTTCTATGAAATATTGTTGTCCTGTGTGTTTTCTAGTTACTATTGTTTTTATCTTTTTGGACTTGTATATCTTTCATATCTTTCTCTTCATCAAGCAGTGTGTGACTTTCTCTTTTTACACACACACACAAAAGGAGGTGCTGATAAGTTCTTGGCTTGACCAAGAAGGAAATGACCTGAATTATACAGGCTATTCTATATAATATAATATATATTCTATTCTATAACTCTAATGTCAAATGCAATTGGCACATCATTTCTTGTTCCTTTAGCTCAGTCGGTAGAGCATCCGTCTAGGAATCATAAGGTTCCGGGTTCGATATCGCCCCTTGCCAACTCAGCATTAGAATAGCACAGGGATCTGTAAAGTAAGGAGTTGATAGTAGGTGTGGCACTCCACCTCAGAGATCAATACTATCTCCTTGGTCTAGCTCTACTGAAAAGGGATAGACTCCCTTGCTGTCTGGCTGATACCGATTTTAGGCCACCCCGACAAATTTACTTACTTACAAACAGTGGTTGGCCATTCCCTTTTTGGTCAGGGAGAAAATACACACACACACACACACATATATATATATTTATATTCCATTTTTTATTGACTTTCTACATGACAGTATGAGGTTAAGTAAACAAACAAATGTGTTTATTTTTATATGGCTTTAAGGCAACAATTTTTGGAGGATATGTGCTTAATTGAAGTCATACCTAATTTTGAAAATTAATTAGTTTAGGCGGGCATATATGTTCAAATGTAAGGCTAAACAAATCAAGAAAATGTCAATCCCTGAATGTACATTTCGACCTATTAGGTCTCATATATATATATATATATATATTGCAAGGCTCTCCTAAAAAACGGATGGAGCACTCTGGTGGCCTTTACACATATATATGTATTTATCAGTTAAAGATCCCCCTCCCCCACTTGTAGGTGTGCTGATAGCCTAGAGATTAGGAACTGATTAACAATCAGTCAGGTTTTGATACTGGCAGGAGGTAGCCTGCTAAATCTAGTTACACTGAGGAGATGTGATATGTTGAAACGCAGTGTCTGTGGATTACCATATATATATATATATATATATATATATATATAAACACATCTATAAATGCATATCCACATTAATATACATATATAGACACAGAGATATATGTGTGTGTGTGTGTGTGTGTGTGTGTGTGTGTACCCAGTATATAGTGGTACCTTGAGTTGCATAAAAAAAGAATTAATGACCATTCTCTTTTTAGTTAAGCCAAAAACTTTACAGTCCTCTTTATATATACACATACATACTTACACATAAAACACACCTACATAAACATGTACACACACTTATACCCCTGACACACACACACACACACACACACACACATATATAAACATGTACACACACTTATACCCCTGACACACACATACACACACACACACACACATATATATATATATATATATATATATATATATATATATATATATATATATATACCCTCCCACACAAACATATACACCCCACATGCACATGTATATCCAGTTGCATCACTAATTGTTTCTTAGTGAGGGTGGTGTCATTAGTCAAAACCAAAATACAAATCAAGACAATTTTTCCCCATTCAAATTAATTTAGTTTCAATTAATTAATTCCTGACCCTCAATAAAAGAAAATTTAAATAATTTTCGATAAAACAATTGCTTCAAACTTTACTGTGACGTAACTTGGGGACAGTAAAAGTCAAGGTAGGAGTTTACATAGACATACACAAATGAGGACATGGTCAGATTTCTATAGTGTCTGGGAAGTATGTGACTGTATTAACTATTATGAGAACTGGTTGCACAACTTTGATGTAAACCAATCTGAAAGGACCTTACTGCACATATGGGAACAGACACTGCTTCAATGTATGAGTCACATTCATATGAATATGTATTAAATTTTTTGCTTAAAACCTTTCACAAAACCTATTCAAATGATTAAGAGGGTTTTCAGAGATAATACAATTAACAAATCCCAGCTTAAAAAGATTTTGTACCAATGCTTCAAACTTGTTAAAGAATCCATTCACATTCTAGGTTGGCTGGTTGGATTTTACAGCATGCTAACCCCTGGGTTATTTTATGCCAAAGACATTTTGTTTCTTATTCATTCTTGTTGTGTATTCAATTTTTTTCTTTTTCTAACAATTTTTCTTAAACTCATTTTTTTAATCTATTTAACCTATAGATGACACCCTAACAGGTACTACCACTCTGAGTCAGAGTATACCTGGGAGTAATAGCAATGAATGGGTACTCCACATTCCCCATAGCTCCAGAATTGGAACTTTACCATCAGATAAAGTTTAACATCATACCCAGGACACTAAAACCCTCAGCCACGATCTTCTGGCATGTAGAGATGCTGATAGGTACACGTCCTACATCCTTGATGCACAAAAATCTAAAAGAACTCAGTAAAATCGTATCCATGTGTCCCAGTTTTTTTTTTTATTCCCCAACCATTTCAAACTAACTGTATAATACATTTCAATAGTTTCTAAGAAACGAATTACACAGGACCGGTTACAAAGTAGGAGTTAGACAGCTTTAGTTGTTTCTCCAGAACATAAATAAAAACCTTACAATACATTAGGACATTTTATTTGAGACCCATAAATTTTCCCGGGACTCATTCAATGCAAATATATGCATCCCAGGATATACTAAATCAAAAAGCTATCAGCATCACTGGGCATATATACAATAAAAAAGGTTGGGTATTTGCCATAAGAGAGCAATACAATCCTTATAGGTGTTAGTGCGTCACGTGACCAGCCAATTGATCAGATTCATCTGTCTAGCCTAAATAAGGGCCAAAGCGGAGAGTCACATTTCATGGACTGATTAGCCACCAGGTTTCTATTCTTAAGCATCACTGCCAACAGGCAGCCCCATTGGAGCAGGGGAGGGGTATTCTAAAACCCCAGCTGCACATACTGGGAGGTGTTCAACAAGCAGATCTCCCCCCCCCACCAAAAAATATTTGAATGCATGCAGACTGCAATCAAAGGAAATTGTTGATTGACAGTGCAAGAAAAATCCAAAGATCCGGAGATTGCATGCTCTGTCTGGAAAGTATCTATCCAGTTTGAATATCTTTGACAACATACCTTGTGCAGGGTATTTCTTAACAAAAATATCACATCACCGAAAGTCTAGCAGTATCCCTTCCCCTACCCCACCCACAATGTTCAGATTTGGTTCCTTGTGACTTGAGCTGAAACTGCTACTGAATAAGAGTGAATTTTATTTATATTGAATAGCTTGGCTTGGTTTCTTTGTTTAATGGCATATCAACCTTTATAGGTTATTCAATGCCAAATTCATTATTGTAGAAAGACAATTTATTTTCATGAAAATCAAACCATTAATTGATTTTTCATAGTATATTTTAAAAATCCTCTTGTCGTAAGTTGTTTTTGGCTACGTTAAATTTCAATTGATTTAACAGTGCAAAAATGAAAACATTTTTTTAATCATTATTTTTTTTTAAATCAACAGGAATTTGTTTGATGTTTCTTCTTTCGAATTGAAAAATTTTTTTTCAAGATAATATTAATTTTTATGCAAGTTTCATTGTGTTAAATATAGGGGGGGGGGGTAAATTTCACAGGGAAAATTATTTAACCCATAACTGGGTTGTTTGGTTTGTTTTTATAGCATGTTAACTCTTGTTGGACTATTTTATGCCAAATATGTTAAATATGGGTACTAATTTTTTAAAACTTTTTTTTCTATTTAACCACTATATGGGACCCTAACAGGTACTACCACTTTGGGTCAGAGTGGACCTGGGAGTAATGCTGATGAAGGGGTACTCCACATTACCCAGAGCTCCATAATTAGAACTTACCCATCAGATAAAGTTGTCATTCTCAAATCTCTAAAAGCCTTAAAAAATAATAATTAAAAAAAAAAAGTTATGTTATGTTTATTTTGATGTTCGGGATTCATAAGACCAGGAAATTGAGTTCAGCTTTTTAAGCTTTTTAGATTTAATGAAAAATATCCTCTATGCATTTTTATAAAAACATACACAAATACAGGTCCATTTTAGCATTATACATACATTATAAAATGAACATCCACTGATATAAAAATGGACAAAAAGTCAGGGTCCAGTTTAGCATTATGTGTACATTATGAACTGAACATACACTGATATAAAGATGTACACAAAGTCAGGGTCCAGTTTAACATATGTACATTATAAATTGAACATACACTGATATAAAGGTGGACACAAAGTCAGGGTTCAGTTTAACATGTACATTATAAATTGAACATACACTGTTATAAATATGGACACAAAGTCAAGGTCCAGTTTAGCATTATGTGTACATTATGAATTGAACATACACTGATATAAAGATGTACACAAAGTCAGGGTCCAGTTTAGCATTATGTGTACATTATAAATTGAACATCCACTGATATAAAAATGGACAAAAAGTCAGGGCCCAGTTTAACATATGTACATTATAAATTGAACATACACTGATATAAATATGGACACAAAGTCAGGTCCAGTTTAGCATTATATGTACATAATAAATTGGTTGGTATTATAGTTACAACATTTTGTCTATTGTAACATCTGGTATTCTCCAGGTAAAAGTTTGTGTCAGTAATCTTCCGGGAATTTCAAACCAAATCATTTATTCAAGGGATTGGGGAGGGAGGGTAGATTGTTCTCATTCTTCTGTCCATGTCAAGAAGATACTGTGTATCAATTAATTCTTCCTGGTCAATTTTCCCTTGAGATGTCTCTTATCTGTCTCTTCAACCAAATCAGAGTATATAACCTATGCATTCCCTGAGGCAGGGATTGAACTCACAACTTCAAAATAACTGCACTTATCCACAAACCCTACATTCTATTACCTCCATATCTACTAACCCTTCCACACAAGTAGGATGTGACACAAGGTCGATTTCTTATGCAGAGTTTCACAGGTTTGAATTGAGAGTTTTCCTTCTCCGAGACCAGTTGCCATACCAAGGTTAAAGAGCCCAGTCCACCCTACTATTAACCCATAGCTGGAGAGAGAACAGTTGGATTTGTACCTTTCCCAAGAGTATTAGCACTGTGGGAAATGCAAACAGTCACATCCAGGATTTTAACTCATCTTGGTGCATCCATTTCTTACAACAGAAACAATTACACAACTAGTCTCCTACATTTTATTACATATTTATTCAAGCAACTATTCTTATTTAATAGTGATAATTTATACACAATTGATTGTTTCAAGTAACTATTCCTTAACTATTAAAGACAATAGAATAAGAGTAATCTATCCTAATGGATTGAATTCCCCAGATGTTTACCAAGTACAAGGCCAGAGAGTACAATGACTGAAATGTGGTGCCTATAATAACCAAGATGAGAGTGTCCTACATGTTGAGAAATTTGTAATATAAGGTGTGTGCTAGACGCCCGCTCCTATTTATAGACTCGGCGATAACCATGTAATCATACTCTTGGCCAATCACTGACTGTACTCTGCTACTGAGACAATACTTAAACTGAGCATACTGAGCATACTGGCCATAATCGCTTTGAACATTCATGGATGATGGACATAGTGATTAAATCACTGGACCTTTAACACTACGCAAGATAGAACTTATTCACTTACCAAAGGATTCCACAACTCAGGACTTACTTTAATCCCTTTTCAACTGGCCAAGGATAGCATTTAAAAACTTAACTTTAATTCTGGAACTTAGCCATTTCTCCCAGGTCCACTCTGCCCCGAAGTGGTAGTACTTGTTAGGGTCCCATCTATAGGTTAAATAGATCTGTAAAAAATGTGAAAAATTCCTATTTTCTTCTACCTGAGTGATCAGATTTCTATATGGTCATTAACTCATCAATGCTTTACCTATGCATATGTTTACATTGCTTTCAGTGGATGAGATATTGCTACCAATGTATATGAATTGGTCATCTAATTTCAGAGACTTGCCATTCAATGAGATAGGAGCACCATCTTGATTAAAAGACATGAATGTTTTATCAGACAAATGCCTCTTGCTGCTTGCTCCAGGCTAAGAAGCACTAGATTATCTGTATAGTCTGCATCTTTAATAGTTTCTACTGGATACCGTCTGTTTCTTGCCTCTTTTTAGTGTAAAACCATTTTCTTAGCATCACTAAGCAGAGATTCAGCTTGAGCTGTTGTATTTGCAAGAAGCACTAGATTATCTGTATAGTCTGCATCTTTAATAGTTTCTACTGGATACCGTCTGCTTCTTGCCTTTTTTAGTGTGAAACCATGTTCTTAGGATTACTATATGCAGCTTGTACCTGTAAGTTATGTGCTTTAGTGACCTATATATTCTGTTTTTTGGTAAAAGAATAAAGTTACACATATCACAGTTCCAAACAGTTAGGATCCTTACAGCAATAGACAATAGTTCCTTTGATAATAGTTCAATTTCAGTTCAATGTGTTTAATTTTCCTTTCCTCAAAGATACCGCATCTTTTTTTAATGGAAATACTCCCAGGCAATTTTGATATGCTGCTTGTGTCCCCCTATTTTTTCTCCATTCATCCTAAGATTTTTTAGGTCATTCCTTGTGGGGATTAAAATAAAATTAAAAAAAAGAAATAAAAATTATCTCCCAGGAGCCCTCAGACAGAAAGAACCGTCTGAGCAGGCGCTGAGAAAAGGACACTCTTCCAACCGCCAAGAAGAACCTTCTGCTATTCAAACTCAAGCCTTGACTGGGAACACACATTATTGACTGGCTCAGGAGAAAATCTCCCCTCCAAAAAATAACTATGAAACTATGAATAAAGTCTGAGACCTAAAAGTATCTTTGTCTTTGTCTCTCCTATTTCCTTCCTTGAATTCCTCATAGACGAAAACTTTCACCAAAATTGTTCAACTTTGCTCTATTGTATTTTCACTTCCACAAGGCCTAGAAACAAAAACAAAGTCTTGTTTGTACTTCCAGGTGTCTTCTAATTGAGTGTAAAATTTCAAGAATATTGATAAAGATTAGCCACTATGATTTTGAAAAACAAAGTAGCATGTAAAAATTAGTCTTAAAAAAATAAAAATGAAAATAAAAGATTAAAAAAAAGTCATATTTTATGTTTTCGGCTGTTCGAAGCAAAATATCATTTTAACTTGCTGTAAAAAATAATTTAATGGATGAAAGCACAAAAATTACATATTTAAAAGATCATTTTCTTTTCTTTCCAACCATATAAATATCTTTAAGATTGGACCAGAATTACCAAGGAAATTGCGATTTGAGCCAATTAAGGTGAAAAATTGTCTACGTCCAATGATTTTACAGAACGAGCTGGTAATGCTAAGCTGATATGCAGTAGGTGTGAGGTTGAATGTGAAAGTTGGTTTTACACTACATGCATCTAGATGGGAATAGGTCTATAAGTGAAGACTCCAGATGAGTTGTGCATGTTGGCACTGAAGAGCCATAACAGGATACCAGTATTTAGGTCTTTACGCTGCATTTACTGCAGTAAGTAAGATATTCATGAAGTGACTGAGTTGCACGTTTATATGGCCAAGACTGTTGAGTAGTGTCCATTTAGGAAACCACACACGCAACACATGGCTGTTCTCATCTTTGCAGTTTATTCACATACAGAACACCATTCAACAGTCCTGACCACATAAAGCTATTAGAAACAGGTTTGATACTCTCCTAGAAGAAACATCTATAACACATACTTCAAATGACATATGAAAACTTTGGAAATGGACTCATCAACCTGAGTTTAAATCCTGGACAAAGCTACAGTTCACACAGCGCTAATACCCTTGGGAAAGGTATGAATCTAACTACTCTCTCTCTCTCTCTCCAGCTATGGGTAAATAGTAGGGCAGACTGGGCTTGTTAACCTTGGTTAGGCAACCAGGCTAGGAGAAGGAAAACTTTGAATTGAAACCTGTTAAATCCACATTTCTCTTCTGGCCGGCTTTGGTTCTATCTTCTAACATCTTGCGTCTGGTGTTGACTTTCTTGGGAACTTCGGGTCTGGTTTCTGTTAGAGATTTCTCCTTATCAGAAACCCTATGTCATTGTTAGTTTTTAGTAAACACAAGACTTCGATTTTCTTTTAATGTTCTTTATTCGGTAAATCCCCAACCCAGACATAACATAGAGTGTGTATGCAGAGTCTAACTGCAAACTGGGGACTCTGAAAAAGGTCCCACGTGACTTCACATATTTGGCGGGCTTCTGTAATTTTCCATAGAAGGACCCAGCCATGGTATGAAAGGGGTCATCATCCCCTCAGAATTACAGGGGATTGACAATAATCTTATGCAACCGCATAGATTATGTAACATCTTTACTTAAAAGAAAGAAATACCAATGTGCAGAAAGAAAGCTCAGAAAGAACTAACATATACCAAAAAAGAACAACTAGAATACATTCAAGATCAAATTAATAAAATCAGAAATCCTGTGTAGAATAATCATACTAAGTTCCAATTACTGTCTAATTGGTAAGACAAGGCAAACTTTGGCCCTATCTTGGGCTAGACGGGCGGTCGGAGAGGCCCCCTCCAATCAATCGGCTGGTCACGTCAAGCCCTAGCACCTATATGATTTTCCCAACCCTATTGCCCTTATGGCAAGCCCCAACCCCTTTTTATCATATGGGTGCAAGAAGGCGGTGACTGAGGGTCTTCATGTCCTGGGAATGACGTTAAACTCTATCTGATGGTGAGGTTCCAGTTTTGGAGGGTTGGGGAATGTGGAGCACCCCTTCATCACCATTGCTCCCTGGTCCACTCTGACCCAGAGTGGTAGTACCTGTTAGGGTCCCATCTATGGGTTAAATAGAAAAATGTATTTATAAAAAAATTGTATTATCCATTAAGAATTGATTTATTTCAAAACTTTATCGGCATTAAATGACCCACTGAGGTTGATATGCCGTAAAACAAAACAAACCAAACCAAGACAAGGCAACAAGTAGCTGTAACTGAATACTGATCTAATCTTGTTGCAATCCTATTGCAGAATGATAGTGTATTTATGAAGCCTCATAACATCATAGAAACCAAGCATCAATCAGAACTCAAGGAATGGAATCACCCAAATACATGAATGGACTATTCTTGAGTTCCATAAGTACCAGCTATCTTGGGCACTAGTTCAGTGGTGCTTAGCCAGTTGCTGTTGTCAAACCAACAGTATACTGACTGACTTCAATAAATTAAATTAGAGGTTAGGGAATTGCGTACACTTTACTTTTATAATTTTTTATGTACTTTAAGTTTTTTGCATACGGTTATATGATATCAAGTATTCTTATCTAATACAAATAATTTGTAAACAGATCTATTTGAAATGGAACCCTAACAGGTACTACACTATGAGAGAGGATTAATAATAATGAAGAAGTACTACACATGCCTCAGATCTCTAGAAATGGAGCCTCACCTTCAGATGCAGCTTAGTTACCCCTCAGCAGAGGGTGCAGTTAATATATTTTATGCCCCACCAATAGGGTTTAAGAGTATTTTTTTTTACTATTTCTCTGAATGTTTGAGATGAGGCTTGATGATTAGTATTATCTGTGTTATTAGAACTATTGTCCTCATCTTCATTGTTATCTGTACAACGTTTCAGCCAATATGCTCTCCTGCCTTCTTCAGGTTACATAGAAAAATAATTAACACAGCTCCTACCACCAGCTATGGTTAGCGGAATGAGAACAGGATACCCCGTGGACTGAATAAAGGGTTAGGTTCAAAGTTCCCGATTACAACAAGAAGGTTCCCGACTACGACAAGAAAGTTTCTGAGTTCGAAAAGAAGGTTCCCGAGTCTGAGTAGGTTCCCGATCTTTTTTTTTTTTTATTAAATGCACATTGAAACAGACTACCACACATTTGTAAACCTTCTTAATACTGTTGCTTTGTGTTATTTATGAGTTTTCCAGAGTTGATCTATTTTTTATATTGAGTATATATATATATATATATATATATATATATATATATATAGTGAAGACATAAGAAACAAGTGCTCTTTCTTCAAAAGTTGATTTATTGCAGAGTCATTATCCTCAAATCTGTCTCTAACCCCCACCCCCAACCCTGCAAAAAACCTCTTAAAGACATTAACTCCCAAAGCATACACCTGTTCTCTAAAAATTTCCAAAAGTAACATCAAAGGTAAGTTCATTAAACTTACTATACAGGTATTTATCAAATCCCCTCGTTGCTGCAATGTGAAACAAAGTTTAATATAAAGAACCCCGCAGGAAACAACCAGCGGTGCCAAAAATAGCTGTGTCATTATTTCCCTTCTTGGGTGCCTCAGGCACAGGAAAATATACTTGGGGGAAGTTTCCCTGGAGCTGAGCTCATTAATTTTTTTTTAATACATCCAACATACAAATATATTAAGTGCATCATTTCAGAAATATATAGCTGTGCCCCATTCATACAATTAGGATCTTCACTCCATTTGTAAAAATCTTTCTCTAAATGTTAAACTTAAATTTTGCATGTACTAATCTTATTATAATGGAGATTGTGTGTTTTTCTGTCTGTAACCGAAACTATATCACTACTCAAGTCACAATTCCCTTAATTATTTACGTCAAATTATCCATGGTTTCATTCTTTTAAACCTTCGATTATTAATAAAATTGTTTTACATTATTAATACTGTTGACCATATCTACATACTAATAACATGTGATTGTATTTATATAAACAACAAAATAGCGGCATACAGTATGAACGGGAAGGCTTATTTGCATATTGATATTTCAAATTTGATTTTAATAAATATATGGTTGGTATTATTGATTTCTAATTGTTTGATTTTATCTTAATGATTATGAGCAAAAATCTCGGAGATAAATCTTAAAAGAAAATTATTTACAAGAAGAAATAACTGTAATTTTATTCTTTACTTCCTATTTTAACTAAATAGTTAAATTAGAAAAAATTAATAATGAAAGACAGAAGGGGTGGAAGAGTAATTTTCAGTTATTCTATTTTTTGATTATAGCCTGTTTCAAATCTTTTTTTTTTTTCATTCTTATTTCGTTAGTCTTTCTAATTTAATATGATATTTTATTACATTAAAACTTAAGTACTTGCACCTGGAGGGTGCATATATTTGCTAGTGAAGAATAATTAAAGTTCCAATTACCGTTGAACTGGGAAGACAAGGCAACAAACGGTTGTAACTTAAATACAAACCCGAATGTCACAAAGTCTACTGCAGAATGACAGGATATATACAAGACTCCACAATGTCATTCAAATCAAGCAGTCAAGCAGACAATCAGAACTCAAGGAATGGAATGACCCAAATCACCCAAATTCATGAATGGGTCATTCTTGATTTCTATATATACCAACTGCCTTGGACACTGCTTAAGTTGTACTTAGCTGCTGTTATTCAAACTAACAGTAGACTTACTGACTTCAATAATGATCAATGTTGCAGTTGGCATTATTTAGCAGCCGTAAATTGCAGATATCTTGTATATGAGATTTGCTTAGGGTCTTTAATACACTAATCTATGGTTACCATCATAGAAAAATGGACATGACAAGACAAGTCCAAAGCCTAGATGAAGCTGTTTGCATTTCTCGTAGTCCTAATACTTAGGAAAGTTATGAATCCAACTATTCACCCTCCAGCTATGCAGAAATAGTAGGGCAGACTGGGTTATTTAATTGTGGTTTGGAGACCAGTCTAGAAGTAGTAAAACTCTAAATTCAAACCTGTTAAACTCTGCATAAGAAATTGACATTGTGTTGCATCCTGTTCATTCAGAGGGGTTGGTATATATATATATATATATTTTACTTTAAATATACGCTCCTACATTTGGGGCGTTGGTGATTGTCGTCAGTGATGTAATCCACAGGGTTCATTGGGAAGTTTGGGTCTTCCAACATCAGACTTCCCTCACCCTGCTGACCCTATCAGAGTTGATCAAACTCTGGTACAACCACCAACAATAGACACTAAAAGACTTTTGGTATATATATATATATATATATTATATATATATTAGATTTTCAAGTCATTATGAAATCAATCATATGACCCCAATTCAGATTCCATGTGACCATGTCTTATGAAGAAAAATGTTACAGCTAACCAAGTGATACTCTGAATAGAGCCAAAATTGGTTAGCTGGATCTTACAGCATCTCAACACTTGGATTGGTTGGTTGGGTTTTACGGCATGTCAACCACAGTTGGGTTATTTTATGCCGAAGATGTTTTTGTTTTATTCATTATTCATGGGTACTCAATTTGTTTTAAAGACTTTTTTCTATTTAACCCATAAATGGGACCCTAACACTTTGGGTCAGATTGGAACTGGTTGCAATGGTAATAAAAGGGTCCTACACATTCCCAGAGTTCCATAACTGGAACTTCCCATCAGATAGAGTTTAATGTCATACCCAGGACATGAAGACCCTCAGCCACCACCTTCTAGCACATATATGATAAAAAGGGTTGGAAGCTTGCAATAGGGTTAGGACAATCATATAGGTGATAGGGCTTGATGTGAAAAGCCCACTCATTGGTAATCCTTTGGTTATTTTATACTAAAAATGTTTTATTTTACTTATTTTATTAGGTATTCAATTTTTTTTTCAAACTCAATTTTTTTTAAACACATTTTTTGTAAATTCATTTTTTGATCTATTTAACACATAGATGGGACCCTAACAGATACTACCACTCCAGGTCAGGGGGAACCTGGGAGTAATGGCAATGAAGGGGTACTCCACACTCCCCAAAATTCAAAATTAGGAACTTCACCATTAGATACAGTGTAAAGACCCGAAGTTAGTGTAAGCATTGGCGATCTTTTCCAATACAAAAATGTCTTCCAAAGTGTACTCCAAATCTCATGCTCTTTTCAAGGTCGTACATTAAAGTCACAAAAAACAATTTGGAATCAATGAAATGGCATTGCAAAGTGATTTGTAAAAGGACAAGACAAATTCTTCATTAGACAAAAGAGTTGGGGCATAAACAAAGAAAATAGATACATGATGCCCCCAGGAAAGAGAACTATCAGCTTCATCATGCACTTGTTAATACGATATGGACACTCCAATTGATCAAACAAACTAGTTTTTATAAAACTAACTACTCTTCCTCTCTTTTGTCCATGTGGTTTTCCAACCTAAATCAACATAAAACTAGAAGATACTAGTGGCCAACCGCTCAAACATGTGATAGGTAGTACTGGGTTACATTGCATTAGTAATACTCTTCAAACGATTATATATATATATATATATGGTTGAATGCAGACTAATTTACAATCGCTTTTTAGAACTTTGAAAATAAACTTTAAAATTGATTAAGATCCTGTTCATTAAAAGCCCTTCAACATAATTATATATATATATATATATAGTAGTAAAGTCTGCAGAGTGGCCTATTGTCAGTATCAGCCAAACAGCAAGGGAGACAGGGAGTCTATCCCCTTTTTGCTGGTGCTAGACCAGAGAGATTGTTTTACTGAAGTGGAGCGCCATGTTTATGATCATTTCCCAGTTTTACTGCACAGATCAGATTGCTCAAGTTGTGCTACTCATGCGCTCAGTTGTTGGGGACTGGTATCGAACCTGGAACCTTGTGATTCTTCAGCGTATTCTATTCTACCAACGAAACCAAAGTGACCCATATATATATATATATATATATATCTCACATGGTGTAATGGTTAGCAAGCTTGATTTGCAGACCATTGTTAGTGAGTTCAGTTCTTATTGGGTGTCCCATACTTCTGGCCTTGTACCACATCTAAGCTAAGCTTAGTGAATAACTATATACATCCCATAGATAGGACCCTAATAGATATCACTCTGGGTTGGAGTGAATCTGAGTTATGGCAATAAAGGAATGACTCCCCACAGCTCCAATACTAGAGCCTCACCATCAGAAGCAGATTAGTATCAAAGCCAAGACATTCTTTTTGGCAGGGTCCTCCTATGCCCTCCAAAGGGGATACAGTTGACACATTCTGGGCTATGCGGATGGGGGGGGGGGGGGTTTATACCTTTGCAAAACCAAAACCAATATATACAAAGTGATAACAAAAATTTTGGAGTATTTGAACAGATTGGTGAATGTTTGATTTAGTTTCAATGTTTAATGTCATATCAACCTTCATGGGTTATTTAATGCCAAAGCCATCCTTGTAGAAAACATTAGTGGTAATATTTAACCCATAGCTGGGAAGATGAGGGGGTTTCTACCTTTCACAAGTCTGAAATTGAATGTAATAGTGTGACGGATAACGAGAAAATAAAAAGAGCAAGACTGTCTTGCCTGCCGGGATCGAACTCGCGTCCTCCTGCATGCAAAAACAAATGCATTTTGGGCCACTGGACGGACGCGAGGCTCGACTGATGTGCCCGGATGTTTGGCTAATATGCCCATAAAATAACGAGTGAGTCGAGCGCTGGGCAGTGAGCAGCAGCAGTCGACGACGGAGTGCTTTTCAGTAAAGAAATGAATTTTAGTCGAACAGAAACAAAACTAAATAGGAAATGTGATTTTGAACTGCTAAAGATTATTTCAGCTACGACGACAGATTTTCCAGCTGCTAGACGAAGAATGTGTTGACCAACAGAGGATCTGGCTTGTGAGAAGACGGAGAACTCGCTTGTTTTTGGTTCCCCCTCGGCGGGAGCTTGTTGATTCGAAGGTCTATTTCGCCCCATATATTTTCCCCCCTTCTATAAATAGCATGACTAGAATTTGAACTTGCTTACTACTATGTTGCAGTCCAGCACATTAGCCACTACATCACGGAGACTCCCTCGCACTCCATTGGTTGATTCATTGTGTTCAGCTTTATCACACTTACTCTGCGGAGAAATAAAGATATTCTATCATTACATTTGTTTTCTTTTTTTTTGAGAAAGCTATTTCCTTAAGTTCCCTGAACTTTTGGATAGCACCTTGATACAAAGGTGGATATATAAGTCTGCTGGTTGACATGGAATTATTTAATTGATTTCTTCTTTTTTTTTCATTCATCTGAATGTTCGCTTTGATTTATGTCCACAATATTCATCAATGAATTATTTTCCATTGTTGTTGTTAGGGGAGATAACTCTTCCCTAACAAATGATAGGACTCCTTTATTATCAATGAACTGATCTTGATACTTAAATTTCTGTTGTGTAGTAAATGTTTATTTTTCATCAGTACACAGAATTATAGATACTAGAAAGAATATGCACCTTCCGGGCATAAGTATTTAAGTTTTAATGTAAGTAAGTAAAGTCGGCGGGGCGGCCTAAAGTCGGTATCAGCCTGTCAGCGAGGGAGTCTATTCCCTTTTCACTTGCACTAGACCAAGGAGATTATTTTAGCGTCTGAGGTGGAGCGCCACACCTACCATCAGCTCCTTACTTTACCGCACAGATCCCTGTGCTACTCATACGCTGAGTTGGCGGGGACCGGTATCGAACTAGGAACCTCGTGGTTTCTAGCCAAACGCTCTACCGACTGAGCTAACCCGTCCCCTTATGTAATCAAATATATTGAATTACAAAGACTAATGAAATTAAATACGAACATTTATAAAAAGATTTGACTTATCTTAATTATATTTTAATTGGTTTCTATATAAAATGATTCATAGAATTGATTTTAATACATTGAAGAATAAATCAATAATATTAGAGATCAATAACACCAAGTAATTATTTATTAAACCTGATTTTGTTAAAATCAGTATGCAAATTAACCATACCATAAACCTTTACTCTTGTTGGCACCCTTCCGTCTATGAGAGATGATGGAGTAGTGTCAAAGTTTTTTTTTCTTTGAACTACATAGCCTGGGTGGGTTCATATGGAGGATGAGCTGTTGCCCATGCAACAAATCCCTCCCTCTCCACACAACCGCTGTGATCCAAAGGAAAAGTAAGGAACCAAGTGGCAATGGTAGTGTCGCAGAAGTTGATGGGTAGTACTGGATTTCAGCATCACACCACCTTAGGGACTCCCTAATATAAGACATATTGCAGGATTTTAAACCTATGCAATTTCTGAGGGTATTGTGACAGTTTCGGTTATAGACAGACACCAAATCTCCATTATAATAAGATATCTGGGTGTGAATGCCTGAAAAAAAAATCCCTTAATGGTTGACATGGAATTGATTTTAATAGCATGTCAAACTAGTCTAGGGTTATTTTATGCCTAGAAGTAAGGGAACTGCATTCATTGTATATTTATCTTCATTTTTAGTGTAGTTGTTTAAGTTTTTTTGCACACATTTATATTATATCAAGTACACATAATTTGGTATCTTTGAGAATCTGTGTTATGCTACAAAGGTCCTGCTAACATGTTATAATTCCAAGGGAATCAAAAATCATTTACGTTTTGGACACAAAAACACAAATAGAGGCATAACACAGATTCTCAAAGATACGTGGTTCAAAGTTAATTGACCTGAAAAATGTAAAAGCTTTTAAATCAAATAACTGGTGCTGTATATCTTTTATTTATTATAAACACTGAAAATTTTATTAAATTCAGTTAATTCTCTGATTTTTGGTATTTTTTTTCTTTTGGCGGGGTGACATACGATGACAGAATTTATGTCCGTTATTTTCGATTTGACCAAAGTTTCTATGTTTCAAGTTCTTAATATCTTCAAATTGGTATAAATAATTTTCATTAATTTCATTTCATTTCATTTGGTTCGGTTTGTTTGTTTGATGGTGGGTTATTCAATGCCAAAAACTATGCATAGATTATTGTCAATCCTCTGTATTTCTGAGGGGATGGCCCTTTTCATATCACGGGCGGGACTTTCCATGGAATATTACAGAAAGCCCACAAAATACGTAAAGTCACGTGGGACCGGGTTGGGTCTTCAGTTTCAGTTTGGACATCAGGCAGAGAAGATGTCCTGGCTTAACTGGAGCTCACTGCATACGCGTGTTATATTAGTTACATGAAATGTTTAGTTAAGTAAATAAAAGCTTATGAAAATAACAGGGTTTTGTGGTTGATGAATGTCTTGGCAACAAGACTGATCTAGAAGAAGAAATGAATTAAGTGCAACCGACCACCAAGACGAAGTCCAGACGTTAGAAGAGACGCTAGCAGAAGAACGTAAGATACTAAAGATGAACAGAAGGAAAATAGAAGTAAGAAAGTAAAAAGAAGAGTATACATATTCTAGTTTCCTTTACAGGTGTATTTTTGTGGATATATATCATTTTTTATATATTTTATTTCTTTCAAGAAGGATAAAATACAATCCACCTTAGAATTCTCAATCAGATCCCTCATATTATTTGCTTTGAAATATTATTTCTGATTGGAGCGAAAGTTCCACACTCTATGAGGAAATATATCTAATTCAATTAATTCTTTTTAAATTTATTTATCATTTTTTTTTTTTGTAGTGAAACTTGTAAAATCCATCTTCTGTTTCTCTTGAACAAAAAATTCTGTCTTTTTCCTTACAATATATTTCTGAAGTAAATAACTAAAATTTCACAAGTCTGCTCATATAATTGAATATTTTCTTGAAACAAAGGAAGGAGAGAGAGAGAAAAACTGTCGTGAACCTGGACAAATTCAATGAAAATTGTGTCACATCGGACTGTCATCTCTATAAATATTATCTTGTGTAAATATTACCCCCACATAAGTGTTATCTATTTATGCAGTCGTCGTTGTCTGCTGTAACCACAAAAGGGACAGCTAAGCAGCCATTGGCAAACAAGTGCATGTGTACTTGGAAGTCTTTCAGACAGCTGATCTTTTGCCCTCGATTCAACACTAAATAAAAACCTCTTTTATGACTTGCATTGTACATCATTATTTTCATTTTGAATTCTTACAATAAAATCTGCTTTTAATCAGATTTCATGAATGAATCAAGGAAAAGGGCACTCCTGTTTTTTTTTTAATTTATTTTATTGTGTGTTTGATTTCAATCTGAAGTAAAAACAAAAGAAGGAACGTGCTGTCTGCTGTTGTTCCAATAAAAGAATATCAAATATATATATATATATATATCTATAACAACAATGAAGGGAAAAATGGCTAGTCCCAAATCACAAATGAAAAGAAATTCATTCTTTTTTTAAAAATTTCAAATACTCAAAAAGAGGTTCAACAGAAGCTTTGAAAATGTCCAGCCTAAAAATCAATTTAAAATAAATTCAGACTAATTAAATTAATGAGATTACACACACACACACACACACATACATACATATATATATATATATATATATATATGCATGAATAAATTTTTTAGGCTGGCCATTTTCAAAGCTTCTGACAACCTCTTTTTGAGAATCTGATGTTTTAAAAAAATGATTTTCTTTTCATTTGTGATTAGCTGTTTTCACTTAATTGTCATATATATATATATATATATATAAGATGAATATCAAAACGGTATGAAACCCAGGGTCAAAGAATTACTTCCATGCAATATATATATATATATATATATATATATATATATACACACACATACATATATACACACACACACACATACATACACACACACTAATATACATTTATTTTTATATATGCAATAGGTCTAACACCAATATTGAGCACACCACTAATAATACTGCAAAAAATTTGACCACCAAGCGAGCTAGTGATAACCATATACTATATATATATATATATATATATATATATATATATATATATAATGTGTGTGTGTATGTGCGTGTATTAGGACAGCATTCCTTCATTTATATATGTAGAATTAAACAAAAGACAAGTCTCCTGTTTAACAATTTTATTAACAATCTTTTCGAGCTTTCTGGCCAACTTTTTTTACATTTTGATGGAATCCGTGGATTAGTCCAAAGTTTTTATCCAAGTACTTTCGGCACTTCAAAGTGCCATCATCAGGGGTGATGTGTTTGTGTTAGAGTTTTTTTTCAAGTTAGTAGATTAGGAGATTGCTGTTACCCAAAAGATAAAAGTACCTACATCGGTTTTTACCTTGTCACTCCATTTCACAATATCTAAAATTATATGCATGCCCCCACTCTAATTACCAAAAAATCCTAACAGAAAATACATTTTGCACAAAGAAAAAAAATCCAAATACTAGAAGCTTTATACATCAAACAATACAAACCATCCTTAAATAAAATTAATTTTGAATGCAGTAGTCACAATTTAAAATGCCTATAACACTTTTCCTACAAATTCTCCTCCTTCCAGTCCACACACCTCTTAATATAATTTCTACGAGTTCGCTTAGTTACTCTCACTACTACTAAAATCACAGAAATACAGATTTTTTTTAGTAATTTCAGGTGCTGTGGGATTAGGTGATTGATCATCCCTCAAAATGATCACCAATTGGCTTAGAGGAGAAGCAATCACAGCCTTTGATTGGCTACTTCAACTGGTTCACTTGAGGATACTTTTTGATTTTTGAGTGGTAGTATAGCCTTTCCACTACATCAATACACTATAAAACTAACACAAAATAAACTTTACACCTTCATTTAATGGACAATCATAAAAAGAACTTTCTTTTAATAGAACATTTTATATTACTATTGTAACATTACTAGGGTTGGTTATCTAAATAACTCGAATTGTAACTTACCATGAAAAAAGGGTTTATTTTTATAAGAGGTACAAAAATGGTGAACAGTAGTTTAATACAAGCTAGTCTTGCTAGGAAAGACAGGTGTATTATACCTCAACCTCCCACCAGGTAAGGATGTGACACAAGGTCTTTTTAACATGGGGAGCCTCACACAAACCGAAGCTCATGTGATGGCTAGTGCAAAAAAATGCGTGGATCCCCTCAACATTACCCTGTTTTGGGGCACCCTAGGCACTGGGCAATAAACCCAGTCATACCTCTTTAAATTGAGGAGACAAGTGTTGCCTGGGGATCATGCAATTTATTTGCCCAACCGCCAAGGACAGCTAGGAAGGACAGGCCACTGAGACCAACATTGTCAATGTTTATATTCAAATAGAATATTCCATTCTATTCCAGAGGGGTGTCATCTCTTTTAACAACAATTAGATTTAAATATATCATTCTAGGCATGTGTTAATTATTCACTGAATAACATGGGTAAAACTAACAGATATTCAAAATTTTACCAATTGTTTTGAAATCAACAAAAACACCATGGTAATTACTGTATGCAAACCTTTTGCTTGTTTGAATATAGAAATGTCTAAACTCTTGAACTTTTTTGATCATTTCACTTTGTTTCTTTTTGTTGTTTCTTTTAGCAGTGTTCACTAAATTGTTATACTTTAATTAATAAGACAATTAAGCGATAGATGGGTTTGAAAAATGCTTTTTTGTAAGTCAACTATATTATTAAGAATTTGATTGAAAGAATAACTTTCTTTGTTGTTCTCTCGCCACAAGAATCCACAAAGATATAAATCTAGCATATGTGCTCGTATGCAATTCTGCTTTTTATTTTATCTTGTCTCACAACTTCCCTTAATAAGCTTCTCTAGTGTACGGCAGAGTGTTCTGAAGCGCTCAGTTCATACGACTGAGTGTAAACAACAAAGAAAGTAACACATTCAATCCAATTCTTAATGATATAGTTGACTCAAAATAAAGCATTTTTCAAATCCATCTGTCGCTGGTCTTATGGTCATACTTTTTAAAGGTCTCATAATTTATTGAACACTGGTCAAAAAAAAAATAAAAATAATAAGAATGAAACGGTTGAGAAAATCCAAGAGTGCCGAAAGACCTTGTCTGGGGATGTATTGTAATTCATAATCTGCTAGCCTAGCTTAACTGGCAGATAACTGATCATGAATTCAAGTTTCACTGGATGCCTCATACTGTCTTATTTTCGAGGAAACAACCTGAAATTCTTGAAAATAATTCAATTTTTAAAGATTTCTTTTTAGAGGTAAAATAATTATATAATACAACCCAAAATTCTCAAAAATGATTTAATTTTAAAAGATTCTTTTTTAGAGGTAAAATAATTGCATAACATATACATTATATAATTAAAATCAAAATAATGAAAGTCAAAACAATATGTAAGGGTGACAAAACTTTCGGACTACCCCGTACTTCCCAAGCGTCATAGGATCTCCAAGTAAAACTAAATTACATTTAATAAATGACAATAATTCCTTGTCTATTTCATACTTCATTCTTTCAGTTTATCATTGGGAAGCAAAAAGGTAATGAAACCATTAACCCTACCCAAAATTACAGTAAAGTGAGCTGCTGCTGATGATGATGATGTTAATATCTGCCTTAGACTAAATGTTATAAGTAATGTCAGCATTGTTGGTACCAGCTGAACAGCAAGGGATGATATCCCCCTTTTTTGCTTGTGCTAGACCAGGGAGATAGTGTTTTGCTGAGGTGGAGTGCTACACCCACATTCAGCTACTGGATGTTTTAGCACACTTATCAGATTACCCAAGCCGTGCTACTCATGTACTAAGTTAGTGAGGAGCAATATTGAATCTGGAACCTTGCAATTCCTAGGCAGATGCTCTACTGACTGAGCTGAACCGGACCCTAGATAGTTTATGTATTTTATATATGTGTGTGTAGGTGTTTGTATATATATATATATATATATATATATATTAATATATTTTTGAAGGCGAAATAATGCAAATTTATGTTTAAAAACATATTTATTTAATTTTTTTTTTTTTTTTTGTTTCCCTTAATATTTTCAGGCTATGCCCATCTTCAGAGAGTTGAAAAAAATTTTTTTTAAATTTCATCTGTATTTGTTAAACTCAACTGTGATGTTAATCCGTTGAATGTTTTAATGTAAATGCAAACATTCGGCAAAGATTGTAAAGTTCCGCTCAGCAAAGATAGTAAAACTCCGTTAGATCCCATGCTGCGTCTGGTTTCGCGGGATGTTTTGAAAATCATTTCAGATATAAATTTTTTTTTTTTTTCTTTGCCGAACGTTTACATTTACATTAAAGCATTCAACGGATTAACATCACAGTAGAGTTTAACAAATACAGATGAAATTAAAAAAAAAATTTTTTCATCTCTCTGAAGATGGGCATAGCCTGAAAATATTAAGGGAAAATAAAAATAAAAAATTAAATAAATATGTTTTTAAACATAAATTTGCATTATTTCGCCTTCAAAAATATATTATTACATTTTAATTAATGCTTCTAACTCACTATAAAAATAATTTTAAAAAATCTTTATATATGTATATATATGTATGTATGTATGTGTGGGTGGGTGTTATATATATATATGTGTGTGTGGGGTGTGTAAATACATATATATAGTGAGATGTAAAGAGGAGAAGTCATACTTATTAATATACAAGCCCAAGCAAATGTTGCACTACAGATCTTGCTTTAAATAAATGGAAACATAAGAATATCATTCTTTTTTGCAATATGAGTCAATATTATAATAATCACATTTATATTGTCATGAAAGAAAGTGAAGCAAGCCACATTTCATAATAAATGCATTTGTATGAAAAGGAAAGGACAATCGCCTACATAAATACATTTAGTATTGGTTGCTGCATAACACACATATGTATTATTGAGGTTGTTGTATTCAGTTTACACTCATGTCCTTATGAAAAGTATGAATTCATCTTTTCTCACTCCAGGTATGAGTAGAGTAGTAGGTCAGACATGGCTCCCTTGCCTTGGTTGGCAGTCAGTCTAGGAGAAAGATAACTCTAGTTATAACTGTAGTTTCTAAGACAGGCTGATGTTAGCTTTAACCTTGTTCTGACAATTATAAATATATTGATTCTTACCAATATTGGACAATAATCATAGAGAGGGAAGAGTTGTCACATGGCCAACTGTTGGTCTTCCCAACAATCTTGATCCAGATCCAGATTCAGGTGCTGATCCATAGTCTCACAAGAATAATGCATGTCACCACAACCTTATAATGATATATTATGAGGAAGCGCATGGTGTAATGGTTAAAGTCATGGGAAATGGACTCATCGCCTAGAGTTCAAATCCTGGATGTGGTAATCCCATTTCACTTAGCGCTAATACCCTTAGGAAAGGTATGTTTGTTTGTTTGTTTGTTTTGTTTTACGGCATACCAACCTCAGTGGGTCATTTAATGCCGACAAAGTTGTGAAATAAATTCATTCTTAATGCATAATACAATTTTGTTTATCAACTCATGTTTTTCTAGGTAACCCATAGATGGGACCCTAACAGGTACTACCACTCCAGGTCAGAGTGGACCAGGGAGCAATGGTGATGAAGGGGTGCTCCACATTCCCCAAACCTCCAAAACTTGAACCTCTTTAGTAATGTAGAAATAAATGGGAACAATTAATTTGGTAAAATAATTTCCTAATTTTTATTCTTTTGAAATTTAGAAATTTAAGTTTTGTATTATTCATGTCTAGCAACAACATGACTTCCCATTAATTGTTGTTTAGAGACACGCCCCCCCCCTCTCCATTGATAATAGCTCCTTCTTTCCCTATAAAAGAACAAATAATTTTAACGTTAAAAATCTTTGCCAGGATCCAATAAGTATATAGTTATTGAACCCCCACCCACCCCTACCATGGCAGGATGCAACACATGGTCAATTTTTCAGTAGAATACATCTGGTCTGAAGTTTTCCTTCTCCTAGACAGGTTGCCATACCCAGCTAAAGAGCCCATCATGGGTTTAATCCAGGTGTGTGGTGTAATAGGTATCATCATAGGAAATGGACATGACAAGTCAAGTTCAAATCCTGGACACAGCTGTTTGAATTTCCCATAGCACTAATACCTTTGGGAAAGGTAGAAATCCAACTATTCTCCTTCTAGCTATGGGTAAATAGTAGTAGGCAGACTGGGTTCTTTAACCTTGGTATGGCAACCAGTCTAGGAGAAGGAAAACCAAACCAAAGGGGCTTTTGTCTAAGTCAAAACTACTTGAGAGTCTTCATCTCCCTCTTCTGTCACCTGAGTATTACAAGGAAAAGCTGTTGATAAGTATAGATATCAAATAGATAAAAAAAATTTCTATCTCTGCATCAAACTGTTTGGCTGTCTAAAGATGACTGACAAACAAACTGTTCTATTAATATATACATCGAAGTAGAACTTTATTTTGGTTCATTTTACTTCAAGAGAAATGTCTGTATGCAACCAATAAATTTTAAATAGGAAATGAAAAAGAATGTATTGAGATTTTTTAATTTCTTTTTACTCTCTGTAGAATAAATAAATAAATAAATAAAAAGGCCATACATGATGCTTCTTTGATAAAGGCTACAGGATTGAATTTCTAATCAATATTTGAAAATCTTACATTTCATACTTCAATCAAAGTTGGTTCAATGAACAAATAATCTAAGAGAATTTTCTAATCAGCATTCAAATTCATATTTGACATTTCTTCAAAGAAAAGAAAGAACAGAAAGCCGGGAGTCTAAATAATCTAAACAGTAAACAAATAAGTTCAAAATTGTATCATACAAAAAAAACAACAACACAAGGTTTCCATAAAACAAATAAATATCATTAAAAAATATTGTAACCCTTAATTTTTCTAGTTTCAAAGATTTGCTTGGTTGTTTGATTGGTTTGTTTTTACAGCATATCAACCCTTTTCAGGTCACTTTTTAGTTCTGTCGGTAGATCACTTGCCTTGGAATTGCAAGATTCTGAATTTGATACTAGTCCCCGCTAACTCAGCATATGAGTAAAAATTGACCTTGTGTCTTATCTATGAGGATAACCGAGTTATCCACCCCTAATAAATTTCCCGTTTAGAGAGGATCAACTGTCGTACTAGTTGATAATTTGCATTGACCAATCAACAGCCACCTTGAGGAAGGCAGTTATGTTATATATTGTACAAACAGAAATATGAATTTCCGGTTTTATTAAACAAAGAAATATAACAACTTCCATTATCAGATCCTATGAATTCGAGACAGTCATCAGTCAGCCCCGGAGGCAGTCAGCCGGAGAGAGAGTGAGGTGATCAGGGTCAGTAGTCGGAGAGTCGATGCGAGTTAGTTGAGTAGCCTGAAGGACCGAAAGTCTAAAGACTGAATATATTAATTAAACTGACCCTCTCTCTCAAAGTTAAGAAGCTTGAATTTATTTCAATAAACATCTGCTTTGGTGTTATTGTCATCCCTTACAACGAAGATAAAACTATTGCAATTTAGTACCGTGACGACGACGCTACGCAACAGTTAGAGAGAGCTGCCTATTTAAGCTCAGTGTTTGGGAGACCAGGGCAGTTGACACTTGGATTGAGGAATCTATGCCAGAAGGAACAACATTTGGTAGTAGAGCAAACATGGCCTGTAATATGAAGAAGGAAGGAACAACAATATCCTGCACATGGCAGAGGGTTGGGTAAATACATATATTGATTCTTTCAGTTTCATTGTCTGTCAGAATGTTTTGGCCTTCTTAAGGTGTTTGTCACTTTTGTGGATGTTAAACAGTGACCTAGCTGATGAAAAAATCTCATTAAACTTGCATAGTTCTGAGATCAATCCTTAGATCAACCAGTGCTGAAATAAATATCAGCTCAACAAGGGGTCTGATTAATATCATTATGAAGAGTTTGATTTGGTTTGTTTTATGGCATATCAACCTCAGTGGGTCATTTAATGCCAGCAAAGTTTTTAAATAAATTCATTCTTAATAGATACTTAATTTTTTTTTATAAACTCATATTTTTCTATTTAACCCATAGATGGGTCAGAATGGACCAGGGAGCAATGGTGATGAAGGGGTGCTCCACATTCCCCAAACCTCCAGATCTGGAACCTCACCATCAGAGTTTAATGTCATCCCCAGGACATGTAGACCCTCAGTCACCGCCTTCTAGCACACATATGATAAAAAGGATCGGGGCTTGCCATCGGGACAATAATATAGGTGCTAGGGTTTGACGTGACCAGCTGATTGATTGGAGGGAACCTCTTCAACCACCCATCTAGCCCAAGTAAGGGTCAAAGTGGAGTGTTGCATGTCATGGACTGCTCAGCCACCTGGGTTCCATCCTTATAAAGAGTTAACAGTTTCTGAAGTTCACAAGAAAAAAGAGATCAGCTATAAAAATGAGGATGACATGTTCTTGGGAAACAATACAAAAGAGTAAATCGTTTTTTTTTAGCTCAGTCAGTAGAGTGTCCGACTAGGAACCACAAGGTTGCAGGTTCGATACCAGCCCTCACTAACTCAATGTATATGTAGCACAGGGATCTGTGTGGTAAAGTGAGGAGCTGATGGTAAGTGTGGCACTCCACCTCAGATACCAAAAGCTTGATTTAGCACTAGTGAAAAGGGGATAGACTCCATCGCTGTCTGGCTGCTATTGACTTTAGGCCACCCCGATGACTACTTTTACTATTATTCTTGTTATTTTAACAGACTGTGCCAATACACTCTTTGAATGTTCTAACACATTGTATAAACTGAAATATAAAGTAGTTAGTATCAAGATTTGAGCTTATGTCCAACACCTTAAGGACCAGCTTTTGATGGAGCTTGCATTAACTGCTGGTCATTCTGTAGACTATTTGTAAAGTACAGGTTCACAGCTTATCACCCATGAGAAGGAAAAACTCTGAATCTAAGATCAGGAGACAGGAAACTCCACCCATAAAAACCCACTTGCTACAAAACCATGGTTCTCATGAGTGGAGTTGATAGCTCTATACACCCTGATTTTAAATTCAGAGTCTTTTCTCCTAGACTGGTTGCCTATTGACAATGTTAGCAAGCCCAGTTTGCCATACTTTTTATCCACAGAGTGAAACAAGATGGTTTAATGCTTTCTCCAAAGGCATTAGCACAAAATGAAATACAAATATAATCATGCTAATGCGCATGATTCCAACTCTTCTTCTACCCTCCCTCCAGCTATAGGTAAATAGTGGGGCAAAGGTAGGTCCTTAGCTTTGGTAAGGCAACTAGTCTAGGAGAAGAAAAACTCTGAATTTAAACTAACTCTACTCTGCTTAAGAAAATTGACTGCGTCACCACCCGAAGTTGTGGAGGGGTTGGGTAAATACAAATAAAATCACGTTCAGGATTTGAACTTGGCTTGCCGAGTCTATTTCATTGAATGATAACAATTACACCACTCCTTTTGCCTTAACTATTAATAAAATAAAGAGCTCTTTTTGACATTCTCAAATGGTTTCCAAATGTGACAGGAACTTGAAATAGGTCAGAGAGCACAATGGCCAAAATGTTAGGATGCAGCCAACAAATACAAGGAAATTGATTCAAAATGTATATAAAATATACTAGTTCACCTGTGTCATCAAAAAAAAAAAAAAAAAAGAAAAAAAAAAGGTCAATTTATTTTGTAGTTGCATTATACTTACTAGCAATAATATGCACCCACCAGGTTTAAGTTTTAATGTAAGGAAATATATTAAATTATAAGTAAGTAAGTAAAGTTGTCGGGCAGCTGTTGGAATTTTTGTTATAAGGCGTGTGCCAGATGTTCACTTCTAATTATAGACTCACCGATAACCATGTGACCAACCTATTGACCAACCACTTGCAATATTCTGCTGCTGATATTATTTATACTGGCCTTTTCTGGTCATACCTAATCATTACTACTTGGATCTTCTTGGACGACGGACCATAGGATTCTATATCACAGGACTTATTCACTTACCAAAGGATTCTATATTACAGGACTTACTTACTTATTTATTTAAGTTCTTTACAACTGGCCAAGGATAGCGGCCAGATACTTAACAGCGGCCTAAAGTCGGTATCAGCCAGTCAGCGAGGAGTCTATCCCTTTTCACTAGCGCTAGACCAAGGAGATTGTTTTGGCATCTGGGGTGGGGCGCCACACCTACCATCAGCTCCTTACTTTATCGCACAGATCCCTGTGCTACTCATACGCTGAGTTGGTGAGGACCAGAATCAAACTAGGAACCATATGGTTTCTAGCCGAACGCTCTACCAACTGAGCTAACCCGGCCCTAAGAATATATATAAAAAGATTGCACTTTTATTATATTTCAATTTATTTCTATATAAAATCATTCATAGGATTGATTTTAATACATTCGAGAATAAAACAATAATATTAGAGATCAATAACACCAATTGATTATTTATTAACCCCGGTTTTGTTAAAAACCTGTATGCTAATTACCCACACCATATATTATGTAAACCTTTATTTCTTAGTGATATATAAGTCACATTGCAGGATTTTAAATGTACTAATAACATGGGCTGTTTTGAGGAAAATCTAATTCAGATTTTCATAGACATTGTTAAGAAAGAAGATTTATTCAATGTATTGTTGATTTTGACTATAAACTAAATACTCATGGATAAACTTACACAATTCCTGATGGTATTGTGACATAAGCAATGATGTAGTTTCAGTTACAAGCAGACAGAAAACGAATCTCCATTATATCCTTATAAAATATTGGTTCTACATTTTCTTGTTTATGTCAAATACTCCCCAAATATTAAACTAAAATTAAGTAAAGATAACAACTAATCATCTGCCTTGAATCAATGAAAACAATTATAATAAACAAAACTAATTAAAAAATCGAGGCATGAATTTAACTCTTAACATCCTGTTGAGAATCTTCCAAGTCCAGAACCCCATTCCGATAAGGATTTATCAAAAAATGGCAAAAAATGACCTTTTCATTTAAATTTACCTGTTATTTCCCTTAAATCAAAGACTTCTAAATTTTTAATATTACATTTAAACAAAGGCTATTATTTGGGGCAGATTAGGAAAACGAATGTAACTTCCAGGTGGGTGGAATGAGGTGGTATAGGACATTAAGAGTTAAGCATATCATTCTTTAAAAACTATGCATTATAGTTAGAATGGTTCAAAAAAGAAAGATCACACCTTTTGTATTAAGGAAAAGATCACTTCATATGATGTAATGGTTAGCAAACAAGATTAGCAGATATTCTCTATTACTCACAGGCCATGAAGAACAAGAGGAAAGACTATGCTGCAAATTTTTTCAACAAACTCAATCATCCCCTCCAACTAACCATGCTTTGTTTTTTCTCACAGAACAATTGTTAGTTTGTACTGTTTCTAAAAGATGTACAAATAATGATGAAAATCTAACACCCAGTCCACATAATGGTGTTTGGGGTAGTCACTAGTGATGGCGACGTTATGTTCCTCAATTGATCTTCTCACATGGCTTCAGACAACACAGCGGACTACATCAAGTGCCTCAAGTATGTAGTGCTGCTCTGGATTGAGAACATGACTGTTGGAAGACCCAATGTCTGGCATCAGGACAGTGCCCAGCCATATAAGGAGAAGCCAGTCTTGGCTGTGAGAAAATTTCTGTGAATACATCATCCCTAACATCTGACCGCCTAAATCCCTTTGATTGTTACCGAGTTCAATTCTCACTGGGTACCCCATACTTCTGTCCATGTGCCACAACTAAGCTAAGATTAGTAAATAACTATATAAACATATATTAGTAAATAACTATATAAACAGACAAAGGCACCATGTGGTGTAATGGTTAGCAAACTAGATTAGCAGACAATTATTATTCTCAAGGGTACTCCATACTTCTGTCCTTGTGCTATAACTAAGCTAAGTAAATAGCTATATAAAAAAAGAATAAAACCTCACTTGCTTTAATGGATAGGATCTTAAAAAATTCTGACAGCCAAAAAAAATAAAATTTGCATAAATGCAAATGACATAGAAAACATGTCACATGATATGGGCAAAACTTTTCAAACCAATCATAATTAACTTTGAGGTCATTTGATCTTTGTGCATGCTATATAAGAAACTAATTGAAAACCCAGAGGAGGGATGCTATTTTTAACTATGATGCATATAGTCTTTAAAGAATGATATGCTTAAATTTATTATATATTTTAAATTAGTTTTGCTTATTATAATTGTTTTCATTGATAGCTAGAATACAAGGCAAGTAATCAGTTGTCATCTTAATTTTAGTTTAATATTTGGGAAGTATTTGACAAACAAGAAAATGCAGAACCAATATTTTATAAGTATAATGCGACTACAAAATAAATTGACCTTTTTTTTTTTTTGATGACACAGGTGAACTAGTATATTCTATATACATTTTGAATCAATTTCCTTGTATTTGTTGGCTGCATTTGACTAACATTTTGGCCATTGTGCTCTTGACCTATTTCAAATTCCTGTCACATTTAGACAGCAAGATTAATAAATATCTGACTGCCAAAAAATAAAATTTGCATATATGTAAAAAAAAGACATAGAAAGCATATCACATGATAAAGACAAAACTTTTCAAGCCAATCATAATCAACTTTGATGAGTCATTTGATATTACTGCATGCTATATAAGAAACTAATTGAAAATCCAGAGGAGGGACACTTTTCATCTGACTCCCCATGAGGTCTGAATGTGACACAAGTTCGGTTTAATGTGAGGTGCTCAGCAGGAAGCAAGCCACCCATGAATTGATTTTAAAAATTGCTTAGATTCCATTGGCACTCCCCTTCAGACATGCCTCAAGCACTGGGCAATGAACCCCACCCTTAACCCAGAGGAGAAATGCAAAGAATTTAACAAGGTGTCTACCCTCAGCTATGACACTTGACAATTCTCAACTTGAAAAAAAAAAAAAAAAAAAAAAATCATTCAGACTACTGAAAACACTTTACCATTGCAACCACCAACAGCACACTACTTTTCTACTAAGACTCAAATAGGTTTATTCAATTACATCACTATCATGACTACTAGGGTTAGTGAAATGTTTTGCAATATTTTAGAATCTTACAATTTTTATGGAGTAGGTGTATATGCATGTTGCACCATTCTTTCATGATTTCGTTAAAAAATCCACCATGTAGCTTTTGGATAGGATAGAAAAGTGTCACCTCATTAATAACTTGAAATAGTATATATATATATGTAAAATTAAACAAAAGACACATCTCCTGTTTAACAATTTTATTTTTTATCTTTTTGAGTTTTCTGGCCAACTTTTCAATGTTTGGGTGGAATTTGTGGATAAGTCCACCAAAGTTCAAGTCCCGAGTACTTTCGGCACTTCGAAGTGCCATCATCAGGGGTGATGTATTCCACATTTTTTAAATTATATTAATGTAGAGGCTGGAAGGAGAAGAATTGATGAGAAAGGTGTTGTAGGCATTTTAAAATGTGTGTAACATTAAAAAGTTGGCCAGAAAACTCGAAAAGATCAAAAATAAAATTGTTAAACAGGAGATGTGTCTTTTGTTTAATTATACATGTATAAATGAAAAAATGCTACCCAAATACACACATCATATATATATATATATATATATATATATATATATATATATGAAGCACATACATTGCATGATTAAAGTAGTTCAAGCCATGGAAGGTACCATCTGTGGTTGGTAGTATCATGGTAGTTGATGAAGATGTCAATAAAAACGTTTTTTGTAGTTTCCTTGACAAAAAAGAATTGCTTACTCTTTTGAGTTCTTTTATATTGTTGCTCTTACTCTCTATATACAAGAGTAAGTCAAAGTTTTTGTGATATTTTGGTACATGCTAGGTTGCACCACATATTGTGTGACCAAAGCCGTTCAATCCGTGGAAGGTACCTACTGTAGTACAGTAGTACCATGGTAGTTGATGCACTTGCATATACATTCCTTCACTCAACATATGATTTGAAAGCTGCACAGATGAATATGCAATGTAGTTTAATTTAGAAACTTATGCTTTATGAGTTCAAACTGGACCATGGTAGCAACTAAAAACATTTATTGCGCAAAAGTGTAGTTGATCACAGTTCAGTATCTAGGGAGTTCAAGAAACTTTGCTATGGAATTAGTTTCACTATTAATCTATTACTAGTTTTACTATCTTATTATCATTGTTCTTATGACACACTGTGTCAATACACATTTTGAATCCTCTAACACATAGTATAAACTAAAAAATAAAGTTGTTAGCGTCAAGATTTGAGCTTACATCCAACACCTTAAGGAGCAGTCTTTGAAGGAGCTCGACTTAACTGTTGCTGATTCTGTAGACTCTTTGTAAAGCATAGGGTCACAGATCTATCACCCAAAAGAAGGAAAAACTTTGAATGTCACCAGAACTTCAACTATTAGGCACATGAATTCCAGTGGTCTAATCTATAGAGGCAAATCAAGCCAGTAGCACTCTGAGAGTATCAGACAAGTCCAGTGCAGTTTGTTACTTTCATTACCTCGGCCAAAGCATCCAGAGCTTTTGAACTGAGCCTCACATTACCAAAATATTGCCAAAACTTTGAGTCATTCAACTATATAACTAAGTTGGCAATGTGGCCTATTGTCAATATCAGCCAGATAGCAAGGGAGTCTATCCCTGTTCATTAGCGCTAGACCAGAGAGATTTTTTTGCTGAGTGGAGCGCCAGACCTACCATCAGCGCCCCACTTTACTTCCCAGATCAGATTATTTAATCTGTGCTACTCATGTGCTGAGTTGGCGGGGACCAGTATTAAACCTGGAACCTTGTGATTCCTAGGTGAGTACTCTACCAACTGAACTAAACTGGCACCTCATAACTAAAGATGCAAATTTGACTAATTCAGTTTCCTATTTTACCACAGTCATAAACTTACTTTTCAAAGACTATCAATTCTTATGTCTTTGTCATGAACTCACTTCAAACACCTCACGAATGAGTCTGAGGGAAGTTACATCATTAGATTCACAAAAAAACTCATCACTTTAAGCATTCACAAGTGGTCGGATCAAGCTCAATGCAAATCCTCTACATAAAAGAATTATCTTTCCATTTACATAATTTCTAGCAGTGCATTTCATTCATGCTTTGTTTTGCACGACATGCCTTTTGTTTCCTCTTACAACTAACGACTGCTGCTACCTACTTGTACTTTCTAAGGGTTAGAGAGACTTTACTGACAATGTTATTTTCTCTTCAATTCAATAAGTATGTTCAGCCTGACTCTTGATTGGAGGATAACTAAACTTCTACAAGGCCACTGAGTGTAGTTAGAAGGCCACAGAGTGTAGTTAGCTAACCCCCACAACAATTGTTACTGGGTTTACTTAAGAGAGAAAAATGATATTATATTCTAACTTGAATGAAAAAAAAAATTTTTAAATATGAAATATAAAAAAATATAAAAGATAAGAATATAAAATTTTTCTTATAAAATATAAGAATATAAAATATAAAATTTTTTTTTATAAAATATAAAAATATAAAATAAAAAATATAAAAATATAAAAAAATATATAAAATATAAAAATATAAAAAAAAAGATATAAAATATTAAAATATTAAAAAAAATATAAAATATAAAATATTAAAAAAAATATATAAAATATAAAAATATTTTTTAAAAATATAAAAATATAAAATAATATTTAAAAAATAAAATAAATATAAAAATATTTAAAAAATATGAAAATATAAAAATATTTTTTTTAAATATAAAATATAAAAATATAAAAAAAAAGAAATAAGAAAAATGATATTATATTCTAACTTGAATGCATTGATAAATTAGTTTGAAAAAGAAAAAAAAAATCTATACAAAGTTAACAAATGACAATAAGAAATTACATCAATAAAAATTGGTAAAAAGTCAAAAGATTATGATCATTAGTATTTTCCATATTAGGCTATGCCAGTTTTAGTTGGCTTATTTATTTAATGGCATATCAACTCCTTATAGGTTATTTTAAACCAAAATTTACATTTGTTTGCACACAGTCGTATATCAAATATGACTATCTAAAAAAAAGGCGGTGGAGTGGCCTATTGTCGGTATCAGCCAGATTATAATGGCGTCTATCTACTTTTTGCTTGTGCAAATTTTATATATATATTTTATATATAAAGAGTGCTCAGTATCAGTGATAGAGCATCTGTAGATACAAGTTAAAATAGCATAAAGTAAAGTTAGCAGAGCGGACTATTGTCAGTAACAGCTGGACAGTGAGGGAGTCTATCTACTTTTTGCTTGTGTTAAATCAGGGAGATTACTTTTGCTGATATGGAGCAAAACACCTACTGTAAGCTCCCAACTTTACCGCACAGATCAGATTACCCAATCTGTGCTACTAATACGCTGAGTTGGCAGAGGCTGGTATCGAAACAGGAACCTTGTGATTCCTAGGCAAGTGCTCTACCAACTGAGCTAAACCAGCCCCCTTCCTATCAAATATAAATACTTTGCACACAGTTATGTCTATAAGTGTTCCTATCAAATAATTTTTATAATTATATAGTGTCAATTTCCTATTCTCATTTAAGGACGTCTCATCATGGTATAATGATTAGCTATCTATTCTCACAGATCTAATACTACTGAATAGCGAATTTGATCCTCACTGGATGCACCATACTTATGACCTTTTGTGACACACTATGTGGCCTCACCTACCATCAGCTCCCAAATGCTTTACTGCACAGATCAAATTAATTAAGCTATGCTACTCATGTGCTGATTTGGTGGGGACCAGTATCGAACCTGGAACTTTGCAATTCCTCGAGGGATGCTCTACCAAATGAGCTAAATTGAAGTCCCTTCCCTTATTCTTGCTTGGTTTGTTGTTGTTGGATGGATTTTACGGTATGTCAACCCTTGTTGGGTTATTTTATGTCAAAAACATTTTAATGAGTATTCCAAAATTTTTTTTTTAAACTCAATTTTTAAAAAATTAATATCTATTTAACCCATTGATAGGACCCTAATAGGTACAACCACTCCGGGTCAGAGTGGACCTGGGAGTAATGGTAATGACCAGGTAATCCACACTCAAAAATTGCAACTTCACCATTAGATGCTGTTTAACGTCATACCCAGGACATTAATTCTTCCTTGATGATAATCATATCTAGTAAACTTTTTCTAGTTTTCAAAATTTAAAAAAAAAAAAAAAAAAAAATACCAATAGGAATGTGGAAACTAAACTTCCTATATAGTCTACTTCATTGTTTTCTTCACTTTGCTCATTTCACTTACATTTCTACTTCCTGGGTATTTGTCTCACCCCCCCTCCCCCATCTCATCACTAATCTTTTCTTTTTAATTTCTACCTCTCCTACTTACATCTCTTCCTTACTCTCTTACCTGCTGATGTCTTTGAAGTTACCTGCATCTCTCACTTTTCACCTGTGTCATTCTCATTAGTCTCGTTCAAGCCACCCACTTTTTCCTTCACCTGTGAAATTCTTATTTAAAGCAACATTCTTGCCTTTCATCTTCGAAGCATTTCTGTGTCATCATTTTCTCTCTCTCTCTCTCTCTCTCTCTCTCTCTCTCTCTTGTCTCAGTCTCTTATCCCATCTGTGTCTTGCACTCCCCTACTGATGCCTTTTATCCAACTCGGTCATTACACACTCCACTCCACCCCTCTACTCATCTCTATACTTTTACTTTATTGTTCGCCAAAACAGTATTCAAATTCCACTTTTTCCTAGTGCCAAATCTCTTTACTTCAATTCTTAAAAAAAATAAATAAATAAATAAATAAAACACTCAATCTTGGTTTCATCTTTTATTCACTCAGCCTAGTTCAGAGCAGCAGAAACCTAAATTAGGTTGGTTGGTGGGTTGGTTAATTTTATGGCATGTCAACCCTTATTGGTTATTTAATACTGAAGTCAGTTTTTTTTTCAAGCAATTATATCTCAATATAATACAGATAAAAATGCTAATTAGAATCTCACTCCTTCCTAAAAAAAAAAAATGTATCAATATCATCATGGATTTCAGTTACACTGTCCACCAGTCTTGTGGCTTTAATTAACTAATGATAATCATCCTCAAATAACTATTCTTAATCCTAATAATTTATAGTTATACTAGAAGTGGCTACCCAGCATTGCAAAAAAGTTAGTCTCGCAGATCCATTATTACTGAATTGTGAGTTGGATCCTCGCAGGATGTGCCATTAAAATCCCTACGTAAAAAAGACCTTGCATTGTTTCAGCCAGGTGGAGCATCAGAAAAAAAGTGCACAGACATTCTGAAAAAAAAAAAAAAAAAAAACAAAAACAAAAAAAAAACCGGTGTTTCCTATTTAAAATATTAAATGAAAAAATACCCATGCTGTTACTATTTAAATTCTATTTTATTAATTATCTTCACAAATATAAATCAAATCTTCATTATTTTTTCTCAAAAAGCAAGATCTGATGATAGTGAATGTGCTGAGAACAAGAAATATCTGATACACTAATGGAAGTCAATTCACATCTCCCACTCCAAAGAAGAAAAAAAATAGTTAGGTACCACTTGACCTGCATAATCAATTAATATACTTATCTAATTGATATACTGCATAAGGGTCCAGTTTAGCTAAGTAGCTTAGTAGAGAATCCACCAAGGAACCACAAGGTTCCAGGTTCAATACCAGCTCTCACCAATTCAGTGCATGAGTAGCAATTAGGGTTATTTTAAACCCAGAGGTTAGGGAAACACATTCATGATATATTCATATTTGTTTAGTTGTTTCTCAAGAGTTTTTGCACACTGTTATACATTATCAAATATTTCTATCTAATACAAATAATTTGTACATAGCTGTATGGTTTCAAGTATCCCTCATACTAATAATTTATATACAATCATATGGTAACAAGTAATTATTTCTATTTCATAATAATCATTTGTTTGCAAATAGTTACATGGTTTCAATTAACTAATAATAATGATAATCCTTAGTAAACAATTATTAAACTTAAAGTAATTTTCCTAATACAAATACAGTTAAATGTTATCAAGTATTCCTATCTAATACTAATAACTTTTAAACAGATCTATTTCAACTGTAGATGGGACCCTAACAGGTACTGTCACTCCGGGTCAGACTGGACCTGGGAGTAATAGCAATGAAGGGGTACTCCACCCTCCCAGATCTACATCCTCATCAGATGTAGTTTAGTATCGTACTCAGGATACCCCTTTATTTTTGTTGGTGGGGGGTCTTAGCTCCTCTACAAGGGATATAGTTAACATATTCTAAGACCTACTGACAGGGAATTGATCACAATTGAATTCTTAGCTCTGTTGCATTTTATCTGGGTATATATATATAGGTTATATACTGGACCCGTCAAGTAACACGAACACTTGTATTTATAAAAATATAAGATTATATCTTTATTTCCTTGGTTGTGTGCAGACTGAGAGTTGTTAGTAGGGGTTACACATACATGGAGCCTCTGGGTGTTCTCTGCAAGCAATCTCGAACCTGATCTCCGTCTTCCAAATTGATTTCCACTGGCTTTTTTTATTAGTCCAACTGACGGTGTCATGCCTCTTTGATCGAGACACCTATGCAGTTTTTCTGTAGACACATCTCTTCACCCACACAGCCTGTTTTCATTGGTTATGGGCTATGCCTACAGATTTTCTGTGCCTACATACTGTCAAATGTACACCTGCATATTTAGGTGCCAAAGGTCAGTTCAATGCCATATCCTGTTTTTGTTTCCAGGCCTGCACTTGACACACACATACTTCCTGTGTGCAGCCCAGTCTCCAGGTGCAATCCAATTGAACAGGCAATATATTACACACACACACACATATATATATATATAGCTAAGTTTTCAACTTTTATCACTTCCCACTGATTTTACCACTATTTCTCTCCATTTAGCTTTAGTTATTTTCTGCACTAACAAACTTTTGGCTTTAAGAAAAAAATCGTCTATCAAATATCAAATTTAGTGAGTGCAATGTGTGTTATATGTCCCGAACAAAAGGTTTGCAAGGTTCAGGGTTTGTTATCGGTCCCCACCAACTCAGTACAAGTAGCACAGATTGGGTTAATCTGATCTGTGAGGTAAAGTGGGGAGGTGACGGTAAATGTGGTGCTCCACCTCAGCAAAAATAAAAACAAAAAACAAAAATAATCTCCCTGATCTAGCACTAGCAAAAAGTGGATAGACTCCCTCACTGTCCGGCTGATACTGAAAATATGCCGCCCCAGCAACTTTACTTTTACTTATAAAAAATTGTTTTAGCAAGTTTCTGTACTCACTCTGTATGTGGTGAATTGAAAATAATGATTGAGCCCAGGTAAAAGCCAGACTTGGTGAAACAATTTTGGACCATATGACCTTAAAGACACCGCTTTTGCGATCTCGATTCGTGGGAACATTTTTTCCATTTACACTGTCAAAATCTGGTTAATTGTTAACAGACGATTTTTAGAGTTTTTAAAAAATTATAAGACTAACCCCTAACCCTAACCGGATTTTGACGGTGTAAATGAGAAAAGTGTCCTTGTGAGTCAAGATTGCGGAAGGGGTGCCTAAAGGTCATATGGTCCACAATTTTCTTATCCTCCATTTCTTTCCATTTGGCCTTGGACCATACTATTTGCTAAACTTAATAATATATTCAGTAACCTAACTTGACCCCCAAAAAATGATACCTGTGAAAAGGACACATGGTCAAATGAAGGCAAAGCACGTGATCTAAATGACCCTTAAGTACAAGGTGGACTAGCCAGAATTATACGGCTTTGGTCATCAAAGTGTACATATAAAGTGACCAGTAAACATCAAAAGATTTCAGAGGCCTGCTGAACTACCTTTTCATGTGGTCAAACAATTAGAAATAAAAGAAAGCTTATCACTTGTTTGACCACCCATTTTTCTTCCCATTCTTTACGTTAATAATACAGTGGGAACTTAACTACAATGATAGATGTCTACGTTGCATAAGTATTTTAACAACCCTGAGCACACTCACACACAAAAATCTGTAGCCGTATTCTGTCCCATCAATCTTTTGAATACATCATAGCAATTATGTGTATTTATACAAATTTAAAGATATCCAGTTAATGCACAGTTAATGAAGTAATTATATCTTTCCTTTGAAAATCTCTTTTTGCGCATTTTGATGAACGAAAAAAATCCTTATAATCAAGGATTATTATTTTTATAATCAAGAGTTTGATTACTCAACTTTTTAATGTGAAATATTCATTTACAAGGAGGAGGAGGAAAACTCTGAATTCACACTAGCTTTACTCAGCTTAAAATTGACCTTGTGTCACATCCTGTCTGTGATGGAGAGATTAGATCAGTGGTTCCAAATATGGGGTGTACACCACACAGAGGGCAATTTGATTTTTTAATGGGAGAGAGAGGTCAGCTTAAAAATTGACCTTGTGTCACATCCTGTCTGTGACGGAGAGATTAGATCAGTGGTTCCAAATATGGGGGTGTACACCCCACAGAGGGCAATTTGATTTTTAATGGGAGAGAGGTCAGCTTAAAAATTAACCATATGCCACATTCTATCTGGGACAGAGGGGTTAGATCAATGTTTCCCAATGTGGGGCGTACATCCCACAGGAGGAAATTTGACTTAAGCAGGGTGGGGGGAGCAATTGAGACTAATGAGGTCTGTGTCCAATCTTTTTTTTTTTTCTTCTTCTGTCTTTTGTTTATTTCATTTTTACTTTTCATAGGTGACTTGTTCTTTTGAAGCTTGTTTAAACCAAGGTATTGGCATTTTAATTTTCTTCAGCCCAAATGGAGTTCACTATTTAAATTATAAGAATTATCTATTACCACAAGGAGGGACATCAGAATTTTACAGGTGATTAGGTGAGGCAAAAAAAATATGTATGTATGTTTACGTACTGAATGAATGTGCATCTCAATTTACTGAAGATTAAATGTATAGGTAATATAGTTGGATTTTGGTAAATGTTTACATATACCTACACAGGTTCCAAATAAAATTATTTCTATGATGTCAGAAAATAAAACTTTCATCATATAGCAATCACTGTATTGTATGTATTTAACCAACCCCTCCACAATGGGCAGGATGTGACACAAGGTCAATTTGTAGGTGGAGTAAAAGTGGTTTCAATTCAGAGTTTTCCTTACAAATTGGTTGCCTAACAAATGCTAAAGAATCCAGTCTTCCATAATATTTACCCATGGCTAGAGGAAGAATAGATGGATTCATGCTTTTCCCATAGTCATTAGCCTGACAGGAAATACAATCAAATTAATATGTTTTTATCAAACAGGCAATGGATAGTAACAAAAACTAAAGTCAATCTGAAATGGTTTTAATGTTCAGGTTTTTAAACTGCCTAAGTCTAGTACGCATTTACCCAACCCATCCACATATCTAACACCAGTTTCGAGCGAGGGTCCAGTGAGCTTCGGCCGCTGGACCTTACAAGTTAATAGTGTCGATCACAGGGGCTATCCCCCCAGGCAATACCTGCCCCCTTGACTTAAAGGGGCAGGGCTGGGTTTATTACCCAGCACCTGAGGCGCCCCCCTTGAGGGGGAATGCTGAAGGGATCGATGCAATTTTTTGTTCTTTCCCATTCATGAGCTTTGGCTTGTGGGTGGGCCCACGTTAAAACAAGGCCTTTTGCCCAGCCCATACAAGTGGGGTATGAGGCAAATACATCCATCATAGGCAGGATGTGACACAAGATCAATTTTTAAGTGGATTATGCCATGGCCGGTTTGAATTCAGAGTTATCCTTCTCCTAGACTGGCTGCTTAACCAAGGCTAAAGAAAATCGTCTGCCTTACTTTCATCCAAAGTTAACATGAAAATAGAAGGATTTATGCCTTTACCGTCAAAGTAAAACACAAGCAGCTGCATCCAGCATTTGAACTCAAATTCAATGGCTGTCCATTTCTTAAGGTGATGACCATTACACAATGTGCCTCTACTATTTCTAGTAAGAGTAATATCTATTATAAATAAAGTTCTGATCAAGTGTGCACAAAAAGAGTGACTAATAATAATGATGATAAGATAATACCCAACCCATCCACCACAGGCAAGATTTGACACAAGATGAATTTTTAAGTGGATTATGGCCAGTTTGAATTCAGAGTTATCCTTCTCCTAGACTGGTTGCCTAACCAGAATTCATGCCTTTTCCAAGGCCATTAGCTGAAAGTAAAACACAAACAGCTGCATCCAGGATTTGAACTAGAGTTGCCACGTCCTATGATGATAACCATTATACCATGTACTTCCACTACTTCTAAAAGATTAGTATTTATTATAAAGAAGTTCTGAGTTAAGTAAAGTGTGCAAAAAAATAGTGACTAATAATGATGTAATAAAACTTAAAGAATTAATACAACTTAGGGAATTAAATAAAAAGGAAAAAGTTTTCTTAATTGTTTTTAGAATTCTTCAAGACATCCAGGTTATTTATGCTTCTTTTTTGTTTCTTTTTTCTCAGACAACCATTTTTTTTTTCTTTTAGGTAAAAAACCAATTACAAATTAAGAAAATATCTGAGAATAACAGAAATAAAAGAAAATTGGCCAACTGACATGACAAACAAAAGATTTATCATTTTTTAGGGGTTTTTTTCCTTGTTCCATGGCATTGAAGGCCAGAGATATTAATTTAGTAGACAAAATTCGACCTGCAAGCTACAGTTTGCCAACCTGTCAGTAAAGCAATGAGTGTTTCTAAATAAAAGAACAAAAAGAAACAAAAAGAAGAAGAATCAAAAAGAAGAAGGAGAATAAAAAAAAGAAGGAGAATAAAAAAAAAGGAGGAGCAGAAGAAGAATCAAAAAGAGAAAGAGAAAAAGAATAATCAAAAAGAAGAAGAAGAATCAAAAAGAAGAAAGAGAAAAAGAAGAATCAAAAAGAAGAAGAAGAATCAAAAGAAGAAAGAGAAAAAAAGAAGAATCAAAAAGAAGAAAGAGAAGAAGAATCAAAAAGAAGAAGAAGAATCAAAAAGAAAAGAAGAAAAAGAATAATCAAAAAGAAGAAGAAGAAGAACAAAAAGAAGAATCAAAAAGAAAAGAAAAAAAAAGAATCAAAAAAGAAGAAGAAAGAAGAATCAAAAGAAGAAAGAGAAAAGAATCAAAAAGAAGAAGAAGAATCAAAAGAAGAAGAAAGAGAAAAAGAAGAATCAAAAAGAAGAAGAGAAGAAGAATCAAAAAGAAGAAGAAGAATCAAAAAGAAGAAAGAGAAAAAAGAATAATAAAAAGAGAAGAAAAGAATCAAAAAGAGAAAGAGAAAAGAAGAAATCAAAAGAGAAGAAGAAGAAGAATCAAAAAGAAGAAGAAGAATCAAAAGAAGAAAGAAGAAAAAGAAGAATCAAAAAGAAGAAGAGAAGAAGAATCAAAAAGAAGAAGAAGAATCAAAAAGAAGAAAGAGAAGAATAATCAAAAAGAAGAAGAAGAATCAAAAAGAAGAAAGAGAAAAAGAAGAATCAAAAAGAAGAAGAGAAGAAGAATCAAAAAGAAGAAGAATCAAAAGAGAAAGAAAAAGAATCAAAAAGAAGAAGAAGAATCAAAAAGAAGAAAGAGAAAAAGAAGAATCAAAAAAAGAAAAGAAGAAGAAAGAATCAAAAAGAAGAGAAGAAATCAAAAAGAAGAAAGAGAAAAGAATCAAAAAGAAGAGAAGAAGAATCAAAAAAGAAGAAAGAGAAAAAAAGAATCAAAAAGAAGAAAGAGAAAAAAGAATAATCAAAAAGAAGAAAGAGAAAAAGAATAATCAAAAGAAGAAGAAGAATCAAAAAGAAGAGAAAAAGAAAAAGAAAATCAAAAAGAAGAAGAAGAAGAAGAAGAAGAAGAATCAAAAAGAAGAAGAGAGAATCAAAAAAGAAGAAGAAGAAAAAGAATCAAAAAGAAGAAGAATCAAAAAGAAGAAGAATCAAAAAGAAGAAAGAAGAAAAAGAATCAAAAAAGAAGAAGAAGAAGAAGAATCAAAAAGAAGAAAGAGAAAAAGAATCAAAAAGAAGAAGAAGAAGAATCAAAAAAGAAGAAAAGAATCAAAAAGAAAGAAAAGAAGAAGAGAAGAATCAAAAAGAAGAAGAGAAGAATCAAAAAGAGAAGAAAGAAGAATCAAAAAGAAAAGAAGAATCAAAAGAAGAAGAGAAAAAGAGATCAAAAAGAAGAAGAAGAATCAAAAAGAAGAAAGAGAAAAAGAATCAAAAAAAAGAAGAAGAAGAATCAAAAAGAAGAAAGAGAAAAAGAATCAAAAAGAAGAAGAAGAAGAATCAAAAAGAAGAACAAGAAGAAATTTTGGATATCTTGATTATTCTTCTTCTCTAAAAATGATACAAGTCTCGATATGTGAAAATGTTAAACAGAAGAAGCTTTGATCAAATTTTACATTTTATGGTTGGTTTAACAACAACGTAACAAGTTAAATTTGTCAAAGCTTCAATTTTGGCTCCTCAACTTTGCTAGATTGCTTTATTGTTGTGATTCTGGTGGCCATTTTAGGCGTTTAGGTCTACTAAAAGTAAATCCAATGGCAGAAAAGGGTGTAGTCTCAGTACTAGAAAGTCTGTTGTATTCCTTGAAATCCAAGGTAGAACAAGAGTGTAGCTACTTGTAGCAGAGAATCCAGTTGTCCTTGAAATCCAATTAGCAACTGATTTCAGGTATTGTAACGTGGCGGTATATTCACACTACCAAAACATATATACGTAACGTTCTAATAGTGATATATGTTGTATAGCAGGTCTTGTCAACGTGCCTCCAAATTCACGCCACTAAAAAGGTGTTCGGCACATGGCAGTCATCTTCTTGATAAAAAAAGTACAACGCGAGAAATATATCGTCACAAGCTGCTTAGCTTTTATTTCGAGGGCTGGTCTCGTGGGTTGTGTCGGAGAGGAGGAAAGGCAGAGAGAAAGAGAGAGAGGACACTGTTAAATTACTGTGATCCCACAACTGGGACCAGAGGTCCGCTCCGTACCCTACACGTCCGAAAGCAAAAAGAGGCCGGTATTTTTCTTCGTCACCATGTGACTTCCGGTTCCGGTCAACACCCTAAACTTCCGGTTCCGGTCAACACCCGAAACTTCCGGTTGACATTCAATTCTCCATTCGGGGGGTCACGCCCCGGTCAAACTCACGACAACCTTTTTGTGTTCATCACCTTTTTTTTTTTTAAACATTTACTATCTCTTATTTCTTCTTCCTCTCTTTTCTAATAGTAGTCCTCGCAAAACTCCATCTCGCTACAGTATTACCAATGACCTTAAATACAGTGTAAGTCATTTTTCATTGGTCAATGCCTGCTGCTGATTTTTGTTAAGTCCATAAATAGAAGTGGCAATTTTGCATACATCTTATAACTCAAATAGTACTGGCCTTGTGCCATATCTAAGCTAAGCTTAGTAAATAACTATAACTCAAATAGTCCAACATCTTTTCACTCCCATCATGTTGTGTTTCAGCTACACTATCACAACTGTTCAACTCCACATGTGTTACATAATGAATATGCATAGCCTGTCATTTTTGTAAGGAAGGGTAGTTTAGAATAAATTTAACAGTTAATAGAAAAATCACCAAGAGATTAAATGGATTGAACCAAACTTGACCCAAATCAAGACTCTCATTGGCTTAGGGAGTCACGTGATTTGGTAAGTTTTGGTAAAGTATGACAGAATTAATTCAGGGTCAACTAGAGAGCCAATCAGAGCCAGACATGCCTGTTCGTCTGTACTGCAACTGATTCTCATCGCACTTGTGTTAAGATAGCATTGAGGAATTGAATAAAATTGTTTGTACCCGAAATCTGTGTTCCTGATTAATTAAAGAACTCTGCTGGAACCCAGAATCAAAGAGAAAGATGAAGAGATACAACACCTGATGAAAAATTTGTTAGTTGGTTGGTTGGATTTTCAAATCCTGGTTGAGTTTGTTCACATTTCAAATAGTGCTAATACCTTTAGGAAAGGTATAAATTCAACTATTTTCCCATCAACTATCATTGGTTGGTTGGATTTTACAGCATGTCAACCCTTGTTGGGTTATTTTATGTCAAAGACATTTTGTTTTATTCATTCTTGGTAGGTATTAAATTTTTTTTTTTTCAAACTCAATTTTTTGTTTTGTAAAATCATTTTTTTAATCTATTAAATGCATAGATGGAACTCTAACAGGTACTGCCACTCCAGGTGAGGATGGACCTGGGAGCAATGGTAATGAAGGGGTACTCCACACTCCCCAGAGCTCCGAAATTGGAACTTGACCATTAGATGCAGTTTACCCTCATACCCACGACACCCTGACAAAAGAGAATCCAACAGAAAAAAGCTACAACCTGATGTGGCCCAATAGAAAATAGCAGCCATTAGAAAAATTTAAGAACAGAAACATGACATTAGTATGGCTACTTAACATACAACCAGCCATATAATAACTCAAGTGATCTCTCTAAACTAAAACAATATAAACAGAAGATAGTATATTGTATTAAATGTCCACTCCGCTTTTTAAATGTTCAGGGCTAGCCATGATTTGCCAACATACCAGTACTAAGCTTTTTATGCAAATCACTTTATGCAACACCGTTTCCTTTCACCCACTCCAAACAGCCAATTAACCAAGGGGCATAACTTGGTAGCACACTCATAAAACTCACCAGTGTTAATCTGGTCTGACAGCGATTAACCAGGCAATTGAATCAAATGCCTCCAAGAGAAATACCATGAGCTAATATAGAACTTAATGGGCAGAACTCATTTCAAATGCAGGTGGGCACAGGTCAACTTAACAAAGCAGAAGTTTATATCAAACGAAGGTTGTTAGTTCAATATTTGTGAGCTGGGCAGTAAATAAACAGTTAAGTGATTCAACAACTTAATCTTTATATATATATATATATATATATATATGTGTGTGTTTTTGAACATACTGATAATGTTAAAATATAATACAAGCAGAATTATTTAAAGTTAGAAGTTGGCCAGATTAATTAAGGTAGAGAATCTAGTTTAGGCCAGTTGGTAGAGCATTCACCAAAAAAAAAAAAAAAAAAAGTTTGGGTTCGATATTAGTTCCCACCAACTTAGGGCATCAGTAGTACAGCTTGGGTAATCTGATCTGAGTGGTAAAGCATCTGGGAGCTGACAGTAGGTGTGGTGCTCTACCTCAGCAGAACAACATCCCTGGTCTAGCACTAGCCAAAAGGGGATATGTTTGGCTGATACTGACAATGGGCTACCCCACAGACTTTACCAAGTCTAAGGTAGATATTAATATCCCGGACCCATCTGACCTGGAGTGGTAGTACCTGTTATGGCTTGAATAGATTTTTAAAAACGAGTTTTAAAGAAATGGATTTTTAAAAAATGAATTCTAGAAAAAAAAAATGAATACCCAACAAGAATAAATGTCTTCAGTACAAGATAACTCATAGGTAGACATGCTGAAATATCGAACTAACCAATAAACCTTTAGGATTACCCTTGTGTGTGTGTGTGTGTGTATATATATATAGTAAAGGAAGAAAAAACTCTAAACTTGCTTCATTACAATAATTTATTTCAATCGTATTAATACAGGTAATCACAAGAACATGACTCTTACTCTGGTAAGAGTCATGTTCTTGTGATTACCTGAAGATGCCGTATTAATACGGTTGAAATAAATTATTGTAATGAAGCAAGTTTAGAGTTTTTTCTTCATTTACTATATATCTTGCTCTGTCCTTCTACTCACTGGTATTAGGCACATTGAGCTCTCCTTATGCTCTACCTGCATCAGCTTGGTTAAACTACACATGGAAAGACCCCAACTATGGAAAGAAACTATATATATATATATAATATATATATATATATATAAGAATTAATGCAAAAATGAACCAACAAATATAATAAAAAATAAATGGAATGAATAGAATAATTGAAAAAGATATTTTCCGGGGGACCTCTTCCAAATGGAAAAAAATAAAAATAATAATAATAACTTTTGAGAGAGGTCATTATATATATATATATATATATATATAATAAGTAATCCACAGACATGTGTTTCGAAGTATCACTTCTCATCAGTGTGGTTATACATTAACAGCTACCCCTGGCCGGGTTTGAGACCCAAATGAACTTCCGTTCGCCAATCCTCTTACCTGTGTGGCCATAGGTAGCTGTCAAATATAGGAGAATATTTAATCGCTACATTTCTAAGTGGAAATGAATTCACTAGAGGCCTCAAACATTTGTAAACAAAGCGAGGTTTAGCTACACGCCAGAACGGTGAATCTGCAATTAAATCCCTATATATATATATATATATATATATATATATATATATAATTAATGCTGATATTATGATTTCACACTCATAACTTCAAGTTTCTTGGTAGTCCAATCATCAGATGAGAAGTGGTTGAGATGTCAAAAACCAGTCGTGAAATGGTAAAAATCAAATTGTTTAGCGTTTATATGCAGCGTTTTTCACGCGATGGGAAATGCAAAGCTAAAAATTGTTTTTTTAAACTGTGGCTTGTTTAACGTTTATGTGACGTGGATTGTATTCACGTGATGTAATGTCATGACGTTAAATTTGTATTTAAAAAACATTATAATCAAACAAACTTGCATTGGTGTTAATGCACGTGGTGTTCAGATGAATTTTTTTTTTTTTTTTTTTTTAAATAAATAAATAAATAAATAAATAAAAAAAAATTTAAAAAAAATTTAAAAAAAGGAGAGCGAAAATTCAGGGATCAATTAGGGTCAGGTGGTAAGTGACACAGTAAAAATTTGTTTAAATGCCTACATTTCGAAACGAGTTCACTTCTCTTATTTAATAAGTTATTGCTTGCATTACATTACATTTACATTTGGGCACAAATATATATATATTATATATATATATATATATATATATATATATATATATATATAGTTGATGTTGGCAAGTAAGTTGTGACCCTTGCACTTTTTTAATATAAGATTATGATGCAGATGGCATTTAAGTGAGATGAAATCATCAGACATGTTATAAAGAGAGATGTCAATTTAAAAAAAATATCTCTAGATAAAACAATAGCAAGATTATAATTTAGACCTGGTTGGATCTCATGTAAAACACTCATCCATTAAATGCTGTATCTTTTGAACTTCACAGATGACACCTTATTACCACACATTTACCAGAATCTTCAAATCCCTATTAAAAGAAATACAATAATTTTACATCCCTTTATTAAATCATATTGCTGTGGGCATCCATGGAAAAGAAGAGATAAGTGATTTCTGAGTTTCTAAGAGAACCAGATAATGAAGAGAATGGGAAATACTCCAATATAATGAGATGTTTGGCTACTAGTCATTATCTGAAGAGAAACAATAGCTATGGTGCCAACTATTATGAAGTTTTAAGAATAAAATTAACCCTCTGAACCCTGTGATTCACTCAGATACATTATCATATCTGAACCCACAAAATTCACATGAAAAAAATGAAATCAAAATTTAAAAAATTGAATTTGAACACGAAACATTCAAACTTCATTTTAAGTGCAGACATAAATTATTCCCTTAAATTAAAGTGAGGGAGAGAGCAAAACAGAGCAAGAGAGAGAGAGAGAAAGCGAAACAGATCAAGAGAGCGAGAGAGAGAGAGAGAGAGAAAGCAAAACAGAGCGAGAGAGAGAGAGAGAGAGAGAGAGAGAGAGAGAGAGAGAAACAGAGCAAGAGAGAGAGAGAGAAAGCAAGAGAGAGAGAGAGAAGCAGAGAAAGAGAGAGAGAGAGAAAGCAAGAAGAAAGCAAAACAGAGCAAGAGAGAGAGAGAGAGAGAGAGAGAGAGAAAAGCAAAACAGAGCAAGAGAGAGAGAGAGAGAAAGCGAAACAGTGCAAGAGAGAGAGAGAGAGAGAAAGCGAAACAGTGCAAGAGAGAGAGAGAGAGAAAGCAAAACAGAGCAAGAGAGAGAGAGAGAGAAAGCAAACAGAGCAAGAGAGAGAGAGAAAGCAAAACAGAGAAGAGAGAGAGAGAGAGAAAGCAAAACAGAGCAAGAGAGAGAGAGAGAGAAAGCAAAACAGAGCAAGAGAGAGAGAGAGAGAAAGCAAAACAGAGCGAGAGAGAGAGAGAGAGAGAGAGAGAAAGCAAAACAGGAGCGAGAGAGAGAGAGAAACAGAGCGAGAGAGAGAGAGAAAGCGAAACAGAGCGAGAAGAGAGAGAAAGAAACAGAGCGAGAGAGAGAGAGAAAGCGAAACAGAGCGAGAGAGAGAGAGAAAGCAGAGCGAGAGAGAGAGAGAGAGAGAGAGAGAAAGCGAAACAGAGCGAGAGAGAGAGAAAAGAGAGAAAGAGAGAGAAGAGAGAGAGAAAGAGAAAGGGAAGAGAGAAAGAGAAAGAGAGCAAGGAGAGAGAAAGAGAAAAGAGAAGAGAGAAGAGAGAGAGAGAGAGAAGAGAAGAGAGCAAGGGAGAGAGAAAAGAAAGAGAGCAAGAGAGAGAGAGAAAAGTGAAAGAGAGAAAAGAAGGAAATGAAAAAAAAAAAAGAAGAACCTAAGAGAGAGAGAGAGAGTAAAAGAGCAAGTGAGAGAGTGAGAGCAAAAAAGAGCGCAAAAGAGAGAAGAGAGAGAGAGAGAGAGCACAAAAGAGAGAGACTTTTATCATAAGATCTCCTTGTGTACCCAACAAAAAATATATACTAAGAGCGAAAGAAAAAGAATAAGAGAGAGCAACAGAAGAATAGTCTTATATTAAACATTTTATTATAAGATTTATCAGGATCTCTTTGTGCACCACCATCCCTCTAAATGCTTTTAGTGTGCAGTATAAAAATGCTTAGCCTGAAATATTGGGCTTAGGGTGTATAGTGCTTAGTACAAAAAGCCTGGCTGAGAGATTCAAATGGTTAAAAAAAAAATCAAAGACACTGCCACTATTGCTTAGAAAGATAACTGTAATAAATTAGTCACAAGACCACAGTTAGATGTTAGCTCCAAGAAAGAGTCCTACCACTTTTGTTATTGACAAATAACAATGGCAGAACTGGTACTTCCATTTTCTTTACACAATGGTGGAACTGGTACTTTCTTATAACTCAAGAACCAAATTACAACAAATACATTCTGTTATTTATGTTGGACTTGTTATAGTCACCCTAAAAAATGAAGCTAAGAAAAATGTGAATTGGGACAAGTGTAAGCATAGTTTCTGGACTCCTTAATTGTAAAAAATACAGAAAAAAATACCTTAAAAATCGATAACATCTTGAATTGGCCCTAAGATGGGTTTACCTCCAAAACTGAAACAAAAAAAAAAAGTGGATAAAGAGACAGAAATAAGTTAGTCTTTTGTATGCTACAATGTAAAATTGTCCGTAATATTGCTCATTTCTCTCTCCAACCTCTTTTCAATGAATTACCATTTATATAGGGATGATAAAATTACCCAATAACATTTATTTCTTTTATGGCCATTGCTATCAGCACAAATGGGGCACTCAATTTCTAGAGGGTTGTAGAGTTGTTTATTAGGTATCTTGGCAATGAAGTACTATAACATCTGTTCATTGGTGACCTGACTTAAGCCAATGACTATGACTCATCTGTCCTGTAAGTGACACTATCATTTCATTATAATACCAGTCTGGAGAGATAAGTCCTCTTGCTCATTTTGCTATGGTAACTTTATAGCTGTTTCATTATATAAGGCATAGTTAGCAATATTGATGTAAATCATAAAAATGAGTTCAGATGAAACCTATTTAACACCTGCATGTAATATAATCTAAAAAAAAAAAAAAAAAAAAAAAAAAAAGGATTCATCAGCTTCAGAATTGGCAAGGAACATTTGCATTTTCAATGAACTTAAAATCTTGAGTATTCAATTTAGGTCAGGGAAGCTTAGACTCAAGGATTCTACTCATTCCAGATGACTTCAATTGAGAATGAAGTTTTTCTATTCATAATTAAAGAAAACCCTAATCTGACAGTTTGAGAAATGGTACAACAGTTCAATGCAATCTATACAACAATCATAAACCAACTCGGTGAACTCAATAATGCATCAAAGCTTGGCCAATTAGTTCATTGATGGATAACAATATCTACTTTGTTAGCAAATGATTGCCACTGAATGGTAATCCTAATTTTCTGTCAGTGAATTCCTCCCTCAAGTTCCGTCAAACACTAGTTTTTAAACTGCTCCAGCTAAAAATCCAACCCATTTTATATCAGTTCTTAAAGCTCTCATGCAAATTTCGGCACACAAGAATCTTGTAGGTTTGCTGCATACAGAGCACAAGGAATCTTATGTTGCTTTTTTTTGTTGGAGGTGGGGTAGACTGCATCCACTACATTCCATATAATCAGTTTAAAATGACAATGTTTGTTAGTCATTAACGACAAGAGAGGATACTGAACAATTTCTAGAAAGGTTCATCATCAGTATTGAAAAGTGGATTCTTTATAATCATACTTAGCAAAGGAGTCAATTCTTAAGACCAAAGAAAATGCCCTAATCAGTATGAAAACCAAGATTATACCCTGAGAAGATAATAGTGCTCAATTTAATCAGATAGTTAACATCTATTTGCCATTTATGAAAAATAAGTCTGTGTATATATATATATATATATATAGAGATTAAAGAAATGGATACAATAGAAACCTACTCGAGTTTCACCATCAGGATCTTCAGGGTTAAGTCCACTGAATTAATCGAGGTACCGATTAATTGCAGCCGATTACACGTGTGTTCATTGAATAGGATATTACGTAACATCCTATTCAATGAACACATGTGTAATCGGCTGCAATTAATTCAGTGGACTTAACCCTGAAGATCCTGATGGTGAAACTCGAGTAGGTTTTTATTGTATCCATTTCTTTAATAAATTTGCTCTACTTTGTATTGAGCACTTTGTATTTGTTTTATCGCGGACTTAACCCCTGGATTCTGTGCACCTCCAACGATCGTGCCCATATTCACCGGTAAGCCACCTTTTAAATACAATATATATATATATATATATATATATATATATATATTCAGTAAAAAAGAATAATCTACAGCTCAAAGAAATGCTTATGTATGGATCAAACTAACTTGTTGAGCTATCCTTTTGATAATACAATACACTCACATCACACCTATGATCCACACAGACATGTTCGGATCCTACATGCATATGCATACATATATATATATATATATATATGTATTTACCAACCCCTCCACATGAGTAGGGTGTAAAACAAGGTCAATTTTTCAAAGCAGAGTTTAACAAGTTCAAATTCAGTTTTCATTCTCCTAGACCAGTTACCATACCAAGGTTAAATAGCCCAGTCTACCCCATTTACCCATAGCTGTATTTATACCTTTCCCATAACTGGAGGGAGAACTGTTGGATGCATACCTTTCCCAAGTTTGTTAGTGCTATGTATACATATATGCTATGCCTATAGACAACTACACATATGCATTATTGCACCTAAATATCAGTTTTTAATTTAATTTTATATTCTCAGTGAGTATTAGATAACCATGAATTTCTGTGACTGTTTTTTTTTTATTTGATTTTGATGGGGAGCCTGTGTCTGTCTATAACCAAAATTACGTCACCATAAATGTCACAATTCCCTTAGTTGTTTGCAGTATATTCTCAATGAGTATTAGATAATCATGAATTTCTGTGATTATATCTTTATTTGATTTTGATGGAGACCAAGTTTCTGTCTATAACCAAAATTACACCACTACCAATGTCACAATTCCCTGAGTTGTTTGCGGTATGTTCTTAATGAGTATTAGATAATCAGGAATTTCTGTGACTATTTTTATGTTATTTTGATGGGGAGCATGTATCTGACTATAATCAAAATTATGAATTGAATATCCAATCAGAGATAAATGATCAACAAGTCTTTAGATATGTTTTAGTTAAAGTCAATATTTACGGCACCCAAAAAAGCTGTAGTCATTTGCATTTTTCGTGGGTGCCCTCAGAACAAAGTTGGAAGAGTGGCCTACTATCAATATAAGTAAAACAGATAGGGTGTATATCCCCTTTTTTGCTAGCAGAAGATCAGGGAGATTGATTTTACTGAGGCAGAATTCAATAGCTACCATCATCTTCCCACTTTATCACACGGATCAGATTACCCATGCATTGAGTTAGTGAGGGCCAGTATCGAACATGGAAACTTGTGATTTCTAGGTGGATACTCTACCGATTGTGCTTAACCATATATCTCTAATTGGTAATTTAAATTAACTCTCACTACTAAGCAAATAAGCAATGATCATTTCTCTGGAAATTTGATCTCTCAGTGACCGTAAAATACATTGCTATGTACTTAATAGTTTAAAAACACCAGTCCCCGCATCAGCTGTCAGTGGGCGAGGGGATAAGATATCGGACTACCATGCGGTCAGTCTGAGTTCAACCCTACCCAAGGATAGCTATGTCTAGCCAGACTGAAGAGGCGTGAAATGCCAAAACACGTGTCTGTTGATGACTTATTAATATATATATATATATATATATATATTGTTAGTCTTTTGTTAGTATTGGAGAAATGAGAATAAAGTGCTCGATTACTTTTGTAAGAGCTGTATTTAATTATTAGAGTGTACAATACATTTAAGGTGCAATTGTTACCATTGGTTTCTATTGGACATTCAAGTATTTTTTGATGAAGGGTAGTAGCAAGCATTCTACCTAGAAACCAATGGTAACAATTGCACAATATATATATATATATATATATATATATATATATATATACATGAGTATATAACCAGGGACCTTGTGATTCTAGGCGGTGCTCTACCAACTGAGCTAATAATTTTACTATAGAAATGCATTGAAAATCAGAAAGAAAGGTATTGTCAGTGGTCAGGAATTAATACCAGTATTACGGATAGAATAGGGCTATTATATGTATAATGTAAATATATTGATAATGATTTTACTTAAAATGTGTCAAGAGAGAGAATATTTTTGGATTACAATGGACTGGTTGGTGCTAATATTTTTGAGTGGGGTGGTGATACATTTATTTTTATGATAAAAGATACAATCAACTTTGATTCAGAGCTTTTCCTACTGATGCTTTTGTTGTTGCCTCATTGAAGAAGGTATCTATAAATTTACATTACAAAATATTTTCTAACATTGACTAATAAAAATATGGTGTCGCTTGAGTTAAGGGGTGAAGAATTCATGACATTTCTGGAGTTAGCTCCTTTGATTCATCATTCTCTGAGGGAGAGATGAACAATCAAGAAAGTTACTAATTAAATTGCAAGATTAGAGACTAACCATTCAGGAGCAGAAATGATTGGATGAAAAACAAAAAAAACAACAACAAAAAATAAACCTTTAGTACACCCCCAAGGAAATTGATTTATACACAAGTTTATCAAGGTTGTTTTTAAAAGGTATTGCTTTTTATAACTTTTTATTGATGAAACAACACTGATACTATAGGAAGCTCAGGTGATGAGTTATGTTTTGTTTTTAATGATTCTATGATATTCACCCGTAAAGGCAACCTGTTTTACAGAAACCAAAATGTTTTATCTTCAATTTGAATAAGTTCTAAGTGCACACAAAACTTAATCACTAATTCTGATATACCAAAATGATGTTTTTGTGATCTCTTATTTTTCCTTTTTTAATTTGTCCCCAGATTTTTTATTTAATCAATTACTTAACTGCTTTGAAATAAACATTATTTGCAAAAAAGATTTGTCTTGCAGTGGATTTAGTCAACAGTTTGGTTTGCTTTTGTTTAATGACATAAACCCATTGGGTTATTTAATGCCATAAATATATATATATATATATATATATATATATATATATAATATGTGTGTGTGTGTGTGTGTGTGTGTGTGTGTGTGTGTGTCTGTCTGTCTGTGTGTGTGTGTGTGATTTATATATAAATAGTTTGTTTTTACATTATTTTTTTATTGTGAGACAATAGTTAGTAATCAATTTTGCTTTAAAGGTTTATTTTTGTAGAACTGATTTTTTAAATCTATTTAACCCATATATGGAACCCTAACAGGTACTACCACTCTGGATAAATGTGGCCCTGGGAGTAATGGTAAAGGGATATTCAACCCTCCTCAGAGAACAAAAATTGGAACTTCACCACTAGATGCAGTTTAACATCATACCCAGGACACTAAGACCTTCAGCAACCACATTCTAGCACATATATGATTAAAAAAAGGTTAGTGGTTTGCCATAAGAACAATAGGGTAGGGATAAATATAGGTGGTAGAGCTTGATGTGAACAGCCGATTGATCGGAGGGGGCTTGAGAAACCCCCTTCGATCACTCAGATGAGGTTGACCAGCCATCAAGCCCAAGTAAGGGTCAAAGTGGAGTGTTGCATGTCATGGACTGCTCATCTACCAGGATTCCATTCTTAAGCATCACGGGTTACCACCCACAACGGGTGGCCATGGGGGGGGGAGGTGTTTACCCCTTTGCTGAGATTTGTGTATTCTATAGCCATCCTCAGATGGCTTATTTTGTGATAATTTAAAAGGATATCTGAACAGGGCCCGGGGTTTCTGTGGTCTGAGCATTGTGTTTATATACAATAAAGATAAGGACATCAGTCTGAAATATCAAAATTATTCATATCAAGCCTGATTTCATAAATACATATATGTTTAAGGGAAAACATAGTTGATAAAAAAAATGCAATGTTGATTTGTCTTGTAGTAAATTTAGTTAGCTTCTTTTTTTAAAATGATGTTGCAGATGCTAGACGATATTGTCAGAATATTGTTGTCATAGCAATACTCTAAATCTGAATCTTGAATTTTCCAACTATAAATCCTTTCCTGCTGGAATTTTGTTAGACAAGATTTTTCAATTCTTGCACATGATTGGTCCAAATAAATTTCCTCTCCTTTGTCCCCACCCCCTACCTCCGTATCATTTCAGTTATGTACCCTCTGGCCTTCCTCAGGTGTCTCTTGTGTTCTGAAAATATTCCAAGAGAGCATGCACATCCCATTATGTTCTAAGGATTGTGCCGAACATGTGATCACCCACTGAACTTTGCATGTGTTATCAACTCTCAGGCAATACTTATGGAATCCCTAAGAGATGAACTATGGATTTTAAAAGAGACTGTTCATTAAATAACAATGAACATAAATTGTTATTTTAACTCTTTCTTCATCTCTTCTTTGGCAAACTTGGTAATATTCCCCATTGACCATAATCCATATTAACCCAATGAAATCTAGAGAAATATGCCACAAAATCCTATGATTTGTGACAATAAGTAGAATGTGACACAAGATCAATTATTGTAAGTATATATGTTGAAAAATAGAAGGAAAGAAAATGTATGGAAAAAAAAAAAATTTATTGGAATGCTGACATGTTTCGACCAAGAGTTTGTCCTTGTATACATTGTATTCTATTTATTATTTTAAATACAAAATAAAATAAAGAAAACAGAAAATTTAAGTATACAAAAAAGCGGTCATCTTCAGGGTAAGATATTTACATGTTTGAAAATAAAATATAATATATATGTATATATATCATTATTATCAATATATATGTCTCAATATCATTATCATCTCCATAAATCCACAAGGTTTCCTCACATATATTTGTTCATATCAGACCTCCATTTCATATAGACACAAAGTCAACAGCACTTAGTAACAGTTTCTCACCTCTGTGATCAAATCAAGCATCATTGACTGTGTCTAGAGCACCCACCTAGGAATCGCAAGGTTCCTGATATTTGAAGTGAGCACACAAATCGCAAGGTTCCTGGTTTGATACCAGTCCTCACCAATTCAAAAATATGAGCAGCACAGTTTGGTCAATCTGATCTGTACGGAAAAGTAGGGAGCTGACGGTAGGTGTGTTGCTCCACCTAAGCAAAAACAATCTCCCTGGTCTAGCACTAGTGAAAAGTAAATAGACTCCCTCACTCTCCAGCTGTTACTGACATTAGTCCGCTCTGCCAACTTTACTTTATGCTATTTTAACTTATATCTACATATACTCTATCACTGATACTAAGCACTCTTTATATATAAATCTACCAAACTACATTATATAAAACTAGCAAAATAAAAAAAATAGATTTTTGAAACACATTGCCTAAGAGGTGGGAGTAAAAAATTCAATGTCTGCGAGTTTGTACCCTAAGTAAGTAAAATCATCAAATTCATTAAAGGATTAAAAAAAAAACAATTTGAAATGTAAACTTTAAATATATATCAAAATAAAACAAACTATATATAGATATATAATACCAGTCATGTATTTATTAAAACTTGTTTTAAAAAAAATGAGGACTGTCTAATGTTGCATGTTCAAATTTTGAGTGTATTTATTCTATGTTATGACGATTTTGGGTAATGTGACGTAAGCAGTGACGTAGTTTTTGTTACAGACAAAAACCGGAAGCGAATCTCCATTATTAATTGATGATGTTCATCCATTGGTATTAATGATAACAATATTTTCAAGTGGAATTTAACAGGTTTGAATTCAGTTTTCCTTCCCCAAGACTAATTGTCATACCAACACTAGAGAGCCTAGTCTGCCTTACTATTTACCCAAAGCTAGAGGAAGAATACTTGAATCCATACCTTTTGCAAGCGTATTAGCACTATGTGAAATGCTGAGTGATTGAATCTTGAATTTATTTTTTTAAATTTACGCACACAGCTGGGTAAGAAAATAATGCAATGATATCTACATTGGATCAAGCAATTTGAAAAAAAAAAAAAATATGAATCTAGTCTCAATTCTTTTTCAACAAAATATTTTGCAAGTGCAGTACCCGCCAAACTCACCAGACACTTAGCTCTTAAAGTGTATCTTTATCATTTTCATGAAAATTAATCTCAAGAGTAAAATTTGAGGATGTGAAAAACATTGAAATAGAAAGACTGGCACAGCTTTACTACATATCAAAAGAGGAGTTTTCAGAAGTGCTCTGACCAATTATGAAAATTTCCTTTAAAAATCAAATAAATAATGACTAAAGTATATGTCAAAAAAAAGGAAAACGCGAATTTAAGCGTATATGAAAATTTTATTTAAAAATCACAATAAAAACTTGATTAAAGATGACGTGTCTATTAAAGATATGTCCCACATCTTAACCCGAAAACCTTGGGACTCTAAGGCGCCAGATTCCAGTGCCCTTCTGCTACGTCATCGATCCCCACTGTTAACGAGAAAACAGTCAGTGGTCGGTTCGGCTTAAACCTGTAAGGACCTGAATGAGTTAACTCCCTCAGACTGAATTGGTAAATAAGTTGCCACTCGCTTCCAGGAGCAAACCTTGAAATTCGACAAATTCAACTTGAAAGAATTATACTACAGAAATCATCTCAACTCAATTAGGGTTTGCAACTCAAAGACAGCTTCCCTAAAAGCAACCTCTAAAATTCATCACCAACAAAACATACGAAATTTCAACCTGCCTCTGCCGATAGGTTGGCGGGTCATTCTTCACTTCAAAGAACTTTGTTAACCGGACTCTGAGTTAAGTTCTCCGCAAATCACACCAAAATTTGCAAAAACTATCCTTAAATCTATCTTTCCCCTTTTTTTTGTTTATACATATTAAATTTGTTGTTAAATATACTTGTCTTGTCTTTTCATTCAGTGTCCGAACTTGAAAGTTGCGGTAATTCCCCCCACAAGTGAGAGTTAATCCTTTTACAGTTTTAATTCCCAAATATTGCAACTTTTGTTTGTAACGTTCGGATACCTGTTTGAGAAGATAAGCGCAGCATTTTGTTAACTTGTCTGAGAGATAGTTGTTAGTTTTGTTAGAAATTAACTGGGAAGTCCCTTTAAACGCTAAAATGGAAGAAATTAGAATTCTGGTCGGTACTCGAAATAGTGCATGTCGACGCGTTTCACACATGCTATCGTTTATTGCGAGTAAACGCGGACTGACTGAACGACTTTTCGAGAAACTAGTATCAGAGGTAAATGACTGGATAGAAGAGGCCCTTAGATTAAATAAAAAAATTACATATCTTAAAAATATTAAAATAGAATGTGGTCTAGAAGATGACAGGTTCTGTGAAAGTCACTTCTTATTTACGACCACAAATAAAATAAAATCAATTAGAACTAGCCTGCAGCATAAGGTCGCAGATAGTTCTGCTAACGAAATAAAAATTAAACCGAGTACTTCGGACGAAATAAAAATTAAACCGAGTACGTCGGACGAAATAAAAATTGAAAAATATAGAAGTTACCTCTTCTAACGAAATAGAAATTTTAGAAGTTACTCTTCTAACGAAATAGAAATTTTAGAAGTTACCTCTTCTAACGAATAGAAATTTTAGAAGTTAGACCTCTTCTAACGAAATAGAAATTTTAGAAGTTACCTCTTCTAACGAAATAGAAATTTTAGAAGTACCTCTTCTAACGAAATAGAAATTTTAGAAGAAGTTACCTCTTCTAACGAAATTGAAATTTTAGAAGTTGAAGAGAAGTTACCTCTTCTAACGAAATTGAAATTTTAGAAGTTACCTCTTCTAAAGAAATTGAAATTTTAAGAAGTTTTTCTAAAGAAATTGAATTTTGGAAGATAGTTCTTCCAAAGAAATTGAAATTTTGGAAGATAGTTCTTCCAAAGAAATTGAAATTTTGGAAGATAGTTCAAAGAAATTGAAATTTTGGAAGATAGTTCTTCCAAAGAAATTGAAATTTTGGAGATAGTTCTTCCAAAGAAATTAAAATTTGGAAGATAGTTCTTCCAAAGAAATTAAAATTTTGGAAGATAGTTCTTCCGAAGAAATTAAAATTAAAAATAGTAACTCTAACGTTACTAAGTTTTAAAAAATTATCTTTCTGGCAGATTTGCTCAGATATTAAAAATTAAAATACCTACGATAACAGAAATTAAAGTTGAGGGTACTTCTCTCAAAATTAAAATAGTAATTTTAACATTACTAAACAAATTAAAATGAAAAAGTTGGCTCTAGAGCCAGTTGAAATTCTAAATTGGAAAAAAAGAAAAAAAATGTATAAACCTTGCTTACTTACGACCCCTAAATTTGGTCTAGGATCATTCTGGAAATTTTGAAGGTTAAACTAACTGAGGTTAAAATTAGAAATTAAAAAATGTGCTTAGTCATGAGCATAACTTTGAAATACGAAATTGAAATTTATCTTACCTACACACAATGTTGGTTAAGATATCTAAAAATTTAAAATACCTTGTTTGAAATACCTTATTTAAATTATCTTTCTGACATATTTGTTCTGTCGGATATCTAAAAATTTGAAATACCTTGTTTGAAATACCTTATTTAAATTATCTTTCTGACATATTTGTTCTGTCGGATATCTAAAAATTTGAAATACCTTGTTTGAAATGCCTTATTAAAATTATCTTTCTGTCATATTTGTTCAGTAAGATATCTAAAACTTTGAAATACGAAATTGAAATTTATCTTACCTACACACAATGTTGGTTAAGATATCTAAAAATTTAAAATACCTTGTTTGAAATACCTTATTAAATTATCTTTCTGACATATTTGTTCTGTCGGATATCTAAAAATTTGAAATACCTTGTTTGAAATGCCTTATTAAAATTATCTTTCTGTCATATTTGTTCAGTAAGATATCTAAAACTTTGAAATACGAAATTGAAATTTATCTTACCTACACACAATGTTGGTTAAGATATCTAAGAAATTTGAAGTACCTTATTAAAACTATCCTTCTGGCAAACTTAGTTGGATAGCTAAAAATTAGAAATTTAAAAAAATGCTTAGTCATGAGCTTAACTTTGAAATGCGAAATTAAAAATTCTTACCTACATACAATGTTGGTTGAGATATCTAAAAAATTAAAAACTAAAAATATCTTTCCGACAAATTGGTCAGATATTAAAATTTAAAACACCTCGTTAAACTTGTCTTTCTGACAGACGTAGTCAGTCGGATAGCTAAAGACCTAAAAATTAAAAAATTATCCCAAGTCATTGAAATTAAAAATTATCTTCCCAACATACAATGTTGGTTAAAATATTAAAAAATGAAAAATAAAAATTATCTTTCTGACGAATTGAGTTGGTTGGATAGCAAAAAATTAAATGGGGGTGCATGGTGTAATGGTTAGAGTCATCAGAAATGTACTCATTGACTCAAGTTCAAATTCTGGACAAGGCTGTTTGCATTTCACATAACACAAATACCCTTGGGAAAGGTATGCATCCAACTACTCTCCCTCCAGCTATGTGTTAATATTAGGACCGACTGGGCTCTTTAGCCTTGGCTAGGTAACCAGTCTGTGAGAAGGAAAACTCTGAATGTGTTACTTTTTGAACACATTAATGCTCTAATAAAAATGTCATGGTTACATATATACAGATTTTAAATATAGCTTCAGTTTTGATACTTTTTGAACACGCTAATGCACTAATAAAAAATGTCATGGTTACATATATACAGATTTTAAATATAGCTTCAGTTTTGATACTTTTTGAACACGCTAATGCTCTAATAAAACGTCATGGTTACATATATACAGATTTTAAATATAGCTTCAGTTTTTGATACTTTTGAACACGCTAATGCTCTAATAAAAACGTCATGGTTACATATATACAGATTTTAAATATAGCTTCAGTTTTGATACTTTTTGAACACGCTAATGCTCTAATAAAAAACGTCATGGTTACATATATACAGATTTTAAATATAGCTTCAGTTTTGATACTTTTTGAACACGCTAATGCTCTAATAAAAACGTCATGGTTACATATAAACAGATTTTTAAATATAGCTTCAGTTTTGATACTTTTGAACACAATGTTCTAATAAAACGTCATGGTTACATATATACAGATTTAAATATAGCTTCAGTTTTGATACTTTTTGAACACGCTAATGCTCTAATAAAAACGTCATGGTTACATATAAACAGATTTTAAATATAGCTTCAGTTTTGATACTTTTTGAACACGCTAATGCTCTAATAAAAACGTCATGGTTACATATAAACAGATTTTAAATATAGCTTCAGTTTTGATACTTTTTGAACACGCTAATGCTCTAATAAAACGTCATGGTTACATATAAACAGATTTTAAATATAGCTTCAGTTTTGATACTTTTTGAACACGCTAATGCTCTAATAAAATCATGGTTACATATAACAGATTTTAAATATAGCTTCAGTTTGATACTTTTTGAACACGCTAATGCTCTAATAAAAACGTCATGGTTACATATAAACAGATTTTAAATATAGCTTCAGTTTTGATACTTTTTGAACACGCTAATGCTTAATAAAAACGTCATGGTTACATATAAACAGATTTTAAATATAGCTTCAGTTTTGATACTTTTTGAACACGCTAATGCTCTAATAAAAACGTCATGGTTACATATAAACAGATTTTAAATATAGCTTCAGTTTTGATACTTTTTGAACACGCTAATGCTCTAATAAAAACGTCATGGTTACATATAAACAGATTTAAATATAGCTTCAGTTTTGATACTTTTTGAACACGCTAATGCTCTAATAAAAACGTCATGGTTACATATAAAGATTTTAATATAGCTTCAGTTTTGATACTTTTTTGAACACGCTAATGCTCTAATAAAAACGTCATGGTTACATATATACAGATTTTAAATATAGCTTCAGTTTTGATACTTTTTGAACACGCTAATGCTCTAATAAAAACGTCATGGTTACATATATACAGATTTTAAATATAGCTTCAGTTTTGATACTTTTGAACACGCTAATGCTCTAATAAAAACGTCATGGTTACATATAACAGATTTTAAATATAGCTTCAGTTTTGATACTTTTTGAACACGCTAATGCTCTAATAAAAACGTCATGGTTACATATAAACAGATTTTAAATATAGCTTCAGTTTTGATACTTTTTGAACACGCTAATGCTCTAATAAAAACGTCATGGTTACATATAAAGATTTTAAATATAGCTTCAGTTTTGATACTTTTGAACACGCTAATGCTCTAATAAAAACGTCATGGTTACATATAAACAGATTTTAAATATAGCTTCAGTTTTGATACTTTTTGAACACGCTAATGCTCTAATAAAAACGTCATGGTTACATATAAACAGATTTTAAATATAGCTTCAGTTTTGATACTTTTTGAACACGCTAATGCTCTAATAAAAACGTCATGGTTACATATAAACAGATTTTAAATATAGCTTCAGTTTTGATACTTTTTGAACACGCTAATGCTCTAATAAAAACGTCATGGTTACATATATACAGATTTTAAATATAGCTTCAGTTTTGATACTTTTTGAACACGCTAATGCTCTAATAAAAACGTCATGGTTACATATATACAGATTTTAATATAGCTTCAGTTTTGATACTTTTTGAACACGCTAATGCTCTAATAAAAACGTCATGGTTACATATATACAGATTTTAAATATAGCTTCAGTTTTGATACTTTTGAACACGCTAATGCTCTAATAAAAACGTCATGGTTACATATATACAGATTTTAAATATAGCTTCAGTTTTGATACTTTTTGAACACGCTAATGCTCTAATAAAAACGTCATGGTTACATATATACAGATTTAAATATAGCTTCAGTTTTGATACTTTTTGAACACGCTAATGCTCTAATAAAAACGTCATGGTTACATATATACAGATTTTAAATATAGCTTCAGTTTTGATACTTTTTGAACACGCTAATGCTCTAATAAAACGTCATGGTTACATATATACAGATTTTAAATATAGCTTCAGTTTTGATACTTTTTGAACACGCTAATGCTCTAATAAAAAGTCATGGTTACATATATACAGATTTTAAATATAGCTTCAGTTTTGATACTTTTTGAACAATGTCTAATAAAAACGTCATGGTTACATATATACAGATTTTAAATATAGCTTCAGTTTTGATACTTTTGAACACGCTAATGCTCTAATAAAAACGTCATGGTTACATATATACAGATTTTAAATATAGCTTCAGTTTTGATACTTTTTGAACACAATGTTCTAATAAAAACGTCATGGTTACATATATACAGATTTTAAATATAGCTTCAGTTTTGATACTTTTTGAACACGCTAATGCTCTAATAAAAACGTCATGGTTACATATACAGATTTTAAATATAGCTTCAGTTTTGATACTTTTTGAACACGCTAATGCTCTAATAAAAACGTCATGGTTACATATATACAGATTTTAAATATAGCTTCAGTTTTGATACTTTTTGAACACGCTAATGCTCTAATAAAAACGTCATGGTTACATATATACAGATTTTAAATATAGCTTCAGTTTTGATACTTTTTGAACACGCTAATGCTCTAATAAAAACGTCATGGTTACATATATACAGATTTTAAATATAGCTTCAGTTTTGATACTTTTTGAACACGCTAATGCTCTAATAAAAACGTCATGGTTACATATAAACAGATTTTAAATATAGCTTCAGTTTTGATACTTTTTGAACACGCTAATGCTCTAATAAAAACGTCATGGTTACATATAAACAGATTTTAAATAGCTTCAGTTTTGATACTTTTTGAACACGCTAATGCTCTAATAAAAACGTCATGGTTACATATATACAGATTTTAAATATAGCTTCAGTTTTGATACTTTTTGAACACGCTAATGCTCTAATAAAAACGTCATGGTTACATATATACAGATTTTAAATATAGCTTCAGTTTTGATACTTTTTGAACACAATGTTCTAATAAAAACGTCATGGTTACATATATACAGATTTTAAATATAGCTTCAGTTTTGATACTTTTTGAACACGCTAATGCTCTAATAAAAACGTCATGGTTACATATATACAGATTTTAAATATAGCTTCAGTTTTGATACTTTTTGAACACGCTAATGCTCTAATAAAAACGTCATGGTACATATAAACAGATTTTTAAATATAGCTTCAGTTTTGATACTTTTTTGAACACGCTAATGCTCTAATAAAAACGTCATGGTTACATATATACAGATTTTAAATATAGCTTCAGTTTTGATATTTTTGAACACGCTAATGCTCTAATAAAAACGTCATGGTTACATATACATAGAAACTCTAATGATATATAATCACATAGATAAAAATTCTAGGAACTAAGTCTTTGACTTTTGTTTTATTTTTCAAAATAAATTCACATGTTACAACAAGAATGCAAAATAAAATTAAATGTAGATAAAAACAACTTTGGGAAACTGATATGTAAAAAAACTTTTTGAAAGCAGAATAAAATCTTTTAGGCTTATTTGCAAGCTTAATTTTATGTTATAAAAAATCCCCTTATTTCTTTGAGGGCATCTATATATTTTTTTCTTTATACAACCCACATTAAAACTAGGATTTAAAAAAAAAAAAAAAAAGGGAAAAGGTCTCAATATCATGGCATAAGGAAAAAAAAAAAACAAAACAAAAAAATTTTTATTAATGTTTTTTTCTTTATAAAAAGAAAGAAAATAAAGACAAAATTAGTTTGTATAACAAATTACTAATTTTATATCCGCCTAAGAGAATACAAGAGTCAAAAAAGAAAATAATAATAATAATTGATAGTTTAGATGAAACAAAATATCTTTATATTTCTATTTTTGATTTTATTCTTGTGGCAAATCACCTGTTGTACAAGTCTGTATCAATAATTTGTTTTTGTTTTTTTTATATATTGCAAAACGTCTTTAGATTTCAATAACTGAAAAGTACACCTGGGGTTTTCCAAATCATATATATACTCAAACAGTACCTGTCAAAGACAACTGTACTATTTATATACGGATCAGCATTTATACTTATGATAAGAGTATAGTATTTACCTAGGATCAAAGTGGGACCGGTTTAGCTCAGTTGGTAGAGCATCTGCCTAGAAACTACAAGGTTCCTGGTTCAATACCGGCTCTAACTAACTCAGCACATGCATAGTACAGCTTGGGTCTGTGTGGTAAAGTGGGGGAGCTGAAGATAGGTGTGGCACTCCACCTCAAACACAAAAACAATCACCCTGGTCTAGCATTAGTGAAAAGGGTATAGACTCCCTGCAGTCCGGCTAATACCTACAATAGGCAACCCTGCTAATTTTACTTTTTTCCTTCTACCAAGGATCAGTTGAGTATATTGGTTTTTGGGTTAGGATCTGAGCAGAGTATCTATTCCTCCTTAACCTTTTTGTAATCTTCAGGCAAGATGCAGCAAAAATAAAATAAAATATGTAAAAATTAAAGCGAGCCTTGTCCTGGGGATTTTTAACCTTAGAACAGCACCTCCCCATTTTACCATGAGTGGGGGACTGGATATGTATTTAACCAACCCCTTCACCATTGGCATGATGTGATACAAGGTCAATCATTTTTTTAAAATAAAGAATAAAAAAGGATAGTACAAATCTTCAGGACTTATTTGTCTGGAAAAAATATCAAAAAAATAAATAAATAAATAAAAAAATAAAAAATAAGCTATTTCTTTTTTTTTAATATGGCATAGTAGAATAAAGAAAGAGTAGCTGTTTATGTAAGAAATTACAAGCATTAACAAAATCAACAACTAATTGGTTGGGCGTAACTAAATCATATTCTACAACACTAGGTTCTCTTAATCTAATGTGCCTAGTTAAGAAGGGTTAACTCTTAAAATTAAAAAATAGTCACCAAAGACTATATGTGCAAGCGGGAGGTGACACAAGAAGCTCAATTTATTTAGCATAGTTTAACAGGTTTGAATTCAGAGTTCCCTTTCTCTTAGACTGGTTGCCTAACCAAGGCTGAAGAACCCAGTCTGCCATACTATTTACCCATAGCTGGAGCGAGAATACCTGGATATATACCTTTCCCAAGGGTATTAGCATGTTGGAAATGCAAAAATCCTTGTCCAGGATTTGAACTTGTGTTGCTGTGTTCATTTCTCAAGTGAAACACAAACAGCCTTGTCCAGGATTTGAACTCAGGTTGACATTTTCATTTCCTACAATGAGAAACTTTACACAAAGTGCATTTCCTAGGGGGGGGTTAAAATAGTTGGATATATTTCTCATACAGATTGCAAGGAATGGACAATTTTTGTTCTATGCATAAGATATGAATGCAGGATTGTATGTTAAATAGAGCTTGGATCAAATTTGCCTTGGTGCACGTGTGTGTGTGTGTGTGTGTGTGTGTGTGTGAAGAGAAACAAATAAATACTCAGGTCAGAGTATAATATATATATATATATATATATATATATATAATATAATAAGATAAATATATAAAGGTTTTACATATCTATTTATTAGGTGACAAAGGAACATTCACGACCATATTGGTTTCATGCGATGCAATCATCAGGTGAAGATGTTTCAAATGCATTTGGTCATATATATATATATATATATATATATATATATTATATATATAAATTAATAACATGAGCTTTTTTTCTTTTTTGCTGATGACCAAGGAATTTAAAAAAAAAAAAAAAAAAAAAAAAACAGATTGTACATTTTAAGATGAAGAATTATCAATGTTCGAAAAGGTTTTTTGTGCTGATCCCATAATTTTGATCCATTAGAAGATCCACTAACCAATAAGTATTTATCAACAATGGGACACTGAAATCATCCCCTCATCAGTAATGTAACAGCATGAGAAGTTATCCAACTTAATTTGAATGCTACTGATAATATGACTATAAATCCTCTGTATTAAGATGCATGGCATAAGTTCTAAGACTCCAGAACCATTAAGATATCACCATCAATCTCAGCCCAGAAGGAAGTAAAAGTTTGCTATGTTTAATTTTAACTAGGATTTTCTTTCTCAATGACCAAGTTGTTTTATACATTTATTCTATTTTGTTGTTTTTCCCTATCATTTTTAGTTTACAGTGTTATTGAGCGTCGACTGTATCAAAGAAAAGAAACTAAGTACAAGGGTACAGAAGACCACAAAATAAAACATCAGTTAAAATTGAAAACTTTGTTTTTCCTTGAAACAGGTACAAGTAACCATATGAAAAAATAAATAAATAAATAAATAAAAAAATAAAAGTTAATTTTGATCAAACCAAGAGAAAATAGAAGTTTTATATGTGTTGTAGAGTAGCCGATCTCCCTGGCAAGCTGAAGCGACAGTTCTTCCAGGTTGTGGTTGTGTCGGTGCTGCTGTATGGCTACACCACCTGGACCCTGACAAAGCGTCTTGAGAATAAGCTAGATGGGAGCTGCACAAGAATGCTGCGTGCAGTCTTGAATAAGTCGTGGAAACAGCACCCCACAAGGAAACAGCTGTACGGTCACCTGCCCCCCATCTCACAAACTATCCGAGTGAGACGGACAAGGCATGCAGGACACTGCTGGAGAAGCAGGGATGAACTCATAAGCGACGTTCTCCTGTGGAAGCCAACACATGGACATGCAAGTGTGGGGCGCCCAGCAAGGACCTACATTGACCAGTTATGTGAAGATGCTGGCTGCTCCGCAGAGGAGCTTCCAGGTGTAATGAATGATAGGGAGGGTTGGTGAAAGATTGTCATGGATACCCGTGCTGCATGCACGACATGATGATGATGAGAGTAGCTAGCACCCCTTCAGCACTCTACCAAATAGACTGGCTCATAGCCTGATTAAAGTAGATTAACTAGCTGAATAATATTCAGACTGACTTTGCTACATTGGCTATACCAAACTGACCCTCCTCTTTTAGTGTAAAGTTGTCTTGTTAATTTTTTGTACTTGTTTGTTCTGTGTTTGTATGTATCCGTTTAGTACTGGATGTTGGTGCTTAATAAATGTATTAAGCACAACATTTATCAGTGTATCTTTCCACCTCACAATACAACAATATGGAAATGCAGTTCTATCCGAATAATTAAAAGCATGGAAAATGGAACCAGCAACCAGTGTTCAAATTCAGACTGAGGTAGTTTGTAGTCACAAAGACCTCCAGAACTGAAGCTTCTCCATCAGATGCATCAGAAATAGCAGTTTACTATTATACACAGGATACCCTTTTTTATTGGTTGTGGGGTCCTTACATTTTCTACACAGGATACAGTTGGCATATTCCATGCCCTGCTAAAAGGGCCAGTATGTTTGGAAAAGGCCAATCATTAATGTGTAAGTCCTTACTTTTCGGTGGCTAATTTGTTGACTCATCAATAGACGCCAGACTTAGAGATGAGGAGCAGTAGTTTCCTAACTGAACTGTTTGATCCTGGCCGTTGGCTCGCTTTTGAGCTGATCCACCCAGCATCATGTGAGGTACACCGTTGGCCGATTTGGGGTTCGTTCACCGTGTCTCACATCCACCATGCTGCTACCCATGATTTCAGGTGTTAACCCACCGTATGGTATGTAGGTTGCTCTAACTTGAACCAAATTTACAAGATGAAAAAAAATGAATGTGTAAGTATTTATATATTAATACTTGTGTTTCGTAATTGTATGTCTGTTATCATTTTGCAACACCCTTTGGTTAAAAATGAGACCATCCAAATCGCCCAAGATGAAATGCAAAAATGTAAATCCGGATTATCTAGCATTGCTTATCCACCGAATTATTTCTTATAAGTGTCACCACCTCAGCTAAATGATGGACCATTCCGTTTTTATTAGAAAGAAAGAAAGGGAAGAAAAAGCACATGCTATATAGAAAAAAAATAAGATAGAAAGAATAGAGGAAAGATAGAGGTGGAGAGCATGCGAAAGCGATAATACTAATCCATTTCAATCTAACAATGAAAAGAAGGAAAGAAAGAAAAAAAAATGAGTGAGGGACAGTTGAATCAAGATTATTATAGTTTTTACATATTGAACGATTTGTAATAACTCTTAAGTAAACATATCAAATATTGTAATAATTAAATTATCGTACTGTGGTATATCCACAGGTCCTGCTAGTTTATATAGATTTATAAAAGAGAATACAACAGAGCAAAAGAAACTCTTTTTTGTTTGTTTGATCCAGATCCCATACGGCCTTAACTAGAAACATCAGCTGAGGTACAAGGAAGATAAACTGATAAAATATATATATATATATATATATATATATATCCATTCTATTCTTATAGGATTATTGTTAGTACTATCAAACCAAAGATGATGTTTTTTGTCCTGTATCAATTCAAAGAGGATTTTGAAAAACGGTCTAATTGGCTACTTGATTCAAAAAGATACACAAATACACACAAATCTGTGTGTATCATACAGATACATGTGAAAGTATAGGCATATTAATATGCACAAAGAAATTGTGAATATATATATATTATATATATATATATATATATATATTATCATCATAAATCCACAAGGTTTCCTCACCTATGTTTGTTCACATCAGACCTCCATTTCATATAAACGCAGAGTCAACAGCACTTTAACCTTGGCTTGTAAACCAGTCTAGGAAAAGGAAAACTGAATTCGATCCTGTTAAACTCCACTTCAGAAATTGATCTTGTGTCACATCCTGGTCATGTGGAGGGTTTGGTAAATATATATTTTTTAGTTTCTGCTAATCAATCTGGCATTTGATTTGGAGCACCACACCTACCATCAGCTTCTCACTCTACCTTACAGATCCCTGTGCTACTTATATGCTAAGTTGGCGAGGGCTGGTATTGAAACCCGAACCTTGTGGTTCCTAGTCGGATGCTCTACTGACTGAGCTAAACCAAACCCACAAGAGTTCCTCACATATATGTTCACATCAAACCTCCATTTCATATAGACACTGAGGTAACAGCACTTGTTAACGAGTTTCTCACCTCTGCGATCAGATCAATCATCATTAACTACTGTGTCTAGAGCACCTACCTAGGAATCACATCACCTTAGCAACAACAATGTGCTTTGTCTAGCACAAACGAAAAGGGGATAGACTCCCTGATTTGTATTATGCGGACTATTATTCTCATCTTTATTGTTATCTACACAACATTTCAGCTTTCTTCAGGTATTCCTTGTTGAACTCAGGAACCACCTCCTCAAACTCAGAAATCTTCTTGTCATAATTGGGCGTCTTTCACGGAACTTTGAACCTAACCCATTATTCAATCCACAAGCCGCCCTGTCGGCTGGGGCATTAGAATGCACTGACTGCACCTCTGCAGAGGGGTAAGATTCCCCCAATGGGGCCACCTGTTGGCCGTGGGTGCCAACCCGTGATGCTTAAGGATAGAGCCCAGGTGGATGAGCAGTTCATGACATGCAATACTCCATTTTGGCCCTATATTGGGCTAGACGGGCGATCAGAGGGGCCCCCTCCAATGTCAATCGGCTGGTCACGTCAAGCCCTAGCACCTATATGATTTTCCAACCCTATTGCCCTATGGCAAGCCCCAACCCTTTTATCATATGGGTGCTAGAAGGCGGTGGCTGCGGGTCTACATGTCCTGGAATGATGTTAAACTCTATCTGATGGTGAGGTTCCAGTTTTGGAGGTTTGGGAATGTGGAGCACCCCTTCATCACCAGTTGCTCCCTGGTCCACTCTGACCCGGAGTGGTAGTACCTGTTAGGGTCCCATCTATGGGTTAAATAGAAAAATGTATTTATAAAAAAATTGTATTATCCATTAAGAATTGATTTATTTCAAAACTTTATCGGCATTAAATGACCCACTGAGGTTGATATGCCATAAACCAAAAACAAACCAAACAAATCAATCCACAGGGGTAAAAATTCAGAGAAATAGACTCCCTACATTTTTTTAATTGGTAAATGATGTTCTGTGCGTTATAACACGTACAAAATAACTGGTAAATCTTTTTTTCTTTTTGTAAAGTGGATTTATCTTTTATAGTAACAATTACTATTTGTAAACATTTGGTCATTGTTTAGTAAAACAAAGAATGTATTTTTTTTATATATTTGTTTGAACATGCCATAAGTGGTATTAATAACATTTTTTTTCTATTTTTAGTTGAAGCATTGTCAATGATTATTATCAGATTTGTCTCATATTTTCTTTCATCTTTAACTTTTTGATTGAACACCAGTCTGAGTGGTAATACAAAGGAACTAAAAGACAAAATGAAATAGTATTCAAAATTATTAATAATCACATTAGCCAATATGTGATTTAAAAATAAATACATTATATTAATATGACTAGTGACCAAAAAAAAACAAAAAAACACTAACATAGTCAAGAAAAGAAACAGAAAAAAGGTTGAGTTTATAATATAAGTTGAAGTAGACAGTTCTTGGGTAACATTCTTCACCATATGAGATGTCATCTGGTGTACCACAGGGATCTGTTCTTGGTCACCTTTTGTTTGTTGCATATATTAATGACATAAATGCTAACTCAAGGAATGC